>CM070782.1:11706353-12306353 GCA_036346955.1 Dipus sagitta
ACAAACAGAGCCCCTCAGCTTCCAGGCTGCTCCGGGGTCTAAGACAGGATAAATCCACATGCCCGTCCTGTCCCAGTAGCAGGATGAGATGCACCTCCGCAAGCCCAGTTGCTTAGCAATTCTTGAAGGACCCCCCCCACTCCCTATATTCCGACTCTGGACCATCCAGAAGCCAGGGCAGCTCTGGGAAAATGAAGAGCAGTATATTTCACAGTGGGTGCTGTGAAATGTGACTTGTAGCTATAAAAAAAAAAAAAATAAGAAAGAAAGGAGAAAGCTTGGGCAAGACACTACGCACAGTTCCATAGGAAACCTTAGTCAGCAATGGAGCTTTCAGACAGAAACTGGGATGGGACAGCATTTCCTTGGAATTGTGCCTCAGGAAACCCTGTTTAGATAGCTCTCAGTGTAGGATCCCGCCAAAACATAGGCGGGCCTGGGGATGTAGCTCGCTTGGTAAGAGTGTTTACCTAGGCCGCACAAAGCTGTGTGCTACCCCACAAAGCGGGCATGGTGGCACACTCCTGTAATCCCAATCCTAGCACGTGGGTATTGGAGGATCCAAAGGAAGCTCAAGGATCAGCTACACAGACAGGTAGGGAGTTTGAGGCCAGCCTGGGTTACATGAGACCCTGTCAAAAACAAACAAACAAAAAAGCATACGGGGTAGGGAAGCCTTCCAGAAGCGCGCAGGCAGAAAAGCCACATTAACATCCTCTAGACGTTGAGTTGATGCCAAGAACGGGGACCCGCTCTGCACTCCCAAATGCTGCAGCACACAGCCTGTCTCTTGCTTCTCAGGGGGACACTCCACGGGTGGCATTCCTTCAAGCCTTTGAAATCTCCGCATGCCCTGCTTGTCTTTGCTGTGGGCCGGAGAAGCAGCAATGTGCTCCCTTGACAGGGGCTTCTAACTTGGGGTTCCCCACCTGATGGAGCTGATAACATAGGACGTCTAACGGCAGCCACGGAAGAGGCTGGCTGTCCTTCTCCGAGGAGCCATGCTCTGGGGCTGCAAGACGCAGGCATTCAATGCTGCCAGAACCTGGGAAGATGTTTCCTGAGGTTTTGTACCACAGGCTGCCAGTTAGTTCTACAACTGGAGGACGGGACACTCTGGGATTGGCATGGGGTGGGGGGCAAGAAGGGGTGTCAGGAAAGCAGTCGGATTCCCGCCCAACGGGGTGCCCTTTGAGGGCCTGACAGCCAAGTCAAGGCCAGCGGCTGTGCGGCCTTTTAGACGCTGGGGGGGACGCGGCTGCACGCGCAGGGACTTTCAGGGGAACCTGCCGGGTCCTGGGCTAAGGAGGAAGACCCTGGTGGGCCCTCCCGGCTCTCACCAGCTGCAGGAGCCCCCTGGGCCTCCACAGTGCATGACTCCTCGGGGACCTTGGGCTCGTCTGCCAGGCCTGCAGGTGCTGGGAGTCCCTGGGCCACTTCCTGGCTGCTGGGTCCCTGGGCTTCTGACCCACCCTCGGCCAGCCTGGCACCCTCCCCGCCGTGGCCTGGTGCCACTCTGGCCGGAGACCTGAGGTTCTGGGTGGCAGCAAGAATGTCGGCCTGCAGCTGCTGGGGTGAATCAGGGGCTTCTTCGGCTCGGCTGTCGGGGGCCCGGTCGGGGAGCTCACTGAAGACCCGGGGGCCCCCAGCCCGGTCCCTCTGGTCCACGTACTTCTTCTTGGGGAAGGAAGATGGATAGTAGGCCGTGGCCTTGTGCTTCTGGCGCGTGATGACCGCCGCGCAGACGATGAACATGAGCAGGAAGGCGAGCGAGCCCACCACGGCGATGAGCAGCACGTACTGGCGGAAGAAGTCCTCGATCCCTTCCAGGAAGCTGGTGGGGGGCGCCGGGCCCCCCTCCTCCCCGGCGGTGGGCTGCGGGGGTCGGCGTCCTCCCCGGGTGGGGCTGAGCGCCGGGGTCCCAGGTGGCGGCAGGCTCGGGGTGGTGGCTGAGGGGCCCTCCTCGGCTTCCCCGCTGCCCCCCAGGTCCTCCAGGAAGGTGGCCGGCAGGGAGACCGAATAGGCGGCCGTGGGCCGCAGGAGCAGCAGGGAGAGGAGGAGGAGGAGGCTGGGAATCATGGTGCCTGAGGACCCTGCGGGGAAGAGGGAGGACCGATGTCAGCAACACCCCCCCCCCCCCGCCACGGGCAGCGGACCCCGGGCACTGGGCACGGCACGGATGCCACCTGCGCCGACTTCCTTCGGAGACCGACTGGCTGCCCGGCGCACACTCGGTGGCCAGCAGCGCTTCCACGTGGACACCGGCTGAGTTCACGGCGCCAGCTCACAAGGGCATGGCTTGATAGGCACCAGCTGCTATTGAAGTTCCTCTCTCTCTCTCTCTCTCTCTCCTCTGTGTGTGTGTGCCCGTGCGCATGAGTACACACGTGGAAGGCAGAGGACAACTCAGAAATGCTAGTTCTTTCCTTCCACTTTGAGGCAGAATCTTTCATTATTCACGGCTCTATTGGCCAGGCTAGCTGCTAGCTGGTCCACCTCGGCCTCCAGCTTTTTATTATTATTATTATTATTGGCAAGCAGAGACAGGCAGAAAGAGAGAGAGAGAGAAAGAGAATGGGTGCATCAGGCTCTGCATCTGCTGCAAATGAATTCCAAGTGCATGCGCCACCTTGTGCACCTGGCTTTAAGTGGGTCCTGGGGAATCGAACTTGGGTCCTTAGGCTTTGCAGACAAGTGCAAAGGGAGCATCCCCAGCAGTACTGTTTGCCCTCTGGGGCTTGCACCGAGGTTCTTGGCTATAGTAGAGGTTTCTCCAACCCACTCTCTCCTTTTCCAGAGATGCCAGGTTATAAGCCATCGGGAATCGAACCTGGGTCCTTAGGCTTTGCAGACAGGTGCCTAGACTGAGCCATCTCTCCAGCCCCAGCCTCCAGCTTTTTTTACACAGGGTCTAGGGGGACTCATGCTCAGATGTTCATGTTTTCACAGCAAGTGCTTTTTATCCACGGAGTCATCTCCCCAGCCCTGGAATTTTCTTACACGAAGTTTCTCAATGAACCTGATAGCTACTCAGCTGGGGGAGGGACCATGCTAGTCCCCCTTTGCGAGGGGCGGGTCGGGGGGAGGAAACATGGGACTTGCTCAGGAAATGCTGGGCTTTGGTGGGTGATAAGGGGGCAGAGTGACAGCTGCCCAGGGAGCATGCCCAGCATTACTGTTTGCCCTCTGGGGCTTGCACGGAGGTTCCTGACTATAGCAGAGGTTTCTCCAACCGCTCTGTCCTTTCCAGAGATGCCAGGTTATGAAGCTGCTATGCCTTAAGCCCTACTGACAGGACAGCATAGCCTCATTGGCAGGTCTGTGAGGCTGCAAAGCAAGCCCGGGAGGGCCCCAGCAGGGAACCGAGAGGACCCTCTGGGGGGACCACTGTGCCTGAGAGACCGAGCTGGGGCTGTCCCCTGCTCCGCCCACCCACTGGATGGGAACCAGATGTGCCTCTCCCCTCCCTCCCTCCCTCCCTCCCTCCCAGGCTGGAAGGTTGTTCTAGGCATGAACCACCCCCCCACACCCCATCTGGCCCTGACAGCTCAGCTGATTAATAAGCTCCTCATAGCCAAGTTTAGAGAGGACCCCATTTCTAAAACAGCTAACTCTCCCAGCTGACGAGAATGGGAGCTTCCCGGGAGTCAGACCGACCCAAGAGACCCCTTGCCATGTCGCCCAGTAACCCAGCAGCAGACCCCAGCTCCGGAAGCTGGCTAAGGCTAAAGAGCTCTAAGGCAGAAAAGCCAGGAGCCTCCGCCGTGGACCTTCCCTTGGGTGAATGAGATGAGGAGACGGAGCCCAGAGCAGGGAAGAGCCAGACTCAGGGCCGCACAGAAGGGAGCTGCCGCCCTGGAGCCCGAAGCCGGGATTTGGACCAGGTCCAGCTTGTCAAAGTAGGTGACGCCGCCCGTCTCTCAGGTACCCAGGAACGGGGACATCAGAGAGCAACGACCGTCTGTGACTGTCCCAGATGCCTCCCGATTATGTGTGATAGTCCCTTGGTGTCCACAGGCCGTTGACTCCAAGACACCTCCACCCCCCCCCGAAAAGGTACAAAATTAAGTCCAACACTCCAGACCCTACCTAGGGCCACATTCACTTGAAACCTTCACACACACATGTCCTGGGAGCTTAAAATCATCTGATAACAATGCAAATACTTACATAGTTGTTCTACTGTGTTCTTTTGTTATTATTATTATTATTGGATTCAATTGGTTTGATTTTTTTGAATATTTTTCTATTGGGTTGGTTGAATCTGCAGCAGGGAGCCAACAGTAAATTTAGACAAACTGACTCAGAAGGAAAAAAAAAAAAAACTAACTTGAGGTCATTTAAAAAAAAATGAAATTGCTGGGCATGGTGTCGCACGCCTTTAATCCCAGCACTAGGGAGGCAGAGGTAGGAGGATTGCTGCAAGTTCAAGGATACCCTGAGACTACATAGTGAATTCCAAGTCATCCTGGACTAGAGTGAGACCCTACCTTAAAAAAGAGAGAGAGAGAGAGAAAGAGAGAGAGAGAGATGAAATTACCAAGGGGCTATGGTATCTAGGATGGAGCCTGGGTTTCAAGCATGCTAGACAAGTGCTCTACCACTGAGCCACACTCCCAGCCAGGGCTCCTTTACAATGAGCGGATGGTCCCGGGTTTCCACAGAGGGTGACTCTCCTACGCCCCCTTCCTGGGCTCAGTGCTGCAGAAGCAGTACCATCAAGCTCAACACGGTGACTCGGTGACTCGCTCAGGGTCACGCTGATGGTCTGTGGCAGAGCTAGGACTTGACCCTCTGTTGGGTTTAGGAGCCCACATATATATTTTTTCCTCTGTGGGTCTTTTTTGTTTGTTTGTTTGTTTGTTTCTGCACTCTACCACTGAGCTACATCCCTAGAAGGCATTGCTAAATTAGCCAGCACTCAGTATGCTGAGGCATGAGGATATTTAAAAAAAAGAAAAGGAAAGAAAAGAGGGCTGGGGAAATGGCTTAGCAGTTAAGGCGTTTGCCTGCGAAGCCTAAGGATCCTGGTTCAATTCCCCAGGACTCACATAAGCCAGATACACAAGGGGGTGCATGTGTCTGGAGTTCGTTTGCAATGGCTGGAGGCCCTGGCGTGCCCATTCTCTTTCTCTCTGCCTTTTCTTCTGTTTCAAATAAATAAATAATATTTAAAAAAGAAGAAGCCAGGCATGGTGGCGCATGCCTTTAATCCCAGCCCCTTGGGAGGCAGAGGTAGGAGGATCACTGTGAGTTCGAAGCCACCCTGAGACTACAGAGTGAATTCCAGGTCAGCCTGAGCTAGCGCGAGACCCTACCTTGAAAAACTAAAAAAAGGGCTAGAGAGATGGCTTAGTGGTTAAGCGCTTGCCTGTGAAGCCTAAGGACCCCAGTTCGAGGCTTGATTCTCCAGGACCCACGTTAGCCAGATGCACAAGGGGGAGCACGCGTCTGGAGTTCATTTGCAGTGGCTGGAAGCCCTGGCACACCCATTCTCTCTCTCTCTCTATCTACCTCTTTCTCTCTCTCTGTCACTCTCAAATAAATAAATAAAAATGAACAACAACAAAAAAAAAAAAAGCAGCCAAGCATGGTGGGTTGCTATGAGTTTGAGGCCACCCTGCAACTACATAGTGAATTCCAGGTCAGCTTGGGCTGGAACAAGACCCTATCTCAAAAAAAAAAAAAAAAAAAAAAAACAAGCAATAGTCAAGTGTCATGGGAGTCCTCAGACAGTGGCACGCTGACTCCAAAAACCGTCAGCTGGAAAACCTCTGAGGGTGGGGGCTGAGGGCCAGGCTCCGTCGCGTCTAGCTCTGCCTGCCGTTTCCTCTGGGCCTCATTTTCTCCATCTGTAAATAGGTATCAGTTGGGGGTGGCCACAGGTCAAGCCTCACAGCGCTGTTAGGACTGCACGAGAGAACATTCTGGAAGTGAATGGCACACGTTGGCTGCTCTAGCAGGAAAGGTGGGATTCAGAAACAAGATGCTCCAGGGTCAGCCAGTGTTTACCCCCTCCTCTGCCGACTCACGACTGTCCTTACCTGATACTCAAACTTGCTTCAGCCCCCCCCCCCACCACCACCACCCTTTGAGAAAGAACAACTTTTACCCAGCTCTGGCCATGCAGGAATGTGGAGACATACACATGTCCACATGGGAACACATGTGCACAGGCATACGCACACACATGCAGACAGCAATGTGCCGGACAGGAGTCAGCAGAGAGGTGCTCAGAGCTACCCCGACTTCCCAGTACCCTCCTGCTCCCTAGAAAAGTGTGGGGACACAGCCCAGTGTGGAGCCAGTTGGGCCTCACAGGAGATGGCTGTGTGGCCCCGGCTGGTTCCCCTGCCCTCTCTGGGCCTCAGCTTCCCCTCTGTGACCAAAAGAACTGATTCAAACAGCTCTGAGATGGTCACTCTGCCTGCCAAGTGCCTCACAGCCTCCAGGGAGAGGCAGGGCCTAGCCATCTAGGATCCTACTTGTACAAGGACCTAGCATGGCATCTCAAGCCACTGACCCCTCGGTTTCAGCCCAGAAGAAACTCAGGCCCAGAGACTGGGAGAATGGTCCACCCAGTGTGGGCCCAGCAGATCCCTGAATAGAGAAGCAGCTCAGAATAGCCCAAGTCACTTCCCCCTTGGAGTGTCCTGGCGGCCCGCTATGTCTAAGCACAAGCAGTGCCCGGTACATAGTAGGTATCCAGGAATACTCAAGGCTCGGGGACCATCAACTTCGGGGAGGCCTCTGTTTTAGTTTGTGGTCGTGAATCTGCAGCCCCGCTTCTAAGGTCTGGTACCCTAGACCCGAGGCTGACGGCCCAAGGCTGCTACCCCGCTCCCCCCATCCCCACCCAGAGGCTGGTGGCCAGTGGGGGAGGGGCAGCCACAGAAACCTGGCTTCAATTAGAGCCTTGAGGGGAGGGCTGAAGACTTGCATCTGGCCTTGCCCAGGGAGGGGGCTGGCTGAGGACAGGGAGACCTGGGTCCCTCCAAGGAGAGGCCTGGAGGGAAACTGAGGGACAGAGAACGCGCAGGGACACATCACCCTGCATCACACGCATCCCGGCACAGCCAACACCAGTCCTCACCACACTCACCCTGGCCTTGCCTGCAGAGCCAGAGGTGGCCTCCACTTTCCCAGAACAACACAGCCCCCCCCCCCAAAAAAAGTCCCGACTGCACACATGCACCCTTGCAGAGATCCGAGCCACCCACAAGCACGCAGCCTCAAACGCACACCTACTTAGACATGCCTGCAAAGCTCCTCGGATAGTCCCTAGCCCCAAACGGCATGCCAGCCCAGGCCCTGAGGAGAGCAGGCCGGGGGACTCACCAGTTCCCCCAGAGAGTTCTAGGGTGCTCCTGCCAGGTGGACAAGTGTGTGGCCGCCTGGCCCCGGGAGACAGGAAGGACACCGTCGGGCTGCTGCCGTGCCTGCCCGCCTCGGCCTCGGCTCCCGTCCCTCCTCCTTCCTCCTCTCCGCTGGGCTTGGGGGCCAGCTTGATTTCATTAAGAGGACTTGGGGTGGGGACAGGGGAGGGGCGGAGCTGCACTGGGCCACACACACGTCCCACCCTCCTCGCGTTTCTCCCACCACGGCTTCCTCTCAGACCTTAAGCCCCCATGGCGGGGGACTTAAGACAGGCAGGCAGACAGACAGACAGACAGAGGGACTGTCCAAGAGTGCCTCCCCCCCAGGACCATGAGCTGGGGTCCTGCCCATTCCCTGCACTCCAAAAGGGATGAGGTCAGGAGGCTCCAAGGCCCCTGGAAGTGGGAAGGAAAATTCCCGGTGGTTGGTTCCAGCTGTGACTCAGGTTTTCCAGGCTCTGGGTGCAGAGTCGGAGCCAGGGGACTTTTAGGGAGGACTGGAAGAGACTCCAGGCCTGAGTTCAGGCACCTGCTCTGGCCTTCAGGCCTCAGTTTCTCCATTCTTAGCAGTGGGAGGGGGAGCTCACTGAACTCCTCACGGCTTCGCTGTCATGGACTCTTAGGCCTCACAATGCCCTCTGGGGTAGCGTGAGCAAGAGTCACAGGCCCATTTCACAGAGGTGGAAAGTGAGGCTGAATGAATTTTTTTTTTTTTTTTGGTTTTTTGAGGTAGGGTCTCACACTATTACAGGCTGACCTGGAATTCACTATGTAGTCTCAGGGTGGCCTCGAACTCATGACGATCCTCCTACCTCTACCTCCCGAGTGCTGGGATTAAAGGCGTGCGCCACCACGCTCGGCTTGAGGCTGAATGAATTTAAATGGTTCAACCAATGTCCTAAGGTCAGTTGCTGGCTAGCCCTGGAATCAAGATGTCCAGCTTGTCTGGGAATCCAGCAGACCTGAGGACCTTTGCCCTCACGTTCTTGTTCACTTCAGCAAATGCCCAATACGCCCACAACGCGTGACGTGCTGTGCCAAGCGGATCCCAGAGAAGCTGACCAGCTCGGTCTCCAGACACTCGCAGGCGTCCAGACCTGCATGCGCTCGGTTCCCAGGCAGATCCTGCAGTCAGCATTGCTTCTCTGCAAAGCAGGAGGGGCTCCAGGACGGGAGACAGACCAGGCCAAGGGCTCGGGGACCCCAGACAGAGACAGAGACAGAGAGAGAGAGACAGACTGATGTCCTGAGCCAGAGAGGCAGGGAGGTGACCCTGTCCAAGACCACCTGTGAGCAAGCCACACAGAGCAAGGGGAGGCCTGGCAGGGCACTCCAGGTGGTAGGCCCAACATGGGCAAAGGCCCAGTGGCTGATCATTACAGACATGGCGCTGTGATTAAAACGCAGCTGGAGGGCTGGAGAGATAGCTTAGCGGTTAAGGTGCATGCCTAAGAAGCCTAAGGACCCAGGTTTGATTCTCCAGGTCCCACGCAAGCCACATGCACATGGTGGCGCATGTGTCTGGAGTTCGTTTGCAGTGGCTAGAGGCCCTGGTGCACCCATTCTCGCTCTCTCTCTAATAAATTAATTAAAATAAATCAAAAAAGAATTAGTCTAAAAAAATGCAACTGGGGGCTGGAGAGATGGCTTAATGGTTAAGGTGTTTGCCTGCAAAGCCAAAAGACCTCCGTTCGATTCCCCAGGACCCACGTGAGCCAGATGCACAAGGGGAGGCACATGTGTCTGGAGTTCGTTTTCAGTGACTGGAGGCCCTGATGAACCCATTCTCTCTCTCTCTCTCTCTCTCTCTCTCTCTCTCTCTCTCTCTCATAAATAAATAAGATAATTTTTTTTGAAAAATGCAGCTGGAGTCAGGCGTGGTGGTGCACACCTTTGATCCCAGCACTCAGGAGGCAGAGGTAGGAGGATTGCCATGAGTTCGAGGCCACCCTGAGACAACATAGTGAAAGTCAGGCTGGGCTAGAGTGAGATACTACCTCAAAATCAAAACAAAACAAAACAAAAAAAATCAGCTGGAGGGCTGGAGTGATAGCTAAGTGGTTAAGGCGTCTGCCTGTAAAGCCTAAGGACCCAGGTTTGATTCCCCAGTACCTACGTAAAGCAAGGTGCACAAGGTGGCATGTACGTCTGGAGTTCATTTTGCAATGGCTAGAGGCCCTGGTGTGCCCATTCTCTCTTTTTCTATCTGTTTCTCTTTCTGTCTCTCTCTGTCTCTGTGTGTGTGTGTGTCTCAAGTAAATAAATTAATAAAATATTTAAAATGCATCTGGAGTGTGGACCAAGCAGAGGAGTGGAAAACAAGGGCTGGAAAAGTCGGCAGAATTCTTAGAACACAATCATAAGAGATTGTAAGGCAACCAGCAAAGCGGGTGGGTTAACTTCCCCTGCCTCTGCAGGGGCTGCCCCTCTCCATTATAGCTGCAGCTTACGACGGCCCCAGCCACCCCTATTCATGTCAGTTGGAAAATAGAATCACACGGGCGTGGTGGCGCACGCCTTTAATCCCAGCACTCGGGAGGCAGAGGTAGGAGTTCAGGGCCAGCCTGAGGCTACATAGTGAATTCCAGGTCAGCTTGGACTGGAGTGAGACACTACCTTGAAAAAAACAAAAAAGAAAAGAAAAAATGAGAGTTGTAAACAGGCCTCACTGGGTGGAAAGGCAAAGTGTCAGCAGGACTGGGATTTGTGTTGATCCTCGAGAAGAGCCCAAGTGTCATCAGGCTTCTAGAAGCTTCTTGCATCTCTTAGTGCCCTCTCTCCCTGGCCGACAGTGGTGCCTTTCCCGAGCTGCCAGCTCCCTTTCCAGCTGAAGGCCCTTGGGATGTCTGGGGGAGGGAGGCTTGGACAATCAAGCAACATGTTCTCATCTCAATCATCTCTGATGACTCTATCTATCTATCTATCTATCTATCTATCTATCTATCTATCTATCGCTTTTGTCGAGGTAGAGTCTCACACTGGCCCAGGCTGACCTGGAATTCACTATGTAGTCTCAGGATGACCTCGAACTCACGGCGATCCTCCTACCTCTGCCTTCCGAGTGCTGGGATTTAAAGGTGTGCGCCACCACGCCCGGCTGGTAGTTTTTATACTGAACTGTTCAGGGCATGGTGTCAAGAAAAGTATGTACCTGCTTTGGCGAATGCAATCTTATTTTTACCACATTTCCAGTCTGCACTGGGCTGAATCTGCAGACACAAAACCCTAGGGAATGCACTGCACCCCTGCCGCTCACTCCATGCTGCAAGGTGGAAGAAACCAGCCTTTAATAGCCTGGACTTTCCTGCTACCATGCCCCAAACCTGGCAGGCTCTGTTTGTGTTTGTGAGAGGTGACTAAGCGAAGGCCGTGTAATGAACAGGAAAACTGAAGTCCGTGGAGTCCAAACCTGAAAACTTAACCACCAAGACCATTCTTCCCTTGGCATGGGCCCAGCCCCTCTGCCACCTTCTTATGCCTGGTTAAGGGCCACTGGACCCCCCACACACACATACACACACTAAAGGGGCTGGAGAGATGGCTCAACAGTTAAGGTGCTTGCCTGCAAAGCCTAACGAGCCAGGTTCGATCCCCCAGTATTCACGTAAAGCCAGATCCACAAAGTGGCGCATGCATCTGGAGTTCATTTGCAGTGGCTAGAGGCTGTGAAACACCCATTCTCTCTCTCTCTCTCTCTGTATCTCTCTGCTTGCAAATAAAATATTTTTAAACATTTGTTTTTATTTTTTTATTTATTTATTTGAGACATATATAGAGAATATATATATATATATTCCTCTCTCTGTATATATATATATATATATATATATATATATATATATATATATATATAGAGAGAGAGAGAGAGAGAGAGAGAGAGAGAGAGAGAGGAGAATGGGCGTGCCAGGGCCTCCAGCCACTGCAAACAAACTCCAGACACATGAGCCACCTTGTGCATCTGGCTTATGTGGAACCTGGAGAATTGAACCTGGGTCCTTACGCTTCAAAGGCATGTGCCTTAACGGCTAAGCCATCTCTCCAGCCCTAAATAAAATATTCTTAAAATATTTAAAATAAGGTACACCGGACATATTCATGCACATACACACATGTACAATACACATATACACACAAGACACACGTGCACACACACCCTTCCTTTACATTGTATTTCTCCGGACACAACCTGAAGATGAACACATGTGTCACTCATGATCAGAGATTGACTCCAGCTCAAGTTCCAACTCTGGGCACTATGCAAACCGCCACCGTTCCCCGGGGTCACATCTAACTGTGGGTTTGAGCGAGATGCTGGCCACCGCCAGCCAGCCTTCAGGATCCAACACAGAAACAGGCCAAATTTCATTCGTTCTACAAATACTTCCTGAGTCGTCCCGTGGCAGCACCCAACCCACAGTCAGTCCCAAGAGACAGTGCTGAGCAAAGAGGCCCAGAGCTTGCCGAAGAGGTGGGATGCCTGCGATAAACAAGTAAGCAAACAAATGGATCTGTAATCGCACACTGAGCTCAGGGATGGGAGGAGTAGAGCCCAGGGGTTACATGAGGGCCTGGTTTGGCCCCAGGCTCCATAAGGAGGTGACAGGCTGCTCTTGAACCTGAGCTGGATATATGTAGGGTTAGAATACAGGAGGAGCTCCAGCATGTGCAAAGGCCCTGAGGTGGACAGGAATACAGCAGCCCCAAGAGCACCTTCTAAACACCATTATGCATGAGCCAAGGAGCCAGGCCTGCAGGAAACGAAGAAGGTGGCTTGTTCTTTTTGTTTTGTTGTGTTTCTCTTTGCTTTGCTTTGTTTGTTTTGCTGTTTTTGTTTTTGTTTTTTTTTCAAGGTAGGGTCTCACTCTAGCCCAGGCTGACCTGGAATTCACTATGTAGTCTCAGGGTGGCCTCGAACTCACAGCCTCCCGAGTGTTGGGATTAAAGGCACGCCTGCCGGGCAAGGTGGCTTATTTTGTGCATGGTCCTAATGCCAGCATCTAAGACAATACCTGGAACACAGTCGGGGCTCCATCAACGCTCAGAGTTCGCCGCAACTGAGCCTGTCCCTTCCCCCAGCATCTTGCATCCCAGGTCCCCCGGCTCTGGGACACGTGTGGGCTCTGGGACACGTGTGGGGGCCCTGCCGTGGCTCCGTGGGGCGTGGGCAGGCCTGCGGCGTGGAGCTGGCTGGGCCGCTCACTTGCAACCTGCAATTTCAGAAGCACTGGGTCCTCTGCCAGCCTGGAAGCACTTCAGAGCCCCCACCTTGAGCCCCTGCAATTAGCAGCCCCGGTGGCTCCACCCGGCTCAGGCAGCCCCTGGCCTAGCAGGCTGGGAGAGACTGGGAAGCACGCCCCGCCCCCCAGCACACACACACACACACACACACACACACACACACAGCTTGGTTCTCTGCTGGGACGGGGCCACCACAGTCCCCAGCTCCAGCCCCTCCTGGATGCAGGGTCACTTCTAATTACACAGCCCCTGTGGTACAGGGCTCGCCCTCCAGGCGAAAATAACCAGGCCTTTCATGTGGCCAGAGTTTGGGCTGCTGGGACCCATCACAGGCCAGGCCAGGCCTGCAGAGGGACTCCATGGAGCAAGCCTCCTGCCTGGGGCTTCCGGGAGGCAGAGCAGCCTTTGCAGGGCAGGCCAGAGCTCTAGCGTGCCATGCAGCTGCCTTGGCCTCAGTTTCCCCGTCGGCAGACAAGCCACACTGACTTAATGTTCAGCTACTTACCCACTCATGCTTATAGACTTGCTAAGCAACAGAGCAGCTGAGGTACCCCTCTCCACCAGACTTCTCTGCTCACACCTCTTTTTTTTTAAAAAAAAAAAAATTATTTAAGCTGGGCATGATGGTGCACACCTTTAATCCCAGCACTCAGGAGGCAGAGGTAGGAGGATCGCCGTGAGTTCGAGGCCACCCTGAGACTACACAGTGAATTCCAGGTCAGCCTGGACTAGATGAAGATCTTACCTTAAAAAAAAGGGGGGGGGGAGGCAGAGGCAGGAGGATTGCCCTAAGTTTGAGGCCACCAGGAGACAACATAGTGAATTTCAGGTTAGCCTGAGCTAGAGCGAGACCCTATCTTGGAAAACCAAATAAATAAATAAATAAAATATTTACTTATTTCAGAGGGAGAGGAAGAGGGGTGGGGGCTGGAGAGAAAGGGTTCACCAAGGCCTCCAGACACTGCACCACTTTGAGCTTCAGGCTTATATGAGTACTAGGGAATAGAACCTGGGTCCTTAGGCTTCTCAGGCAAGTGCAAGAATCACTAAGCCATCTCTCCATCCCCATCTTTTTTTTTTTTTTTTTTTTTTTGGCAGAGAGAGAGAGATAGAGAATGAGAGAGACAGAATTGGTGTGCCAGGGCCTCCAGCCATAGCAATCAAATTCCAGACAAGTGTGCCACCTTATGCACGTGTACAACCTTGTGCACTTGTGTCATCTTGTGCCTCTGGCTTACGTGGAACCTGGAGAGTTGAACATGGGTCCTTAGGCTTGGCAGGCAAGCACCTTAACCACTAAGCCGTCTCTCTAGCCCCCCCCCCCTTTTATTTTTGTTTGTTGAGGTAGGGTCTCACTCTAGCTCAGGCTGACCTGGAATTCACTATGGAGTCTCAGGGTGGCCTTGAACTCACAGCAGTCCTCCTACCTCTGCTTCTTGAATGCTGGAATTAAAGGCGTGCGCCACCACACCCAGCTTTTTTTTTTTTTTTAATGAGAGAGACTCCTTTTTTTTCTTTAAAAAAATTTTTTTTGACAACTTCCATAATTATAAACAATAACCCATGGTAATTCTCACCCTCCCCCCACTTCCCCTTTGCAACTCCACTCCCCATCATACCCTTTACCCCTCTCAATCAGTCTCTCTTTTATTTTGATGCCATCATCTTTTCTTCCTATTATGATGGTCTTGCGTAGGTAGTGTCAGGCACTGTGAGGTCATGGATATCCAGGCCATTTTGTGTCTGGAGGAGCACGTTGTAAGGAGTCCTACCCTTCCTTTGGCTCTTACATTCTTTCCGCCACCTCTTCCATAATGGACCCTGAGCCTTGGAAGGTGTGATAGAGATATTGCAGTGCTGAGCTCTCCTGTGTCACTTCCTCTCAGCACCATGATGCCTTCTGAGTCATCCAAGGTCACTGCCATCTGAAAAGAGAAGCTTCTCTAACCAAAAGTGAGAGTAGCATTAATATATGGGCATGAACATTAAGAGAAGTAATTACTGGGCAGTTTGGTGAGCATAGTATATACATTTAACCAGACAGCAGCAGACGTTATACCCCTAGGGCTCATGACTACCCCTGTTGTAGGTTATCAGTATCAGGGATGTATTCCCTCCCATGGAGCTGGCCTCCAGTCAAACTAGAGGGTGGTTGTTTTCCCCCATAACAGAGGTGCCACCGTTGCACCCGTTGGCTCATTTGGCCTGGCTGGCCAAATATAAGGCTTGCAGTGTCCACTGTTGAGTATCTCCACTGGTGATTTCTCCCTCCCATTGAACTGCATGCAGCATGGCTTTTTCCAGCTTTCTGTCACCTGGTCTACATGGACAAGGTTTTCAGCTCAGCTCCAGCAGGATTTCTCAGTAGCCTTGCAGCCCAAGTATGTGGAGTCTTCAGCAGTAGGGTCTTATCTTCTATTCCTGGTGAGAAACCAAGAGCCTCAGCAATGGCCTGTAATGTTTGGGGGCCATCAGGGACCCTCCTGGCCAACAACTCACTGGACGGTATCCCCTTCCTGGCACTAAAAATATTCTAGTGACAATCTATAGCTTCTGGGTATTCCATTGTCCAAAAAAGTAGGTTTCCACATGACTTATTTCTATCCTCTTAGATTTTCATTAGCCCTCCCTCCACCTTTCCTTACTCAATGTCTTTCCCCTGACCTCACTTAGGCCTTTTCACCCCCATTAATCTGTTCTTCTATTTACATATATACAGTACCATCCTATTAAGTCCCCCCTCCCTCCCTCCCTTTCTATTTCCTTTATACCCCTTTCTAGCTTACTGGCCTCTGCTACTGAGTTTTATTCCTACTCACATAGAACTCCAATCATTTGTAGCTAGGATCCACATATGAGAGAGAACATGTGACGTTTGGCTTCCTGAGCCTGGGTTACCTCACTAAGTATAATCTTTCCAGATCCATTCATTTTCCTACAAATTTCATAAGTTCATTTTTCTTTACTGCTTAGTAGAACTCCATTGTATAAATGTGCCACATCTTCATTATCTACTCATTAGTTGAGGGACATGTAGGCTGGTTCCATTTCCCAGCTATTGTGAACAGAGCGGCAATAAACATGGTTGAACAAGTATCTCTAAGGTAGTGAGATGAGTCCTTAGGATATATGCCTAGGAGTGCTATAGCTGGGTCATATGGTGGATCTATTTTTAGCTGTCTCAGGAACCTCCACACTGATTTCCACAATGGCTGGGCCAGATTGCATTCCCACCAACAGTGTAGAAGGGTTCCTCTTTTTCCACATCTTCGCCAATATTTATTGTCATTTGTTTTCATGATGGTAGCCATTCTGACAGGAGTGAGATGGAATCTCAACGTAGTTTTAATCTGCATTTCCTTGATGGCTAGGGATGTAGAACATTTTTTTTTGTTTGTTTGTTTTGAGGTAGGGTTTCACTGTGGCCCAGGCTGACCTGGAATTCACCATGTTGTCTCAGGATGGACTCGAATTCATGGCGATCTTCCTACCTCTGCCTCCGGAGTGCTGGGATTAAAGGCGTGTGCCACCACACCTGGCTAGAACATTTTTTAAAGATGTTTATATGCCATCTTTACTTCTTCTTTTGAGAACTCTCTATTTAGTTCCATATCCCATTCTTTAAATGGGCTGTTTGATTTCTTATTATTTAGTTTTTTGACTTCTTTGTACATTTGGGATATGAATCCTCTCTCAGATATATAGCTGGCAAAGATTTCCTCCCATTCTGTAGGTTGCCTCTTTGCTCTATTCACAGTGTCCTTTGCTGTACAAAAGCTTTGTAATTTCATGAGGTCCCAGCAGTTGATCCATGGTTTTATTTCCTAGGCAATTGGGGTTATATTCAGAAAGTCTTTGCCAAGACCAATATGTTGAAGGGTTTCCCCTACCTTATCCTCTAGCAGTCTCAGAGTTTCAGATCTGATATTAAGATCTTTGATCCATTTGTACTTAATTCTTGTGCATGGAGAGAGATAAGGATCTATTTTCATCATTGTACAGATACATATCCAGTTTTCCCAGCACCATTTGCTGAACAGGCTGTCTTTCTCTTTCTCTCTCTAACTTTTTCTCTCTCAACTAATTAAATAAATAAAATATTAAAAAAAAAAAACCTGGATGTGGGCTGGAGAGATGGTTTAGCAGTTAAGCACTTGCCTGTGAAGTCTGAGGATCCCGGTTCATGGCTCGATTCCCCAGGACCCACATTAGCCAGATGTACAAGGGGGCACACGCATCTGGAGTTCGTTTGCAATGGCTGGAGGCCCTGGCATGCCCATTCTTTCTCTCTATCTGCCTCTTTCTCTCTTTGTCTGTTGCTCTCAAATAAATAAATAAAAATAAACAAAACAAAATTAAAAAAAAACTGGATGTTACACCCTCCAGGAAAGATTTTATTAAAAAAAAAAAAAAGAATGTTCCATGTGCTGCTGAAAAGAATGTGTATTCTGCAGGATTTGGATGAAATATCCCGTATATATCTGTTAGGTCCACTTATTCTATGATCTCATTTAATCCAGATGCATCTCTGTTTACTTTTTGCCGAGATGACCTGTCAATTGTTGAGAGTGGGTGTTGAAGTCACCCACTTCAACTGTATTTGGTGTTATCTGTGACCTTAGTTCTAGTAGCATTTGTTTGATGAAGTTGGGAGCCCCCGTGTTTGGTGCATATATGTTTGGGTTTGTAATGTCCTCCTGTTGGAGTGTGCCGCTAATCAATATAAAGTAACCTTTCTTACCTTTCCTAACTAATGTTGATCTGAAGTCTACCTTGTCAGATATTAGGATAGCAACCCCTGCTTGTTTTCTAGGTCCATTTGCTTGAAACACTGTTTTCCAACCTTTCACCCTAAGATAGTGTCCATCCTTTGTAGAAAGGTAAGTTTCTTAGAGGCAACAAATTGAAGGATCCTGCTTTTTAACCCAGTCTGCAAACCTATGTCTTTTGTTTGGGGCATTGAGGTCATTGATATTAAGAGATATTATTGAAAGGTGTGTATTTATTTTTGCCATTTTTTGTAGTTCTTCTGGGTTTACCTTTGCTCTGTTGTATTAGCTAGTATTTGAGTATGGTTTGGTTTTTCCAGGTTCCTTATATGTGTGTTTTTCTTTCTCTTCAACGTGGAGGATTCTTTCAAGTATTTTCTGTAGAGCTGGTTTTGTCTTCACATATTCCTTTAGCCTGCTTTTGTTGTGGAATGTCCTTATTTCTCCATCTGTTTGAATGGATAGCTTTGCAGGATAAAGGAACCTTGGTTGACAGTTGTTATCTTTCAGAACTTGGAGTACGTCATTCCAAGCCCTTCTGGCTTTTAAAGTGTGTGGTGAGTAATCTGGTGTGATCCTGATGGGCTTGCCTTTGTATGTGACTTGATTTTTCTCTCTAACTGCTTTCAATATACTTTCTTTGTTTTGTGTGTTTTGTAGTTTAATTATAACATGATGGTAAGAGGTTCTTTCCTGATTTTGTCTGTTTGGCCTTCTAAAGGCTTCCTGCATCTGTATTGGCATCACTGTCCCTAAATGGGGGAAGTTCTCTTCTATGATTTTGTTGAAAATACCTGCTATGCCTTTGGAGTGAATTTCTTCTCCTTCTACTATACCCTGAATTCTTATGTTTGGTCTCTTCATAGTGTCCCAAATGTCTTGAAATTCCCATTCATGCCTTCCTATTAGTTTGTCTTTCTCTCTGCTGGCCTGTATTAGATCTGCCACTTGGTCTTCTAGTTTAGATATTCTGTCCTCTCCTTCATCCATTCTACTGGTGAGACTTGCTACAGTTTTCTATTTGACTTACTCTGTTTTTCACTTCTAGTATTTCTGATTGATATTCTTTTCATTATTTCTATTTCCTTACTCATGTTTTGTATTGACCTACTTATTTCATTAAGTTGGTTTCCTGTGTTTTCTCAGGATTCCTTCAGGAGTTGGTTTTCTTCTTTGATTCCTTTGATTTCTTTGAACATAGATATATTCATTTTTTTAAAATCTTTGTCAAGCATTTCATCTAAAGCAGTCTCGCTAGGGGGTCATTTCTGATGGAATTTATAATTTTTGGTGGGATTGTATTGTCTTGATTTTTTTTGTGTCTCTTGTATTATAATGTAGAGATTTTTGCATCTTGAGCTAATTTGATGCTTGGTTTTTCTAGTTATCTGCAGGGTTCTTAGCCATATCAATCCGAGTTTGTATATCTTCAGCGTAGGAGTTTAAGGTGCCAGGTGTAGCCCGCATACTTCAAGAGAAACGGCAGAAGTGAGCCTTGATCGCTGTTGGTGCTGGGCAGCCGGGGGTGAATGAGTTCTCGGGACATTCAAGGCCCTGACAGTTGGGGGATGGGAGACTTTGCAGGGTGCCTGAGTCCCCCTCAGCTGGTCCCACAGCACTTTTTCTCCTTCAGGGGCTGCTCAGCTGGTCTCCGCTGCCTTCCCTTTCGGGTTTCCCGCCCTTGCGAGGAGGCTGATGTGAGCGGAAAGTCCCCTCACCTTGCTTCTGCTCCTGCCGCTGGGCAGGCTTATGGATCAGGCTGCTGGCACCTCAGCAGTATTCTCCATCTTTTAAAAAATATTTTATTTTTATTTATTTGTTTATTTGACAGAGAAAGAGGGAGGGAGGGAGGGAGGGAAGGAGAGAGAGAGAGAGAGAGAGAGAATGGGCACACCAGGGCCTCCAGCCACTGCAAACGAACTCCAGACGCGTGCGCCTCCTTGTGCATCTGGCTAACGTGGGTCCTGGGGAATCAAATCTGGGTCCTTTGGCTTTGCAGGCAAATGCCTTTACTGCTAAGCCATCCCTCCAGCCCGATTCTCCATCTTTAAAAAATTTTTTTTTATTTATTTGCAAGCAGAGAGAGAGATGGACAGAAGAGAGAGAGAGAATGGATGCATCAGGACCCTAGCCACTGTCAACCAACTCCAGATGCACGCACCACTTTGTGCATGTGGTTTTACATGGGTACTGGGGAGCTAAACCCGGGGTTGGTAGACTTTGCAAGGCAGGCGCCTTAACCACTGAACCATCTCTCCAGCCCCCTGCCCACATCTTGTGGCTCAGTTGTTATCACCTCCAGGACAGACTCCACCCCCCAGGGCTGAAGATGGGCAGACCCTCCCACACTCTTCATGCCCTCCCTGCTCCAGGGTACACAGGCTGACCTTAAGCAGGCTGGATTGCCATGGCCTCTTGAATCCGAGTCCCTTCTGTCATGGTGTTGTCCCTGGAACCTGTACCTAGGACACGGTGGGAACTCAGTAAGTGCCCTTTAACTGAATGAATGACTGCAGGGCAACCTCCCCATTTTAGGGATGGGGACATGGAGGTCCAGGGAGGGAATGTGTTGATTGACAGCATTATGCTCATTTGTGGGTCCCTTTCAGGAATATTTGCTGGATGTCTGCTCTGCGCCAGCCCTGGCTTGGGCATTGGAAGATAGGGAATGGAGCTGGGCGTGGTGGCACATCCCAGCACTTGGGAGGCAGAGGTAGGTGATCGCCGTGAGTTCGAGGCCACCCTGAGATTACATAGTGAATTCCGGGTCAGCCTGGGCTAGAGTGAAATCCTACCTCAAAAAACCAAAAAGAAATAAAAAGTAAATAATAAAAGAAGATAGGGAATGACACAGCAGGCCTTGCCTCAGGGAGCTGCTGGGAAGGAAGAGAGATGAGAGCGACGCTTTTTGCCTAACACCGAGCTGCTGTTAAGGAAATTACAAGGACAGGGAGACAGAGTAGCTCAGACAGGACTGAGGAAGGGAGAGAGGGAGAGAAAGAGGCTGGGTGTGGTGGCTCACACCTTTAATCCCAGCACTCAGGAGATAGAGGTAGGATGATCACTGTGAGTGAATTCCAGGTTAGCCTAGGCTAGAGCAAAACCCTACCTTGGAAAAATCAAAATAAACAAATAAAATATTTAGTAAAAAAAAGAATCCACATTCTTCTGGAAGGGACTATACAAGCCAAGGCCCGGGGGTCCTGAGCCTCCTGTGGTCAGAGCGGTCTGGCCAGCTGCGGCTGCCTTATAAACATTTACATTCCCAGGGAAGGAGCGGGAGCCGTGTCGGGGCGGCCCGTCTGCAGACCTGGCCTCGGCCGGCTCACCACCCTCCCCGTTCCGAACACGGCAGTGCGGGAAATGGGAACACGTTAGGTCTTTGAGCAGAAGAGAGGCCTGCCTGGAGCTGAACTTTGGCGGACCCTAAGTCACCTCAGGTCTTAGGAAAGTCTTATCACAGTGCTCTGTGACCTCTCTCCCTTCTCTGCTTTCTCCTTTTCCTTCCCTGTCCCTCCCCAGCTCTCCACATAGAATCACGAAGATTAAAACACCATCCTGGAGAGATGGCTCAGGGGGGTCAAGGTGCTTGTTTGCAAAACCTGTTGGCCTGGGTTTGATTCCCCAGGACCCACATAAAGGCAGATGCACAAAGTGGTACATGAGTCTGGAGTTTGTTTGCAGAGACAAGAGTCCCTGGCGTACCCATACATTCTCTCTTTCTCTTTCATAAATAAATAAAATATTTTTTAAAACACTATCCAGGTTGAAGAGATGGCTTCGCAGTTATGGCACTTGCCTGAAAAATCCAAGGACCCAGGTTTGATCCCCCAGAACCCACGTAAACCAGATGCACATGGTGGCGCATGCATCTGGAGTTCATTTGCAGGGGCTGGAGGCCCTGGTGTGCTCATTCTCTCTGTCTCTCTTTTCACTCTCTCATAAATAAAATATTTTTTTAAAAAAACACCAAACTGGGGCTGGAGAGATGGCTTAGCCATTAAAGTGTTTGCCTACAAAGCCAAAGGATCCCAGTTCGACTCTCCAGGACCCATGTAAGCCAGATGCACAAGGTGGTACATGCATCTGGAGTTCCTTTGCAGTGGCTGGAGGCCCTGGTGCGCCCATTCTCTCTCTCTCTCCCCCCCCACTCTCAAATAAATAAATAAAAATAAAGTTTTTAAAAAAAAGTAAAAAGAAGAAAAAGAAAAGTACCATCCTTTAGCCGGGCATGATGGTACACAGCTTTAATCCCAGCACTTGGGAGGCAGAGGTAGGAGGATTGCTGGGAGTTCAAGGCCAGCCTGAGACTGCATAATGAATTCCAGGTTAGCCTGGACTACAGTGAGACCCTACCTTGAAAAAAAAAAAAAAAAAAACACCATCCTGGGCTGGAAAGATGGGTCAGTGGTTAAGGCATTTGCCTGCAAAACCTAGGGGCCTGAATTTGATTCCCCAGTACCCACGTCAAGCCAGACGCACAAAGTGTCACGTGCATCTGGAGTTCTTTTGCAGTGGCTGGAGGCCCTGGCATATCCATTTTCTCTGTCTCTGTGTGTGTCTCTCTATCTATATATCTCTGCCTGCCTCTTTCTCTTTCTCACTCTTTCAAATAAATAAATAAATAAATAATTTTAATAAAAACCCCATCCTTATAAGCCGACATCTTGGTGGAAGGATATAGACTGTTAGAAAAATGTCTCAGGGGCTGGAGAGATGGCTTAGCGGTTAAGGCGCTTGCCTGCAAAGCCAAAGGACCTCGGTTCAATTCCCCAGGACGCACGCACAAGGCGGCACAGGCATCTGGAGTTCATTTGCAGTAGCTGGAAGCCCTGGCGTGCCCATTCTCTCTCTCTCTCCCCCTCTTTCATGCTCTCAAATAAATAAAAATAAATATTTTTTTTTTAAGAAGAAAAATGTCTGGGTGGTACAGAGGCTGGAGGGAACAGGAGAGGGGTCAAGTGACATTTCGGCAAATACTTGAAGGGAGTGACAGCCGGGCAGGGAGGTGCTCTGAGGAGAAGCAGGTGAGGCAGGGGGAAGAGTGGAGGGTGTCTGGCATCTTCCAGATGGGGTTGGAACAGAGGAGCAGGCGGGGGTGAGGGGACATGAGGTCAGAAGTCAGGGTCAGGGGAGAAGGTCCTGGGGCTCCGGGGGCTTCTTTGAGTGGGAGTTAACCATGCTGCCCCATCTTCTTGCGTCATCCTCCCTAACCCCCGACCCCATCCCTTTTTTTCCTCAGAGACCCTGAGCTTCTCTTGGAGACTCTGAGCAAGAAATACTCAGGGTTCTGCTTTTAGGTGGGGCAGGACCCTGCATGGGCCACCTTTGATGTCCATATAGGTCTCTGGCCCCTGCCTCAGCTGCGTCCAGAAACCTGACCACCCATCTTCTCCCCTCAGCTCTAGCCACTTAGTCTTCTGTCCCCGGGGCCAGAGGATGTCCAGGGATGATGACCTCACATAGAGGCATCTGGCTCAGGTGCCAATACAGTGAGTGGAGCGTGACCACCCAGGCCACTGAGGATCAGGTCACACTGGCTGGGCAGCAGTACCCAGCAGGGCTCCACCAGGCTACCAGGGGAAGGAGCAAAGCTTCATCTACAAGCCTCACCCTGTGCCGAGGGCAGCCTGGCAGTAGTACCCAGAGAAGACCCCGACATCAGAGGGCTGTGCCGGCCTCTTGCCGGCCACCCAGCTGGGCCCAGGCAGGAGGCAGCAGACTGACCTTTGGAGCGGGACGCTCGCCGGCGGGCAGGCCCATGGGTGGGGGGATGGGTCTGGACAGCTGGAAACATCTGGTTTAAATTGTAAGTTAGAAGCGCGGGCCAAGCAGCCAAGGAATTTGTGAGCTAATTTTAGGCTAAAAGACAGAGCGCTCAGCGGGGTCTGGTCTGGTTCCCCAAAAACCACAGGGGCGCAGACAGGCTGGGGGGTGGGGAACACACAAGGCCTCCATGGTGCACCTTGAATGGTTCTACCTGCCTCTCAGGGGTGGGGGTGGGGGGCTCACTCTCAGGGGAGGGGCACTGATTAGCACCCACTGCAGCTCTGTGGGGGAGGGGGTGAAGAATAGGAATAGCTCACCTCCCCATTTCACAGAAGCGAGGCCCAGAGGTGAGGGAGTGGTCAGTGCCTAGTGTCCTTTTTTTTTTTTTCTTTTCTTTTCTTTTTTTGGTTTTTCGAGGCAGGGTCTCACTCTAGCCCAGGCTGACCTGGAATCATTATGTAGTCTCAGGGTGACTTCAAACTCACAGCGATCCTCCTGCCTCTGCCTCCCGAGTGCTGGGATTAAAGGCGTGCACCACCACATGGGGCAGCTTGCCTAGTGTCCTTTAAGAAGCAGAGCCAGGGGCTGGAGAGATGGCTTAGCGGTTAAGCACTTGCCTGTGACGCCTAAGGATCCCAGTTCGAGGCTTGATTCCCCAGGACCCACGTAAGCCAGATGCACAAGGGGGCGCAAGTGTGTGGAGTTCATTTGCAGTGGCTGGAGGCCCTGGCACGCCCATACTCTCTCTCTCTCTCTACCTCTCTCTCTGTCTATCTGCCTCTTTCTCTCTCTGTCACTCTCAAATAAATAAAAAAATGAACAAAACTTAAAAAAAAAAAAAAGCAGAGCCAGAAAAAAAAAAAAAAGCAGAGCCAGGATTCAAACCCACTTTACCTACTCCGAGCCTTAAACCAAAGAGCTCCACTTCTGCAGCCTCCCTTCTTGTCTGCACCCCTAACCTTTTTGCAAAGGGTCCCTCGCCAGTTCCTCCATCTCACGGGTGTTTCCTGAGTCCCTGCTATTTGCCACATCAGGCAGTGATCCGGAGTGAGAACCCAGTGCACGGGCAGATCGACCTCACACTCAGGAAAGCGGCCGTGGGTGGACAGAGAGGAGAGGCCACAGCCCTGTGGCCCCGCAGTGGGCCTGTCCGAGCGGGTACCATTCAACACGAGACGGAGAATTCCAGCTGCCAGCCGCGCAGAGACATGAGAAGAGAGTGCCAGGCCGCGGGAATCGCCTGCACAAAGGCCCTGACCTGAGGCAGAAACCCATGCGGAGGGTCAGGAAGGCTTGTGGGAGGTACCCCGAGTTCTCCTTCACCCCTTCCACCCAGATGAGCAGGGCAGGGCAGGCGTTGGGGACCTAGAATCATCCTCTGGTGACATGAGGGGTTCCCACTGACATGTCACAAATCTAATTGTATTAAGAATCCCACTAAGCTTGGGCATGGGTGCCCACACCATTAATCCCAGCACTCAGGAGGATGAGGTAGGAGAATCACCATGAGTTCAAGCCCACCCTGAGACTACATAGTGAATTCCAGGTCAGCCTTGGATAGACTGAGACACTAACTTAAAAAAAAAAAATCAGAATCTCACTAAAGGGCCTGCTGAACCACTGAGGGACATCACTGAAATTTGTCCCAGAAGGATGTTCAGAGGATGAACCCAAGGCCAGACAACAGGGTGTGTCCATAGTGAACTTACCCCAGGGGAGTGGTCAGCCACTCAGGTGGGGTTCATGTGCGGGATAGGGGGACTGGGTTTGGCCACTTTGGTGCCCAGGTCTCCTGGCTGCAGCCACATTCCTTTCTGCTTTTTTTAAATTTAATTTTTATTTATTTGAGAGAGAGAAAGAGAAAGACACAGATATATAGAGAGAATGGGTGTTCCAGGACTCCAGAAGCATGCACCACCATGTGCATCTGGTTTTTAAATAATAATAATTTTTTTTATGTTTCAAGGTAGGGTTTCAGTCTAGTCCAGGCTGACCTGGAATTCACTATGTAGTCTCAGGGTGGCCCCAAACTCATGGTGATCCTCCTACCTCTGCCTCCCAAGTGCTGGGATTAAAGGCATGCGCAACCATGCCTGGCCTTTTTTTTTTCAAGGTAGGGTGGTACCGTAGCCCAGGCTGACCTGGAACTCACTCTGTAGAACCAGGCTGGCTTCGAACTCATGGCGATCCTCATACCTCTGCCTCTAAATGCTGGGATTAAAGGCGTGTGCCACCACGCCCAGCCTAGTCCCCAATTTTCACACACAGTTTATTCTGTCCATTGAGGAATTTTAGGAAAACACAGAAATGTCTAAAATAGCAAAAGTCCAAACAATTATCGTCCTGCGCTCATTAGCTAGCCTCTCCTAATGGAATTGTTTCTTTTCAGTCTCCCTCCCTGTCTCCCTTCCACCCTCCCTCTCTCCTTTCTTTCTTTCTTTTTTCCTTCCTTTCTTTTCTCTTTCATCCCTTTGGTTTTTAGGGGGGAGGGTTTTCAAGGTACCATCTCACTCTAGCCCAGGCTGAGCTGGAATTCACAATGTAGTCTCAGGGTGGCCTCGAACTCATAGCGATCCTCCTACCTCTGCCTCCGAGTGCTGGGGTTAAAGGCGTGCGCCACCACATCATTCGGTAGGGTCTCACTCTAACCCAGGCTGACCTGGAATTCACTATGTAGTCTCAGGGTGGCCTCAGATTCACAGCTATCCTCCCACCTCTGCCTCCTGAGTGCTGGGATTAAAGGCAGCCACACTATTTCTTCTACCGCCCTCTCCTACTTTCTCTAACACGAGCCCTGTACCCATGTTGTTCTCCACACGGAGGCAGTCACCGAGCCTCAGCCCTCATTTTCCTGACCACCCCCCCGCCACCTCCCAGGCTGGCTCTGTGGCCCATGCTCAGAGCCTCAGCCTGGAGAGATGGCTCGTTGGATAAAGGGCCTTTCTTGTAGGGCTTGACAACCCGAGTTCAATTCCCCAGTGCCCATGTAAAGCCACATGCACATGCATCTGTAGTTCATTTGCAGTGGCAAGAGGCCCTGGCATGCCCATATTCTCTCTCTCTCTCTCCTTGCAAATAAAAACAAATAGATAAATAACTAAATAAATGCAGCTTTAAAAATAATGTGGCTTGGGCTGGAGAGATGGTTTAGTGGTTAAGGCACATGCCTGCAAAGCCTAAGGACCCAGGTTCAATTCTCCAGGTCCCACGCAGGCTAGATGCACATGATGGCGTATGCATCTGGAGTTCGTTTGCAGTGGCTAGAGACCCTGGCATGCCCATTCTCACTCTCTCTCCCCCCACCTCTCTGTCTCTAATAAGTAAATAAATAAAAATAAAAATCTTCTAAAAAATAATAATGATGTGGCTTATGCTGAGCGTGGTGGCGCACGCCTTTAATCCCAGCACTCAGGAGGTAGAGGTAGGAGGATCCCCATGAGTTTGAGGCCACCCTGAGACTACAGAGTGAATTCCAGGTCAGCCTGGGCTAGAGTGAGACCCTACCTCAGAAATAATAATAATAATAATGTGGCTTTTAGGCCTGGGTGCCAATCCCAGATCCTCTTGCACAACAGAGGGGCGGGGACCCTCGCCTCTCGGAAGGTCAGTTTCCTTCTCCTTAAGATGGACAGGGGCTGGGAAGGTGACTCTGTAGTTAAGAGCAACTGTTGCTTAGGCAGGAGGGCCCCTAGGGCTAGAGACCGCCAAGTTCACTCCCCAGAGCCCACGTGAGAAGCTGAGCATTGTCACGCACATCTGTAACCACATCGTGTGAGGGGCGGAGAATGGAGAACCTGGGGGTGGGGGCGGGGGTGGGGGGCTGCTGATGCACAACAGCTCGGGGGTGAGGGAGATGCCATCTCCGGCAAATACCCAGATGAATGATAAGAGAAGGGCACCAGCCTTCTCCTCTGACCTCCTCGTGCACACACATGGGGTGCATGCATCCGCACACAAATGTACATACGCCATACCACACCACACACGTACTCTATACACATGTAAAATAAAAATAAAGCACATTAAAAAAAAAAATGGAGCCGGGCGTGGTGGCGCACGCCTTTAATCCCAGCACTTGGGAGGCAGAGGTAGGAGGATCACAGTGAGTTTGAGGCCACTGTGAGACTTACATAGTGAATTTCAGGTCAGCCTGGACCAGAGTGAAACCTTACCTCAAAAAACTAAAAATATAAAAAAATAAAAAATAAAAATAAAATGGAGATAAATAAAATATATTTTTTAAATATTATTTATTTATTTATTTGATAGAGAAATAGGGAGAGAGAGAGAGAGAATGGATGTGCCAGGGCCTCCAGCCACTGCAAATGAACTCCAGATATGTGCGCCCCCTTGTGCAGCTGGCCAACGTGGGTCCTGGGGAATCAAACCTGGGTCCTTTGGCTTTGCAGGCAAATGCCTTAAACACTAAGCCGTCCCCCCAGCCCAATAAAATATTTTTAAAGTATTTATTTTATTTCATTTATTTGTTGGAGAGTGACAGACAGAGAAAGAGGAAGAGAGAGAGAATGGGCACACCAGGTCCTCCAGCCACTGCAAACAAACTCCAGATGCATGTGCCACCTTGTGCATCTGACTTACATGGGTACTGGGGAATTGAGCCTCGAACCGGGGTTCTTAGGCTTCACAGGCAAGCGCTTAACCACTAAACCATCCCTCCAGCCCAATAAAGTATTTTGTTAAAGGGGGGCTGAAGAGATGAATCAGCAGTTACAGTGCTTGCCTGCAAAGCCTAACAACCCAGGTTCAATTCCCCAGTACCCATGTAAAGCCAGAAACACAATGTGGCACATGCACCTGGAGTTCACTTGCAGTGGCTGAGGTCCCTGGAATTTCCATTCATTCTCTCTCTCTCTCTCCAAATAAATAAATTAAAGAATATATTTTTAATGGAGAGTAGATCGGTGTGGTGGTACATACCTTTCATCCCAGCACTCAGGAGGCAGAGGTCGGAGGATCACCGTGAGACTACACAGTGAATTCCAGGTCAGCGTGGACTAGAGTAAGACCCCATCTTGAAAAACTCAAAAAATCAAAATTAAGAATGATAAGATGGAGTGCATGCAAGAGCCTCCTTCGAAGGCTGCTGCTGGCACTCATGGAGAAACTGCATCGCTAAGTGGACGCTTGCTGTATGGACGAAGGGACAATTCAGGCCGGTAATGGTCAAGGGTGCGGAGAGATCTGGCAGAGGGTGGGGCACAGCTGTGAGCAGGGGCACAGTTTAGATGTGAACAAGAATCAGGATCCGTTAAGATCATGTGAAAAACGCAGGCCATGCACACTCATGACTTCCTCCCCCTGTCATCCACACTTTCCAGTTAGTAACATCTGTTGATACTGCCTGCCTAACAAAATTGGTCATAAGCAGGCTGGAGAGATGGCTTAGCAGTTAAGGCATTTGCTTACAAAGCCTAAGCACCCAGGTTCAACTCCCCAGAACCCATGTAAGCCAGATGCACAAGGTGGTGCATGCATGTGAAGTTCGTTTGCAGTGCCTAGAGGCTCTGGCGTGGCCATTCTCTCTCCCTCTCTCTCTCTCATAAATAAAATAATTTTAAAATTGGTCAGCAGGGTGTGGTGGCGCACGCCTTTAATCCCAGCACTCGGGAGGCAGAGGTAGGAGGGATCACCGTGAGTTCGAGGCCACCCTGAGACAACATAGTGAATTCCAGGTCAGGTCAGCCTGGGCTAGAGTGAGACCCTACTTCGAAAAAAGAAAAAGGAAAAAGATCATGAGCGCCTTTACAGGGAGGCAAAGAGCAAGACAGTTACACCGCACGCAGCACTGCGCTGGGACCGGTGCCCCTTCCTGACCACCGCCCCCACCTTCCTCCTGGAGCACTGGACTGGAGGAAGCGCCAGGTATCCCCCGGGTTCTAGGACTTGGTGGCGGGCGCCCCCTGGTGGCTGTTCTGAGCACTTCTCATGGGTGATGCTCTGCCATCCGCATACATTCAGGGCTTGTGAATCCCCTTTCCAGCTTTTCCAGGTTCAGAGGGGAGGGCAGCTCAGGATCCTCGCAGCCCATCTGCCTGCCTTCTTCGGGGTCTATTCTAGAAGCCAGGGAAGGGGCAGACACCACCATTCCTAGACACATGGGGTGTTGCCCCACCTCTCCCTACTCTGTCCCTGCAGTACCCTCGCTGCCTACCGTGTTCCTTCTTGACTTCACCCTGGCTCTCCACCTCTCCTAGTGGCTCTCTCCCTAGCTTTGAACTTTCCTGTGGTTTTTTTTTGTTTTGTTTGTTTTGTTTTGGTTTGGTTTGGTTTGGTTTTTCAAGGTAGGGTCTTGCTCTAGCCCAGGCTGACCTGGAATTCACTATGTCGTCTCCGGCTGGCCTCGAACTCACGTCCATCCTCCTACCTCTGCCTTCCTAGTGCCGGGATCAAAGGCGTGAGCCACCACATGCCCGGCTTGACCTCTCCTGTTGCAGGACACACCCTGTGTCAGCAGGGGTGAGACACATTTTATTCTTAAAGAGGCGAGTAGGAGTATTTTCTAGAAAAGGGGGAAAAAAAATCTTCCCTGAGATAAATTTTATTCTTCAGGAAGAGAGAACAATGTGTGTGTGTGTGTTTAAAAATATATATTTAAAAAAATTTTTGAGGCAAGCCCAACAGACTGGCTTACTTTTTTATGCAAGGGAGTGAGAGTGAGGGAGAGAGAATTTAGTACCAGGGCCTCTAGCACTGCAATAAACTCCAGACCCGTGTGCCCCCTTACGCGCATGTGTGACCTTGCACGCTTGTGTCACTTTGTGCTTCTGGCCTTAGTGGGACCTGGAGAGTCTAACATGGGTCGCTAAGCTTTGCAGGCAAGCGCCTTAACTGCTAAGCCATCTCCCCAGCTCCCAAAATATCTTTTATTATTGTTATGTGCAAGCAGAAAGTGTGTGTGTGAGAGAGAGAATGGGGCACCAGAGCTTCAGACACATGTGCCACCTTATGCATCTGCCTTTACATGGGTACTAGAGAATGGAACTCTCCAACAGTGAGGCTTTATTTTATAAGCAAGCGCCTTTAACCACTGAGCCGTCTCTCCAGCCCACAGTGGTTTGTTGTTGTTGTTGTTTTGTTTTTTGTTTGTTTTTGGTTGGTTGGTTTTTGTTTTGTTTCGTTTTGTTTTGTTTTTTTCCGAGGTAGGGTCTCGCTGTAGCCCAGGCTGACCTGGAATTCACTATGCAGTCTCAGGGTGGCCTCGAACTCACGGAGATCCTCCTACCTCTACCTTCTGAGTGCTGGGATTAAAGGCGTGCACCACCATGCCTGGCAACACAATGTGTGTTCTAAGCAGTGGTTTCCTTCTGTTGATGTGGAAATGGCTAGAAGAGAGGACTCAGAAACAGAAGACAAAGGTGTGACCTGAGTGACCGGTAAAGCCTTCTCTGACCTGACTCCACGCTGTTGCTGTGAGTGTGAGGTGAGGTGACACGGGACCATGGGGTGTGCCTGATGTGGGGGCGGCTCTCCTGGCCTGCTGGGGACAAGGAGGTCCTCAGGACATGGAGCATCAGGTGGCACATAAGTTCAGAAAGCCTAGGCCGGGGCTGGAGAGATGGCTCAGCAGTGAAGGCACTTGCCTGTAAAGCCTAACAACCCGGGTTCCATCCCCCGGTACCCATGTAAAGACAGATGCACAAAGTGGCACACGTGTCTGAGGTTCATTTGCAGTGGCTAGAGGCCCTGATGTGTCCATTCTATATCTATCTCTCTCTTCTCTCTCTGTTAATAAATAAATAAAAAATATTCCATAAAAAAAAGGTTAGGTAGCCGGGCATGGTAGCCCATGCCTTTAATCCCAGCACTTGGGAGGCAGAGGTAGGAGGATTGCCGTGAGTTCGAGGCCACCCTGAGACTACATAGTGAATTCCAGGTCAGCCTGGACCAAAGTGAGACCCTACCTTGAAAAAACAAAAACAAATAAACAAATAAAAAAAGCCTAGGTAAGCCGGGCATGATGGTGCACGCTTTTAATCCCAGCATTTGGGGGGAATAGGTAGGAGGGTTGTCGTGAGTTCGAGGCCAGCCTGAGACTGCATAGTGAATTCCAGGTCAGCCTGGACTACCGTGAGACCCTATCTCAAAAAACAAACAAACAAAAAAGCCTAGGCAAACTGAGGTGAAATCAGGGGGAACACACTTGGAGAAGCTGATCCTACCTGCACCCCTTCTCAGAACACGGTCACACCCTTCCTCTTACCGCTTACCATCATGGTTTACGGAAGGAAAGTGGGAAGTTTCGAAAGAGACTGTGGTACACAGGGCCTCAAATATTTACATTCTGGTCCTTTCAGAGCAAAGTTTGTCACCACCACACGTTTAGTTCATGGGCTGCCTAGAAAGACGTGCGAAGACTGCAGGGTTCCCCCCCGTGTGAGGAGCGGCTACATATGGGACGTTCATGTAGAAGGACAGGCTGGTGGGCTATGGGGCAGCGGCAAGGTGGCGGACCACGTGGCACATTTGTCTGAGACCTGGGGGACTTAGTTCTGCCGGCTAGAACTAGGTGGTGAGGGAATTGAATAAAGCCCTTCTTGGGTTTTTTGTTGTTGTTGTTTGTTTGTTTGTTTTTTTGGCTTTTTTTGTTTTTATTTTTCAAGGTAGGGTCTCACTCTAGCCCAGGCTGACCTGGAATTCACTATGGAGTCTCAGGGTGACCTCAAACTCACGGTGATCCTCCTACCTCTGCCTCCTGAGTGCTGGGATTAAAGGCGTGCGCCACCACACCCAGCCTTCTTGGGTTTTTTTGTTTGTTTGTTTGTTTAGTTTTTGTTCTTTTCTTTCTTTCTCTCTCTCTCTTCCTTCCTTTCTTATTATTTTTTGGTTTTTCACAGAAGGTCTCACTCTAGCTCAGGCTGACCTGGAATTCACTGTGTAGTCTCAGGGTGGCCTCAAACTCATGGCGATCCTCTTACCTCTGCCTCCCAAGTGCTTGGTATTAAAGGGGTGTGCCACCACGCCCGGATGTTTTTGTTCTTTTTTTAAAAAATATTTTATTTATTTTTTATTTATTTGAGAGGGAAAGAGAGAAAGAAAGAATGAGCACGCCAGGGCCTCCAGCCACTGCAAACGAACTCCAGACACATGCACCACCTTGTGCATCTGGCTAACATGGGTCCTGGGGAATCAAACCTGGGTCCTTTGGCTTTGCAGGCAAACACCTTAACCACTAAGCCATCCCTCCAGTCCTTTTTGTTCTTTTGAGTCAGGGTCTCCTGCAGCCCATTGCTGGCCTTGAACTCACTATGTAGCCAAGGATGACCTTGAACTCTACCTGTAGCAGTTGCCATCTTATCATTGGCACAAAGCACCCAACGAAAAGCAGCCAATGGGTGGAAAGGGTTTATTTTGGTTCACAGACTTAGGGGGAAGTTGTGATGGGGGAGGGGGGACGTGGTAAGAGCAGAGGCTGGACATCACCTCCTGGCCAATTCAGGGGGACAATGGTAACAGGAGAGCGTGCGGAATACCAGCAAGGGGGAACTGGCTGTAACCCCCTATAAGCCGGCCCCCAACAACACGCTTCCTCCAGCAAGGCTCCCATTCCCACATTGCCATCAGCTGGGGAGCTAGCATCCAGAGCACATCAGCTTATGGGGACACCTAATTGAAGCCACCCCAGTGTGTTCCTGCCTCTGCCTGTACCTCCCGAGTGCCGGGATTACACGCGTGCCTTTGGCCAGCTTGAGGCCTCCATTTTCCCTCACAACCTGGGGCTGGTCCCGGTTGCCTGAGGATGGGCCAAGATGTCCTCGTTGTCCAAGCAGAAGCATGGTCGTCAGGCCATAAGTCTGTGTGAGGTGCTTCCTGAGGAGCCCAGAGCCGAAAGCAAAATGTGAGACCTGGCCACCACGCATGCTGAGGGACGGGGTGTCGGGCAAGGCTGCCTGGGGGGAGACAGCCTGGGCACCATGAAAGACCCAGCCACCGCTGGTCACCACACATTTATTGAGTGCCCTTGCTGTGCCAGGCCCTAGGAGGAGGGGGCTGCAGGGTAGGAGACACAGCCCACCCTGAAATGTGAGAGGGCAAGTGGAGTCACTCTGTCACCGGCTGGCAGTTCATTGGTTCACTCAGTCCCCAAAGTACCTTCCAAGTCCCCAAAGTATCCTCTCAAGTATACCCCCATCCCTTCAGGCTGGGGCCTCTCCCTGGGCTCCCCAGAGAGGTATATAGGAAAACCCAAGCTACCCTCACTAGGGGATGAAGGAACCGAGGCCATGGGCTCGGGATGCCCCTCTCTTCAGCACCCACCCCAAGTACTTCCTGGTATGGTGCCAGCCAAGGAAAATGGCCTTGGAGTAGGGGTAGGGGAAGGTGGTCTTTCTTGAGAATGTGGGGACATGACTCCAACATCCTGCAGGAAGGAGGAGACACAAGAAGGTTCTGGATCCGATATGGGACAGGACGGGGATCTGTCCAGGCACAACGGCTGTGCCGTGGCCCTTGGCCTGGTGACCTCCAGGTTCCACAAGGCAGGAGCCACAGGACATTGGCTGCCATATGGCCCTGTTTGGGATGAGCAAAAGCCCCGTCCCTGAAGATCCCTGTCCCCAGAGGTCATTTAAGAAGCCCAGACCTGTGGCCTTGCAGATGCGAGGGTGGGTGTTAAGGGCATGAACGGGCCGGGGCTTGCTTAGAAGCCCAGCAGAGGAGCTAAGGGAGGAAGCTGTGCAAGGTAAGGTCGTCCCCGTCACGGTCCTCGGTGGGGCCAGCCTTGAGGCCCTGGCTCTTGGGCAGGTCCCCGTTGGCCATGATGGGGGCCTCCTCACCTCCATCCGGCAGCAGGGACGAGATGCACACCATCTCAGTGGGGGAGTAGTTGCGTACGGGGTATGTGTGGTTCTTGCGGGAGAGGCGGACTGCCAGGACCACCGTGCATACAAGGAAGATAGTGGCCAGCAGGGCCAGGATGAGGATGGCCAGCAGACACTGCCTCACGGGGATGCGGTCTGAAGTCCCTGTGGAGCTGGGGGTCACGGAGCTCCCAGGGGTGACAACCTGCTCATTCTTTATGCCGATGCCAGAGAAGTTGCTGGCCATCACCGCGGTATCCTTATGAGTAACAGATGGCCCAAGAAAAGTGACAGAGTCAGTAGGTTTTTCGGACACAGACATTGTGGTGCTTGTGGCAGCTGGCTCTGTGAATGGAATCCCTATGACTTTGGGCTTCCTAGGAAGAAACTCTGTGGCTACTGGCTGAGTGGTCTTTGCTTCTGTGGCTGCTGGCTGAGTGGTCTCTGCTTCCGTGGCTGCTGGCTGCGTGGTCTCTGCTTCCGTGGCTGCTGGCTGCGTGGTCTCTGCTTCCGTGGCTGCTGGCTGTGTGGCCTCTGCTTCCGTGGCTGCTGGCTGTGTGGTCTCTGCTTCTGTGGCTGCTGGCTGCATGGTCTCTGCTTCTGTGGTTGCTAGCCCCATAGACAGAACCTCCCTGGTGACTGGCTCTGCAGAACGAGCCTCCTCTGTAAATGGAGCTTCCATAGTAGAAGTAGCCACAGAGGTCAGTTCTGTGGTCATGTGCACTGTGGTTGGCTGCCACTGCGTGACCAATCCTGTGCTCAGCCTCCCCACGGCATCCCCTCTTGCATCAAGGCCAGCAAAGCCTCTGGTGGCAGTCTCCACAGAGGTTAGATTGGGGCTCCCAGACAACACAGACGCCCTCTGCTCCAACAAGTCCACCGTACTCACAGGCTCAGGGGCTGTGGCCATCTGGAGCGTTTCGGAAGGCTCCGTGGCCTCTGGAAAATAGTCGTCATAGTCGTCCTCATCATCGGCCTGTCGCCGTGCCCGGGGAAGAGCAGGCCCTGGGGATTCCTCGGCTCCATCTCCCCAGGTATCCCAAAGCTGGAGGCCGTTGCCAGAGCTGAGGCTGGCCAGCAGCAGGAGGAGGTGTGGAGACATGACACCTGCGAAGACACAGACCGAGGCGTGAGGGCAGCGTCAGTCACCCTGGGCCCACTGACGCCTTCACCTGCAGCCCTGGCCTGGGCTGGGCTGGGTTGGCACTGTGACTTCAGGCGTCTGTGACTCAGCATGTGGCTGGGGCACAGGGGCCTGCAGGGATAACGCCACCAGGGGCCCTCGGCTTCCTCCAAAGGATGCAGGCAAAGTCCTTATCACTTTGGGGTAACTTTTTTTTTTTCCAGGTAGGATCTCGCTCTAGCCCAGGCTGTCCTGGAATTCACTATGTAGGCTCAGGCTGGCTTTGAACTCACAGCAATCCTCCTACCTCGGCCTCCCCAGTGCTGCAATTAAAGGAATGTACCACCACGACCAACTCGGGTAACTTTTTTAAAAAAAATTTTTGTTCTTGAACCAGGCGTAGTGGCACATGTCTTTAATCCCAGCACTCCGGAAGCCAAGGTAGGAAGGAGCATTGCTGTGAGTTCGAGGCCACCCTCAGACTACAAAGTGAATTCCAGGTCAGCCTGGGCTAGAGCGAGACCCTACCTCAAAAAAAAAAAAAAATTTTGTTCTTAGCCAGGCGTGGTGGTCCATGGCTTTAATCCCAACATGCAGGAGGCAGAGATAGGAGGATCACTGTGAGTTCAAGGCCAGCCTGAGACAACATAGTGAATTCCAGGTCATCCTGGGCTAGAGTGAGACCCTACCTCAACAAAAAAAAAAAAGGCTGGAGAGATGGCTTAGCGGTTAAGCACTTGCCTGTGAAGCCTAAGGACCCCGGTTCAAGGCTCGATTCCCCAGGACCCACGTTAGCCAGATGCACAAGGGGGCGCACGCATCTGGAGTTCATTTGCAGTGCCTAGAGGCACTGGTGCGCCCACTCTCTGATCTCTCTCTCTCTCTCTCTCTGCCTCTTTCTCTCTCTGTCTGTCGCTCTCAAATAATCAACAACAACAAAAATTACACATATATATATACATATATATATATTCTGTTTGTGTGTATGTGCGTGTACATGTATGTGCGTGTACATGTATGTGTGTGTACATGTATGTGCATGTACATGCATGTGGGTGCACATGTGGAGTGGAGGTGTCAGCCTCAGAAATGCCACTATGTCACCCAGGATGGCCTCAAACGAAGAGCAATCCTTCTTCCCACGCCTCCCAAGTGCCAGAATTACAGTTGTGCACCACTGTGCCTAGCAAAAGAAAGCACCAGAGGGCTGGAGAGATGAGTGGTGCTAGCCTGCAAAATGTAAGGACCTACGTGTGATTCCCCAGTACTCACGTAAGCCAGGTGCACAAGATGGCTCATGTGTATGGAGTTCATCTGCAGTGGCTAGAGGTCCGGGAGTGCCCATTCTGTCTCTCTCTCTCTCTCAAATAAATAAATTATAAAAAAGAAAGCCACTCAGGGTCCATTGCGGAAGAGGTGGCAGAACGAATGTCAGAGCCAAAGGAAGGGTAGGACTCCTTACAACGTGTTCCTCCAGACACAAAATGGCCTGGATATCCATGACCCCACAGTGCCTGACACTACCTACACAAGACCATCATAATAGGAGGAAAAGATGATGACATCAAAATAAAAGAGAGACTGATTGAGAAGGGGAGGGGATATGATGGAGAATGGAGTTTCAAAGGGGAAAGTGGGGGGGGGGGAGGGAGGGAATTACCATGGGTTACTGTCTACAGTTATGGAAGTTGTCAATAAAAAAAATTAAAATTAAAAACAAAGAAAGCCTTAGAGCTTTGTTTTGCATGTACAGTGTGTGTGGCTTGTGCGCCTGTGTGTACGTAATGTTCACGTGTGTGTGAGCACACCTGTACGCAGGCTTGTGTGCGTGTGGAGGCCAAAGGCTGACTCGGTGTCTGCGTTCATCGCTCTCCCCCTTAGTGACCGAGGCGGGTCTCTCGCTCGAACCCAGAGCTCACCAATCCCACTAACCTAGCTAGCCGTTTTCCTCCAGGCATCCTGTTTCCACCTCCCAAGTGCCACCACTCCTGCCCAGCACTTTGTTGGATGCTGGGGATCCGAACTCTGGTTCGCATGCTTGTATGGCAAGTGCTTTAACCACGGAGCCATCTCCCCAGCCTCCCCTAACACTTCTAACTACAGTCACTGTTCTTTTCTCCTTCTTTTTTTGGTTTTCTGAGGTAGGGTCTTGCTCTAGTCCAGGCTGACCTGGAATTCACTATGTAGTCTCAGGCTGGCCTCGAACTCACAGCGATCCTCCCACCTCTGCCTCCCAAGTGCTGAGATTAAAGGTGTGCATCACCATGCCTGGCTATTTATTTATTTGAGAGAGAGAGAGAGAGAGAGAGAGAGAGAGAGAGAGAGAGAATGGGTGCACCAGGGCCTTGAGCCACTGCAAATGAACTCCAGACACATGCGACACCATGTGCCTCTTTATGTGGGTACTGGGGAATTGAACCTGGGTCCTTAGGCTTCACAGGCAGGCATCTTAACCACTAAGCCATCTCCCCAGCCCTCAGCCCTTCTTAACTTCTATCCTGTGACTGTCAACACTGCGTCATGAGTGCGATCAGGGCTGCACTTGGTTCCTGAGGAGGCCCGAGTGGACGCCTAGTGCATGGTACTCAAGGCTCAGCTATCCGGAAGAGTTGGAAGAACAGGGTCTAAGGACGAAGCTGCTTGCTGGGACTTAGGCCTCAGGGCCTGATTCCTCCCTCCTCTTCCTCTTTCTCCCCTACCTCTTTGTCTCCTTTACTTAACCCCCACCACCCCTCGCTAGTCCTCAGTGGCTCTGTGTGGCATCCTTTCTCAGCATCTCTGCTCGACCCCGTTCCCTTTGGTCGTGCCCGCGCTTGGGCACGTGGGAATGACATAAAATAATTGGGCTGGAGAGATGGCTTAGCAGTTAAGTGCTTGCCTGTGAAGCCTAAGAACCCCAGTTCGAGGCTCGATTCCCAGAACCCACGTTAGCCAGATGCATAAGGGGGTGCACGCATCTGGAGTTCGTTTGCAGTGGCTGGAAGCCCTGGCATGCCCATTCTCTCTCTCTCTCTCTCTGCCTCTTTCTCTCTCTGTCACTCTCAAAATAAATAAATAAAAATAAAATAATTGGGCTGGAGAGATGGCTTAGCAGTTAAGTGCTTGCCTGTGAAGCCTAAGAACCCCAGTTCGAGGCTCGATTCCCAGAACCCACGTTAGCCAGATGCATAAGGGGGTGCACGCATCTGGAGTTCGTTTGCAGTGGCTGGAAGCCCTGGCATGCCCATTCTCTCTCTCTCTCTCTCTCTCTCTCTCTCTCTGCCTCTTTCTCTCTCTGTCACTCTCAAAATAAATAAATAAAAATAAAATAATTGGGCTGGAGAGATGGCTTAGCAGTTAAGTGCTTGCCTGTGAAGCCTAAGAACCCCAGTTCGAGGCTCGATTCCCAGAACCCACGTTAGCCAGATGCATAAGGGGGTGCACGCATCTGGAGTTCGTTTGCAGTGGCTGGAAGCCCTGGCATGCCCATTCTCTCTCTCTCTCTCTCTCTCTCTCTGCCTCTTTCTCTCTCTGTCACTCTCAAAATAAATAAATAAAAATAAAATAACTTAATCTGAAATAAATAAAATAAAAATAAAATGAAATAATTTAAAAGAGTTTCTTGGGCTGGAGAGATGGCTTAGCAGTTAAGTGCTTGCCTGTGAAGCCTAAGAACCCCAGTTCGAGGCTCGATTCCCAGAACCCACGTTAGCCAGATGCATAAGGGGGTGCACGCATCTGGAGTTCGTTTGCAGTGGCTGGAAGCCCTGGCATGCCCATGTGCATCCTATCTCTCTCTCCGCTTGCAAATAAATAAATAAAAATAAAATAATTGGGCTGGAGAGATGGCTTAGCAGTTAAGTGCTTGCCTGTGAAGCCTAAGAACCCCAGTTCGAGGCTCGATTCCCAGAACCCACGTTAGCCAGATGCATAAGGGGGTGCACGCATCTGGAGTTCGTTTGCAGTGGCTGGAAGCCCTGGCATGCCCATTCTCTCTCTCTCAAAATAAATAAATAAAAATAAAATAATTGGGCTGGAGAGATGGCTTAGCAGTTAAGTGCTTGCCTGTGAAGCCTAAGAACCCCAGTTCGAGGCTCGATTCCCAGAACCCACGTTAGCCAGATGCATAAGGGGGTGCACGCATCTGGAGTTCGTTTGCAGTGGCTGGAAGCCCTGGCATGCCCATGTGCATCCTATCTCTCTCTCCGCTTGCAAATAAATAAATAAAAATAAAATAATTGGGCTGGAGAGATGGCTTAGCAGTTAAGTGCTTGCCTGTGAAGCCTAAGAACCCCAGTTCGAGGCTCGATTCCCAGAACCCACGTTAGCCAGATGCATAAGGGGGTGCACGCATAATAAATAAAATAAAATGAAATAATTTAAAAGAGTTTCTTGGGCTGGAGAGATGGCTTAGTGGTTAAGGTGCTTACACAGGTTCGATTCCCCAGTACCCACATAAAGCCAGATGCACACAGTGGCACATGCATTTGGAGTTTGTTTGCAGTGGCCTGAGGCCCTGGCATGCCCATGTGCATCCTATCTCTCTCTCCGCTTGCAAATAAATAAATTAAAAAAAATTTTTTTAGGGGGGTTGTTTGAGGTAGGGTCTAACTCTAGCCCAAGCTGACCTGGAATTCACTGTGTAGCCTCAGGTTGGTCTCGAACTCACAGTGAGCATTCTACCTCTGCCTCCTGAGTGCTGGGATTAAAGGCATGTGCTACCATGCCCAGCTCAATAATATTTTTTAATTTTTCTTTTTAAAATGTTTTGTTATTATTTAGTTATTTATGTCAGAGAGAGAAAGAATGGGCATGTCAGTGCCTCCAGCCACTGCAAACGAACTCCAGATGAACACACCACCATATGCATCTGGCTTAAGTGGGTTTTGGAGAATCAAACCTAGGTCTTTAGGCTTTACAGGCAAGCACCTTAACCGCAAAGCCATTTCTCCAGTCCATATATATATTTTTTCTTCCTTTGCCTTTGCCTTTTCCTTTTTTTTTTTTTTTTTTTTTTTGGTTTTTGGAGATAGGGTTTCACTCTAGTCCAGGCTGACCTGGAATTCACTATGTAGTTTCAAGGTGGCCTCAAACTCTTGGCAATCCTCCTACTGCCTCCTGAGTACTGGGATTAAAGATGTGTGCCACCACACCTGGCTGTTTTTTTTGGTTTTTCAAGGTAGGATCTCAGGCTAACCTGGAATTCACTATGTAGTCTCAGGGTGGCCTCAAACTATACCTCTTGTGTGCTGGGATTAAAGTCATGGGCAAAATGTTTTTTTTGTTGTTGTTGTTTATTTTTTATTTATTTGAGAGTGACACAGGGAGAGAAAGAGGCAGATAGAGAGAAAGAGACAGAATGGGTGCACCAGGGCTTCCAGCCACTGCAAACGAACTCCAGACGCGTGCACCCCCTTGTGCATCTGGCTAACGTGGGTCCTGGGGAACCGAGCCTTGAACCGGGGTCCTTAGGCTTCACAGGCAAGCGCTTAATAGCTAAGCCATCTCTCCAGCCCGGGCAAAATGTTTTTATTTTATTTTATTTATTTATTTTTAAAATATTTTATTTTTATTTATTTGACAGAGAAAGAGGGTGAGGGAGAGAGAGAGTGAGAGAGAATGGGCGCACCAGGGCTTCCAGCCACTGCAAACGAACTCCAGACGCCTGTGCCCCCTTGTGCATCTGGCTAACGTGGGTCCTGGGGAATCGAACCTGGGTCCTTTCGCTTTGCAGGCAAACGCCTTAACTGCTAAGCCATCTCTCCAGCCCAAATGTTTTTATCTTTATTTATTTGTTTGCAAGCAGAGAAAGTTAGAGAGGAGAGACAGAGAGAATGGGTGCAACAGGGCCTCCATCTGAATGCAAACTCCAGATGCATGTGCTACTCTGTACATCTGGCTTTAGGTGGGTACTAATGAGTTGAACCTAGGTCTTTTCTGTGCAGGCAAGCACCTTAACTGCGGATCCATCTCTCCAGCCCAAGCTTCAGTTTCTCCGTGTGTAAAATGGGGATAACAAACAGAACCTTTGGCCTAGGGCTGGTGGAAGCACGTGGTGGGATGATGGATTCAAGAAATCTGAATAGGGCTGGAGAGATGGCTTAGCGGTTAAGCGCTTGCCTGTGAAGCCTAAGGACCCTGGTTCGAGGCTCGTTTCCCCAGGACCCATGTTAGCCAGATGCACAAGGGAGCGCACGCGTCTGGAGTTCGTTTGCAGTGGCTGGAGGCCCTGGCGCGCCCATTCTCTCTCTCTCTCTCTATCTGCCTCTTCCTCTCTCTGTCTGTCACTCTCAAATAAATAAATTAAAATTTTTTTAAAAAAAAAAAGAATTCTGAATAGTGGTGCACATCTTTAATCCCACCATTTGGAAGGTTGAGGTAGGAGGATAACTGACTTCAAGGCCAACCTGAGACTACTTAGTGAATTTCAGGTCAGCCTGGGCTAGAGCGAGACACTACCTGAAAAAAAAAAAAAAAAAAAAAAAAACACTTCATTTTTGAGCTTGAGAGATGACCTAGCAGTTAAGGCACTTGCCTGCAAAACCAAAGGACCCAGGTTTGATGCTCCAGTACTTATGTAAGCCAGATGCACAAAGTGGCGCATGTGTCTGGAGTTCGTTTGCAGTAGCTGGAGGCCCTGATGTGCCCATTCTCTTTATCTATTATCTATCTATCTATCTATCTACCTATCTGCCTCTTTCTTGCTCAAATAAATAAATAAAAGAAAGAAAGTAAACCTGAGTATATTTCTTTAAAAAAAAAATTTTTTTGCCGGGCGTGGTGGCGCACGCCTTTAATCCCAGCACTCGGGGGAGGCAGAGGTAGGAGGATTGTTCTGAGTTCGAGGCCACCCTGAGACTACATAGTGAATTCCAGATCAGTTTGGGCTAGAGTAAGACTCTACCTCGAAAAAGAAAAAAAAAAAATCTGGGCTCATAGTGAGTGCTTAATAAACACAGCACACACGCACATCCACACACACACACACACACACACACACACGCGCGCACACCCACATCTTTGTCTCCCAGCTTGTCTTCAGGGCAGCTTGTCTTCAGGGTTGTGGATGCCCTGGGCACCAGGAGTCCATTTCCTCTTTGGGGGAAGAGTACGTGGCTAACCTTGGCCTCACTTTCCTGGGAGGAGGGGACTGCAGAAACAAGCCACTAGATCAGAGGTACGTGTCATCATTATGACAACAATCACACCCACGCCCCCATTCCACTTCACCTCGGTTCCTGGAAGGCAGAGGCCTCGCCACTTCCTGGAAGCAGAGAGGGCGGGGAGAGGCATGTCCTCTAGCCGTCAGGCCAATGATCTGAGCCCCGCTCTGCAGCTTAGAGGTGGAGGCAGAACAGCAAGGGCCTAGGCTGGTCCTAAGGGCCCCTCACCATGGCCTCCTTTCTGGCCTACATTTACCCACAATCCCCTACGTGCAGAGAAGGCCTGGGTTGGAAGAGAAAGGGTGGGCCTGGCAGTTTCTCAGTTGTCTCATCTGTAAAATGGGTGACATTGCTGCAAAGATGCCATACGAGGGCTGGAGAGATGGCTCAGCAGTTAAGGCACTTGCCCATTCTCTCTCTCTCTTTTTTTGAGGTAGTGTCTCGAACTCATGGCAATGCTTCTACCTCTGTCTCCTGAGTTCAAGTGCTGGGATTAAAGGCAGGTACCACCACACCTAGCTTCTCTCTCTCTCTTTCTTTCTCTCTCTCTCCTAGATATGGTGGCACACATCTTTAATCCTAGCACTCAGGAGGCAGAGGTAGGAGGGGTAGGAGGTTCACTGTGAGTTCCAGGCCACCCTGAGATTACATAGTGAATTGCCTAGGTCAACCTGGGCTAGAGTGAGACCCTACCTCAAAAAAGAAAATGAGGGCTGGAGTGTTGGCTCAGCGGTTTAAGGCGTGTGCCTGCAAAGCCTAAGGAGCCAGGTTCTATTCTCCAGTGCCCACATAAGCCAGATGCACAAGGTGGCTGCTACCTCTGCCTCCCAAGTGCTGGGATTAAAGGCGTGTGCCACCACGCCCGGCTTAATTTTATTTAAAATATTATTTACTTATTTACTTGAGAAAGAGAGAGAAAGAAAGAGGCACATAGAGAAAATGGGCACAACAGGCCTCTACCTACTGCAAAGGAACTCTAGATATATGCAGCACCTTGTGCATCTGGCTTACATGCATACTGGGGAATGGAACGTGGGTCCTTATGCTTTGCAGTCAAGTCCCTTAAGTGCTAAGCAGTCTTTCCAGTGCAGAATCTCCCTTTCTGAGGCCCAGCCTTGAACAATCCAAAAAAAAAAAAAAAAAAAAAGACATGGGCTGGCTCAATTCACAATAGCTGGGAAATGGAACCAGCCTAGATGTCCCTCAACTAATGAGTGGATAATGAAGATATGGCACATTTATATAATGGAGTTCTACTCAGCAGTAAAGAAAAATGAAGTTATGAAATTTGCAGGAAAATGGGCAGATCTAGAAAGGATTATACTAAGTGATGTAACCCAGGCCCAGAAAGCCAAGCGTCGCATGTTCTCTCTCATATGTGGATCCTAGCTACAGATGATTGGACCTCTGTGTAAGTAGTAAGAAAACTCAGTAGCAAAGGCCAGCAAGCTAGAAAAAAGAGATATAAAGGGAAGAGAAAGGAAGGGAGGGGGGTACTCTATTGCTGAAGACTCCACATGCTTGGGCTGCAAGGCCACTGAGAAATCCTGCTGCAACTGAGCTGATAACCTCCTCCATGTAGACCAGCTGACAGAAAGCTGGAAGAAGCCATTCTGCATGCAGTTCAATGGGAAAAAGAGAAATCACCAGTGAAGATACTCAACAGTGGACACTGCAAGCCTTATATCTGGCCAGCCAGGCCAAATGAGCCAACAGGTGCAATAGTGGCACGTCTGTCGTGGTGGAAACCAACTGCCCTCTCATTGGACTGGAGGCCCCCTCCATGGGAGGGAATACATCCCTGATACTGAAAACTTAAAACAGGGGTAGTCATGAGCCCTAGGGGTGTAACATCTGCTGCTGTCTGGCTAAATGTATATACTATGCTCACCAAACTGCCCAGTAAGCACTTCTCTTAATGTTCATACCCATATATTAATGCTACTCTCACTTTTGGTTGAGAACCTTATCTTTTCAGATGGAAGTGACCTTGGGATGACTCAGAAGGCATCATGGTGCTGGAAAAAAGTGACAGGAGTGCTCAGCACTGCAATATCTCTATCACACCTTCTAAGGCTCAGGGTCCATTGTGGAAGAGGTGGCGGAAAGAATGTAAGAGCCAAAGGAAGGGTAGGACTCCTTACAACGTGCTCCTCCAGACAAAATGGCCTGGATATCCATGACCTCACAGTGCCTGACACTACCTACACACGACCATCATAAGAGGAGGAAATGATGATGACATCAAAATGAAAGAGAGACTGATTGAGATGGGGAAGGGATATGATGGAGAGTGGAGTTTCAAAGGGGAAAGTGGGGGGAGGAAGGGCATTACCATGGGATATTTTTTATAATCATGGAAGTTGTTAATAAAAAATTAACTAATTAATTAATTAAATGTGGGCTGGAGAGATGGTTCAGCAGAAAGACACTTTCTGGCAAAGCCTGATGGCCCAGATTCAATTCCCCAGTATCCCATGTAAAGCCAGATGCACTAAGTAGTGCATTCATCTGAAGTTCATTTGCACTGGCAAGAGGCCCTGGAGTACCCATTTTCCCCTGCTCTGTCTACCTCCTCTGTCTGTCTCTCTTAAATATATATATATATTGGTTTTTCAAGGTAGGGTCTCACTCTGGCTCAGGCTGACCTGGAATTCACTATGTAGTCTCAGGGTAGCCTCAAACTCGTGGTGATCCTCCTACCTCTGCCTCCTGAGTGCTGGGATTAAAGGCGTGCGCCACCATGCCTGGCAATAAATAGTTTTTTTTAATAGGGCTGGAGAGATGGATCAGCAGTAAGGCACTTGCCTGCACAGCCCAAGGACTTCATTCCCTAGTACCTATGTAAGGACAGATGCTCAAGGTGGTGCACACATCTGGAGTTCATTTGCAGTGGCTAGAGGCTTGGTGCACCTGCCCTCTCTCTCTCTCTGCTTGCAAATAAGTAAATAAATAAGGTTTTTAAAAATGTGTGGAATGTGCTGGATATACAGAACATTCTAGCTTAGCCTGGCCCACCTGAAACTCCTCAGAACACAAATCAGCCCTCACATAATAGCCTTGCATATAATAAAATCAATAGCGCAGGGGAGATCAAAATCAAAACTTGAAGCAGGAGGTGCTGGAGAGATGGCCCAGTGGTTAAAGGCACTTGCTTGCAAAGCCTGTTGGCTCAGCTTCCAGTCCCCAGCACCCACACAAAGCAGGTGCACAAAGTGGCGCATGCGTCTGGACTTTGTTTGCATGGCTAGAGGCCCTGACACACCCATGCTCCATTCTCTCTCTCTTTTCTTTCTCTCCAAATAAACAAAACATTGTTTAAAAAAAAAATTGAGAGGCTGGAGGTATGGCTTAGCCATTAAAGGCATTTGCCTGCAAAGCCAAAGGACTCGGGTTTGATTCCCCAGGACCCACGTTAGCCAGATGCACAAGGGGGCACATGTGTCTGGAGTTCGTTTGCAGTGGCTGGAGGCCCTGGCATGCCCATTCATACTCTCTGTCTCTCCCCCTCTTTCTCTGTCAAATAAATAAATAGATAAATAAAAATTAAAAAAAAACTTGAGGAAGGGGGCTCAAGAGATGGCTTAGTGGTTAAGGCACTTGCCTGCAAAGCCTAAGGACCCAGGCTCAATTCCCCAGTACCCAGGTAAAACCAGATGCACAACGTGGCACAAGCATCTGGAGTTCATTTGCAGTGGCTGGAAGCCCTGTACCCATTCTCTCTCTCTCTCTCACTTTCTCTCAAATAAAATAAAATAAATAAAACAAACCTTGAGGCAGGGGTTTTTATTTTTTTTCTTCGTTTATTTATTTATTTATTTGAGAGCAACAGACACAGAGAAAGAGGCAGATGGAGAGAGAGAGAGGGAATGGACGCGCCAGGGCTTCCAGCCACTGCAAACGGAACTCCAGATGGCTGCGCCCCCTTGTGCATCTGGCTAACGTGGGTCCTGGGGAATCGAGCCTCGAACCGGGGTCCTTAGGCTTCACAGGCAAGCGCTTAACCGCTAAGCCATCTCTCCAGCCCAAGGCAGGGGTTTTTATGAAGGCAAACACCACTAGTGAAACACGACCCGGTGGAGGACTGTGTGCGCAGGGCAATGGTGCCTGCCCCTCATCGGGTTGCTGAGGGTGGACAGGGATGGTCGAGCGGAATGCTTCGCTCACAATAAGTGCTCGAGAAAGTCAGCTGTTGGGCTGGGGAGATGGCTTAGTGGTAAAGGTACTTGCCTGCAAAGCCAAAGGACCCTGGTTCAGTTCCCCAGGACCCATGTAAGCCAGATGCATAAGATAGAGCATGCGTCTGGAGTTCATTTGCAGCAGCTGGAGGCCCTGGCACGCCCATTCTCCCTCCTTCTCTCTCTCTCTCTCTCAATGCACATTCTCCCTCCTTCTCTCCTTCTTTCGCTCTCTCTCAAATAAATAAATAATATATATATATATGTATATATATACATACATATATATACATATATATATATATATATATATATATATATATATATATATATATATATATATATGAAAGTCAGCTCTTGTCATTATTTGACATTTAGGGCAAGGGACTCTGCCATGGCCTAGGAAATCCCCAACCCTGAGACGAGGCTAGGACTGACTCTGACTTCCTTCATCAGAGAGGGCTGGGCTGGGCTGGGCTGGGACAGGGAGCCCCAGTCTCCATGGTACTGCCTGGGTGTCACCTCGAGCCTCAACCTCTCCCAGCTTCCATCCCAGCTCTGTCCCTGACAAGCTGGGTGATTGCAGTGAACCCCATGGTAAGCCAAGGAGTGTGGGCATTGTCCACACACATCCCTAGTGCAGACAATGGACTGGGCACTATTCTAACACCTGCCCAAGAGTCATTGGCTCACTTGGGCTCCATATTTGCCCCCTCCCCAAAAAGATGGGAACCAGCCTGAAAGATGGGGGGGAACTGAGACCCATATGGTATCTGGGGGGAAATCACACAACCAGGAAGAAAAGCAGCAGAAAACTGAAACCAGGAAGTTGCCCTCCAGGGCTCACATCAGCCACAGACCCGCACCATCTGTGAACAAAGCCCATCTATCCTTGGTGCCATGCCACTTCTTCCTCCTCCTGAAAGCTACCCTGGATTGCCCCAAGCTCTGTTCATCACTATTCTCCACTGTTAGTCCTAGGCTGGCCTCGAACTCACGGCAATCCTCCTACTTCTGCCTCCTGAGGGCTGGAACTAAAGGAGTGCACCACCACGCCCGGCTCCACTGTTAATCTTCTCTGGTGTTTGCTTCCCCAAACCTCCCTCCCATTAGCACATGCTCGCTGAAGGCAGCCACACAGCCATATGGCTGACCGCCCCACACGCCCGGGACTCCGCCGATGGGCAAGCACATAGCCTGGGAACTGCCCACGCACCTCTGGGGACGCTTATCCCAGAGGCTTGTGGGCACCGTGACAATGTGCCCTATGCCACCTAGCACACTGCGAGTTTGTAGAGGACCAGGTCCCCAGTACCTAGAAGAAACCTGTCGTCCCTCCACAGGCTCCCCCGGTGCCTGCTGTAGGAGTGGGTGTGTCACCAAGGCTGACCTGGAATTCACTATGTAGTCTCAGGCTGGCCTCGAACTCACAGCGATCCCCCTACCTCTGCCTCCCGAGTTTTCATACCATATATATTTTTGTTTGTTTGTTTGTTTGTTTTTGTTTTTCAAGGTAGGGTCTCACTCTAACCCAGGCTGACCTGGAATTCACTATGGAGTCTCAGGGTGGCCTTGAACTCACGGCGATCCTCCTACCTCTGCCTCCCGAGTACTGAGGTTAAAGGCGTGCACCACCACACCTGGCAAACCATTTATGTACACGAGTGTGTTTGTGTGTGTGTGTGTACGCATGCCAGGGTCTGAACATCAACCCTTGGCTACTTTTTTCAGACCATATCTGTCAACTGGCATGCCCCAACCTTTTCTTCAATGCCACCCCTCAAGGACCCTCTTGTAGACATTTTCTTTCTACTTCCCGCCCTTGCCCTGTGAGCACCTTTGTGTTGAGCCAGGGTCTTGCTGTAGCCCAGGCTGGCTTCCACTCATTGTGTAACTCAGGAGGCGCTTCCACCTCTAAGTACCGGGATCCAGCCATGTGACATCATGCCCAGTGTCACAAAGCACAGTGTTTGGTGACTTTAAGGGACCCCCCCCCACTCCTCCCAAGAATCAAGCTTTGCCTGTTGGAATATTAAGGCACAGGCCCGACACAGAGAAGGCACGGGGTTCTGCGCAGATGAATTCAGAGAGCTGCACTCGGGTTTGCTTTAAACCCTATCCAGGAATGGCTGTTTGAAAAGGCATGTAGACAGACCGATGGACAAATATGCGCACAGGCGCATGCTCACACAGCACAAAACACCATCCTATCTTCTTCTGATCCAAGCCCCCCCCCCTTCTTCCCTCTCTTATACAGCAAAAGGGACAGACAAACCCCAAGCCTGGTCCCCATGGGCTCCACGAGTGTCCACGTTCGCAGTTCACATCCTAGCTCCGTGCTCTCGTGGCCACCACGCGGCCACACGGAGCTCCCCTCGACACCACAATCCCCAAGTTTGTTATCCCACAGCTGCTCCGAAGGCTCTGCTTTGGCCAAGAGCAGCTCCCTGGCTGCTGGCCAAGTGAGCCACAGAGACAACCGCCCCACAGGGTGGGGCCCACCTAGCAGCACCCAGAGGAGCCCCTTCCCAAGCCCTTGCCACCAATAAAACAGGTCCTTGGGGTTCAAGGCCAGAGAGGTAAAAGAAAGTAAACAGAAGTCAGACAAGAATTAAGGTAGCCTGGCATGGTGGGGCACACCTTTAATCCCAGCACTTGGGAGGCAGGGGGTAGGATTGCCATGAGTTCGAGTCCAGCCTGAGACTACAAAGTGAATTCCAGGTCAGCCTGGGCTAGAGTGAGACCCTACCTTCGTAAACCAAACAAGAAAAAGAATGAAGGGGTCTAGATACCAGGAACTGATCTCTATAGAGTAAAGGGCTAGGCTAGGGGTGGAGGGTGGCTAAGTGGTACAGTTTGTTTCTTAGTGTGTGTGAGGCCGGGGCCTCCAGCCCTGCAGAGCACAAGATAACAAAAATCTGCTGAGTGTGTGTGTATGGGGTGTTATTTGGCCCCTGTCAGTCTACTTGAGTACCTCAAATACAAGTCCTTAAGAGTATCTTGGGTTGGAAAGATGGTTCATCAGCTAAAGGCACTCGCTTGCAAAGCCCAATGGCCCAGGTTTGATTCCCCAGGACCCACACAAAGCCACATGCACAAGGTGACACATGCATCTGGAGTTCATTTGCAGTGGCAGGAGGCCATGGTGTGGCCATTCTCTCCCTCCCTCACTCTGTCTCTCTGTCTCTCTCTTAAATAAATAAATAAAAATTTTAAAAATGCACAGCTTTATTATTTTTATTTTTTTCACATTTGCTAACCATAGTATCCCAATCTAATATTTTAACAATTTCCCACGAACGAGTGCTGTTTTCTCAAAATGAATTTTGTTTTAAGGTCAGAGAAAGCTGGGCATGACAGTGTACACCTGTAATCCTAGCACTGGGAGGCTGAGGCAGGAGGACTGTGAGTTCCAGACCAGCCTGGGCAGACTTCATAGCGTACACACACACACACACACACACACACACACACACACACACAAATAAAAATGTCCCAAAGAACAATGTTTTCGTGGCTCCATAATACATATCACTTCCAGAAATATGCACCCTTTTTCTGTCTGAATTTTTCTAGATTCAATCTCAACTCTGCCCCTAAGCAAATCCCTTCACCTCCCTGGCCATATGAGTTTCACATCCATGAAAGGAAGGAGAGGTTAGCTAGTTTCTAGGGAAAGGCCCCACATTTCTCTGAATTTCCCCCAAGGCAGTCGCTGCCGGCCCAGTGACAGGATAGCGGGTTAGGAGTTAATAGGCCCCAGTGAGGATCCGGAAGCCATGGACGGATGAGGCCGCAGGCTCCAGGAGGACCTGGGACTCTTGGTCCAGAGCAGGAGGGACAGCTCAGGAAGCACCCTGAGGTGCTGTCCTGGGCCTGCTCGGAGCTATAAGACAAGTTGCTCGGTCCCCTGGGGCCCCAGCCACTCCCTGTGGTTTTGTAAAGCAGTACTCACCCCGCTCAGCAGAGCATGGGACACACGCGATGACTTGGGGTACCAGAATCACTCTCTGCTTCAGTGACAAGGCCCCAGCCCACACTGCCAGGCACTGTGTGGCACCCCGGCGGCGTGGTCCTAACCCATCAACCCCCAACAGGCAGGGTGTGGAAGAAGGAAGCGAGAGTGTGGTTACTCAGACTGGCCACGTGACACCCCACACCCCCTTGTTTGTGACAGCTTTGGTGACAACGTTAGGATTGGGTGGGCAGCTGGGGAGTGAGCCGCACGCCTTTAATCCCAGCACTGGGGAGGCAGAGGTAGGAGGATCACTGCGAGTTCAAGGCCAGCCCGAGACTATGTAGTGAATTGCAGGTCAGCCTGGGCTAGAGTGAGACCCTACCTCGAAAAACCAAAAGAAAAAAAAAAGATTGGGTGGGCATTGAGAGGGCTGCTGGACCTGATACTACTCTTTTTTTTTCTTTTATTTATTTATTTACTCATTTATTTTGGTTTTTCGAGGTAGGGTCTTGCTCTAGCCCAGGCTGACCTGGAATTCACTCTGTAGTCTCAGGGTGGCCTCGAACTCACAGCGATCCTCCCACCTCTGCCTCCCGAGTGCTGGGATTAAAGGCGTGCGTCACCATGCCCTGCTCCTGATACCACTCTTGAACACATCAAGAAGGTATGGGAACTTTCTGGAAAGAGAAGCCCTGGATGGGACCTTCCCTGAGAAAGACTCCATCATTACTCATGGACAGGAAAATGGAGAGAGGCCCCAGCTCTGAATACATGAAGAGGTGTCTGGATTCTTGACAAAGATGGGGGCGGGGGGGCCGGAAGCAGAGGAGCAGAAAACACAAAACACAGACCCATACGGAGCTTGCAAACAGGATGGCTTTTCTTCCTCTTCTTCCTCTTCTTCTTCCCCTCCCTCCTTCTCTCCCTTGCTCCCCACTCTCTTCCTCTTCCCCCTCCTCTCCTCGCCCCTCTACTCCCTCCCCTTTCCACCCGGTTCTCTCTGTGGAGCCCAGGTTGGCTTCGAACTCAGGAGCCTCCTCCTCCCAAGTGCTAAGGCAAGCAGGATGCTAGTCTCCTTTTAAGCCTCGCTCACAGCCAGGCGTGGTGGCGCACACTGATAACCTCAGCCCCCGCGAGGCTCAGGGCCACAGGCTGGAGGCCGGCCTGGACCGGGGAGCAAGACCACAAAAATGGATTCAGCAAATGCCTTTAGCAGCAATCAGGGGTTCCTTCTTGAGCAATGAGGACGCAAATCCCTCAAGGCAAGACCTGCGGATCTCATTTCTCTGCCCCCAATTGTCCCTTTGGTCAACTCTGCCCCGCAGGCTGGACACTGTGAGAACCTAGGCCGGGCACATGACTCTTGTCCTCCTTCCTACAGCTCTTCCCCAGGAGGGGACGTCAGTCAGTAAACGAGCTCACGGACCATTGCAACACAGTGCAGCGAGTGTGTAACCCCAGGGTGAATAGAGGAGGGGCAGGAGAGGGCAAGGAGAAGTCGTCCTGGAGGAATGAGTGGGGTGGGCAGCCCTGGCCAGGAGCACCATGCAAGGTGGACAAAGGCCAGAATGCATCTAGGCTCTTTTGGTTGTTGTTTTGTTTTGTTTTTGAGGCAAGCCCAACAGATACCCCCCACTTTTTCGTTTATTTATTTAATTGATTTATTTAAGAAAAAGATATGGGGGGGGGGAAGAGGCAGAGAGAAAGAGAGAATGGGCACACCAGGGCCTCCAGACACTGCAAACTCCAGACACATGTGCCATCTTGTGCATCAGTCTTACGTGGGTCCTGGGGAATTGAACCGGGGTCCTTGGGCTTCTCAGACAAAAACCTTAATCACTAAGCCATTTCCCCAGCCCCCCTCCGTTTTTTTTGGTTTTTCGAGGTAGAGTCTCACTCTAGCCCAGGCTGCCCTGGAACTCACTATGAAGTCTCAGGGTGGCCTCGAACTCACAGCGATCCTCCTACCTCTGCCTCCTGAGTGCTGGGATTAAAGGCGTGCGCCACCACACCTGGCTGAGGCCCCCCTTTTTATTCCAGAGAGAGCAGGCACTGAGTTCACATTAAGCCCACCTGGGCACACCTGCACCAGGTGCCCCAGGCAATTGTCCTGGGTGCAGAGGAGGAGGCAGAGGTAGGATGATTGCCGTGAGTTCGAGGCTACCCTGAGACTTCATAGTGAGTTCCAGGTCAGCCTGAGCTAGAGTGAGACCCTACCTCAACCTCCCCCCTCCAACAGGGCCTCCGGCCACTGCAAACGAACTCCAGACGCATGTGCCAACATGTGCATTTGGCTTTACATGGGAACTGGGGAATTGAACCTGGGTCCTTTGCTTTGTAGGCAAGTGTCTTAACAGCTAAGCCATCTCTCCAGTCCCACTTTTCTTTTTCTTTTTCTTTTTTTTTTTCCTAGACAGGGTCTCATGGTAGCCTAGGCTGGTCTCAAACTTGCTATGAAGCAAAGGACATTTATTCTGTGCTGGGAATATAGGCTTGCACCACACACCCAGTTTATGCAGTACTGGGGATCAAACTCAAGGTCCCACACATGCTAGGCAAGCACTCTACCAACGGAACCACATCCCCAACCCCACAGAACAGTGCTGGATGTGAAGATAGGCATCTTTCTCCAGGGTCGCCCTGTGGTTTTTTACAGAGCCGGCAGGGCTCAGGATTTGCATAGAGACATCATACCCTGCCACACACGGACTGCTAAAAACTGAAAACCAGAGCCGAGCGTGGTGACGCACGCCTTTAATCTTGGGAGGCAGAGGTAGGAGGATTGCTACGAGTTCAAGGATAGCCTGAGACTACATAGTGAATTCCAGGTCAGCCTGGGCTAGTGGGAGACCCTACGTTGAAAAACCAAAAAAAAAAAAAAAAAAAAACAAAAAAACAAAAAAACAAAACAAAACAAAACAAAAAAAACAACCAACTGAAAGCCAGATGAGTGTGGTGATGCACACTTGTGATTCTAGTAGTTGGGAGGCTGAGGCAGGAGGATCAAGAGTTTGAAATCCAGTCTTGGATTCTAAAACTGTGAAAATGAAACTGTCAAAAATGAGAGGGAAAGGAAACAAAGAAGGAAGAGAAGGAGGGAAGGGAAGGGGAAGGAAGGGGAGGAAGAGGAAGAAGGGAGGAAACTCCAGATGCATGTGCCACTTTGTGCATCGTCTTGTGGGGGTTCCAGAGCAGGCAGGCAGTTTCTGGCTAGGCAGGGTCAGGAAGACCCTTGAGATTTTAGGATGATCATATGTCATACCCTCACCGCCCTACCTCAGCTCGCCTCACTTACTTCAGTTGCAGGATTCAGCGTTTGCCGCCCAGTCGGATCTCTCTTGAGGGCGCACCCCGCCCAGGGGTGGTGGACTCCTCCTCTGCTCCCAGGACAACTGCCTGGGGCACCTGGTGCAGGTGTGCCCAGGTGGGCTGAATGCAAACTCAGTGCCTGTTCTCTCTGGAACTGTTGGGTCTTTGCAGTGTGTGGAAAGGGACACTTATTTATTTATTTATTTTTAGGGTTTTTAATATTTTATTTAGTTAGTTAATTTGAGAGAGAGAAAGAGGCAGAGAAAGAGAGAGAGGGGGGGGGAGAGAATGGGTGCACCAGGGACTCCAGGCACTGCAAACAAACTCCAGATGCATGTGCCCCCTTGTACATCTGGCTTTCGTGGGTCCTGGAGAATGAAACCTGGATCCTTTGGGTCTGCAGGCAAATGGAAAGGGACACTTTAAAAAAAAAAAAAACTTATTTATTGAAGAGAGAGGGGGGCAGATAGAGAAAGAATGGGTGCACCAGGGCCTCCAGCCACTACAAACAAACTCCAGATGCATGCACCACCTTGTACATCTGGCTTATGTGGCTACTGGGGAATCGAACCTGGGTCCTTTGGCCTTGCAGGAAAGCACCTTAACTGCTAAGCCACCCCTCCAGGCCCTTGAAGAGACACTTTTTTTTTTACCCTTAGCTTTTTGGACGCATACACCTTTAAAAAATCATTTTTTAGGTCTATTTTATTTATTTGAGAGAAGCAGAGAGAGAAAAAAAGAAAGAATGGGTGTGCCAGGGCCTCCGCCACAGCAAATGGACTTCAGATACATGCACCACCTCGTGCATCTGGCTTCACATGGGTCCTGGGGAATCAAACCTGGGTTCTTTGGCTTTGCAGGCAAGCGCCTTAACTGCTAAGCCATCTCTCCAGCCTGCTTTTTTGTTTTCTTTTTTCATTTTTCAAGGTAGGGTCTCACTGTAGCCCAGGCTGACCTGGCATTCACTATGTAATCTCAGGGTGGCCTTGAACTCATAGCAATCCTCCTACCTCTGTCTCCTGAGTGCTGGGATTAAAGGGTGTGCCACCACGCCCAGCTATTTTTTTTTAAAATATTTTATTTATTTGAGAGAGTGAGAGGGAAAGAGGGAGAGAGAGAGTGAGAGGGAAAGAGGGAGAGAGAGAGAGAGAGAGGGAGAGAGAATAGACACATTAGGACCTCCAGCCACTGCAAACAAACTCCAGACACATGTGCCCTTGTGCATCCTGGCTAACATGGGTCCTGGAGAATCGAACCAGGATCCTTTGCAGGCGAATGTCTTAACCGCTAAACCATCTCTCCAGCCCCCCCTTGTTTTTTTTTAAAGTTCAAATGTCTTAAGTTCACAATTTCTTTATTTTTATATTTTTTTATTTGAAAGTGACAGAGAAAGAGGCAGAGAGAGAGAAAGAGAGAGAGAATGGGCGCTCCAGGGCCTCCAGCCACTGCAAACGAACTCCAGACGTGTGCGCCCCCTTGTGCATCTGGCTTACGTGGGTCCTGGGGAATCAAGCCTTGAACTGGGGTCCTTAGGCTTCATAGGCAAGCACTTAACTGCTAAGCCATCTCTCCAGCCCCCCCTTGTTTTTTTTAAATCTAAGATCCATGTTCACTTACATGGGCTCCTGGCCTGTGTGGTGTGTCTTTCCTCCCTACTTCACCTTCTCGTCCTCAGCCCTTTATCTGAATGTGGTGTTTTAAAAATCATTTTCTTGATCTGGAATTGCCAATTCTTTGGTTAATTTGAAGATATGGACTCAGGGCTTGGGGTTCCAGGAAGCACCCCAAGACCCCAAATTTATCCATTACAATCTGGCTTTTCATGGGTACTAGGAAATCAAACATGGGCCATCAGGTTGAAATCAGAGGTAGGAGGATTGTGGCGAGTTCGAGGCCAGCCTGAGACTACATAGTGAATTCCAGGTCAGCCTGGGCTAGAGTGAAACCCTACCTCGAAAAACCAAACCCCAAACAAAACAAAAAACCATTTTGTTTACCACATCATCTCATGGGCCCAGCATAGCACCCACACTGCACATAGCTACTGCTCCAGTTTCTCAGGCCCTGACCTAGGCATTTGGCATATGCTAGTGTTTAACCATCACAGTTGACCCATTAGGTAAGTTCTGTTGCTGTTCCCACCTTAGAGATGAAAAGTGCAAGGTTCAGAGAGGTAAGAAACTTGCCTAGAGCAACACATTAGTAAGTGGCAAAGACTCTCCTGTTCCCGTTGTCCACCTTATGTTGGCCAGGGGCTGATGTCCACCCTCTGCTCATGCCACTGTTTTCCCCTGCCATCTTGGAGCTTCCCCTGGAGCCTATAAGCCAAAATAAACCTCTTTTTCTCAGAAGCTGCTCTTGGTTGGGTGATTTCTACCAGCAGTGCGAACCTGACTGCAACAGTAAAGTGGTACCAGGAGTGGGGTTGATGCTAGACCCCTGACTGTGTGGCTTTGGCCTTTTGCAGCTGATTTTCGAGAGAAATGTGGAAGGATTTGAAACCTTGATCCGAGATGCCCTGCAGTGCTGTAAATACAGCTTGATTGACTATTCTGGTCAGAGCTGCAAGACCTGAATGCAGTAAGAACTGTGGACTTTGAGGTTTGGCTTATGAGGGTGAGAAAGAGCTTTGCTTGGACTGGACTGGCAGTTTGTGTGAGAAGCTTGCTCTTATGCCCGTGTCCTGAGAAGTTGTGCAGGGTTGCTTTGTGTAGAAATGAACTGGTGTGAGCAGAGGGATATGGCACAGAAAAATGAAATCTTTGGGTGAACTGCTGCCCATTCAGCTGCAATTGAGATTATAACGTTTCAGATTGGACCAGTTGACATGCACTAGGGCAACAGGAAAAATGTAGACTCTTTTGAAGGGGCCTGAGTGCTCAAGGAGTGTCCTGTTCTTCAAAGTCTGCTTTATTCCCCCCCATTAACAAATTGACACCCTACCTGTACTGTGGAGTATAAGAAATGCAGGAAAGAGAGGGTCATTGAGTTTGCAACACGGTCTTTTGTTTTGGAAATGGCCATGGGCAGTGTGAAGCAGGTTTGCTGGATGCCTGCATGGAGACCCCATGGGACTATGAGGATGAACTGTGGATTGCAGTGGAGACCCAGTGGAGATGCCGGGACCATGAGAGATGGCTGCTAAGGAAAGCTGCTGGCCCCGATGAGGTTTTCCAGGACTGTGAGTAGCCTAGCTGGAGAAGCAGAATTGGAAGTCCAGAGACTTATTGCTGGTTAGTTATCGGACTGGGAGATTTGTCACTGGCTAGAGTTGGACTTGGAGCTACAGAGTTTGGCATTTGCCCTATTTAATCATGTATTGCTTGAGTATTTCTTTGCTATGCCCAATGCCATCTTTTGCAGTGTGAATATTTATTCTGTGCCATTATGGGCTTGGGGGATATTTTTGGTATTATGGCTAAGTTAAAAGACCTTGGATTATGGGGATGTTTGAACATTGGAATTGATAAAAACTATGGGGACTTGGGCTGGAGAGATGGCTTAGCGCTTAAGGCACTTGCCTGCAAAGCCAAAGGATCCAGGTTCGATTTCCCAGGACCCATGTAAGCCAGATGCACGAGGGATATGTGTCTGGAGTTGGTTTGCAGTGGCTAGAGGTCCTAGTGTGCTCATTCTCTCTCTTTCTCTGTCTCAAATAAATAAATAAAAATAAAATATTAAAAAAAGCTATGGGGATTTTTAAAGTTGGACTGAATACATTGTATTTTACATCACGTATGGATATCAGCTTATGGGGGCCAGGGGTGGAATGTGGTGGTTTGATTCAGGTGTCCCCCATAAATTTAGGCATTCTGGATGCTAGGTTCCCCAGCTGATGGCAATTGGAAATTAAAGCCTCCTGGAGGCGGTGTATTGTTGGGGGCGGGCTTGTATGTGTCACAGCCAGTTCCCCCATGCCAGTGTTTGGCACACTGTCCTGTTGCTATTGTCAACCTTTTGTTGGCCAGGGGGTGGTGTCCACCCTCTGCTCATGCCATCGTTTTCCCTTGCCATCATGGAGGTTACCCTGGAGCCTATAAGCCAAAATAAACCTCTTTTTCCCACAAGCTGTTCTTGGTCGGCTGATTTCTACCAGCAATGCGAACCTGACTGCAACAGAGCTCTACAACAAATGGATCCTGGACAACTGAAAATGTGATATTCAAGCCAACTCCCACCTCCTTACACTTGGACTCTCCTAAATGATCCCCCTTGCCCTACATTGTCTTAGTTTAGCTTAAACGGGGGCAAGGTTTACAGGCTCCTGGCAGCAGTGTCGCAGTGGCCCATAGCCCTGCCCTGCTGTCTGAGTAGGGCCCATTTGATTGTACTCTGCTCTTGAAACTTTGGGGTGGGGGTAGGATAGGAAACTGACCCACCAATGACAAACACAGCTCTAATACACCTAAGAATCCCACACAAGAGAGGGAGCATTGGGTGACTAGAGCCAAGCTTAGCTTCATCTGGTATTGATCACATTGATAATCAAGTGTATGTCCAGTCATTAAAAAAAAAAAAAAAGAAAGAGTGGCCATGGTGGCTTGTGCTTTTAATCCCAGCACTTGTGAGGCAGAGGTAGGAGGATCGCCATGAGTTCAAGGCCACCCTGAGACTACATAGTGAATTCCAGGTCAGCCTGAGCTAGAGCTAGAGCGAGACCCTACAAAAAAAAAAAAAAAAAAAAAAAAAAAAAAAAAAAAGGTGTGGAAGTTTTCTTTTAAAAGGTTGTATTTCTCAAGGCACTTTTTTGTTTTTGTTTTTCGAGGTAGGATCTCGCTCTCGCCCAAGCTGACCTGGAACTCACTATGCAGTCTCAGGGTGGCCTTGAACTCATGGCGATCCTCCTACCTCTGCCTCCCGAGTGCTGGGATTAAAGGTGTGTGCCACCATACCTGGCTCTCAAGGCACACTTCTAAAAAATATTTTGAGAGGGACCGGGTGAGGTGGGTGGGGGAGGAGAGAGAGAATGGGCATGCCAGGGCCTCTAGCCACTGCCAACAAACTCCCAATGCATGCGCCACCTTGTGCATCCAGCTTTACATGGGTACTGGGGATGGGCCCTTTGGCTTTGCCAGCAAGCACCTTAACTGCTAAAGCATCTCTCCAGACCCTGGAAGTTTTTTAAAAAATATTTTTATTTACTTGAGAGGGAGAGGAAAAAGGGAAGTGGGAGAAGGGAGAAAGCATGGGCACACTGGTACCTCGTGCCGCTGCAAGTGGACTCCAGACACGCGCTTCACTGTGCACCTGACTTTTCACCGGTGCTGAGCTGAGCCCAGGCTGACAGACTTTGCAAGTAAGCCCTTAACCACTGAACCAAATCCCATCTTTCCTTTTTTTTTATAAGATTTATTTTTATTTATTAGAGATAGTGGGAGAGAGAGAATGGGCATGCCAGGGCCTCTAGCCACTGCAATGAACTCCAGATGCATGCACCACCTTGTGCATCTGGCTTACATGGGACCTGGAGAATCAAACTTGGATCCTTACTCTGCGCAGGCATGCACCTTAACCGCTGAGCCATCCCTCCAGCCACCATCTTTCCTTTTATTCGTACATGTGTATGCACTCGCCAGGGTCTCTTACTGCTAAAAATGAACTCCAGATGCATGTGCCACTTTGATCTGTTGGTTGGGGAGCCAAGCCAGACCCACCGGCTTTGCAAACAGAGGCTTTAACCACTGAGCCATCTCTCCAGCCCTGTGTGAAATGTTTTGTGGATGGGAAAAAGACTTAGATCTGATGGGCTACTATAACCTGAGATTTTTAGTTTTATTATTTGAGAGGGAGAGAGAGAATGGGCACGCCAGGGCCTCCAGCTGCTACAAACGAACTCCAGACAAACGTGCCACCTTGTGCATTTGGCTTACGTGGGTCCTGGGGGATTGAGCCTGGGTGCTCTGGCTTTGCAGGCAAGCACCTTAACCACTACGCCATCCATCCAGCTCTGACCTGAGACTTTGTAATCTGTTATTGAAGGGGAACTGGAGCGTGGGGCAGGAACGGCAATCACCAAAGCTGGAGTCCAGTAGTGGGCTAGCCTGGGAGCCAGAGTATCTACGAGCCCGCTGCAGATGTGCCCGTACCTCCCCTGTAGGACCTCGAACATGGGGAAAACAAGAGTGCTCTGAAGGGCCACACGCGCGGGGGAAGGGGGTCCTGGCCATCCCCCAGGCGCTTCCACTCCAGGAGTTCGCACACCCGAGTCATTAGAAAGGGAAATGGCTACTGGCGACCCCACTACTGTCGGCAGGATTCGATTCCTTTCCTCAAACAGGAACAGAACTCAGTGGATTCACTTTCAGCCCAGGTTCTGACCGCCAACCAGGAGCCGGCTTTTCAGATTGGAGACCACGCTGTGGGGCCATTCCTCTGGGGAGACGAACCACAGCTTCCGTCCCCTCCGCTTACTGGGCAGCTCCCACGCACACCCAGCATGCTGGGGGGTAGGTGGCAAGGCTGGGCACAGAGACGCCTGTAATTCCAGCCATGTGTTGGTTGAGGCACAATTAGGAGATTGAGGATCGCTCGGGCTACATCTGGAAACATGGAGATTGTCCACAGGGGTGGCCGTGGAAGGGATCCACGCCTCCTGGCCAGACCGTGCGCCTGACAGGGCAGACATAATGGACCTCGACACTTGGACCTCAAGGGGGTCCTTCCAGGCTGGCTGATGGGAGACTGATCTCCACTAATGATCCTGAGTGCTGGCTTCCACTCAACTCTAATGGGTTTAGGTGGTCTCAACGGTTGGAATGAGACATGTCCTCTACACGTCTCCTTGAATGCTTGTTCCCCAGACTGTATATTGGGAAGCTGTGGGATGAAGGCCCAGTGTGGGCTGCTGTTATGTGTGCTGAGCTCCCAATGCTGGTGTGGTTCCCCCCGCCCCACCTTTTGTTTTTTGTTTTCTGAGGTAGGGTCTCACTGGTCCAGGCTGACCTGGAATTCACTGTGTAGTCTCAGGGTGGCCTCAAACTCATGGCGATCCTCCTATCTCTGCCTCCCGAGTACTGGGATTAAAGGCGTGCACCACCACAACTGGCTGCGGTCCCCTTTTTGATGCCTTCCCTGCTACAATGGGCTGAAACCATGAGTCAAAATTAATCCTCCGATGTCTCTTGTTTTGTTGGTTTGTTCTATGTATGTGTCTGAGCAAATGTGAGCTCTGTGCACACACATGTGGAGACCACAAGAGGTTCTCAGGTGCCTCTTATCTTTTTTTTTATACATGGATTCTGGGGAATTGAACCTAGGTCCTTTGGCTTTGCAGGCAAATGTCTTAACCTCTAAAATATCTCTCCAGCCCCTCTACTGCTTTTCTGGCTTGTCTGAAGATACTCACTGAACCTACAGCTGTCCATTGCTAGAATAGCTAAACAGGATGCCCCAGGCATTCACCCATCTCTGCCCCGACCCCAGGGATCCAGGGACATACAGTCATGGCCAACTTTTTACATAGGTGCTGAGAATCAAACTCAGGTCCCCTGGATTGCACAGCAAGTGCCCTGCCCTGCCAAACCATGTCCCAGCTCTGGCTTTTGACACAGGATCTCACTATGCAGCCCAGGCTGTCCTTGAACTTGTGATGATCCTCCTGCCTCTGCTTCCCAAGTGTTGGGATTACAGGTGTGTCCCACTACACCCTGCTCCTTGTTTCTTTCAGGACTTTTGTCAGAGCAATGCAAAGTAATGAGTACAGGAAGCAATGGAAGGGTGAAAGAGAATGTCCACACAATGGCCATGTAGAACGGCTATATATGTCTGTTCAACTCCCATCTCTGTTGCTTCTATTCTATGTGGCCTCAGGCCAAGTGCTTTACCTCTCTGGGCCCATTTCTGTTTTCTTTCTTTCCTTTTTTTTTTTTTCCCCCAAGGAAGGGTTTCACTCTAATCCAGGCTGACCTGGAATTCACTATGTAGTCTCAGGGTGTCCTTGAACTTGTGGTTCTCCTACTTCTGCCTCCCAAGTGCTGGGATTAAAGGCATGCACCACCACGCCCGGCTTACACACTTTTTTTCCCCCCTGTAGGATCTCACTCTTAACTGAGGCTGACCTGGAATTGGAATTCACAATGTAGTCTCAGGGTGGCCTTGAACTCACAGCTATTCTCCTACCTCTGCTGGGATTAAAGGCGCATACCACCATGCCCCACTTCAAGCTATATGCATTTTTTTCGAGGTGAGGGGGCTCACTCTAGCCAAGGCTGACCTGGAATTCACTCTGTAGTCTCAGGGTGGCCTCAAACTCTCAGTGATCCTCCTACCTCTGCTTCCCAAGAGCTGGGATTAAAGGCGTGTGCCACCATGCCACGCTAGCTTTTTTTTTTCTTCAAGGTAAGGTCTCACTCTAGCTCAGGCTGACCTGGATTTCACTAGGTAGTCTCAAACGAACTCATGGTGATCCTCCTACCTCTGCCTCCTGAGTGCTGGGATTAAAGGCATGCGCGACCACGCCCGGCTCCTATATAACATTCATTCATTTGAGACACAGACTTGCTATGCAGCTTAGGTTGGCCTTGAACTCCAGATTCTCCTGCCTCAGCCTCCTGAGTACTAGAATTCAGGCTTGCACCACCACACACAGCCAGTCAATATGTGTGTGTGTAAAGCAAAGGTTGATGGGACTGGGGAGATGGCTCAGTAGTTAAAGGCTCTTGCTTGTGAAGCCTGCCAGCCTGGGTTCAATTCCCTAGCACCCATGTTAAAGCCAGATACAAAAAGTAGCATAAGTATCTGGCATTTGTTTGTAGCAAAAGACCCTGTGCATGTGTGTACGTGCACACACACACACACACACACACACAGTTTTTTGCTGGGTGTGGTGGTGAGGTAGGAGGATTGTTGTGAGTTTGAGGCAAGACTGAAATTATACAGTGAATTCCAGTTCAGCCTTGGCTAGAATGGAGACCCCACCTTCAAAAACCAAGAGAATAAAGTAAAAATAAAAGGCACACTAGGGCCTTCTGCCCCTGCAAATTCCAGAAACATGGGTCATTTTATGGATACTGGGGAACTCAATCTGAGCTGGCAGGCTTTGCTAGCAAGCGCGCCTTAAATCACTGAGCTGTCTCCCCAGCCCTCTGGTCTAGTTTTACTTTTTCCTATTCAATATTCTTTTTCTTTTTTTTTCTCGAGGTAAGGTCTCACTCTAGCCCAGGCTGACCTGGAATTCACTATGTAATCTCAGGGTGGCCTCGAACTCAAGGCGATTCACCTACCTCTGCCTCCCAAGTGCTGGGATGAAAGGCGTGCGCCACCACGCCCGGCTCTCAATATTCTTTAAAGGTGACTTACATCCATGTTACATGAAGGTGCTAGATAACCCTTTCTGTGGACTGACTTTCATGCCTCCAGTTCCTGAATTTATCTTCCATTGGTTCCTTGGGACAAGGTGAATGGTGGGGGAGAAGGTAAGAACATCTGAGCCTCTGAACACTGCTGTGGGCCTGATCTTCCCCCCGAGAACACGCTCCTGTGCAGCAGAGTAAGGGGACCTCTGCTACCTTGGCACATTCTTTGGACAAAGAGCACAGTCCAACCTGGACAAAAAATGTCAGCCCTCTACAGGACAACTGCGTCCTTGACGATGACTCATGTCTATCACTCGATGACAACTGCAGGGGACTTTTAACACGCTGGCAGGAAAAAGGGCCACCGAGAGTTAACAGTCTTAAGAGCCAACAGAAAGTTTTTCTGGACACAGAACACTAAGTACAGCAAAGGAAGTAACCTTTAAAAAAAAAAATGAAGTTCTCCCCAGACAAAGTCTGGCTGGCCGTCTGCAGACTACACAGAAAGAAGCCTTTAGGTCTTCTGGCAAAGAATCAAGGTGGCCGAAACCAGAAAATAAGCCAGTCACAAACAGACCACCATGCATCTCCCTGCTGGCTGGGGTCTGGGGGGTGGGGGTGGGCGCCAACTTCCCCTTCCTGGGCCGACTGAGAACCTGGCTGCTGTTCTCCAACTAACGACTCAGGATGTGGGCTCTGAGGAGCTTCAGGTGGCCCATCCATCCCACCATCACTATCTGGGGAAAGTGGACACTGGGAGTGCTTTGCTACCAGCAGTGAGATGTCATCAGATGATGGCACAGCATAAAGGGCAAGTCTAAAGATCCATGCAGTTAAACAGATCCTGAGAACCCGCTGGAGTGCAACAAGCTGTACTGAAGAAACCCTGTTGCGAAAGCCCTGCCAGGCTGGGCATGAAACCCAAGCTGCTTGGGAGGTAGAGGCAGGAGGATCAGAATTGAAGGTCACCCTCAGTGCAAGTCGAGACCAGCCTGGGCTACATGAGACTGTCTTTAAAAAAATACGCACACAAAAGCCAGGCGTGGTGGCGCACACCTTTAATCCCAGCACTTGAGAGGCAGAGATAGGAGGAGCACCATGAGTTCGAGGGCGCCCTGAGACTACATTGTGAATTCCAGGTCAGACCCTACCTCAAAAAACAAAAAGAACTATCGGTGAGCCAGCTGGCCATGCAGAGAGGGCTGGCTGGCTGCAGACGCGGGCGTTTCTCCCATCGTTACCACCTTTCTCCCAGGGTAAGGACAGGATCCGAGAGCTCAGGAACTCCACCCCGCTCACACTGCTGGCCAAGGCTGGAGGTAGAATCCACCCAGGCCAGTCCTGCTGGAATCAGGAGCACAGCACTCATCTATCAAAGGCCCACCTGACTGGCCCCTCCCTGCCTCCCAGCACTTACCTTCAGAGCGCGGGAGTCCCCTGGCTGCTTCCAGAGCCAGAGCAGCTGTGTGTGGCAGAGCACGCAGGTTGCCTCAAAGACAGCGGAGGTGCGAAAACAACACAGGACACCGATTTGTAATCAATGTCCTTTATCTTTGAAAACGGAAGCAGGTGTTGGGACAGAACACTATGGCCGCTCTATAAGAGCCGATCTAGGAGCGATTCACTGTCTTCCTCCAGGATGTCATGGCTTTAAGATGACAAAACAGGACAAAGAATCCACAATGCTTCAGGCACCTGCTCCGAGCCTGCTGGGCACCCACTCATTAAATAGTCAGAAGCCACAAACTAACGTGTGGGGAGCTTCTTGGCCTCCCTCTTTGAACATTCCCTGTAATGCTTCACCACTGTCCCCCACAATTCTGCTTATGCACTTAACTGGATCTCAGACCTCAAAACATTTCTGAATCTCAGAAACAAATGAATTCAGCAGATTACAGTTCACAGATAAGCAATGTTGGTTTGACTGCAAGTCACCCAATCCCTTCCAACAAAACACACATGCACACACACACAGCACACACATGTGCACACACATGCGCACACACACACGCACCACAGAGTGTTCAGATGCCCTGGAATTGTAGAGCTAGCAAATATGAATACAGTACCTTTACTTGTGGACAGCACCCCCGCAGGGTCTGATGCCACAGTCCAATTCCATTCTGGCTCCTGTGCACACACACTTGCAGCCAGCCCTGTACCCACGTCCGCGTAAGCACATGCCAGGACCTCCCTTCGTGGTCCCCGACAGCACCAGGGTTACATTCAGGTAGCACTCAGCCCTTCCAGAACTGGCCATACAAGCATGCAGTATGAGAACATGGAACTGGGGCAAAATTCCAGCTGTCCTAGGAACAGGTGTGTGACCAGCGCTGCGTCTCTGCAGGGGAACCACTGTGCTCCACCCCAGGGCTAGGGTGCGGGCCAGAGGGCTGGTTCGTGTGGAGGCTGCAGAGGGACATGTTCCTGCATGTGAAAGCTACAGCAGATGGCCGCACTCCCCTTCTGCTTGATTCCAGACCATTCCCCTCAGTTTCGACATTCAATAACCCCTCGGGCCTCATCTTGCTGACTGATTAGGGCTGACAGGCAGAAGGACAGCAGGACTGGCTGGGAGCCGGGGAGGTTGCAGCAGAGTGGGGAGCAGGGCAGGAGCTCTGTGGCTGGAGTGCGAGCCACTTCCTTTCTGGCCCAGCGTGAGGACAGGAGGGCTCAGGCAGAAAACAAAGGCCAGGCAAAGCCCCGCCACCACCCAGACTGACTCCAGGGTAGGCAAGTTGCCGCAGTGGTTGCGGACACTCAGCAACACGCCATGTCTTCGTGTCTCAGGCATCCCTGTCAACTATGGACCAAAACCTGGTGAACACAGGGTGATGGGGCAGATCCCACGGGTGTAAAAAACTGCAGAAACGTGCTGGTTTGGGTCAGAGTATAATCATCTGAAGCACAGAATCAAGAGGCAGAATTCCATTCTGACACAGCCACCCAGCTCCCAGAAAAGAGAGGAAAGGACGGAAGAGAGAGGACGCAAGATCTGTTTTGATCAGAAGATTCAGTGGAATGAGGAGTGGCAAAGTGGGTCCCCGTGGTTCAAGTCTGCCTTTTGCACAGTCATTAAGATGGCCGGGCTCTGCTGCTGCAATGAGCCTGCCGAGCCGTGCGGCTGCCGCTGACTGTTCTGGGGGAGGGTTCATACAAAAGAGTATCTTATCTTCATTTAGTTTACAAACACACAGTGCTGTCCCTTTCAAAGTAATGGAAAAAAAACACACAAATACTGCAAAGTAGCAAAATACAAAGAAAAAAGCTACTTTTGGTTTTGGCAACATTAAAAAAGAAATATAAAAAGCAATGTGGCATTGGTCCCTAGTCATAAAAAAAAAAAGGTGCTTGGGCACAACACGGAATCAGACTTGGTTTGTTTTCTAAAATTCGGAATATCTGGGATTTTAAAAGTAGTACTTTTGTCTTGTAAAAGTTCAACAAGTCATATAACACTTCAAACATCAAAAAAAGCTTCTGATAAAAAGCTCCACTTTTGTTTTTGCAAATTTGGGAGACGAATTGAGTTCTTACTGGAATGTGGCCTATTGCTGGTTGACAAATCTGAAATGGAATGTCTCCACATGGCAGTGCCCCTTCCTGCCCTCCCTAGGACCACACCGACAACCAGCTACCAAGCAGAGTCCTTGCTCCCCTTTCCTGGAGGGTGGGTGAGATCTTCAGGCAGCGATCTTCGCCATCTGCTGTTCTAACTTGGAAATGCGCTCATCTTGATTGCAGATTGTGTCTTTTATGGATTTGATCTCTTTTAAAATCTCATCCAACTTGGCTTCACTTTGCTGAAAAAAACAAAAAAACAAAAAGCGGAGCCAGTGAGCCAACAGCAGCGAGCGAGCGCAGCCCAGGTCAGCCGTCCCTTGAACGTCGTCCTCCACTCCAGCCCCGACTGCAAAGCCCAGTCAGCCTCAAGGGGCGACTGCTGCTCCTCTCGCCTGGGCCGCTGCTGTGCTCACTCAGAATACAGGATTCTGTGTGAGCCCCACACCCCAGCCACCCGCTCCCCTGCCAGCAGCTTCCACTTTGTTTAGGGGGACTCCAGAGCCCGAGGCCACGCAGCCCCTCCATCCTGAGGAGGGTTTCGGGGACAAGATCTCTTGCCTACTTCCACAACGTTTTCTGAAGAGGACACCACCCCGTGACTCTCCCGAGAACGCGGCCCAGCCCCGCACTGCTCACCACCCTGGCTGTGTCTGTGGTCTTCTTGGGAGCACCCATCAGATCACACTTCTTGTCTGCAGCGGGCTTGCTGTCCAGAATGTTCTTCTTGACCACTTTGAGATCCCGGTTTTTGCCTGGAATGTAGCCGTGCTTCAAGGAGATGAGGATGGGATCAGCATTCTTCCCCTCAAACCACTCTTCCGCCTCCAGCGCGGCTTCAGGCCCAGCTGTGTCAGGGTACAGGTCATCTTGGAAAAGGTCAGACTGCAAGAGACGGTGGGGAAATCCTTTGGTAAGAAAGAAAAGGCTGGGTCGTTCTCTCATCTCTTTTTCTGAGATACTAGGTATTGAACCCAGGGCGTCATGGATACAAGGCACATACTCTACCACTGGGCTACATATCCTTGCCCCCACCCCTTACTTTTTTTTTTTACTTCTAGTCCAGGCTGACCTGAAATTCACTATGTAGTCTCAGGGTAGCCCTCAAACTCATGGAGATCAACCTACTTCTGCCTCCCAAGTGCTGGGTGGAATTAAAGGCGTGCGCCACCACGCCTGGCCCACCCCTTACTTTTTTATGTTGAAATAAAGTCTAAGTTATTCAGACTGGCTTTTAATGTGCTTTGTAACCCAAGATGTCCCTAAACTTTAAATTCTCTTGCCTCCTATGATTCCAGACATCTGGGATTATACGCACACGCTACTACACCCATCTGGATTTTGTTTTGAAACATGGAGTGCTTAGAAACCAGTCACTTGCATCAGGTGTGGTGGTGCACGCCTTTAATCCCAGCACTCGGGAGGCAGAAGCAGGAGGATCACCATGAGTTCAAGGCCACCCTGAGACTCCATAGTGAATTCCAGGTCAGCCTGGACTAGAGCGAGACCCTACCTCAAAAAACCAAAAAAGAAAAAGTAGTCGTTGCGGCCGTCAGTCGCTCACCTTTCTGGGAACAGTCATGATGATGGGCTCACACTTCCTCTCATGAAGCTTGAAGAATCTTCAAGGGAAACAAAGGCAAAGCATGAAGCTGAGAAGCAGGATCAGTGAGTGCTCCCATGACGCCCACAGACATGAAGTGCTTCTTTATTATTTTTTATTTATTTGAGAGAGAGAGAGAATGGGTACGCCAGGGCCCTGAGCTGCTACCAACTCTAGTCGCGTGTGCCCCCTTTTGCACATGTACGACATTGTGTGCTTGCGTCACTGTGCATCTGGCTTATGTGGGACCTGAAGATTCAAACATGAGTTCTTAGGCTTCACAGGCAAGCACCTCAACCACTAAGTCATCTCTCCAGCCCTTCTTTATTGTTTTAAACATGTATTTATTTTGGTGGGGGGGAGTGGGAGAGTGTGTGTATGGGTGAGCCAGGGCCTCAAACCTGGGTCATCAGGCTTTGCAAGTAAGCATTTCTAACCACTGAACCACCTCTCCAGCCCACAAAGTGCTTCTTTACCCAGCACCTCATCTGATTCACCCTGGCCACAGAGAGAACCTAAGTGTTTCCATTTTACAGATGAGAAAACCAAGCCGACTGGGGACAAGATACCTGCGTAGAGGTCTTATGAATGATGGGGGCACTCACCTCTGCTATGTGTGAGATTTGGTTATGGGGAAGAACAGCCACACTATCAGCGCTTCACTTGTGCAAAGTCACGACATCAGCAGACAGGACAGCACACACGGCTGACTGCTCCTGTGTGCCAGGTCTCCTGCCAGCCAAGGTGAATGAACTTTTAAATGGAAAAGGAGGGCCGGAGAGATGGCTTAGCAGTTAAGGCGCTTGCCTGTAAAGCCAAAGGACCCAGGTTTGAGTCCCCAGGATCCACGTCAACCAGATGCACAAGGTGGCTCATGAGTATGGAGTTCGTTTGCAGTAGCTGGAGGCCCTGGCACACCCATATTCTCTCTCTCTGCCTCTTTCTCTCTCTCAAAGAAATAAGTAATAAAAAATAAAACTTTTAAAATGGAAAAGGAAGCCAGGCATGGTACTGCACACTTATAACCCTAAAATTTGGAGATGAAGGCAGAGGATTAAAATAAAGGTTAGCTTAGCAAGACTAGTGAGTTAAGGACAGCCTGCAACACGCAGCAACTCTCAAGACTTTAAGAAAGAAAGGAAAAAGAAAAGGAAAGGAAAAGAAATTCTCTCATTAAAAAAAAAGGGCTAGAGAGATGGGTTAGCAGTTAAGGCGCTTGCCTGTGCAGCCTAAGGACCCATGTTTGACTCCCCAGATCCCACATAAGGCAGACGCACAAGGTGACAGGGTGGTGAAGGTGGCACAGACATCTGGAGGTTGGCTGTAGAGGCTAGAAGACCTGGCACACCAATTCTCTCATCCCTCTCATTAAAAAAGGGGGGTGGGGCTGGAGAGATGGATTACTGGTTAAGGAGCTTGCCTGAGAAGCCTAAGGACGCAGGTTCTACATATGTCAGATACACAAGGTGGTGCATGCATCTGGAGTTTGTTTGCAGTTGTTAGAGGCCCTGGCATGCCCATTCTCATTCTCTGTCTCTGATAAATAAATAAATCAATTAAAAAAAAACACAATAGTTAGGAGATGCCCTTCAACTTTTAGATGGCACTGGGAAAACAGGTGTCCCTAAATACCAGATACAATTTTAAGATCAAATTCAGTGTGTCTAGAACCACACTTTGAGTAGTTTGGTTTAAACTACAATTTAAAACTCTGTGACAGCTTATTAAAAAGTCCCCCGCCCCCCCCCCAAAAAAGCCGGGCGTGGTGGCACACGCCTTTAATCTCAGCACTAGGAAGGAAGAGGTAGGAGGATCGCCGTGAGTTCGAGGCTACCCTGAGACTACACAGTGAATTCCAGGTCAGCCTGGACCAGAGTGAGCCTCTACCTTGAAAAACAAAAAACAAACCAACAAAAACCCCCTCAAGGTGGCCCAGAGGCAGAAAGCACACACACAGCTGAGCGTGCTCCTCAGGCCGGCGCCTCGCCTTCTCAATCCAGCATTGAAGCTGTTTCTTCCCGGCAGGGCAGGAGTCCTCCCGCCACTCACCAGACACACTGGCGACAGCCTCGGCATGAGGGCAAGAGAAGACTGTGCCGCAAGTTAGCGTGCCATGCCATGTGAGTGCTGTGCTCCGGGTGGAAAGGGCAGGCCACGAAGACAGAAGTCACTGTGAGCCTCGCACAAGGTAGGCAAGCCGGCATTTCAGAGCCACTTGCAGCTGAACTGCTCGGGTACGACATGGATGAGGCAGACAACGGAACGTCTCACAGCATCCGTTCTTTACCTGGCAATCTCACACTTGTTAACATCAAGTCCCCTCTTGGGCATGTAACCCATCCCTCTCTGAGGCTCCTTGCTGCTGAAGGTATTGAGGTAGTGGACGTACGGAGATTCGTCTGTGATCTCAAAATAGCGGATACTGCTGTCACCCTACAAGAAACAAAGAGAAAGTCGGTGTTCCTTGTTAAATGAAACACTGAGTGCAGGTGAGTATGTCCCCTGCAACCCTGCATTCATGCGTGTCCAACTTCACCAGCTGACCAGTTCTCTCTGCAGAGACTGTATGTCTGAGGTAGAGGACGGTGTCTTCTCCTCCAAGATTAAGTAAGCCCTTACTACTTAGCACTCTCAAGCTCACCCTGTAAGCAGTCTCCTTTGTCTGTCTGCTCCCCTGAGCTAGAAGCCAGGTCACAGTGAGGGCAAAATGTTAAAGTCCCATACAACTGGCCTCAAGTTCAACTTCAAAAGTCAAGCAAACAAAGGTAGGAGGGAGGCCAAGAGTATTGTGGTAGTTTGTATTTATAAACCCCCCATAGACTCAGGGATTTTTTTAAAAAAATTTTTATTTGAGAGAGAGAGAAAGAAGCAGAGAGCAAGTGAGAGAGAGAGAGAATGGGCACACCAGAGCCTTCATCCACTGCAAACAAATTCCAGACGCATGCACCACCTTGTGAATCTGGCTTACATGGGTCCTAGGGAATAGAACCTGGGTCCTTTGGCTTTGAAGGCAAGAGCCTTAACCACTAAGCCATCTCTCCAGCCTTTTTTTGTTTTGTAAATTTTGAGAGAAAGAGGCAGAGAGAGAGAGGACTCAGGTGTTTTTTTTTGTTGTTGTTGTTGTTTTGAGATAGGGTCTCACTCTTGCTCAGGCTGATTTTTTTGTTGTTGTTTGTTTGTTTTTCTGGCTTTTCAAGATAAGAGTCTCACTCTAGCTCAGGCTGACCTGGAATTTATTATCTAGTCTCAGGGTGATCCTCCTACCTCTGCCTACCCAGTGCTGGGATTAAAGGTGTGCGTGACCATGCCCAGCTTTCAGGTGTTTTAATAAAGCTTGTAACTTGTGCTTTCAGCTGCCTGGCTGGAGGAGGTGTCACTGGGGGCAGATCTCGGGGCCCAGCCCTAAGGTGTGTTTGGGGGAGATCTGAATTCCAGCCTAAAGGTACGCAGGGGTCCCTGCTGCTTGCTGCTGGTTCGGTTGTCTCTCTGCTTGATGTATGGGACACTTTCTTTCCACCACTGATCTCCCCCTGGATCTGAAAGCTTGAAATAAATCCCTTCCTCCCCAGCCTGTGCCTGGTTTGGATGTTCATCCCAGCCTCGTGAAACTGTGTACAACAAGCACCATCCCCAATCTAAGGGTTCACTCTCTGGCCAGGGAGCACTGCTCAGACCCAAGTACATGAACAACAGGCAACCAGAGGGTGACCCAAGGGGCGTCTTCTCTAGGAAACACCAGTTTTCATGAGCAGCACCCTTCACTGCAGAGTACAGTGCTATGATCATCTTGTTTACCATGATCAATCTGCCTGAGACAGACACTAGTCTACGTGTGACTGCTAATGTGAACAGAGAAGGCCACCCAGTCTGAGAGCACATGGTCAGACAGACAGATGGACATGAGTGTGCACACAAGTGCTAGTGGGCATTATGTTCTAATAAGGCTCCTTCTTCTCATTTTCCATTAGTTTCAATGATATGAAGATCTAAATCAGTGGAAAAGAAGGTAAACATACGAGTCACTTCCCACCTATCCAAAACAGTTTTCCCTCATGTCAAAACTCTCTGGGTAACTGCTCATTGTTTTGATGCTGCCTGGGACAGCAACAGTGAGGCATAGTATGTACTTCCCAGCTATTAACATCTGCACCAGTGACTTCGAGGAAACAGACAAGATCTCTAATTCTTAGTAACTGACCTAAAAAATGCAAAGCAGCTTTGCAGCAGCTCAGCCAACTATGAAAAGTAGTCACCCCTGAGCACCCGAGCACAGGGCTCTCTAACGGGCTTGAGTCACCCCTGAGCACAGGGCTGAAGGTTTAGGAACTTCATCAAGAACTCTCTACCATATTTTGGCTTTTTGAGATAGGGTCTTATGTAGTAGAGGTTGGCCTTGGGCTCCTGATTCTCCTGCCATTACCTCTCAAATGATAGGTTATAAGCATGTGCCACCATGTCCAGCAACAGCTCTGTTTTTTTTTTTTATTTTTTATTTTTTATTTTTTCAGGTAAGATCTTGCTCTAGGTCAGGCTGACCTGGAATTCACTATGTAGTCTCAGGCTGGCCTTGGACTCAAGGTGATCCACCTACCGCTGCCTCCCAAGTGCTGGGATTAAAGGCCTGAGCCACCACGCCTGGCTTGTTTTTATTTTATGTGTGTATAATATGTGTGGTATGTGGAATGTATGCGCTTGTATATACATGTCAATTGGCACGCTGCAAGTGCCCTTTGGCCAAAAGCAATGAACGGGGGCTGGGAGAGTGTTGCCCTGTACGCAGGAGCCTGTGAGTTCAGTCCTCGGCACTGAAGGAAAAAGAAGACGTCGGCTGATCAAAGCACTGCACGTGGCAGGTCACCACTGCAAAGGCTCATTACCCAAAGCCTACCCCACTGCCTGTTCTTATTGCAGTTAAGACCGCACAGACATAAATGAGCCAAGTTTAGAGACGCTACAATACACTGCTCACCCTCTAAATCTCTGGGTCCCCTCCAGGGTCAGCTTACCATCAAACCTCAAGAGCACAGCTCACCTTTAGAAACGCTACAATACACTGCTCATCCTCTAAATCTCTGGGTCCCCTCCAGGGTCAGCTTACCATCAAACCTCAAGAGCACTGCTCACCTTTCCGCATAAGTAGATGACGCTCGTGTCAGGGTCGTAGAAAGGCAGCAAGACCCCATTGCTAGTGTCCATTTCATGAAGAGCAATTGGTTCCTGCATATTTTTCTGAAAATAAATTTAAAAATATATACACATGTATACATCTTAAAAGATGAATTTGTATATATATATATACATATTTACATATATATATATATATATATATATATATATATATACACACACACACACATACACACATACATACATACATATATATATATATGTTTTTCAAGGTAGCTCAGGCTGACCTGAAATTTACTATGTAGTCTCAGGGTGGCCTCGAACTCATCTACCTCTGCCTCCCAGGTACTGGGATTAAAAGTGTGTGCCACCACGCTCGCCTTTTTTTTTGTTTGCTTGTTTTTCAAGGTAGGGGACATTATATGTTCTTTAATTAAGTGAGCCATTTTCCTAGAATAATCTAAAGTTTAAACAATACAAACATCATCTTTGTAGATTACAAAAATCATAGAGGGCTGGAGAGATGGCTTAGTAGTTAAGCACTTGCCTGTGAAGCCTAAGGACCCCAGTTCGAGGCTTCATTCCCCAGGACCCATGTAAGCCAGATGCAAAAGGTGGCACATACTTCTGGAGTTCGTTTGCAGTGGCTGGAAGCCCTGGTGTGCCCTCTCTTTCTCTCTCTGCCTCTTTCTCTCTCTGCCTGTCACTCTCAAATAAATAAATATAAACAAAAAAAATTTAAAGAACAATAGAGAGCCGGGCGTGTGGTGCACGCCTTTAATACCAGCACCCAGGAAGCAGAGGTAGGAGGATTACCATGAGTTTGAGGCCATCCTGAGACTACAGAGTGAATGTCAAGTCAGCCTGGGCTAGTGTGAAACCCTACCTCAAAAAACCAACCAACCAACCAAACAAACAAAAAAAACCATAGAGATCAAGCTCATTGACTATTGTTATCTGTCCACAATTAATACAAATGACAGCATGATCCATGACAAAGACAAGACAGCCCTTCTCCTTTGTGACTATTTTCTGTTTTGAAAAATGTTTTTATTTATTTATTTGTAGTGAGCATGTGAGAGAGACAATGGGCACACACGGACCTCTTGCCACTACAAGCGAACTCCAGATGCATGAACCACTTTGTGCATCTGGCTTTACTTGGGTACTGGGGAATCAAACCCATGCCGTCAGGCTTTGCAAATGCCTTTAATCACTGAGCTATCTCCACAGCCCTGACTATCTTTTGAAAAGATATAATTTTTTTCATTTTTTTTTTAATGAGAGACAAAAAGAAAAAAAAAAAACTGGTGCCACCAGGGCCTTAGCCACTGTAAATGAATTCCAAATATGTGCACCACCTTGTACATCTGGCTTACGTGGGTTCTAGGGAGTCGAACCTGGGTCCTAAGGCTTCACAGGCAAGCACCTTACTGCCAAGCCATCTCTCCAGACTGAGCTTTCCTTTTTTCTTCCTTCTTTCCTTTTTTTTTTTTTTTTTTTTTGAATTTTGTTTTTTTGAGGCAGGGTTTCCACTGTAGTCCAGGCTGACCTGGAATTCACTATGTAGTCTCAGGGTGGCCTCGAACTCATGGCGATCCTCCTACCTCTGCCTCCCACATGCTGGGATTAAAGGCATGCACCACCACACTAGGCTTTAGATTTTCTTTTTTAAAAAATATTTTAGGGCTGGAGAGATGGCTTAGTGACTAAGGTGCTCACCTGCAAAGCCTAAGAACTCAGGCTTGATTGCTCAGTACCCACGTAAGCCAGAAGCACAAGGTGGCTGGTTTGTTTGCAGTGGCTAGAGGTCCTGGAGTGCCCATTCTCTCTCTCTCTCTCAATAAATAAATAAATAAAATATTTTAAAAATATATTTTGAGCCAGGCATGGTGGCATAGGCCTTTAATCCCAGCACACGGGAGGTAGAGGTAGGAGGATTGCCATGAGTTAGAGGCCACCCTGAGACTATATAGTTAGTGAATTCCAGGTCAGCCTGAACTGGAGTGAGACCCTACCTTGGAAAAAAAAAAAAAAAAGAAAAGAAAAAGAAAAACAACCATAACAAACACACACATATATATATATTTTTATTTTAAGCCAGGTGTGGTGGTATACACCTTTAATCCCAGCACTCGGGAGGCAGAGATATAGGAGGATCACCATGAGTTTAAGGCCAGCCTGATACTACAGAGTGAGTTTAAAGTCAGCTTGGGCTAGAGTGAGACCCTACCCTGAAAAACCAAGAGAGAGAGAATGAATGAGAATGGGCATGCCAGGGCCTCTAGCCACTGCAAACAAACTGCAGATGCATATGCCACCTTGTGCATCTGGCTTATGTGAACACTGGGGAATCAAACCTGGGTCCTTGGGCTTTGCAGGCAAGCATGCCTTAACTGTTAAGTCATCTCTCTCCAATCCCCAACTCTTTTCTTTTCTTTTTTTTTTCCGAGGTAGGGTCTCGCTCTTGCTCAGGCTGACCTGGAATTCACTATGTAGTCTCAGGGTGGCCTTGAACTTGTGTTGATCCTCCTACCTCTGCCTCTCGAGTGCTGGGATTAAAGGTGTGCACCACCATGCCTGGCTATTTTCTTTTTTAAAGTACAATTTTCTTATTATAAAATAAATGTACTAAGCCAGGCGTGGTGGTGCACGTCTTTAATCCCAGCACTCGGGAGGCAGAGGTAGGATTGCTGTGAGTTCAAGGTGACCCTGAGACTACAGTGAGAATTCCAGGTCAGCCTGGGCTAGAGCGAGATCCTACCTCGAAAAACCAAAAACTAAAAATAAATTAATGTATAAATTTGCATAAAGAACACAGAAATCACCCTGCATTCTCTAATTCCGCACAGCCTAGCAGGTGGCAGGAAGTACTGCACTGTGGACTACTTCCTACACATACACACACATATGCGCACACACACGCCCACCACAGTTGAGGATTTCCCTCCACTTAGGCTTGATGTAAATAAACACTTTCTGAAGCAGGACTACTTTGATTTACTCAGTTGATTCCAGTGTGCATGAAATGTAACAGTGTACAGCTGCCTCCTCTTCCCTACCACACTTTGTCCAGTTTTTAAAAAGCAGTCAGCAGACTCCTTGGAGTCCCATGAGCACATTTCTGAGGTACTTTTCCAGTAAGCCTTCAGTGAGGACAAGAGCTTGACATCCAGTGCCAGACAGCAGGAGCTTAGAAGCCATACTGAGAACCACACCTCTTACTAACCCAGAGGCGCGCTCAGAACCCAAAGAAGCTGGCGAGGGGGCAGAAAGGCTGGGATGGGCCTACCGGGTTCCAGAGTGCCAGCTGCCGCTCACTCATCCGGCTGAAGCCGGTGGTGAAGACGTTGCCATCAGCCAGGAAGATGGCTCGCATGGGCCTGGCTCCCTCGTGTGCCTTCTCCTTCTCCTGTGGGAGAGAGCAGGCAGAGGCACGTTTCACACACCCAGGCCACAACATGGAGCCCTCCTTCCCCACGAGGAAACGAGGTCAGGGTCCCCAGCCATCGCAGGCGACAGCACCGGGATCTGCCTCAAAAGCCTCCCTCCTTCCCCCCGAGTCCGTGCACGGCTGAGATGAAGCACAAGGCCTTGTCCCTCCAGAGCTAAGAGAACCTGCCACTTCACAAGCGTCACAGGACATGAAGAAGTGTGCTCTACTTAGTGCTGTCTGGTTATGACAGCGTGTGAGTATCCACCCTGGAGAATGCTGGCTGGACAGGCCTCTGTGACGGACAGGCACTCACCACGACCGCCCTTCACATTTCGGAGCCGAAGATGCTGAGCCCCAGCCACGTCTCCGGAAGCGCAGAGGGTGGCTGAGGCGAGGCGTCTTGGATTCCACACCGGTGCTCTCAGCCCTCGCTAAAGACCTGACCGTCCACCCAGTGTCAGAGAGCTGACTGTGCTGAGTGAGGCTCAGTGGCAGAAACTACGCTGATGACAGGACCCAGAGGGACGACGTGCAGGGGTCAGAGGGGGGCATCAAGTCGTCGCCACCCACTTGCAAAACCAGGGCAGTCTGGCTTAGCTGATCCAGTTTTGTAAACTCTTAAGGGCAATATAATTTGTTCAAAAGTGCTTTTTCATGAAAAAATAACCACTAAGTGAGACAGGAGAGTTGAGTCAAGGCTGGAAATGGTGACTCTGGAGAGAAGGGTCAGATGTGGCTCACCAGCTAAGAAAGCCTTCCCCTGTTCCTCAGCAGGGCCCCACAGACAACACTGCCCCCACCGCAACGGCAGGGGGTCCTACGCCAGTACTCACGGCCACGATCTCTTGTTTCCTGGGATCAATGACTCTCACTTTCTTGTCCTTGGAGGCCGTACAGATTAGACTACCGTTGCGGTTCCAGCTCACATTGTAAATCATGTCTGCATGCATATCGTCCATGTTGATAAGGGCTTCCCCTGTGCCCACGTTCCAGATGATGATGGCGTTGTCACAGCCTGCAAGCAGCAAAATCAAGCCCCCGGGACATCACACACCCTGCACACCCTGCGGGAAGCTTACACACCCAAGCTTTCTACGAGTACACACGTGAACGGGGAGAAAGCTGCTGGTGACAGGGTCTGTCCACCCACTGGAAAAAGATGTGTGTGTGTCAGAACACTGCCAAAGGAAGCCCACAGCTTGCTGAGTTTAGGCTCACAGGGAACTATTAGTAATGTAAAACATAGAACTACAAAGCAGAATCCTGTTTTGTTGTTTATTTGTGAATGTGTGTGTGTGAGAAAGAGGGAGAAAAAAAGAGAGAGAATGTGTATGTATGTGCACACCAGGGCCTTCTGCCACAGCAGATGAACTCCAAATATAGGTGCCACTTTGTACATCTGGTTTTACATGGGGACTGGGGAATTGAACTCCAGTAGTTGGGCTTTATGGGAAAGCACCTTAACTGAGAAGCCATCTCTCTAGCCTTTTTTTTTTGTTGTTGTTGTTGTTAACTAAGCTAGTGGGCCTAGGTAATTTCCAATTAAAAGAAAAAAATTGTTTTTCAAGGTAGGGTCTCATTCTAGCTCAGGCTGACCTGGAATTCACTCTGTAGTCTCAGGCTAGCTTCAAACTCACAGTGATCCTCTTACCTCTGCCTCCTGAGTGCTGGGATTAAAGGCATGTGCCACCTCATTCGTCTCCTAATTTCCTTTTTTAATAAAATAAGCTTTAGAATAAATATGGCTTATTTCTTTTCCTAAGGAACTTTGAATTGGATGGCAGGTTATTCAAATCAGCAATACCCTGAGACCACTTGGTATATGAAAGTGCGATCAACTACAATATTAAAAGGGAAATGCAAAGATTGGCCTGCGTGCTTGTAAGATCTGTATCTTTGAAAGAGGGGGAAAAATAGGCCAGGAGTGGCCTGACCACGTTGAGAAGACCAGACCACAATCACGCCCTCAGAAATGATCCCCAGAGAGGCTGACAACTGTCACCTCAACTGCAACCCTGCCTTCCTTAGCGGAAGCCCAGCCTCCTGTACAGTCAGGCATGCTGGGCTGCTTCCCGGATATTAGTTCAGGGAAAGGAAACAAGGAAGGGACTCTCCAGGTGCATTCTTGCCCTTGCCATTCACAATGCTGTGCGTGCTTTAGATAACTAAGGATTAGAAGCAGATTTACAGAAACCCCTGTACAACCTCAGAGGGAGTGGGAGCCACACTCGGGTGGAGTTCACCCAGCTGGCTCCGCAGAGGCAGAGGCAGAGAGCTGCAGCCACACGGCTGGGTTAGTCATAAAACACAGACATCAGTCACCCACGCTCCTTCGTGTGCCCCGGCAGGGCAGGAAGAATGGGAGTCTGCTGGAGGACCACATGTGTCAAGCAAGCGGGCAGAGGCTCGTGCACAATGCAGTTCACCTCCCCGACTAGTTTCCACCACCAGATGAGTTCCCAGGAATGGTTAAAAGTGATTATGAAAATCAACATTCTATACAGTGTCCTTTTTCAGTATGTTACCTGGGCTTAAATTTTTTTTTTTTGGGGGGGGGAGGGTTTCAAGGTAGGGTCTTGCTCTAGCCCAGGCTGACCTGGAATTCACTATGGAGTCTCAGAATGGCCTCGAACTCACAGTGATCCTCCTACCTCTGCCTCCCAAGTGCTGGGATTAAAGACATGCACTATCATGCTCAGCTGGGTTTAAATTTTTTTATTTCACTCAGCATACATCATAAACATCTTCTCTACTCCTGGTTAAAATCTGATCTGCCTGTCTCTTTTTTACTGGTAAAGGTAAGCACCCTGAAAAATCCTACCACCAACATCAGTATTGTTTTTGTCTAATAAACCAGTATTATTGGGGCTGGAAAGATAGCATAGCAGTTAGAGGCACTTGCTGGCAAAGCTTGCTGGCTTGGGGTTCGATTCCCCAGTACCCATGTGAAGCCAGATGCACAAAGTGGCACATGTGCCTGGAGTTCATTTGTAGTGGCAAGAGGGCCCGGCACACCTATTCATTCTCTCTCTCAATAGATAAATAAAATATGTTTAAAAAAACAGTATTAAGGGAATTTCCATATAGGTACTTATTTACATGTACTTAGGGTAAGTTTTGACAAAGTGTACTACTGTTCTCTGTATCTCCCTTCACTTCCCCCCAAGATAGTCTCAGTCTAACCCAGGCTGTCCTGGACTCTGTAGCCTTGAACTCACAGTGATTCTCCTACCTTAGCCTCCCAAGTGCTGGGATTAAAGGTGTGTGCCACCATGCCTGGCTTTTTGTATCCTTTTTAAGAAAGAAAAGAAACTAAACTTTGGGCAAAGGAAAAAGACTTCTGGGAAATAAACTTGGAAAACACACCAGTGAGAAACCAGTAAGCACAGTATGACTGAAAACCCTAGGGTTCGTTACAGTGACGAGTCAGAAACAGCATCAATGTCCAGAAACTGGAGACTGAATAACTAAGCTGTGGCACATCCACATGTGTCATGGAGTCTCTACAATACTGCAGGAAACACACAGTGGCACACGAAGAAGATCACAGCGCACCACGAAGTGCAGGAAGCAGGCCACGTGTCAAGTGTATAAGCCCATCTGCGTGTGCAATGTGCTGAAGTGTGCCTCGCTGTGGTTTCCTAACACACAGCTTCACGCTGCACAGCACGCGGCCTAGCTGCCTGGCTCGCTCCCTCCACCCAGGGCCGCCAACGCCAAGGCAAGGGGAGCACAGTGCTCAGCTCCTACCTGCGCTAAGAAGCACGTTGCGGGCTGTCGGATGCCAGGCCACGATGCCAACTCTCTTTGAGTGGCCTTCTAAAATCACCACAGGTTCAGTCAGCGAAAGGGTGAGTCCATTTTCTGGGATTTGCCAAACCTGTTGGAAAGGGAAAGAAGGTTCATTATCACATGTGCTGCAGCCATTCAGTCTGAAAATGACTAGAAGATGACCGTGGACAGCTGTTTAAAAATGTAACACGAGGGCTGCAGAGATGGCTTAGCGGTTAAGCGCTTGCCTGTGAAGCCTAAGGACACTGGTTCAAGGCTCGATTCCCCAGGACCCACGTTAGCCAGATGCACAAAAGGGCGCCCGCGTCTGGAGTTCATTTGCTGTGGCTGGAGGCCCTGGCGCACCCATTCTCTCTCTCTTTCTCTCTGCCTCTTTCTCTGTCTGTCACTTTCAAATAAATAAACAAACATAAAACAAAACAAAAATTTTTAAATGTAACATGAGGGCTGGAGAGATGGCGAGCAGTTAAGGCGCTTGCCTACAAGACCAAAGGACCCAGGTTTGATTGCCCAGGACCTATGTAAGCCAGATGCACAAGGTAGCACATGCGTCTGGAGTTTGTTTGCAGCAGCTGAAGGCCCTGGCGTGCCACCATTCTCTCTCTCTTTATCTGTCTCTTTCTCCTGCCCTCTAATAAATAATTTTTGTTGTTGTTGTTTTTGTTTCGAGGTAGGGTCTCACTCTAGCCCAGGCTGACCTGGAATTCACTGTGTAGTCTCAGGGTGGCCTGGAACTCACGGCGATCCTCCTACCTCTGCCTTCCGAGTGCTGGGATTAAAGGTGTGCACCACCACACCTTTAATTTAAAAAAGTAGCTGTGCGTGATGGCACACGTCTTTAATCGCAGCACTCGGAAGGCAGAGGTAGGAGGATCGCCGTGAGTTCCAGGCCACCCTGAGACTACACAGTGAATTCCAGGTCATCCTGGGCTAGAGTGAGACCCTACCTCGAAAAACAAAAATCAAATAGACAAAATCTATATATATATATATATATATATATATATATATATATATGCTTTTTTAAGAAACGTGAGCTGGGGAGATGGCTCCACAGTGAAATTCTCCAGCTACCCACTGAAGCCACATGAAACAGGCTTTCACTTACAGCAGCGAAAGACCCTGGTATGTGTGCACACGTGCACATACAAACAAAAGTGTTTTGTCGTCCCCCCCCCCCCATGGGCACGGTGGCACATGCCTTTATGAGAGAGAGAGACAGAGACAGAGAGAGAAAGAATTGGCACATCAGGGTCTCGAGCCACTGTAATTAAATGCCAGACATGTGTGCAACCTTGCATCTCCATGTGTGTCTGACTTACATGGGACCTGAAGAGTCAAACATGGTTCCTTAGGCTTCACAGACAAGCACCTTAACCATTAAGCCCTCCAGCCCCAAACAAAACATTTTTAAAAAATTATTGAGGGTTGGAGGGATAGCTTAGCTGTTAAGGCATTTGCCTGCAAAGCCAAAGGACCCAGGTTCGATTCCCCAGGACCCACATTAGCCAGATGCATAAGGGGGAGCACGCGTCTAGAGTTCATCTGCAGTAGCTGGAGGTCCTGGCGCACCCATTCTTTCCATCTCTCCCTTTCTCTGTCAAATAAATAAATAAATAAGTTTAAAAGTTATTGATTTATTTATGTGAGACAGAGAGAGAATATGAATGAATGACAATACAGGCATATCAGGGCCTCCAGCGACTGCAAATGAACTCCAGATGTATGCTTTATGTGAGTACTGGGGAATCAAACCTAGGCCGTCAGGCTTTGCCAAAATGCACCTTTAACCGCTGAGTCATCTCTTCAGTTGCACAAATAAAAGTTTAAAGGATTTTTTTAAAAAAATGTAACATGAGGGCTGGAGAGATTGCTTAGTGGTTATGACACTTGCCTGTGGAGCCTAAGGACCCAGATTTGACTTTCCAGATCCCATTTAAGCCATACGCAAAAGGTGAGGCAAGCACAAGGTGGCACATGCCCACTAGGTGGCACAAGTGTCTGGAGGTCGATTGCAGTGGCTGGGGCCCTGGTGCTCTCTAGAAAGCAAAAATAATTTTTAAAAAAATGTAGCATGAGCTGGTTATGATGGTGCATACCTTTAATATCAGCAAAGGAGGATTTCTGTGAGTTTGAGGCCAGCCTGTGACTTCATAATGAGTTCTAGCTCAGCCTGGGCTGGAGTGAGACCCTACCTCAAAAAAAAAAAAAAAAAGCCGGGTGTGGTGGCGCATGCCTTTAATCCCAGCACTCGGGAGGCAGAGGCAGCCACCCTGAGACTCCATAGTGATTTTCAGGTCAGCCTGGGCTAGAGTGAGACCCTACCTCGAACACCCCCCACCCCAAAAACCAAACAAAACAAAAAGTAATGTGATATTAGAGATCAGAGTATCAATAAGGCCTATGTTACCCTTCCTCTTTCAGTTAGTATTACTTGGGATTTTAATTATAATTCCTTGTTAAATTCAAAACTTTCAGGCTGGAGAGATGGCTTAGTGGTTAAGGTGCTTGCCTGCAAAGTCAAAGGATCAAGGTTTGCTTCTCCAGGAGCCAGATGCACAAGAGGGCGTATGCATTTGGAATCCATTTGCAGTGGCTAGAGGCCCTGGCAAGCCCATTCATACACACACACACACACTCTCTCAAATACATAACGAAAAATAATTCTTTTTTTTAAAATTCAAACTTTCCAGCGGCTCAAGAGATGGCTCAGTAGTTAAGGCATTTGATTGCAAAACCTAAGTTCAATTCCCCAGTATCCACATAAAGCCTGAAGCACAAAGTGGCTAATGCTTGTGGAGTACGTTGGCAGCATCTAGAGGCCCTGGTGCACCTATTCTCTACCTCCCCTCTCTCTCTCTTGCAAATAAATAGTTATTTTTTAAAAACTCTCCAGAGCAAGAAGCATGCAAAATATTAAACAAAAATACAAAATGATTGAAGTAGTCATAAAAAGAAGCCCTGGAATAAAAACTCTCACGTAGACCCATAGTCCCTAAAGGAATATTACGATTTTTAAAAATATATGTTCTATAATCTTTTTTTTTTTTCTTTTGGTTTTTCAAGGTAGGGTCTCACTCTAGCTCAAGCTGACGTGGAATTCACTATGTAGTCTCAGGGTGGCCTGGAACTCACAGTGATCCTCCTACCTCTGCCTCCCGAGTGCTGGGATTAAAGGCGTGCGCCACCATACATGGCTTATCATCTTTTTTATTTTATTATTTTTTAAAAAATATTTATTTTATTTTATTTGACAGAGGAAGAGGGAGGGAGGGAGGGAGGGAGGGAGGGAGGGAGGGAGGGAGAGAGAGAGAGAGAATGGATATGCCAGGGCATCCAGCCATTGCAAACGAACTCCAGACACTTGCACCCTCTTGTGCATCTGGTTAATGTGGGTCCTGCAGAATCGAACCTGGGTCCTTTGGCTTTGCAGGCAAGTGCCTTAACCATTAAGCCATCTCTCCAGCCCATAATCTTTTTTTAATGTACCAAAAAAATATTGCTTTTGAAAAGTACAGAAAGGAAAAAAAAATCAACTATAATCAGCTTGGATGAAAAATAGAACAATTTATATGCTACTAAATCTAAGGATACGATTTAAGTACTTTTAATTTTTTATTTTGTTATTATTATTAATATTCTATTATATTTGAAAAATGAAAATATTTCTAACACATAGTATAGAAAATAAGTCTTGCCAAGGAATAAGAATTGGACTTTAGCAAACCTCTAAAACCTGTACTTTTACTTTGGGGTTGCGGAGGCAGCATGGTCAGTAAAGTACTTGTCTTCTGTAAACATAAGTCCTTCTGCCTTCAACCCCCAGAGCTGTTTTGATTTTGTTTTTAAATCCAGACATGATACAGTACACTCCTGTAATCTCAGCATGGGGAAGGTGAGACAGGTAAATCCCTGGGACTTGCAGGCCGGGGCGTGGAGCCTAACCAGTGAGCTCCAGGCCGAGAGACGCTGTCTCCAACGAGGATGGCGGCTTCCCCGATTATAACACTTGATGTGTGTGCCTGCAGACATACAACATATGCGTGTGCTCATGTGCGCGCACGCACACACACATGCACACACATTAAAAAAGTTGTTCACTGGTGCAATTGTGGCATGTCTGTTATGAGGGCAACCAATTACTGACTTGACTTGAGGCCTGCTACAGAGGAAGGAATTCATGTTTGGTACCAAAACCTACTCAAAAGCCTATGGCTGGGAAAGTCATAAGCCCTGGGAGGGAAGCTACTACTGTTGTTTGGTTAAATGCTATGTTGTACCCATCAAATTAACCACTAAATATTTGTGTTTATGTCCATAGATTGGTGCTGCTCTCATTTTTGATAAGAGAACCTTCTTTTTACAGATGGCATGGATTACTGGGTCAACTCAAAACTCATCAAAGGGCTGAGAAGTAACAGCTCAGTGCTATGCACTAAAGGAGGCGTTCCTACCACATCCTCTCAGGCTCGGGGCACTGCAGTAGAGACAAGATGTAGGCACTAGGGCTGGAGGAATGGCTTAGCGGTTAAGGCGTTTGCCTGCAAAGCCAAAGGACCCAGGTTCGATTCCCCAGGACCCACATTAGCCAGATGCACAGGGGGGCACACGCATCTGGAGTTCATCTGCAGTGGCTGGAGGCCCTGGCATGCCCATTCTCTCTCTCTCTCTCTGTTAAATAAATAAAATTAAAATTAAAAAAGTAATGTAGGCGCTAAAGAATGAGAAGCAGTACCATGGAGTGCTGTCTTCTGGACATGAAGTGGTCACTGCATTCATAGCCTCACAGGAGCTATAGTCACACACACCTACGACCTGCACAACACTGGGCCCATCAGCATTTCATGATGAATGAGGGAGGACAAAAACATTCACAGCAGCCGGGCATGGTGGCGCACGCCTTTGATCCCAGCACTTGGGATGCAGAGGTAGGAGGATCACCGTGAGTTCAAGGCCACCCTGAGACTACATAGTGAATTCCACGTCACTTGAGCTAGAGTGAGACCCTACCTTGAAAAACAAATCAAAACAACAACAAAAATTCACAGCAAAACAGAAGGACTACTTTGAAAACAAAGAAGGGGTCCAGTAGAAGGGGGATGGGAGATACAATAAAGTAATGGGAGGGGATTATGAACAAAATACATAATGGAAATTATAGAAGAAAAAACTTGTACTTCAAAGGATACTAGAAGAAAGTAGAAAGACAAACTACAGAACTAAAGAAAACAGTTTGCCAAAGTTAAGAGAATGTATACCCAGAATATATAAAGACTCTTAAAACTCAGGCTGGAGAGATGGCTTAGCAGTTAAGGCGCTTGCCTGCAAAGCCTAAGGACTCAGGTCGATTCTCCAGATCCCAGGTAAGCCAGATACACATGGTAGCACATGTGTCTGGAGTTTGTTTGCAGCAGTTAGAGGCCCTGGCACACCCATTATCTCCCCCTTTCTCTGTCTTAAATAAATAAATAAATCAGAAAAAAAAGTTAAAAAAAACGGAAATAGTAAAAGGACAAACAAACCAATTTACAAATGGGCTAGAAAATAAATGGGCATTTCTTTACAAGTTTTTTTTTTTAATTTATTTGAGAGACAGAGAAAAAGGGGCGGGGGGGGGGGGAGAAGGGAGAGAGGGAGAAAAGGGGGGGGGAGAGAGAGAGAATGGGTACACCAGCCACTGCAAACAAACTCCAGGCCCATATGCCACCTTGTGCATCTGGCTTACACAGGTCCTGGGGAATTGAACTTGGTCCTCTGGCTTTGCAGCCAGCACCTTAATCACTACGCCATCTCTCTAGCCCTGAATTGTGCATTTTGAAAAGGCAATTTGGGCTGAGGAAGAAGGCTCAGAAGTTAGTCACTTGCTTACAAAGCCTGACCCTGATGACCCAGGTTCCCTAGCACCCACATAAAGGCAGACACACAAAGGGGCACATACACTTGGAGTTCACTTGGAGCAGCAAGAGGCTCTGGTACTCGTATATTCCCTCACTCATATTCTCATTCTCTCTTCAAATAAATAAATAAAAATAATAGAATAAAAGGGAAATTCTGGGTGTTATGTCCTAACAAAGGAGTTTATTAAAAAATTCCCCCTCTGGAAAGCTGGGCATGGTGGCACACGTCTTTAGTCTCAGCACTCAGGGGGCAGAGGTAGGAAGATCGCTGTGAGTTTGAGGTCATCCTGAAAATACATAGTGAATTCCTGATCAGCCTGGGTTACAGTGAGACCCTACCTCAAACCCCCACTCTCTGCACCCCCCAAAAAAAAAAAATTCCACAGTGGACCAAATGAGAAAAAGATTTTCCCTTTGTGGAGTTTGTAGGAGACAACCATCTATTTTCAACTGCTTAGTAAAAGCAAAGATACCTGGATTGGACAAATGCTTACAGTTCAGCTCAGCTCTGCTGTCTTACAAAAGTGAGAACAAGGCTAGGAAGAAGGCTCAGCAGTTAAAGTGGTTGCTCACAAAGCTGCTGGCCCAAGTTCAATTGCCCAGTGCCCATGGCAGTGGCAAGATATTCTCTTCCCTCTGTTTTAAATTTTATTTATTCATTTGAGAGAGAGAGAGAGAGAGAGAGAGAGAGAGAGAGAGAGAATGGGCGTGCCAGGGCCTCCAGCCACTGCAAACGAACTCCAGAAGCATGCACCACCTTATGCATCTGGCTAACGTGGGTCCTGAGGAATTGAACTGAGGTCCTTTGGCTTTGCAGGCAACCCCCTTAACCGCTAAGCCATCTCTCCAGCCACTCTTATCTCTCTCTTGAATAAATAACAAGCTCCAGATATATGTACCACTTTGTACATCTGGCTTTATGTGGGCGCTGGAGAATCAAACACAGGTTGTTAGGCTTTGCAGGCAAGTGCCTTAACTGCTGAGCCATCTCTACAACCCTAAATCAACCTTTTGAAGGCTTAAGCCTGGAGGTCCCCTGACAGCCCTGCCCCCAACCCACCCGACCACTCAGGCAGGCACGAGCAAGAGAAGGCAAGAAGACCACCCGTCTGTGCCTCTCCTCTCCCTCCCCATAGCCGCTCTTGCCCACCAGACTTAACCTTGCTCCTCCCCACTGGGGAGCAAGGGCCTCCGCTTTCTCTCAGGTTGAACAGGTGCGTTTTCATCCTGACACACACAGGTTTTCAGATTAGCAAAATGGCTCCAAATTGAACTTGGCTATCTGAATTAAAACAGAACTGAAATTCTGAACAGAAGAAACAGAAAATAATGGCTACTAAGTTGATCACAGCATAAGTCAGCAGAGAAGCACTTATGAAATGGGACTTGAGTGACTCAACAGGAAAAGCATTTTACAACACAAATTTGACTCATGCTTCGACTGGAAAAGTGGTAATGCCACCTGCTAGCTCCAGGTGGCGCCCTAGCCTCAGCCTCCTTCACGGACTGCACGGCTTTAGTTTTTGTGTGGAGCCTGAGGTGATGAGAGCTTCAAGAACCAGCAGCATTTGTTTCTGTCTGTAAGTGTGAGTGAGCCCAGAGACAAAGCTCAAACGGGACTTCAGTTTTTCCTCTCTGTAGCTTCTCCTTCATTCATCTCCTGCTTGAATGGAGAGGAAATTTTAATGATGAAAGCAAACCAGTGATTACACAGTGTGACTTTTAAAATCAGGAACTCCTGTGCTCCTTTCTGCAGACTGGATGGCTCCTTTAACTAGGGCTGCACTGGTACAGACAGCTATCGTACTGCCTTGGACACAGCCAGGCGACACATGCACTGAGCAGCAATTATAAGGCAGGTCTTGTACCAGCTGTAAACACAGGCCATGCTTTAGAGGCGTCAACAGTTTAACAGAAAGCACAAGATTTCTATCAGACTTAAAATCAAAGATAGCAAAACACAATGACAGGCCATGAAGGGGCTCTGTAGCTGGATGAACCTTGGTTCAAATCCTGCCCAGGCCGATTTCTGTGATGACCCTGGGCAAACAACCTAGCTGAAACACCAGTCCCTATGCTTCCTAGGCTGCTAAGAGGATTGATGAAGTTCGTAAGCCCTGAGCGCAAAGCCTGGTACACAGCACACGGCAGGGATTAAGATGTGCCAGACTGGTGTAGCAAATTATGATTCTGCCACACATCAGCAATACGACCTCAGGGACACTCGCTGAGTGTCTTTCTGTGAGTCTTGGGCTCCTCGTCTACAAAATGGGGATGGTAATAATAAACTTGCCCTTGGTGGAGCAGCTGGAGAAGTAATGCAGTAACTTGAATCTCGACGATTAAGAAAATGCCCAGAGTGCGCAGAAGCTCTACATGTCCCTGTCATTCATGGGGAGAACCCGGCATAGCCACTGCTGCGCCACCACAAGCAGGGTGCTGGCGGAAAATCAAGTGTCACAAGTTACCCCACTAGCAAGCTGGTCTATCAGGGAGGGGTCCCTGAGAAAACTCTGCAAATTAGAAAGAGAGGAAAGAAATCAAGTGGGCAGCTTCAACATCAGCACTACAGATGCATGAAGCCATTTTCTACAAAGCCTGTGCAGCAACTAGGCAGTTCCCCAGAGAGGCACCAGAAACACAAGCACAATGCCAAAGACAGAGGAGCAAGTGGGATACAAAACACAAAGACTCCAGGACCACTGGGAAATCTGGGAGAAAAAGATGGTGTTCTCGCTGTGCACTGTGGTAGAGGCCCAAGTGTCTTTTCATACCAGGCACACACATCCTTTGGCTGGTGCTACAGCCCTCCTCACAGGCTGTCATGACGTGACCCTCTGCCCTTTGTAGGGTGCCTGACATTTCTGGGTAATGTCCTCGCATTGGGGAGTGGAGGTCTTGACTCTTCTCACTCAGAAACAGCAAAGAGCAGAAGCGCCGCTCAGTGCACGGGCCCGAGTGTCAAGACTCAGCCCCTGTAAGAGCCAGGGCACTAATTGACCATGTTAGCATGACACTTTGCACTCTGGGAACCAAATTTCATGTTTAGATTGAGGACCGTGTGGGCTGTGCTTACAGAGGGCTCCTGGAAAGGTCAGCTGAGCTAAGCCCCTTTGCATAGCATTACCCTAGCAGGAAACTGCAGACAGGGAGGAACACAGGCTTTGGCATTAAGACTGGGTTCTGGAAAGAGCCCTTCTTGGCTGTGTGACCTCTGACAAAATTGCCCCTCTCTGAGCCCGTGTAAGAGGGGTCACATTCCTGCCTTAGCTGTCAGGTACAGCTATCAAATACAAGTGGGGCAGGGCCAGACAAAGAAGCAGTTACTGCACGCTCGCAATCACACGTCTTGCCCAATTATGACTACACATGGGTTTTGAGGTCTGGACCTCAGCATTTCTCAAATGAGACTTGTCTTCAGATTAATTCAGCACTGCACTCAACTAATCGATAATACGAGTTTACATCCAACTCAGCGTGTCTGAAAGCTGTAGTTTATGCCTAGGCCACGTTATCATGGGGAGAACAGATTCGATCACTGTGCAGGCAGGTTAGTTTTTCTGTGCTCCGTGGCCAGAGACAGGGACTCCAACACACAAACGGCCTCTGTGGAAGGTGCCCCAGTGGGCATCTTGACACAGCAGGGACAAGTTATCCTGCCCATTTAAAAAAAAAAAAAAAGCCATGTGTTCCTGAAATTTCCCATTTGAACAACACATTACTATGGCAATGTTTTGTTTTATTTTGTTTTGAAAGAAAGGACAAAAACATAATCAGTCCCTAGGGCTTCCAGATGAAAAAGTGAATCAATCTCTGAAAACCCACTGAGGTTCTGGAAAAAACCAACTTGAATTGAAGCACATGGTCAGAACTAGAGCCTCACCGCATCCTCTCCACATGTGAGGCTGTGTTTGGGAAGAGATCGCTCCTACGACACTTGCGACAAGAACCACTGGGAACATGAAGAAACTTGGGCTTCTCTCAAGCAGTACAGGGCAATTCGTTTAATGATTTTATTTTTCAAACATAGCACACATTTAAAGCACACGCCAAGTGTTTCCAGACCTTGTTTTCCTATTTTAATCACCCATCATGAACTTGCTACTGGGCTAGGAACTGGAGTTACAGCCATTACCAAGCCCCCTCCCCCAGGCCATATTTTTTTTAGAGCTAGGGAAACATGAAAATGAAGGTGAGAAAGTCTTTCAGGACAGGAAGAAGGGCACAGACTTGGTTAGCAGACCCACAGCCCTAAAGGGCCAAGAGCAGAGCAGCAACATTTCCTAATGCACAATTCTAAGAGCAACACTGAGTTTGGGGAATTAACACAGGATCTGCCAAAGGTCAACCGTCCTCCTGGTAAATGGCCCAGGCATAATCTGTACAATATGGAACTGTGAAACCCTGTTGAGCCCAGACCCAAAAACATCACTTCCATTTCTATTTCAAGACAAAAGTTTGGTAGAAAAATCCATGATAAAAGCAAAATCAGGGCTGGAGAGGTGGTTTAGCGGTTAAGGCACTTGCCTGTGAAGCCTAAGAACTCATGTTCAAATCTCTAGGTCCCATGTAAGCCAGACACACAGTGATGCAAGCATTCAACACTGCACATGTGTACAAGGGGGTGCATGTATCTGGAGTTCGTTGGCAGTGGCTGAAGGCTCTGACGCACCCATTTTCTTCTTCCTCTCTCAAATAAATAAATAAATAAAAGCAAAATGAGCAAGATAGTTTATTTTCGTTGATATCTACAGGACTGCTTTGGGAGAAGGGAGAAGTAAGCGTTCACCTCAACTGAATGATCTGGGACCATTCAGGACAGACTAGCTGGAGACCGTTAAGACCATCTCACTTGGAAGATCTTTCCATGTCCCAGACTCGGAGGGAGACAGTTATACAACCCCGCTGTCTGAATTGGCCAGTTTCTGCACTTGTGCTGATGACTGCCCTACAGATAAGGGTAACCAGCAGTCACAGAGCTGATCTTCACTGCTCTCTGTGTTACTTAAAGTACTACCATCTTCTTAGGAACTAAAATTTCTCCTCTGTGACTGAATCAGTGTTCATAAAATTGACAGCTCAGGCTGGAGAAATGACTTAGCAGCTAAAGACACTTGCTTGCAAAGCCTGACAGCACCGATCCAATTCCCCGGTACCCATGTAAAGCCAGATGGGTTCTTTTCAGTAGCGGGAGGACCTGACACGCCCATACTCTTTGCCTGCCTCTTTCTCTGTCTCAAATAAAGAAATAAAAATATTTCTAAAAATAAATAAAATTTAACAAATCGATGCTTACATGCTTGGGACTTACTGGGCTTTATGCCGTAAGTAAAGGTTATCCTTTCAGAGCTCAGCTTCCTTCGTTCTTTTCTTTTTTAAGTATGGACACTTACAGCAGCTACCTTCTCGTTGCTGGGACGTTAGCAGAGGGCTTATTCTGGCTCACAGGTCTGGGGGAAGCTTCATCATGGCGGGGAGTGCATGGCAGAGCAGGCAGCTGTGGTCCTATCTCGTCACATCAGCAGGAGAGCAGTGAGTGAGCTTGATCTGACCACCCCGTGGGTTACACTAACGAACCTCAAAGCTTACCACCAGTGACACACCTCCTCCAGCAAGGGTCTGCCAGCTGGGGATTAAGTCTGAGGCTTCATTATAAGCACATGTTTATAGTGTGAGGAACATTTACCTTCAAACCACAGCCTTCATGAATTTGCATGCCATCCTGTGCGGGCCACGCTAATCTGTGCGCTACTCCAGTTTTAGCATGAGCTGCTGCAGCAAGAACCAGGGTCAATTTGATGAGCCAGTTTTGCTGTATTTTTTCTTTTTTAAAAAAATATTTATTTATTTGGGAGAGAGAGAATGGGGCACCAGGGTCTCTAGCTCCTACAAACGAACTCCAGATGCATGCGTCACCTTGTGCATCTGGCTTACGTGGGGTACTGGGGAACCAAACCTGGGTCCTTTGGCTTTGCTGACAAGTGCCTTACCCACTAAGCCATCTCTCCAGCCGTCTGCTGCAATTTTCTTTCTTTCTTTTTTTTTTTTTTTTTGGTTTTTTCGAGGTAGGGTTTCACTCTAGCCCAGGCTGACCTGGAATTCACTATGGAGTCTCAGGGTGGCCTCGAACTCACGGCGATCCTCCTACCTCTGCCTCCCGAGTGCTGGGATTAAAGGTGTGCGCCACCACGCCCGGCAATTTTTTTTTTTTTTGGTTGCATTTTTCTACCAAATGTCTGCCAAAGGCATCGTGCTGCCATGAATCCACATTAGGCACATATGATAACTCATCATGAAAAATGGGCTAGGGAGGCAGCTCAGCAGTTAAAAGTGCCTGCTTGCAAAGCCTTCCGGCCTGGGTTCAATCCCCCAGTACCCACGTAAAGCCAGGTACACAAAAATAACTCGTTCTCCTTTTGCCACTTGCCTCTGATCCGCTCAGTTGGCAACACTGTTACTAAAGCTGTATTTTGTATGTAAGGTAACCGCAACTGAGAGTGGGGAAGCACTCTGCTGGGCTAAAGAACCCCGGTATTGGCTCTTCTTGGATGAAGGCTCTGTTATACTACCTTCTCTTTGCAGCGCCTGGCTGCTACCAACAGTATGCACTTGAGGAACTACTGGGATCTTTCCTGTTACGAAAAGAAAGGTGGGGGTGCTGGAGCAATAGTTTAGTAGTTAAGTCATTTGACTGTGAAGCCTAAGGACCCAGGTTCGACTCCCCAGTACCCACATAAGCCAGATGTACAATGTGGCACATGTGTCTGGAGTTCATTTGCAATGGCTACAGGCCCTGATGCACCCATTCTTTGTCTATATGCCATACTCTCTAACAAATAAATAAATAATTTAAAAAAAAGAAAGGGGGAAGGAAGATAAACCATTGGATATACCACCAATGTTTGTTTGTTTGTTTGTTTGAGGTAGGGTATCACTTTATCCCAGGATGACCTGGAATTTACTATGCAGTCTCAGGCTGACCTCAAACTCACGTCAATCCTCCTACCTCTGCCTCCCAAGTGCTCGGATTAAAGGCGTGCATCACCATGCCCAGCTCAGTGTTCTTTTAATTTTAGTCCAATATAGTGGGAAATGAGGCATTAAGGAAGAGGTAGGATTAAACATACTCTTTGTTGTCCCCCCGTCCTCCCCCCCCCACCTGAGGTAGGGTCTCACTCTTGCCCCAGGCTGATCTGGAATTCACTATGTAGACTCAGGGTAGAATTGTCAATAAAAAGTTTTTAAACAGACATGAAGCATTATAAATCAGAACTGAAATGAAGAGTGGAGAGGAAGATGGGAGGAGAGGAGAAGGAAAGAAAAAGAAAAAAAGTGTAGCCTGGGCTACATAGCAAAATATGAGAGATATCAGAGGTCTGAAAGTTACTAGCTCTTTTAAAAACTATTTTTACTCGGGAGGCAGAGGTAGGAGGATCACCTTGAGTTAGAGGCCAGCCTGAGACTACATAGTGAATTCCAGGTAACCTGGACTACAGTGAGATCCTACCTCAAAAACAAAAGAAAAAAAGAAAACTATTCCCAATAACCACAACTTGGGTCCACAGTCCTTCTGAGTGAGCAGTCCCCCATATGCTCACAATGGGGAACAGTGTTAGCATTTTCCCTCAGAGCTTATCGGGACATTCACATACCTCTCCATCCTTAAGCACCAGGACTCTGGTGTGGAAGAAAGGAAACAGATGCAATAGGAAAGCTTCTAGACACCCACGGCAGAAGTGAGCTGCCACATGACAGCACAAAGCCTTGTGTCTTCAAACACCTATGTAGCCTCCGGGTCTTTACCATCATCAAGAGCAACCAAGGCCACGGTCATGACAATTACCCCAGCACCCATGCCAGCAGAGACCGGGACTTCTCAAAGAAGTGGCTGTTTCACATTCTGAGCAGAGCTGCACAAGGTGAGCAGAAACACACGGGTAACTCACACAGCCAACAGCCTATCAAAGGCTGTGGGGTCATTTCAGGAGTAAAGAATCTCAAAGAGTCCCACTGGAAAAGATAGGACAAGCCGAACTTTGAGAAACAGAACGAACCGAAAATCTGTCAGGTATGTTCAAACCCACTGGTTCAAAGTGAAATAAAAGAAAAAAAATGTGTTCCTTTTCAGATGACAGAGAATGTATTCGTTATTCTGACAACGGGGTAAATGGAAGTGCAGAACCAAACATTCATCCTGCTTCTCCCTTATGAGCCATTACATTGAGTAAAACATAGCAAGCAATAATGTCTTACAAAATTTTGCCAGTGAAAAGCAGAACAAAGCAAGTTAATGTGACCATCTTGTGATCAATGAACGGCCTGCTAGGTCTAGCCATGAGGCCGCAGAGCTGCACAAATCAAGAGAGGAGATAGGTCCACGCAGCATGTGCTGGGGGAGAACGAGACACTAGCGATCATCTTGTCCAAGGAGATGAACCTGAATGCAATCACACTCCTGACCCCGCCGTCAACCACAGGAAATTCACAGAGGGGCATGCGACCGGCACCAAAGCACAGGTCAGACGTCAGAGTTCTTCAACAGCTAATGACGAGCAAGCTGCAGACTAACACTTAAAAGTCAACATGTCAAGTTTTTATTTTTATTTTATTTATTTATTATTATTATTATTATTATTATTATTATTTTTTGGTTTTTCGAGGCAGGGTCATCACTCTAGCCCAGGCTGACCTGGAATTCACTATGGAGTCTCAGGGTGGCCTCAAACTCACAGCAATCCTCCTACCTCTGCCTCCGAGTGCTGGGATTAAAAGCGTGCGCCACCATGCCCGGCTACTTTTATTTTTATTTATCTATTTGCAAGCAGAGAGAGGGAGGGGGGGAGAGAATGGGGCTGCCAGGGCCTCTAGCCACTATAAATGAACTCAAGATGCATGCACCACTTTGTGCACCTATCTGGTTTTTACGCAGGTACTGGACAACTGAACCTGAGCCATTAAATTTTGCAAGCAAGCACTGTAACCACTGAGCCATCTTTCCAGTCCTGGTACATTTCTTTAATATGTTTTAGCTGCCAAAATTATGAAATCACAGGAGTCATTCTTAGCCAAAAGCCCATGAGGAAAAATGGGTAGATGTTTAAATAACATAGTTCAGGAATTAATCTATGTAAAATGATTTTAGTTAATAAAGCATCCCAAACAATGCTCCAGTCCATATACAAGAGGAAATGAAAGCATTCTGGCTCTCCAAGCTCTCTACCTGACCTGCGGGAGACCCTGCGAATCACTTTGCGCCATCTTGGCTTATTCAGCCCCACCCTGCTCATGTCTAACTTTGTCACCATATTTTGGGCAAGTACCGACAACTGATACAAAACAATAATCCTACATTAAGGCTAATGTTCATAATCAAGAATGAGACCTCCTAGTCAGGCATGGTGGCGCACGCCTTTAATCCCAGCACTCGGGAGGCAGAGGTAGGAGGATCGCCATGAGTTCGAGGCTACCCTGAGACTACATAGTGAATTCCAGGTCAGCCTGGGCTAGAGTGAAACCCTACCTTGGGGGGAAAAAATGAGATGTCCTCCATCATTAATAAGTATCCCTGAGCCAGCATGGTGGTGCATGCCTTTAATTCCAGCACTCAGGAGGCAGAGGTAGGAGGATCACTGTGATTTTGAGGCCACCCTGAGACTACACAGTGAGTTCCAGGTCAGCCTGGCCTAGAATGAACCCCTACCTCGAAAAACCAAAAAATAAAAATAATATAATAAACAGCACCCCTGAGATGAGCCCCAGCACCTCAGGAGGCTGAGGCAGGAAGACATGAGTCTGTAAATTCCAGACCAGCCTGGGCAATACAGATCCTGCCTCAAAACAAAGAACCAAAGTATCCCAAAGACTGGCACTGCACAAAAGCTACATTTGGAATCTAAAGGGCATGTGTACAGAACCTTTGAGTTTCCTATTTATTTGTTCTCTCTCTTTCTCTCTATCTATCTCTCTCTCTCTCCCTCCCTCCCTCCCTCTCTCTAGCAGCAGGCATGAGCTTGGAAATCAGCACCTGCTCTCTGTCTCAAAACCTGCCACATATTCTGGTTTGTCTGCACAAACTCTGGCATCAAAACACTGTAACACAGTTTGTGCCAATAATTTTTTTCAACCCTTGCTTTTTTAAGGTGGTGGTGGTGGGGGCTCAGGTAGTATTCACACAATTATCAGAAAATCTTCTTCCTTGCCCCCAAATCTTCGCCACAGAATAGATGCCACTGTTATGAGGGTATAAACATACACACTGACATACAGAAGACTAAACAACACAAGCACAGCCTGCTGATAGAAAGGCTTTACCTACAGTTAAGCTTGAATGTGGCTTTTAACATGATCCAATGGAGGTCAAAACTGCTACTTATACTTCTTGAAATAGTTAATTTTTATTTGCATGAGAGAGAGAGAGAATGGGTACACCCAGGGCCCTCTAGCCACTGCAAATGAACTCCAGACACATGTGCCACCATGTGCATCTGGTTTATGTGGGTTCTGGGGAGTCAAACCTGGGTCCTTAAGGTTTTGCAGGCAAGCACCTAACTATGAAACCATCTCTAGCCCTATTTGTGCTTTTTCAAAAAAAAAATCTATTTTGATTTATTTGAGAGGGGAAGGAGGAAGAAGAGGGCAAAGGAAGGGAGAGGGAGAGGAGAGGAATATGGATGAGCAGGCCAAGACCTCTCTGCTGCAAATGAACTCCAGATGCATACACTACATTGTGCATCTGGCTTTACATGTGTACTGGGGAACTGACCATGATGGGAGGCTTTGCAAATGAGCACCTCTAACTGCTGAACCACCTCCCCAGCCTATTCCAGCTTTTTAGGCCTCTATGTGTATGAGTGTACACACACACACACACACACACACACACACACACACACACACGGCACTGAAAGCAGAAGGTGAGTCTCAATGGCCTGTGGGGAGCTTACCATCACCGTGCAGTCCTCTGAACCGCTGGCAATGACCTGGTCATTATGTGGGCACCAGTCTATATCCAGCACTGGTCCTGTGTGGCCACAGACTGTAGGGTAGGATTTATCGATCCGGCCTGTCTGAAAGGAGAAAGAAACAAGCATTATGTGACAGAATGTGATGTCAACACAACAGAGCTCATAAGCTTTCCCGGGCCCATTTCCCTTTATTACTGCCACCCCCAACCTCTCAACTGTCTACACATGATGACGCTCATTGTACCAGTTACTAAGAACAGTCAACTTCCATTTCTTGAAATAGCTACCATGAAAGGCACTCCATCAAATTACAAGGATCCACCCATTTCTATCCAAATATTATGTCTGCACTAATACACAAGAAAAAAATTTATAAGTCTTTTTGCCAAAATACAACTCTATAGCAGCCACACTGTCATGTCAGTTGTTGATATTTGTAACTGAGGGGAGAAAATCCTTGGTATTACTCACATCAATATAACTCCTAATACCATAATATATTTGAATATGCATGTGACACTTCTGAAAATGACAGGCAATGTTTAAGTAAAACTAGGAAGGGCTTATGGTCTGTCAGTCTCTCTTCAGTCAACAGAAATGCTCACCAGACAGTCCAGGTAAGAGCAACTTAGACCTCAGCCATTACGCATGTCCACATCTCATTACAAATAAAATGTCTAATGTTAGTTATCACCACCACAGTGGGCTCGTGTTGCACATGTGAATCTAGCAGGCTACCCCTTTCCACACAACTGCAGCCACTTCCTTTTCCCACAGGTTAATGCGCCCAGGCCGGGGCTGGATGTGCTCTAGGAGCAGGTGTCAGAGTCTCGACAACAGTAACCCAGCCCTTTGCGGCTGAGGCCGGTCTCTTCTTGCGGCGAATTGTCCCAATAGTGGCACAGGGCGTCTTGGCAATTTTCCAAGATCAGTAAACTAGTGTTTGTTTTTCTTTATAAAAATTAATTAATTAATTTGAGAGGCAATGGGCGCGCCAGGGCCCCTAGTCATTGGAAATGAACTCCAGATGCATGCGTCACCATGTGCATCTGGCTTATGTGGGCCCTGGGGAAATGAAACCTGGGTCATTTGGCTTCGCAGGCAAGTGCTTTAACTGCTAAACCATCCCTCCAGCCCCTGGGTTTTTTTCAATCTGACTTTGACTGGTAATCTCCAGAGAAGCATTATGCTTAAATGCCAAGCCCATAGTCTCCAGAGTCAGATGGAGGTTTGAATCCAGCCTCTACCGCCTTAAACAGAGGTTGACCTTTGGCAAGTCAAACTCTAAAAGGCAGATCATCATTGTAAAATAGGTGAAAATACACATCTCCCAGGATTATGGTGAGGATTAGATAAGAACTTGTTTAGGTAAATCATAACATTTGTTACATACCTTATATACTTTACACAGATAATTGTATTCACAACAAATGTTAATGATAGTACCTGAAATATAATAAGCACTCAATAAAACTATCATCCAGTATTAGTTCTACTAGAGTAATGCTTATATTACCCCATCATTAATAATTAATGGCCAGATGTGGCTGGTGCATGCCTTTACTCCAGCGCTCGGGAGGCACAGGTAGAAAGATCACTGTGAGTTCAAGGCCAGCCTGGGCAAGAGCAACACCCTACCTCAAAACAAACCAAAATAAATAAATAATGAATATGTGTTATTTGTGAACCTGTATGGACCAGGCACTGTGCTGAATGCTGGAGACAGAGATGTGAAAGAGCAGCCCTAAGCAGCGGAGCTGTGGAGTCCAGTGAGGAGAGAGAACACAGGCATGATCCAGAAGCGCAGACGCAGGACACACGAGCACAGGAGGAAGACATTCCACCAGGCTTGGGCAAAGGGGCCTGTCGGTCCTGGGAAGGCTTTCTGCTAAGTAGGGCATGTTCTAAGATGAGACTTAAAGATGTTTCTACCCACAGGACGAAGGCCTCGTTTCTTCTAGACTTCCCCCTTTCCCTTGCAAAATTCAAACCTGGGGATATTAAGACTGAGGTTATTCATCAGGTATAGAGTCCTTGCCTAACATGCTCACAACTCTGGGTTCAGGACTGGAGGGATGGCTTAGTGGGTAAGACATTTGCCTGCAAAGTCAAAGGACCCAGGTCACGTGGTACCCACGTTAGCCAGACGCACAAGGGGGTGCACATATCTGGAGTTCGTTTGCAGTGGCTGGAGGCCCTGGTGCGCCCATTCTCTCTTTCCTCTCTCTCCCTCTTTCTCTGTCAAATAAATAAATAAATAATAAAATTTTTTTTAAAAAAAAGCCCTCTGGGTTCAATCCTTAGCACCGCTAAAAAGGAATAAAAGGAAACGCCAGTGATCATAGTATACAGAATCTAAATTCCGTCAAAAGACCCCAACTGGGCCACTTACAGGCAGCAACATGTGTAATTCAGAACCGGGATAGAGTGGTGTCTCTGCCACTTTCAAGGCATGAGTTCTTTTTTTAAAAAATTTTTATTTATTTATTTGAGAGTGACAGAGAGAGAGAGAGAGAGAGAGAGAGAGAGAGAGAATGGGGAGCCAGGGCCTCCAGCCATTGCAAACAAACTCCAGATGCATGCGCCCCCTTGTGCATCTGGCTAACGTGGGTCCTGAGGAATCGAGCTTCGAACCGGGGTCCTTAGGCTTCACAGGCAAGTGCTGAACCGATAAGCCATCTCTCCAGCCCAAGGTTTGAGTTCGTGACCAATAGTGTAAAACAAAAGACAGGAGGATCAAAATGAGGTGTGACACATTTAACACAGTCCTCCAGAACAGAATGGAGACAAAAATCAAACATGATAGCTAAGAATGTTTCATGTTCAATCAGAGACATAAGTCTTTAGATTCAACAGGCACAAATTTCACGTGATGTAAATAAAGCAAATCTCCCCGCACGCACGTCCTAGTGCCGTTAGGAGGGCATGACTTACAAGTAGGCTGGCAACGTAGAGCCAGAGATTCTAGGAACAAGGTCTGAAATACACTTGAAAGCTCCAGTTGAAACAATCTAACAGAAAAAAATGTAACTTGTAACCATTCTTAGTGGTTAAGGTGCTTGCCTGCTAAGCCTCTCAGGAAGAGGCAGAAGGGCCACTGCGCCAGCCTGGAACTGCATGGAATGAGTTCCAGGTCAGCTTGGACTAGAGTGAGACCCAACCTCAAAAAAAACTTTTTTTATGCATCTGTGCAAGTGTGTGTACCACTTTGCACCTGGCTTTGTGTGGGTGCTGGAAGGGTAAAAGTGGGGCCAGAAGGCTTTACAAGCAAGTGCCATTAACCACTAAGCCAACTGACCAAGCCTTTCCCAGTTTTCTCTTTAACCTAACGGGATACCTGAGAATAAGCACCCCTGCCACTCCCACGGGGTCCCAGTAAATCTGCAGCACACAAGGGCTATGCTGCATTTTCTCAGGGACCTTTCTGTCAGAGGCAGGTGACATCAAGAACAGGGAACATTTTCAGTACACTTGCATTCCGTGCTATTTTGTTAGAACTGTCTGAAGCTCTGTGCATCACTGTTCTCATGGACCATTTGTGATATGGGGAGGAGGTGGCCCTCGCTCTCTAAGTACAGTGAGGCCGGGGCTGTCAAGAGGCACAGCCTAAAGTATCACTGAGCAGCACAGCAGCCCAGGCGAGGGGAAGGGAAGTCCCACTGCGCTCTAGGTTGTGAACAAGGCACCCAAAGTAATGCTACGCTCACGGCTAAGTGGCCGCTGGAAACGCAGAGCCCGTAACGCAGGTTCCGGAAGCAGCAGCTTCCCTTGCTCGCGTCACCACAAGTCCTCCCAGCAGCATTGCGGCGCCACAGAAAGGGACCGTCAAAATACCTGACAGTGACCAGGGACAAGAGTGAACAGAAGGAGGGAGAAATGGCATTTTAAAATGTCTGGGTGGGGGGTGCGCTGGAGGGATGGCTTAGCAGTTAAGGCGCTTGTCTGCAAAGCCAAAAGATCCATGTTCAATTCCCCAGGACCCACAGAAGCCAGATGCACAAGGAGCACACGCATCTAGAGTTCTGTTTGCAGTGGCTGGAGGCCCTGGTGCTCCCATTCATTCTCTCTCTCTCTCTCTCTTTCTCTCAAATAAGTAAGTAAATAAAATATTTTTAAAACGTACAAGGTCTGAATGTCTATGAAGCTATTAGCCAGCTTTCTTACCTGTCACAAAATCAAACAACTATGTATTTCACAAACAATATTTACTATTAAGATTGTGGAGAAGGGCACTATCAACTACTTAGAGTTCAAGAACATCCACACTGAAGGACACCATCCTAATAATGGACTTATACAGGACAGACCAGACAACATTGTGAAAGACATTTCACACAAAGCTCTAATGAGAATGCAGCTCTCACTCACCACATGACACACACTCATTCATCATCCCATGAATAAGCCAAGGAACCCATGTGTAACTTGCTAGACTGTGAAAAGCTGTTCAGAATGACACCCCCACGTGATGGTGACAACACAGCTCACCAGCCCTTCCAAGCAGCACATTCAGATCACTGCTGAAGCTAGAGGAGTTACAAGAATTTAATGCCAGCTTCTAGATCTCTGTCTTTTTTTTTTTTTTTTTTTTTGCTTTTTGCTTTTTTGCGGTAGGGTCTCACTCTAGCTCAGGCTGAACTGGTTTTCACTGTGTAGTCTCAGAGTGGCCTCGAACTCATGGCAAACATCCTATCTCTGCCTCCCAAGTGCTGGGATTAAAGGTGTGCGCCATCACACCCGGCTTAGATCTCTTTTTTGACTAAAAGAAATTCTCGGTCTGGAGAGATAGCTCCATAGTTAGAGACACTTGTTTGCAAAGCACACTGACCCAGGTTCGATTCTCCAGTACCCACGTAAATCCAGATGCATAAAGATGCATGCATCATCACCTTGTGCATCTGGCTTACGTGGGTCCTGGGGAATCAAACCTGGGTCTTTGCAGGCAAGCACCTTAACCACTAAGCAAGCCATCTCTCCAGCCCCAACCCTTCCCCCCCGCCAAGGTAGGGTCTCACTTTAGCCCAAGCTGACCTGGAATTCACCAAGTAGTCTCAAGGTGGCCTCAAACTCATTGGCAGTCCTCCTACCTCTGTCTCCCAAATGCTTGGTTTAAAAGCATATGCCACCACACCTGGCTAACTGACCCTTCTTAGCACTAGTTTGGCATCATGGTCAATCTAATATTAAGTTGACTTGTATGGGTTGGAAGCAGCTGTGTGAGGAATCGCTGTGCCTGATCTTTGTAATCTGTGTAGGACACACTGGAAGCATTCTAATGTTGAACTGGAGGGCTTATAAGAGTGAAAATACCTGCAGATTCATCTATAGTACACCAAAATAAATAAATAAATAAAATAATAACAATAATCATTGTTTCCTTTCAGAATGGAGACATGAAGTATGTTAAAGCCATACAATGTTTACCTAGTAGATTTGCTCTTTCTCATAACAGAGGTTTTTACAAGTTAATAAACTACCCTGGTGATAAAGAGTGACTCATGACAACAGTCAAATCAAATATCCCCTTTAAGATGCTCACGGGATTGTGCATACAATTTCTGTCTAGCTTACAATCCAAAGTTCACCATATAAACCCAACTTGTCAAGGATGTTTCTTCTTCCTGCCCCTCCCCCTCTATTCCAGCACCTCACTCAGTCCTTTCCAACTGCTGTGCTGCAGTCATCTGTGCTCGTGTCCCATACTGGCTATGCTACACAGAAGTGAGGGTCCAGACGGGTCCACCCAGCCTGGGGAAGGCCATTCAAGGACGCTCATGTTACCTGAGTCCCGGAACAAGGGATAGGTCAAAGGCTTTTCAGACTGTTCCTCCTACCTTATAGTCAGTCATCTAAGTTTTCATTGCAGGGAAAAATGAGGGTCAAAATCATTTGACATGCCAAATTTCAGTAACAATTCATTTCTGACTTGGGGCAGTATGCAAATTCTTGAACTCCAGCAGGAAGAATGGCAAGTCCAAATGTGCTCAGAAGCAGGGGAAAGTTTTCAGCCAAGCATAAGGGCTCCATTCACAGTGGAGAGTTCAAAGGAGTCAAAGGGATGGCTACTGAAGTGGGTTCTCTTCTTTTTTCCCTATGGCAGAATTACTAATGTGGATCTGTGTCCTGTGGGGATTTCAAGCCTTGGCTGCCCCACAGGGAGGAGTCACAGGTCAGAGGCAAATGGCGTGGGTGGCAGGCAGGGCCCCGGCAGTTGACCCAAAAGACTGATACAACACATTAGGTATTGACAGGCTGCTCGTGGCCCAGGAATGAAACATTGTAAGGAAGTTTCCCTTTAAGGGGACCAGGAACATCACTTCCGAAGATAAGCAAGGTGCTCTGGAGGAAACCATGGGATGTGAATGGCCCTGCGGAAAGCTAGCAACAGACGCTGCCAGGGGCGGCAGTGTGGCCCTGTGGAGACCTCACTTGCCTCTGAAACAACAAAGAGACAATGGTAGGTTGGTATGCAATTCTGCCACCACTGACACTCTAAGAACTGGATTTAACATAGACCAAACTTCAAGTGCATCAAGAATCTGAAAGAAGGACCAGATGTTGAGGTGCACACCTTTAATCCCAGCACTCGGGAGGCAGAGGTAGAAGGGCCATGAGTTCGAAGCCACCCTGGATGAATTCCAGGTCAGCGAGACACTACTTCCAAAAAAAAAAAAAAAAAGAATTTGAAAAAAGGGCTGGAGAGATGGCTTAGGAGTTAAAGTGCTTGCCTGCAAAGCCAAAAGACCCAGGTTCAATTTCCCAGGACCCATGTAAGCCAGATGCACAAGGTAGAGCATGTGTCTGGAGTTCATTTGCAGTGGATGGAGGTCCTGGCACATCCATATTCTCTCCCTCTGCCTCTTTCTCTTTCCCTCTCTCAAATAAAATAAAATAATTAAAAAAAATAAAATAAGGAAGGTCGGGCGTGGTGGTGCACACCTTTAATCCCAGCACTCAGGAGGCAGAGGTAGGAGGAACACCGTGAGTTTGAGGCCTCCCTGAGACTACATAGAGAATTCCAAGTTAGCCTGAGCTAAGATGAGACCCTACCTCGAAAACAACAACAAAACAAACAAACAAACAAACAAAAAATTGAAAGAAGTTACTGTAGAACTGTCAGTACTAATGTTAACATTCCTTATTCAGCTAGGCCTATATTAATAATATGTAATATAGCAACCAGGAAAACTGTATTTTCTAGCTTTCTGACGTGAGAGAAACTTTACAAAGTGAAAAGCTAATACTTCCTGCTCATCACTGCTGAGAACAGACAAACCAGGAAGGGAGATGAGGCAGAACCCAGTCAAGATGCAGTTCAACTTGAGTGCACAAGTCAACAAACAGAACCAGGAACCCAAGTACAACGTAAGGAGCGAGCAAGCGTCTGGGCGTGCGGAACAGAGTGTAACCAGCACCTCACCGCTCTCCCTGGAGAGCAAATGGCACAGTGACTGAATGAAGAGTGGGTCCAGGCCCAGCCTTTCCCAGCCAAGAGCTCTGGACACAAACTGTCCACAGACCTCAGAACAAAAACTCACTCTCTCTGAAGTGGGGATGAAAAGCAAAAAATGTTAGTTGGGGGGTGGGCAGGAGGCTATGGCCAGGCTGTCTGTGTATCTTGTGGTGTAATCAAGCTGGAGAACTGGAGTGTAGACCAATTCAGAAACCTGTACCATTTCCACACGACTGGAGTTCAGCCAGGAAGCAGACCTCACCCGAGCTCAGTCATTCATTCCTAGATCTTAGTGGGGCCTACACCCAAATAACAGACATTCAACTTGGAGGAGCAGGTAACTTGCTACATGCAGCTTTGGGACAGATTATGACTACAGAAATGTGTTCATTACACACTGGGTCAATTTCAGAGCAATCCTCATGTCCTCAGAATCCACTCAGTCTCTTTACCAGTGTGGACCATCCCATCGACACAGAGGACCTCTGCCCACAGCACCCAAGGGCATGCTCAGCATGGACTCCTATCTCCAGAAACCCAGGAAAGAGTTAAACATTCTTTGCACTTGACTCGGTGGCTTCTCTTCACCACACACTCCCAGATCCCACCATTCTCTGAGCCGTAGTGCAGCCAATCAAAGCAAAGGAAGGAAATTATCCTGGCCGGCTGTCAGCCGCAGAGCTCTGATGGCCATATATGGTAAAAACCACTGTCAGAGCCTGTCAGGCCATCAGCAGTGGACATATCAGTGAACTGCAGCAGCAGAAGCTGGACAAGGAAACACACAAGACAGGCTGCCTGCTCATCTCTGGGCGGGGCGGGGGCATCATCTGCCAGGGCACACTCTCAGTGAGTCACAGCCACTTGCTGTCATCAAAAATAGCCCCAGGGCACACAGTGAGGTTCCTTCTGCCAGGACTTTGTGCTCCATTGTTAAGTGGGGTGAGTAGAGTGTCCCTCCTCCCCCCAGCAAGACTGGAAAACACAGGCTCCGGGAGAAAATGAAAAGGCCCTTCTGTGGCACTTCATGTGGTAATGAGGCCGAGCAGTGCTCGTGTGGTTGGCAGCTCGTGACATAATTTGGAAGTCATTGTTCTGCACCTGGTGCCCTCCCCCTACATCCTTTCCTCTCCATGTCGTCTCCCAGCCTTAAAGGCCCCCACACTTAACAAGTTTAGGTGCTCTAGGCATCAGACAAAATCTATCTCAGTAGCGAATGAATGGGCAGACCACCACACATCAGGAATGGTACCTCTGCCCATAATACCAAACTATCAAGTTCCAAAAAGATACCTCTACCTATATACAAAGGGTGAGCAGTACTTTCCCTGGTCCAAATTCAAGCACAGCTATCTATTTGCAGAAATGGAAACTGCCTGTCAGCGTGTTTAGCAGGGCAGAGATGCAGCTAATGCAAACCCCAGCGTAAGCACAGATCCCACAGAAGAGCGCCGCCGAGAGACCACCACTGCCTGTGCTCCAGCACAGCACCCAGAAGAAGCTACTCAATAAACTGAACTGCCAAGCTCGCGGCGTCGTCACAGGGCATGGCATGGACCAAGCACTTGCCAAACCTTACAGTAATCCTCTGGACTGACACAATCAAAGCCATGACAAGCCACTGTTTGTTAGTAAGCTTCTCACCCAGAGAAAGAATGCAAAGGGTTAAGTGTCAAGTAGACTACAAGTTTCTAAGCACCGCCCCCCAACCCTTCTTACTTAGTAGGAAAAATTTAACAGCAGCAATAACAACAACAAAAAACATTAGATATACAAATCAAATAAAGACCTAAGGTATCCAAGTTCAAAATCCACAAAAGATCCTACAGTCTGGGACAATCCATCTGGTTTCAAATTCTGTGATCGTGAAACAGGCCAGCAGCAGCCCTGTGGAGTATGGAAAGTGGTACTGACCACATTTTGGGAGTCTCATGGTTTTTAACCTGACAGAAGTCACTGCCCCTTCCTGAGATGATTACAAAGGGAAAGATGCCATGACGGTACAGTTAGAACAATGAACTCAAATGCTTATTTTGGTTCTTCTCCATATACTCAAGGAGAACGACAATTTTGCACAATCCACACTGTACACGAAGGGGAAAAGAACCAAACAATGTGGTTTTCTACCATAAAGTTACCCTTCAGCTGCTTCTGGCTCAACGTCAGCTCCACACACTGCACAAATGATCTGGCCCTCTGCAGCGAACATGCCATTTCTCCCACACCTGAAGAGGTGGCTACCTCAGCCTTCCTGGCCCTCCTACAGGCACAGCACCTCCGGAAAGCTGGGCTCTCCTCCATCTCTGGCCCCCTATACACAGGAGAACCCTCAATTCCCACAGCATCTTCTTAGCCAAGTCTTCAGCTCTGAGCAGTAAGTACTCTCTGCAATCCTGGACATGTTAGAACACTTATGCAGACAAGCCTTGCCCCTTGGACAGACTGAGGGCATCTCTTAATTGAGGCCTTTAAAAGCAAGAACCAGGCAGGCATGGTGGTGCACGTCTTTAATCCCAGCACTCAGGAGGCAGAGGTAGGAGGATCGCTGTGACTTCAAGGCCAGCCTGGGCTAGAGCGAGATCCTACCTCAAAAAACAAAACAAAACAATTTTTTTAAAAAGCAAGAACCCAACACAGAACCTAACGAACAGAAAAGCAAGCAATCAACAGTGAGATAGCTCAAGCAGTTAAAAGCACTTGCTTACAAAGTCTACTGGCAAGGGTTTGATTCCCCAGTACTCACATAAAGCCAGATACATAAAGTGCTTGCCAAGGATAAGGACCTGAATTTGGATCCCCAGCATCTATGTAAGTGGCACATCCATACTCTAGTTCTGTCTCTCTCTCTTTCTCTCTAATTACAAATTTTTTTCCTAGATTTTAATATATACTAGGCTGAATGTTTTCTCTTACATCAATTGTTGAGTCTAACTAATACTAGGTAAAACAGAGTTCAATTTATTTACAGCTAAAAGAGCAAAGCATATTCCTGTGAATGTAGATGGGTTTTCCACCATGGCTTTCTGGTATAACAGTTATGTAAACAATCTTCATTAAGCTACTAAATTTTATTATTTATTTTCCAGATTTTAATATTCTGATTGCAAATAAATAAATAATTAAAAAAATATGCCTGGGCTGGAGAGATGGCTTAGTGGTTAAGGCTGACCGTGAAGCCTAAAGACCCATGTTCAACTCTCCAGGTCCCATGTAAATCAGATGCACAATGTGACACAAGCATGCAAGGTTGCACATGCGTACAAGATGGTGCACATGTCTGGAGTTTAACTGCAGTGGACAAAGACCCTGGTGCACTAATTCTCTCTCTCTCTCATGAAAGTAAATTTTTTTTTTTTCAAAATAGGTCTAAGGTAGGACCATGTGAATGAATGAGTATGATTTTTTTAAACTAAATTTTTTAAAGGTAGGGTCTCACTCTAGCCCAGGCTGACCTGAAACTGACTATGTAGTCTCAGGATGGCCTTGAACTCAAAGCCTCTGCCTCCTAAGTGCTGAAATTAAAGGGATGCACCAACACACCCGGCTCCGAGCATGATTTTTCTTTAAAGCGCTGTTTTAAATTTCCTTAAAGCTTAAACAGCAGTGGTGGCTCATGCCTCTAATCCAGCACCTCAGGAGGCTAAAGTAGTAGGACAGCAGAGGGTCTGAGACCAACCTGGGCTACCTGGTAAGTTCCAGGTCATCCTTGGATACAGAACAAGATTCTGATCTTTAAAAAAAGAAAAGGAGACTTCCGGTTAAGATGGTGGCGTAGGAACCACGCCAAAGCAGTCTAGGGAAGAAAAAGCCAAAAAAAAAAAAAAAACAAAAAAAAAAACCAGCAAAATATACTCTTCTACCAAAAAGTGAGGTGTATAAGAAATTACCAACTTCAGCAGAGAAGTAGGAGAGATCTAGAGCGTCTAGAGCCCACATAGGCAGGCAGAAGCAGCTCCAGCAGCAGCGGCACCAGGTCCACATGGCTCCAGCCATAAGGCTCGGCCTGAGCCACAGGAAAAGCCAGGTGAGGAGACTCTCCATTCACACCGGAGCTCCTCGCAAACTCAAGAAACATGAAGGGAGGACGACAGGGAAGAACGGAAGAGCAGCTCTTGAGGAAGATGAGTGTGAGACCAGCGGGAAAACATTAGCCATCATCCACAGCCTCCCCTCCCCCACTGCCAGCAAAAGCACCAGCAAGCACCAGAGACCTGGGGAAGGGAGCGCACCTACACAGCACCCGACAGGTGCTCAGAACAGCAATCCAGTGACCCAGCCAGCCTACGTGAACCCACAGCACAACAAAGAGGGACCCAGGCAGGAGTGAAGCATAATTGACACCAAAATCAACCCAAAATGTAACTGGGATTATACCAGGGAAGGGTCTCACATGGTCACAAGCTGACTTGGAACCCTCAACAGACCAGAAATCTTAGCCTCCTGGTTGACAGGATTAAGGGTGTGGGGCAACACACATTATAAGGGACTGTGACTTTGTTAGAGGATCTGTTTGTTGTAACACCTATTCCTGCATGAATATTCTGTCCTGTTTTTCATTGAATGTGTACATTGTTTAGTTAAATTTTAGAATCTGCCTATATTTTGTTACACTCAGCCTTCTTGAATACTCTCATAGCAGGCAAACCCAATATCCAGGGTCACTTTTGTAATTATTCTAAGAGTCTTAAGAGCCACACTGAGCACCTTAAGCTCCTACCCTGAAAATATATAACATCAGATTGATGGATACATCTAACAATACTGCAGCTAATTAGAAAATCCAAACATTAAATTAATCCAAGATGCAAAAATATATACATTATAACAAAAGAAACACAAAAAATCAAGACAATATAAATCCACCAAAAAGTATTAATGCATCAGAAATGACTTCCAGTGAGACTGAGTTAGAGGAAATGCCTGAGAAAGATTTCAAAAGAATGACTAAATGTGTTCAAAGAAATCAGGGAGGAAATCAAAGGAATAAAGAAGACACAGGAAACCAATTTAATGAAATGAGGAGGACAATACAAGGCACAAATAAGGAAACGGAAATAATAAAGAAAAACCAGTCAGAATTACTAGCAATGAAGAAAACAGTCAATGAAATACACAACTCTGTAGAAAATTTCACCAGGAGAGTGGATGAAGGAGAGGACAGAATATCTAAAAGCTAGAAGACCAGGTGGCAGATCTAATACAGTCCAACAAAGAGAAAGACAAACTAATAGGAAAGTATGAATGGGAATTTCAAGATATTCGGGACACTATGAAAAGATCAAACGTAAGAATTCAGGGTATAGTAGAAGGAGAAGAATTTCACTCCAAAGGCATAGTAGGTGCTTTCAACAAAATCATAGAAGAAAACGTCCCACAAATTGAAAAAGAGAAGCCAATGCAGATACAGGAAGCCTTTAGGACACGAAAAAGACCAAACATGGAAAGAACCTCTCCTTGCCATATTATAATTAAACTACCAAACATGCAAACCAACGAAAATATATTGAAAGCAGTTAGAGAGAAAAATCAAGTCACATACAAAGGCAAGCCCATCAGGATCACAGCAGATTACTCAACACAAATTTTCAAAGCCAGAAGGGCTTGAAATGATGTATTCCAAGTTCTGAAAGATAACAACTGTCAACTAAGGTTAAGGTTACTTTATCCTGCAAAGCTATCCATTCAGATAGATGGAGAAACAAGGACATTCCACAACAAAAGCAGGCTAAAGGAGTATTTGAAGACAAAAACCAGCTCTACAGAAAATACTTGAGAGGATCTTCCATGCTGAAAAGAAAGAAAAAGACACATATAAAGAACCTAGAAAAAAAAAAAAACCATACTCAAATACTAGTGAATACAAGAGAACAAAGGTAAAACCAGAAGAACAGCAAAACAAGAAAAATGGCAAAAATAAATTCACACCTTTCAATAATAACTCTTAATATCAATGGCCTCAATGCCCCAACCAAAAGACATAAGTTTGTAGACTGTATTAAACAGCAGGATCCTTCAATTTGTTGCCTCTAAGAAACTCACCTTTCTACAAAGGATGGACACTATCTTAGGGTGAAAGGTTGGAAAACGGTGTTTCAAGCAAATGGGCCTAGAAAACAACCAGGGGTTGCTATCTTAATATCTGACAAGGTAGACTTCAGTCCAACATTAGTTAAGAAAGATAAGGAAGGTCACTTTATATTGATTAAAGGCACTCTCCGACAGGAGGAGATTACAATTCTAAACATATATGCACCTAACATGGGGGCTCCCAACTTCACCAAACAAACGCTATTAGAACTAAGGTCACAGATAACACCAAACACAGTTGTAGTGGGTGACTTCAACACTCCACTCTCATCAATTGACAGGTCATCCTGGCAAAAAACAAACAAAGAGGCATCTGGATTAAATGAGATCATAGAACAAATGAACCTACAGATATCTATAGGACATTTCATCCAAATGCTGCAGAATACACATTCTTTTCAGCAGCACATGGAATAGTCTCTAAAATAGACATATATTAGGACACAAAACAAATCTTAACAAACACAGGAAAATTAAAATAATTCCTTGCATTCTATCTGATCACAATGGGATCAAACTACAAATCAATAGCAAGAAAAGCTGAGCTGGGCATGGTGGCGTACGCCTTTAATCTCAGCACTCAGGAGGCAAAGGTAGGAGGCCACCATGAGTTCGAGGCCACCCTGAGACTACATAGGGAATTCTAGGTCACCTTGACCTAGTGTGAAACCCTACCTCAAAAAACCAAAACAAAGAAAGAAAGAAAAGCTATAGAGCATACACAAAATTGATGAATGGGTCAATGAAGCAATCAAGAAGGAAATTAAAAAATTCATAGAGTCAAATGATAATGAGAACACAACATACCAAAACCTTTGGGACACAATGAAGGCAGTCCTAAGAGGGAAATTTATAGCTTTAAGTGCCTATGTTAAGAAATTAGAAAGGTTGCAAGTAAACAACCTAATGCTTCACCTTAAAGCCTTGGAAAAATAAGAACAAGGCAAACCAAAAATCAATACAAGGGACGAAAAAAATTAGGGCAGAAATTAATGAAATAGAAACCAAAAAAAAAAAAAAAAAAGAGTTGGTTCTTTGAAAGGATAAACAAGATTGATAAACCCTTAGCAAATCTGACCAAAAAGAAGAAAGAAGAGACACAAATTAACAAAATTGAAGATGAAAAAGGCACTGTCACAACAGATACCAGAGAAATTCAAAAAATCACAGGGACTTACTATAAGAACATATACTCAACACTAAGTTTGAAAATCTGAAAGAAATGGATGATTCCCTTGATTTATATGACCTACCTAAATTAAATCAAGATGAGATTAATCACTTAAATAAACTTATAACAAGTATGGAGATCCAAGCAATTATCAAAAATCACCCAACTAAAAAAAGTCCAGAGCCAGGCATGGTGACGCACACCTTTAATCCCAGCACTTGAGAGGCAGAGGTAGGAGGATAACTGTGAGTTTGAGGCACCCCTGAGACTACATAGTGAATTCCAGGTCTAGCCTAAGTTACAGCGAGACCCTACCTCAAAAAAAAAACAATTTTACCAGACCTTCATGGAAGAACTAACACCAATGCTTTTTAAACTTTTCCATAAAATAGAAAAAGAAGGAATCCTCTCAAACTCCTTCTATGAAGCCAGCATCACCCTGATACCAAAACCAGGCAAAGACAGAGAACAAAAAAAGAAAATTACAGACCAATCTCCCTCATGAACATATATGCAAAAATTCTCAACAAAATATTGACAAACAGAATACAAGAATATATCAGAAAGATCATTCATCCCAACCACGTAGGTTTTATCCCAGAGATGAAGGGATGGTTCAACATATGCAAATCTATAAGTATAATACATTGTATAAATGGACTGAAGGACAAAAATCACATGATCATCTCATTAGATGCAGAAAAAGCATTTGACAAAATCCAACATCCCTTCATGATCAAAGTCCTACAAAGACTGGGAATAGAAGGAACATATCTCAATATAATAAAGGCTATTTATGACAAGCCTACAGTCAACATAATACTAAATGGAGAAAAAAAAGTGGAAGCTTTTCCACTAAAATCAGGAACAAGACAAGGGTGTCCACTGTCCCCACTTTTATTTAATATAGTACTGGAAGTCTTAGCCATAGCAATAAAGCAAGAGAGACACATAAAAGGGATACAAATTGGAAAGGAACAAGTTATCATTATTTGCAGATGATATGATTCTACATATAAAGGATCCTAAAGACTCTACCAGCAAACTGTTAGAGCTGATACACACTTATAGCCATGTAGAAGGATACAGAATAAACAAACAGAAATCAGTAGCCTTCCAATATACTAACAACAAACACACAAAGAATGAAATCAGAGAATCACTCCCATTCACAATTACATCAAAAAAAAAAAAAAGTACCTTGGAATAAACCTAATCAAGGAAGTAAAGGATCTCTACAATGAAAACTTTAAAACACTCAAGCGAGAAATTGCAGAAGACACTAGGAAATGGAAAGACGTCCCTTGTTCTTGGATCAAAAGATTCAATATTGTGAAACTGGTAATCTTACCAAAAGCAAGCTACACATTTAATGCAATCCCTATCAAAATTCCAGTGGCATTCTTCACGCAAATAGAAAAAACAATCCAAAAATTCACTTGGAAACACAAAAAATCTTGAATATCTAAAACAATACTAAGCAACAAAAATAAGGCTGGTGGTATCACCATACCTGATTTTAACAGTAGCAAAAACAGCATGGTACTGGGACAAAAGCAGATATGTAGATCAATGGAACAGAATAGAGGACCCAGATGTAAGGAGGGGTAGCTCTTGCCACCTGATCTTTGACAAAAATGCCAAAAATATTCACTGGAGAAAAGACAGCCTCTTCAGCAAATGGTGCTGGGAAAACTGGATATTTATCTGTAGAAGGACGAAAATAGATCCTTATCTCTCTCCATGCACAAGAATTAAGTCCAAATGGATCAAAGACCTTAATATCAGATCTGAAACTCTGAAACTGCTAGAGGATAAAGTAGGGGAAACCCTTCCACATATTGGTCTTGGCAAGGGCTTTCTGAATATAACCCCAATTGCTTAGGCCATAAAACCACAGATTAGTTGCTGGGACCTAATGAAATTACAAGCCTTTTGTACGGCAAAAGACACTGTGAATAGAGCAAAGAGGCAACCTACAGAATGGGAGAAACTCTATGCCAGCTATATATCTGACAGAGGATTAATATCTAGGATATACAAAGAACTCAAAAACTAAATAATAACAAACCAAACAACCCAATTAAAAATGGGCTATGGAACTGAATAGAGAGTTCTCAAAAGAAGAAATACTGATGGCATATAAGCATCTCAAAAAATGTTCTATATCCGTAGTCATAAGGGAAATGCAGATTAAAACTACATTGAGATTCCATCTCATTCCTGTCAGACTGGCTATCATCATGAAAACAAATGACCATAAATGCTGGCGAGGATGCAGAAAAAATAGGAACCCTTCTACACTGATGATGGGAATGCAATCAGGTCCAGCCATTGTGGAAATCAGTGTGGAAGTTCCTAAGACAGCTGAAAATAGATCTACCATATGACCCAGCGATAGCACTCCTAGGCATATATCCTAAGGACTCCTCTCACTACCTTAGAGATACTTGCTCAACCATTTTTATTGCCGCTCTATTCACAATAGCTGGGAAATGGAACCAGCCTAGATGTCCCTCAACTGATGAGTAGATAATGAAGATATAGCACCTTTATACAATGGAGTTCTACTCAGTGGTAAAGAAAAACGAAGTCCTGAAATTTGCAGGAAAATGGATGGACCTGGAAAGGATTATACTAAGTGAGGTAACCCAGGCCCAAAAAAACCAAACATTGCATGTTCTCTCTCATATGTGGATCCTAGCTACAAATAACTGAACTTCTGTGTAAGCAGGAAGAACACTTAGTAGCAGAAGTCAGTAAGCTAGAAAGGAGATATAAAGGGAATAGAAAGGGAGGGAGGGGAGACTTAATAGGATGGTATTGTATATATGTAAATAGAAGAACAGATTAATGGGGGTGAAAAGGTCTAAGTGAGATCAGGGAAAGAGACTGAGTAAAGGAAAGGTGGAGGGAGGGCTAATCAAAATCTGAGATGATATAAATATCATATGGAAACCTACTTTTTTGGACAATGGAACACACAGGAGCCATAGATTGCTAGAAACCTGATTGTGGCTTTTGGTCTTTTGGAGCTGATTTTTAAGAGGAATGTGTGAGGATATGAAACATTGGCCCAAGAGATGCCCTGCAGTGCTATAAGCACAGCTTGATGGACTATTCTGGTCAGAGTTGAAAGGCCTGAATGCAGTAAGAACTATGGACTGTGAGGTCTGGCTTATCAGGGGAAGAAAGAGCTTTGCCTGGACTGGGCTAGAAGCCGTTTGTGTGAGAGGCTTGCTGTCATGCTGTGTCCTGAGAAACTGTGCAGGGTTGCATTGCATAGAAATGGACTGGTGTGAGCAGGAGATGCAGCACAGAAAAAAGTGAAATCTTTTGAGAGATTACAACCATTGAGATTGGGGCAGCTGACCCGAACTGGGGCAACAGGAAGAATGTAGACTCTTTTGAAGGGGCTGGAGTGCTGAAGGAGTTTGTTTTACAAAGTCAGCTTTATTCTCCCCTGGATTAACAAACTGGTAGCCCACCTGGTACTATGGAGTATAACAAATGCAGAAAATAGAGGGTCACTGAATTTGCAACACAGTTTTGTTTCTTAGAAATGGCCATGGGCAATGTGAAGCAGTCTTGTTGGATTACCTGCATGTAGACCCGATGGAGCCATGAGGATGAACCATGGGTTGCAGTAGAGACCCAATGGAGATGTCAGGGTTATGGGATGGCTGTCAAGGAGAGCTTCTGGCACCAGATGAACTTTTCTGGGACTATGAGTAGCCTAGCTGTAGGGGCGGAACTGGAACTCTACAGACTGGTTAGAATTATTTGACTTGGAGACTTGTCACTGGTTATAGCTGGCAAACGGGAGCTATAGAGTTTGAAGTTTGCCCTGTTTGTTTCAAATCTTGTATTGGTTGAATATTTCTTTGCTATGCCCAATGCCATATTTTGCAATGTGAATGTTTATTCTGTGCTATTATGGTTTTGTTTTTGTTTTTTTTTGGTATTGGAGCTTAGTTAAAAAACTTTGGAATATGGGGATGTTTGAACATCACTGGGATTGATTAAAAGCTATGGGGCTATGGAGCTAAATAGAGAAGTCTCAAAGGAAGAAATACGAATGGCATATAAGCATCTAAAAAAATGTTCTACATCACTAGTCATCAGGGAAATGCAGATTAAAACTACATTGAGATTCCATCTCACTCCTGTCAGATTGGCTCCCATCATGAAAACAAATGATCATAAATGCTGGCAGGGATGTGGAAAAAGAGGAACCCTTCTACACTGTTGGTGGGAATGCAATCTGGTCCAGCCATTGTGGAAATCAGTGTGGAGGTTCCTAAAACAGCTAAAGATTGATCTACCATATGACCCAGCTATAGCACTCCTAGGCATATATCCTAAGGACTCATCTCATTTCCTTAGAAGTACGTGCTCAACCATGTTTATTGCTGCTCACTTTATAATAGCTGGGAAATGGAACCAGCCTAGATGTCCCTCAACTGATGAGTGGATAATGAAGATATGGCACATTTATACAATGGAGTTTTACTCAGCGGTAAAGAAAAATGAAGTTATGAAATTTGCAGAAAAGTGGATGGATCTGGAAAGGATTATACTAAGTGAGGTAACCCAGGCCCAGAAAGCCAAGCGCCACATGTTCTCCCTCATATGTGGATCCTAGCTACAGATGATTGGGCTTCTGTGGGAGAAGGAAAAAACTCAGTAGCAGAGGCCAGTAAGTTAAAAAGGAGATAGAAAGGGAAGAGAAAGGAAGGGAGGAGGGCATTTATTAGGTTGGTATTGTATATATGTAAGTAGAAAGATTGAGATGGGGAGGGGATATGATGGAGAATGGAATTTCAAAGGGGAAAGTGGGGGGGGGAGGGTACTACCATGGGATATTTTTTATAATTATGGAAAACATTAATAAAAATTGAGAAAAAAAACACAAGTAATAAAGGGGAAAAGAAAGCTATGGGGACTTTTAAAGTTGGACTGAATGAATTGCATTTTACATCACGAGGCAGTGTATTGTTGTGGGCGGGCTTATGGTGGTACAGCCAGCTTCCCCTTGCCAGTGTTTGGCACACTCTCCTGTTGCTATTATCCATCTGTTGGCCAGGAGGTGATGTCCCCCTCTGCTCATGCCATGTTTTCCCTGCCATCATGGAGCTTCCCCTGGAGACTGCACGCCAAAATAAACCCTCTCCTTCCACACGCTGCCTTTGGCTGGGTTCTTTGTACAGCAACTTGAAACTGACCGCAACACAAAGTAAATGGAAGAAGCTTAAACTGTGGATTAAAAGGTACTACACAGGGCTAGATGGGTAGCTTAGTGGTTAAGGTGCTTGCCTGTGAAGCCTAAAGACTCAGGTTCAATTCTCTAGTACCCACATAAGCCAGATGCACAAAGTGGCACACCCATTCTCTATATTTGCCTTTTCCCCTCTCTCCCTCTCAAATAAATAAATAAATAAATAAAATATTTTTTAAAAAAATAGCTGGGCGTGGTGGTGCACACCTTTAATCCCAGCACTCAGGAGGCAGAGGTGGGAGGATCACCAAGAGTTCGAGGCCAACCTGAGACTACATAGTAAATTCCAGATCAGCCTGGGCTAGAGCAAGACCCTACCTAGAAAAACCAAAAAACAAAAAATAAATTAAAAAAAAGGTATGCTAAGCTGTTCTAAAATAGTGACCCAATAGGTTATGAGAGACCTCGTCACCCTTATGCCATCATGGCCCATCCGTGAGGTCCTCTCCGGTCACTTACCACAAGGAAGAGATGAGCAGTCAACCCAAGACACCGAAGTTCCCTCACAATGGGAAAAGTCAAAGGACGAAGGGAAAAGGCAATTAGGAAAGACAGAGCCATCCAGTTTGCATTCTCCAGCAAGGGACAGTCAAAAGTTCAAGAGCACACAGCTCAAAAGGACACCGTCCACCCTTCCTTGATGAGCACAGGTTTACTTTGATCCGAAGTTCTTATGTGCCTAACTGGAAACATGCTCACAACGGAGAGGGACTTTGCAGTTATGCCCCAGGGAAATGTGTCCTCCTGCCAGTGTGGCAGACATCACGGGGGGCCGAAGCGTGTGTGTCTTGAGATAAGACAGTTGTGCACATGCGGCGAGAAAAAGGAAAAAGTTTTCCTTAACTTGGCCAAACCCACACAGCCAACTTGTGTTCAACAAGACTGCTACTTATTACTCATCCTCTACAAGCCTTGAGAATAAGGAAACACTAAGCCAGCCCTGGGAAAGTCCGGGCAGAGTGGCATGTCACAGCTTGACAAGCATTGCCAAGAGCTCAGATCACACGGGCGGGCTCGTTAAGTCACCGCACCTCCAGACTGAGCACCGCCCCCGCTCTCTAGCTGTGCTCCCCTGCAATCCCAATCTCTACCAAGACACCCCCAGGCCCACACATACACTGAAAACAGGCATGCATCTCACCGCGCCTGCTGCTGCATGTGTGTGCATGCTTGTGTGTGAGTACTTGCTCACGAGTGCGTTTCATGTACCTGTCCCTGGCACTTTTTCCATTTCGGATTTTAAGTTCTGGAAGACAGACTGTGTCCCACTCTACACTCTCCCAGAATCTAATCACAAGCCTATGTGATGACAATAGGCCCTGTTTCCTATGGACAAAGGGTCACGAACACACAAACATCCATGCGTGCACACTCCACACTGCTGAGCACAGAAAGCCCCAAAGCACCAAGCCAACCACCTCCCACCTGTCACTGGGCACAGAAGTAAAGGAGACATTACCAGAAGCCATCCCCACCTCTCCACCACCTTGTACAGGAACTCCCAACGGCCCTCGGCAGGTACTGTAAGTGAATGCACAGCGGCACATACGCTCCTGCCACCCTGAATTCAAAGGTAACTTTCGTATCATACTTGGGACTTCTATAAGAGGAGACAAACTCTTAAGAACCAACATTCTAGCCACGCGTGGTGGCGCACACCTTTAATCCCAGCACTCGGGAGGCAGAGGTAGGAGGATCGCTGTGAGTTCGGGACCACCCTGTAACTACACAGTGAGTTCCAGGGTCAGCCTGGGCTACAGTGAGACCCTACCTCAGGAAAAAAAAAAATGCATGCCTACGAACCCTAATGACTAGGGTTTGATTCCACAGTGCTCACAGAAAGCCACATGCACAGTAGCGCGTGCATCTGGAGTTTGTTTGCTACAGCTAGAAGTCCTTCCACACCCATTCTCTCTCTCTCTCTCTCTGATTGCAAGAGTAAAATAATTTTTTTTTAAACTGGCCATAGCTGGGTGTGGTATCAGACGCTTTTAATCCCAGCACTTGAGAGGCTGAGGTAGGGGGATCCCTGTGAGTTCAAGGTCAGCCTGGGCTACAAAGTGAGTTCCAGTTCCAATTTAGTCTGGACTACCATAAGCCCCTACCTTAAAAAAAAAAAAAAAAAAAAAAAAGGAGCTGGGCATGGTGGCACACATCTTTAATCTTAGCACTGGGGATGCAGAGGTAGGCGGATCACTGTGAATTCAAGACTATAGAGTGAATTCCAGGTCAGCCTGGGCTAGAGCAAGACCCTACCTCGAAAAAACAAAAGGAAAAAATTTTAAAAAAATTTTTTCTTTAAGGGGCTAAAGAGATGGCTAAGAGGTTAAAGGCACTTGCTTGCAAAGCCTGATGGCCTGGGTTCAATTCCCCATTATCCATGTAAAGCCACATGCACAAAGTGGTACATACACCTGAAACTCGTTTGCAGTGGCAAGACTTTATTTCTCACTCTCTCTCTCTTGCTCTCCCCTTGCAAATAAATAAATACAAATGTTTTTTAGAGCTAGTATGGTTGCTATGAGTTAGAGGCCAACCTGAGACTACATAGGGAATTCCAGGTCAACCTAGGATAGAGTGAGACCCTACCAAAAACCAAAAAAAAATCATAAAAAGAACTAAGGACGCAGGTTCAATTCTACAGGTCCCACATAAGCCAGATACAAAGGTGGCGCATGCGTCTGGAGTTTGTTTGCAGTGGCTAGAAGTGCTGGTGTGCCCATTCTCTCTCTCTATCCCCTTTCTTTGTCTCAAATTTAAAAAAATTACTATTATTATTTTTTTTGGGGGGGGGGTTTGAAGGTAGGGTCTTACTTTAGTTCAGGCTGACCTGGAATTCACTGTGTAGTCTCAGGCTGGCCTCAAACTCACAGCAATCCTCCTGCCTCTGCCTCCGAGTGCTGGAATTAAAGGTGTGCACCACTACACTGGGCATAAAAATTTTTTTTAATTAAAAAAAGAGAGAGATGAAGGAAGGGAAAGAAGGAGGAGGGAGGGAGGGAAGAAGGGAAGAAGGAAGGAAGGCAGGAAGGAAGGAAGGAAGGAGGGAAGGAGCAAAAGGGGAAGGAGGGAAGGGGGAAGGGTGGGCAGACGGGCTGGAAAGATGGCTTAGCAGTCAAGGCACCTGCCTGCAAAGCCTAAGGACCCATGTTTGACTCCCCAGATCCCACATTAGCCAGATGCACAAAGGTGAAGCAAGCACAAAGTCACCCATGGTCACTAGGTGGTCCAAGCATCTTGAGTTTGATTGCAGTGGCTGAGGCCCTGGTGTGCCAATTCTCTCTCTCTCTCTCTCTCTCTCTCTCTCTGTCTCTAAAAATAAAATCCTTACTCAAGTAGTCATGATTATACCACCACTGCCGTGCAGGTAGCAAGACAGCAATTGTGCCACAAAGCCGACAGAAGTGTGGCTTCCTGACAACATGGACAATGGTTCTATGTCCTATGGCCACTGATGCCAAGAACCAGCCAGCATCCTGGGCAGAAAGGAAAGATCAGGGTCACCTGACTCCACGGCTCATGCTACCACAGCAGGTCCTTGTAAGAGTTCTCGAGCACTTACTTCTAGAGCGCACACAAGACTGCCCTTATGTGCTGGGTTCAGCCTTGCCTTTGGCAGGAAAACGGGCAAGTGAAGCGGGTGCCTATTTCTCAAAGGTATGCCCTAAACTAAAGGCAATCTCAGGGTCATCTTTGTTGAATTCTGAGTACCAAACTAGGTCAGAAGTCACCACGAAGTGAGAACCACAGGAACACGTCCAAGATCATTTGGATTCTAGAGTCAAGATTCACTGGGACAGAAAAAAAAATCTTCCTCTTATATAGTTCTTTTGTTGTTGTTGTTTGGTTTTTTGTTTTGTTTTGTTTGCTTTTTGAGGCAAGCCCAATAGACCTTTCTTTTTTCTTTGAAAAAAAGGATTTTTAAATTTTTATTTATTTGAGAGAGAGGAAGAGGGTGCACCAGGGCCTTCAGCCTCTGCAAATGAACTCCAGACACATGCACCCCTTTGTGCATCTGGCTTACATAGTTCCTAGGGAATCGAACCTGGGTCCTTTGACTTAACAGGACAGTGCCTTAACTGCTAGGCCATCTCTGGAGCTTCCTTTTTTTTTAATGAGAGAAACAGAGAGAGAGAATTGGCACATCAGGGCCTCCAGCCACTGCAATCGAACTCCAGATGTGTGGGCCCCCTTGAGGACATCCCTGTGTGCTTGTGTCACTGTATGTCTGGCTTATGTGGAACCTGGAGAGTTGAACATGAGTCCTTAGGCTTTGAAGGCAAGTGCCTTAACTACTAAGCCATCTCCCCAGCCCTCTCTTACACAGTTCTTTCATCCCACTACAAGTAAGTGACCCAGCCAGGGCCACACTTCTAAGCTCCTCAATCTCTAGAACATACCCTGTTTCTTTTTGTCGTCGTTGTTTTTGAGACAGGGTTGCATGCATCCTAGTCTGGCCTAAAACTTGCTGTGTAGCCAAGGGTAATGGTGACTGCCAGATTCTCCTGCCTCTATCTCCCAAGTGCTAGGCTTACTGGCAGAGCACTGCCACACTTGGCTGTCCCAGACCATGCTCTTTCTTCAGTGCCATACTGACACACAAAGAATGACTACGGACTTTCATACTTGACTAGCACACAGCACACCTGGGAGACTGTCAATGGTAGACGTCAGTAGCGCCAAGCACTGGCCTTACTTCTCAATGGCTGTTCCTTGGCCTGGTTTTACACCAATGTCAGCCATCTTCTCCAAAATAAATAAATAAATAAATAAATAAATAAATAAATAAATAAATAAAATTAGTATTAGCCAGGTGTGGTGGAGCACGCTTTTAATCCCAGCTCTGGGGGAGGCAGAGGTAGGAGGATCGCCGTAAATTCGAGGCCACCCTGAGACTTACATAGTGAATTCCAGGTCAGCCTGGACCAGATTGAGAGCCTACCTCGAAAAATAAAAAAGAAAGTATTTAAGGAGCAAAGCCATACAGACAATACTATAGACTGGAAAACAAAGACCCTCAAAAAGCTCCTCCAAAAGCCAACACTGAATTCAAGCATAAGAATTCCTTTTTTGTTTGTTTTATGACGTAGGGTCTCACTCTAGCCATGACTGACTTGGAATTCACTATGTAGTCTCAGGCTGGCCTTGAACTCACAGCAATCCTTCTACCTCTGCTTGTGCTGGGATTAAAGGTGTGCGCCACCACACGTGGCAAGCCTAACAACTGTTTGCAAGCGAACACCTTTAACCCCTGAACCATCTCCCCAGCCTGTGAGCATAGCAACCCTTTAAGCAATGTATTCTACTCTAATTCCTGTAGGGTTAAAGAAATACTACTAATATGCATCAAATATACACTGCTTAATGCAGATGAAAACCAGACCACCAAAACAGGTCCCCTTACGTGGTGTAAAGGGAGCTCAAAGTTTCCCAAGGCTTGCAAAAGCAAAGTTGGCTCACAAGCCTTTTGTGCATGTGGAAGTTGAAGGGAACTGTCTGAACTCGGTGGAAGATTAGCCACTCAGAGTTTATTTTGGGCTTTTTAATTGGCTTGTTCCATTTCTTTGAAGAAAAGAATGTCTTGAATTTATCCCTCAGTTTATAAAACGAAAAATGCTTTAATTCTGAACAGATAGCAGTGCTCCAGTGCCTGCCCTGCGTTGACAAGCTGTGTCTGTCCTCTCTCATCCTCTCATTCCCCCTCTGACCACCCTAAACCCACCAGCAAAAAGGCATGTCCCAAATGCTCCTTGCTGCTCATGAAGGACCGCGTGGCATATAGACAGGCTTGGAGGGGTATTATTTTCCCCTGCTGCTTTTAGCAGAGTGGAAACAGCTGCTCTGTGACTCAACATCTGCACCCTCACCTGCCAAGAGGGCACCAGACCTTTATCATCAGAGCTCAGGACTCACCAAATCCTTTTCCTCCTTTAAGCTAACTAGTGCACACACGATTCTCTTAGTCCACCTCGGCGTGCTCTCTGGAAGACAACGTGAAGAAAAAAAGAGGGCACAGACCCACACTAGAGCTGAAGCACACCAGAACCGCTCAGTCAGGATCCTTTATTTCTCTTGTCAACACTGTTTAACGCCCATGCTAACACTTACTACCGTTCAGAACCGAGCTCTGCATTGTTTGGGTAGTTTCTTTCTCTCTTCCCCATCCCCTTTCAGTACTGGGGATGGAACACAGGTCCGTGTGCATTCTAGTGACAGAACAGAAGATAGCCTTTTACAGGCAGTCAGCTGGGACAGAAGCCCAGGAAGACGACACCTTGCCCGCCCTGGTAGGCATAGAGCCTGAATCTGATCCAGTCTCGTTCAAGACGGCTGTGAGCAGCTCCCCAGAGGCAGCTTCCTACTTCTTCACGCTTAGCGCTGGGTGGCCACTGTCACGGCAGGTCTGCACTGCTGGTAGAAATTACCCGACAAAGAGCAGCTTGTGGGAAAAGGAGGTTTATTTTGGCTTACAGGCTCCAGGGGAACCTCCATGATGGCAGGGGAAAATGACGGCATGAGCAGAGGGTGGACATCACCCCCTGGCCAACATAAGGTGGACAACAGATAGCAATAGGAGAGCATGCCAAACACTGGCAAGGGGAAACTGGCTATAATGCCCATAAGCCCGCCCCCAACAATACACTGCCTTCAGGAGGCGTTAATTCCCAAATGTCCATCAGCTGGGAGCCTAGCATTCAGAACACCTAAGTTTATGAGGGACACCTGAATCAAACCCCCACACCACTCCTGAGTCAGCCTCTTGAGTCCATCAACCAATCCGGTTGCTCCCATATACAACAGAGTCTCATGACGAGGCTCATTCTAATTGGATGTTTAATCCATAAATTGGGCCCAGCACATGTGTGTAAATCCCTGTCTTCATTCTCCTGGTCTTTACTTCCTGGCCCCCATCAGTAAGCACTCCTGGTCCCTTTCCAGCGGGGAAAAGGGACGATTTCTTTTTGCCTGGGTATTTTCCTGCTTGCTTCCCACGTGAATTTTGTTTCCTGATGCTTTCCTGTTTTGCTACATGTGTGATTTCTCTTAGGCCCTGTCTCTTGGTCTTCTCTGACCCCTATGTGAGGGGGGTCTTTTGATTGGACCTCTCATTCTTTGCTTGCTGTGTGTGCATGTGTGCGTGCGTGCATGAACATGCACATGCTCACCCACATACCCTCTTCTCTATGTGAGACAGGCTTTCTTGTCTCCCCTCTCCCTTTCCAGTCAGGCTAGAAAGAGTTCAAAGAACCCCTTTTTGGTTTGGGCTTCACTGCTAGCCTTCCCTTTGGGATCCTAACTCTTTCTAAAATAAACCTCATAATTCAGAGTTTGCCCTTCTTGGAGTCCGTATTTCTAATTCTTTGCTAACTTGATAAGGACCCAAACATTGGAGTCAACAGGCTTGATATGTATCTTTATGGAATTTGATAGCCCCTTTGTTCCAAACTCTTGCATCACTAGGCAAGTGCTCTACCACTGAGTTATATTCCTAGCCCTTGGAACATTTTCTTGAGTTCATGTTCCACTTATTACTTAAAAGCCAAAACGTCTTAATCTTCCTCACTTTGCCAGAGAGAGAGAGAGAGAGAGAGAGAGAGAACTTACAAACATTTTCTCCTTTAAAAATATAATGGATGGGACTGGGCAGATGGCTTAGTGGTTAAGGTGTCTGCCTGCGAAGCCTAAGGACCCTGGTTCGGTTCCCCAGGACCCACATAAGCCAGAAGCACAAGGGGGCGCATGCGTCTGGAGTTCACTGGCAGTAGCTGGAGGCCCTGGCGCACCCATTCTCTCTATATATATATGTATCTGCCTCTTTCTCTCTCTCTCAAATAATTAGAAAAAATATATAATGGATACCAGGTGTGGTGGCACATACCTTTAATCCCAGCACTCGGGAGGCAGAGGTAGGAGGATTGCTGTGAATTTGAGGCTACCCTGAGACTACATGGTGAATTCCAGGTCAGCCTGGACCTGAGTGAGACCCTTCCTCGAAAAACCAAACTAAATAAATAAATAAATAAATAATGTGACAGGGCTGGAGAGATGGCTTAGTGGTTAAGGCTCTTGCCTGTGAAGCCTAAGAACCTAGGTTTGAGTCTCCAGGTCCCATATAAGCTAGACGCATATGGTGGCACATGCATCTGGAGTTTGTTTGCAGTGGCATGCTCTCTCTCCCCCTCCCCCTATCTTTAATAAATAAATTAAAAAAATAAAATAAATAAAAATATAATGGCCCTCCAACGCCCTCAAGGGATGGAGAGCAGAACAGAGAGGGGAGCAAAAAAGGATAAAAAGATGGAAACATGATTTACTATAAGTTCACATATATTCAAGTTCTCAAATAAAAAAAAGAGATATTGGATAAATAAAACTATTCCCATACCTTAGGCGAAGACAACCTATCCTCCAAGAGATAAACTTGTAAAAGTGGTGGCACACACCTTTAAACCCTTTAAGTCCTCAGTAAGGAGAGGTAGGAGGATCTAGTTGTGAGTTCAAGGCTAGCCTGGGACTACAGAGTGAGTTCCAGGTTAGCCTGGGCTAGAGTGAGACCCTACCTCAAAAACAACAGCCGCCTAGAGTAGAGTGAGACCTTACCTTGAACTCCCCCCAACCACCCCCCCGCAAAAAAAAAAAAAAAAAAAAAACCAAGCTGGGTGTGGTGGTGGCGCACGCCTTTAATCTAAGCACTGGGGAGGCAGAGATAGGAGGATTGCTATGAGTTCAAGGCCACCCTGAGACTACATAGTGGATTCTAGGTCAGGCTGGGCTAGAGTGAGACCCTACCTTGAAAAACAAAAACAAACAAAAATAAATAAATAAAAAGAAGGAAAGGAAGGAAAGGTATCATAAAATTCCTACTGCCAATGATCACAGCAAATGATAACCTTCTGTATTCACAGAGGACACACCATACTAGTAGTTCAATGATTCTCTGCTAGAGAAAAACTGAGTGGTTAGGAAGGCATGTGGAATTTAGTCTCAATCACAACAGAAACTCAGTCTCAACAAGCACAATTCTCAGAAGATCTTGGATGGACTAGGGAAAGGTATGGATGCTATGAGGATGTCTGACAGAAGGGGAGATCAAGTCACTCACCTTGTGCAGAGGAAGCACGAGGAACGCTCCTCCCCCACTGGCTTCGATGATTATGGCAACAAATCTGGGATTGACGGCACAAAAGGAACTGTCCCAGGTCACACGAGAAACCCGAATATCATCATAGCACTGGTCATTTTTCACCGCCTGTCCAAATACGTGCCGGAATTTGCTCTGCCGTACCACTCGCCTCATGGTGCCTGCAGAGAGACAAGAAGAATCCCATCAGAACTGGGCACCAGCCTGAAAGCCTGACTTGTACAAATGCAACGCTCCTCCAGAGGAAAGGCAGCTTAGCATTTTGTCTGCTCTCCTAAAAAGTAGCCAAATTGCAAATCCAAATTTCCTTTAACAGCGCACACTCAGAGAAAACTGCAAAATGCGTCAGGGAAAAAAAAATTACAAAGAAATGAAAAACTCCAGAATCCAAGATCCAGAAATGGCTCATCAGTTTTGATTTCAAAAGAAAGGATGAAGGAATATTAGTCTTTCAGGGCTGGGTGGGAATAACTCACTGTAAACCTCTCCCATTTTAAAGATAAGAAAATGCCAAGTGCAGTTATGCGGTAGACAGGAAGCAGAAGAAAGCCCCAAACCAAGTCAGGATCTGTGGCTTTCCTCCCCAGCCTGCCAAGGTAATTTCTCAGTCTTTAAACATTTTCCCCAGACATCAGCACTCTTCTCCCTTGAGAACGGTGCCTGCTCCCCAGAGTGTCTCCAGAAGACCAGCTGCAGCACAGTGGGAGCCCAAGAGACTGAAACAGACGTCCTGTACCCTCCTTGTGAGACAGGCGCGCTAACCACAGCAACTGGCACCACACTGAGGGGTGCTAAGTGCCACACACTGAGAAACAGGGAAGATTAGCCTGGCGCCACCACATGAGTCAAGAGGCAGCCCTCCAAAACAGGAGAAGTATTTCAATGGAAAGTGGTTGATCAAAGCCACTTTTTTTTTTTTTCCTTTGGTTTTTTTCAAGGTAGGGTCTCACTTTACCTAGCCCAAGATGACCTGGAATTCACTATGTAATCTCAGGGTGGCCTCGAACTCACAGTGATCCTCCTACCTCTGCCTCCCAAGTGCTGGGATTAAAAACACACACCATCATGCCTGGCCAAAACCACTTTAGAATGACAGTCTGGCCATGGCACAGAGAAGGGATTAAACAGGAAGAAGCAAAAAGCCAGTCAGGAAGCAGCAACAGTATATACCTAACCTGGGACAGCACTGGACAGGGGAAAGGAAAAACACAGGGACCAGTGTGGAGAGTGAAACCAGCGTGGGTTTTCATGCGGTGAACTGGGAAAGCTGAGGGGAGGTGGGGTGACAACAAGCTAGGTTCCTGGGCTTCCTCATAGCTCATTTCAGACTCCAAATCTCTGGACTGCCAGACAGGCCTGTGCACAGAAGGCTCTGTGCTTTAAAGGCAGGACTCCCACCTCAGGTTTTCTAGATAGCACTCAACGTAATTTTCCTGTCTTCTACTATGCAAAATTGTTAAGGATAGAGGAACTTGGATAAAACTAAGCGGAATTAAAATATGGTCAAAGCTGGGTGCGGTGGCGCATGCCTTTAATCCCAGCACTAAGGAGGCAGAGGTAGGAGGATCACCATGAGTTTGAGGCCACCCTGAGACTACATAGTAAATTCCAGGTCAGCCTGGGCTAGAGCGAGACCCTACCTCGAAAAAACAAAAACAAAACAAAAAGAATATGTTCAAACATTGGTAACTGAGCTGAAAACCAGCTCACCATGAGCAGAGGCACAGGTGACAGCTGTTCACTTATGTCAAATGGGACACATGGTGGACCACTGCGAATTCCTTTCCTCTTGTCCCTGAGCCCACTCCACTATTTTTATTGTTGTTGTTTGAGGGTTAGGGTCTCACTCTAGTCCAGGCTGACCTGGAATTCACTATGTAGTCTCAGGATGGCCTTGAATTCACGGCAATTCCCCTACCTCATGCCTCCCAAGTGCTGGGATTAAAGATGTGCGGCACCGCGCCGGGCTCCACTCCACTATTAAATGCACAGAAAGAATTTATTTTTGCCAGAGCCGCCTCCTATCCTTCCAAGGTGTGTGCAAAAAGGTGGCCTCTCTCCAATCCTGGGGCATGTGGCTGGGCTGAGGCAACAGACCTTTGGCAGGAATCTGAGCACTGTGTTCCTTAGCCAAGCTGTTGCCAGACCTTCCCAGCTGTCTACCAGGACCCTGCACTTCGAATACTTGGGAGAGGAGATGGCAAATGGCAACGCTTCGAGCTGGCCGGCATTCCTTACTTGTGGCACAAACACAAGTATGAGCTAGCTACGACGGCCTCCACAGGGTGGTGGAGGCTAAAAGGAAAGCACGTCTGTGCAAAAGCCACTGCACTGCCTTTTCGTCGCCGGACCCACCACCCTACACAACCATCTACAAGCGACAGAAGCTGAAAGTCCCACCAGCTCCGTCCAGTGTTTCACAATGATATGGAAAAGGACTGCACCATTACCACAGTCAGTATCCTTCATGTAGTGAAAACTCTTAGAAATTCATACAATTAAAACCTAACAGGCAAAAGACATGATCAGGTAATTTACACACACACACACACACACACACACACACAATACAGATAGGTTTTGTCACCATTCCCTCCTAAAACCCTAAAAATGTGACAGTGAAAGAATAAAAACAGGATAAGCTCTAGAGGACAAGAAGATGGGAAAGGCGACGCAAGAAGACAAATAAAACATAAGTTTGGAAGAAAGTACTTCACACACAAGAAACTGACATGTGTGAGTGTCCTTCACTCAGCCGAGTGTCTCAGGCCAGGGCACCAAGGCTCACTGTGAATCCCCAACAGTCAAGACAGAAATTATACAGCTCAAGCCAAACGTGGTAACACATACCTACGGTCCCAGCCCTTTGTACGGAGCAGACGGATTAGGAGACCAAGGCCAGCCTTGGCTACACAGCAAGTTCAAGACCACCCTAGCTATAAGAGACAGTCTCAATTTTAAAAAGTGTTCAGAGAATTGATTGAAAGCTTGAATCCAGGCAGCTGGACACACAACTGCATAGCCAGGGAACTGGCCCACGCCCTCCCCAGCGAACGCAGGAGAGGCCACACTGCAGCTCTCCAGTCGCCTTCTGTCACTGGTCCCCCTAAGCCGCTCCCGGCTCCCACAATACCAAGATAGCACCCAGCTCACCCGGCAAAAGACCAGGCTTCACTGCACTTAGTGGGACCCACCATTCAAGGGAATCTTCACACCCAGGCACAGCTATGAGGTGGCGTTTATTATTTATTGTTTTTTCTTCAAGGTAGGGTCTCAATCTAGCCCAGTCTGATTTGGAATTCACTGAGAAGACCCAGGCTGACTTTGAATTCAGTGACCTTCCTATATCTGCCTCCTGAGGGCTAGAGTTACAGGTATGTGCCACCATGCCTGGCTAGTGATCCTCCTATATTTGCCTCCTGAGAGCTAGGGTTAGAGGTGTGTGTCACCATGCCTGGCTACTGATCCTTCTATCTGCCTCCTGAGGCCTAAGGTTGGTTAGAGGTATGTGCCACCATGCCTGGCTAGTGATCCTCCTATATCTGCCTCATGAGGGCTAGGGTTAGAGGTGTGTGCCACTATGCCTGGATAGTGATCCTTCTATATCTGCCTCTTGAGGTCTAAGGTTAAAGCTGTGTGCCACCATGCCTGGCTAGGGGGTGGCTTTTAAAACTTTACTTTTAAACACTGAATGGACATTAGAGGAAGGCCTCTCACTTAACAAATACAGTTTTTTCTTTATAAATAAGCTAAATACCACCGTACCTCACAACAATATGAAGATTAGCCAGGCGTGGTGGCACACGCCTTTAATTGCAGCACTCTGGGAGGCAGAGGTAGGAGGATCAAAAGTTCAAAGTCATCCTCAACTAGCTACATAGTGAGTTAGAGGCTAGCCTGAACTACAAAAAGACACTGTCTCAAAAAGGAGGGAAGGAGGGCTGGGGAGATGCCTCAGTGGTTAAGGTGCTTCTTTGCAAAGCCCGCTGGCTCAGACTCCATTCCCCAGTACCCATGAAAAGCCAGATGCACAAAGTGGCGTATGGATCTGGAGTTGGTTTGCAGTGACAAGAGGCCCTGGCATACTCATTCCTTCATTCCCTCTCTCTGATGGCACATAAATAATAAAAACATTTTTTTTCCCTTATTTATTCATTTCAGAGTGAGGAAGAGGGAGAGAGAGAAAATGGGCATGCCAGGGCTTCCAGCCACTGAAAACTAACTCCAGATGCATGTGCCCCCTTGTGTATCTGGCTTATGTGGGTCCTGGGGAATCAAACCAGGATCCTTTGGCTTTGTAGGCAAACACCTAGACTGCTAAGCCATCTCTCCAGGCGAAAATATTTATTAAAAACCATAAAAGTGGGCTGGAGAGATGGCTTAGCAGTTAAGCACTTGCCTGTGAAGCCTAAGGACCCCAGTTCAAGGCTTGATTCCCCAGGACCCACATTAGCCAGATGCACAAGGGGGCCCATGCATCCGGAGTTTGTTTGCAGTGGCTGGAGACCCTGGCACGCCCAGTCTCTCTCTGTCTCTTTCTCTCTGTGTCACTCTCAAATAAATAACTTAAAAAAAAAAAACATAAAACTAACAGAAAGTCATTCAACATCACCATAGTGTCTCCTTATTTCCATCATTACTGTTTCTTTTGGCAGAACGAGACAGAAGGCCTGCTGCAATAGTGAAGTACGGGGCAGAGACAATGAGAGCTCCAGCGCGAGTCAGGAAGGCTGAAGCGCTGCCGATGGTCAGGCAGCGCGAGCCCATTAACATCCAAGGTCAAATCTGATCTGAGCTCAGCTGTCCACACGAAACACAGCTGCTTTTGCGACACAGAATGCCTCAAGCGCTTCAGGCACAACGGAGAGCAGCGATTATGAAGGCAAGCTCCGGAGCCTGACAGCCTCCTGAGTAAGAAGCACAGCTGTACTAGTTACTTCCTGGCCATGGCTCACTAGGGCAAGTCTATGCCAGATTCTCTATCAGGAAGTAGGTACCACACGTTTAAAATTGAAGTGATCATGAAGTAAGCACTTGGTGATGGAACAGTGCCAAAGGCTTGTAGCTTACAGCACCCAATCACTCAACCGATGCCAACTATGGGTGTCATCCTAGTCACTAATATAAAATAATAATTCAGATTCAAGTTCCAACTTTGCCACTGGTTAGCAAATTACCTAGCCTCTCTGAGCCTCAGTTTCCTCATCTGTAAATGAAGAAAATGATACCTAAAGCCGGGTGTGGTGGTGCATGCCTTTAATCCTGGCACTCAGGAGGCAGAGGTAGGAGGATCGCTGTGAGTTTGAGGCCATCCTGAGACTACATAGTGAATTCCAGGTCAGCCTGGGCTAGATGAGACCCTACCTCAAAAAAAAAAAAAGAAAAGAAAAGAAAAGAAAAAGAAAAGGAAGAAAAGAAAATGATACCCAAGAATTTAAACCAGTATCTGACCACCCCCCCCCCAAAAAAAAGCCCAATGGGCTAGAAAGATGGCTTAGCGGCTAAGGCACCTGCCTGCAAAGCCAAAGGAGCTTGTATGCCACTGCATACGAGAGGCCCTGGCGTGCCCTTTCTTTCTTTCTTTCTCTCCCTCTCTCCCTCCCTCCCTCCCTTAAATAAATAAAACTAAAATATCTATATATTTTTTAAAGCCCGAATTCAGGCTGGAGAAATGACTCAGTGGTTATGGAGCTTGCCTGCGAAGCCTAAGGACCCAGGTTCAATTCCCCAGGACCCATGTAAGCCAGCTGTACAAGATGGTGCATGTGTCTAGAGGTCCTGGTGTGTCCATTCTCTCTCTCTCATAAATAAATTAAAATTGAAAATTAAAAAAGCCCAAATTCAACAGGCTTCACTACTAAAATCTATAAACATTTAAAAGAACTAATAATAAGTTAACACAAATTCTTCCCCAAAAAGGGGAACACTTCAGGCTAATTATATGACACCAGTATCACCTGACACAAAACCAAAGGCAGGATGCAAGCACAGCCCAGCAGCTCTCATGAATAGGGATGAAAACCTGGATTTGTGCACAGGAAGGGAATTACACCCCATAACCAGTGGATTCATCTCAGGAATGCAAAGGTTAGTTCAACATCTGAAAGTGAATCGATGGAACACAGTATGCAACAAAAGTCAAAAATCACAAGACTGTAGCCGGGCATGGTGGCACATGCCTTTAATCCCAGCACTCAGGAGGCAGAGGTAGGAGGATCGTCAAGAGTTCAAGGCCACCCTGAGACTGCTGAGTGAATTCCAGGTCAGCCTGCGCTAGAGTGAGACCCTAACTTGAAAAACTAAATAATAATAATAATCATCATCATCATCATCACCAGACTGTCTTAGACATAGACAAAGCATTAGACGAAACCTGGTAAACCACTCAACAGATGAGGACTTCCTCATGATGAAGGCCCCTGAAGAGGCCACACTGAACACACAGTCAAACAGTAAAAGATGCTTTCTAAGAGCTTGAACAAAACAAGAATATCGAGCCAGGCGTGGTGTGCACGCCTTTAATCCCAGCACTCAGGAGGCAGAGGTAGGAGGATCGCTGTGAGCTTGAGGCCACCCTGAGACTCCATAGTAAATTCCAGGTCAGCCTGGACGAGAGTGAGACCCTACCTCGGGTGGCGGGGGTGGGGGGGGTGACAAAACAAGAATATGTGCTCTTGCTACTTCAGTAAAACTTTCTATATAGATAAAATATGATGCTAAGATTTAAAATCCTACAGAACCCACATAAAGAATGATGACAACTAACAACTAATGCAGCAAGGCTGCAAGATTCGAGATCAATAAACAAAAATGAATTGTTTTTATATATTTATAACAATCACAAATGAAATTAATAACAATTCCAATCATAATAGCAGCAAGAATAAAAAGAGGGACTTAGGGAGATGGCTCCGTGGGTAACAGCCGAGGTGGGTTTCTGTAATCCCCCACACGCCGATGCTAGATGGAGGTGGAGACAGGAGAATTTCCCAGAAAGATGGCTGTGAGCACAGAAAAGAAAAACAGAAGAAAACCTCAACAGCAGAGCAAGATCCAGAAAGAGAAAACCTGCCTCAAATTGGTGGAAAAGCAAGAACTGACCTCTAAGCACACTGAGTATACCTATGAATAAACCTAAGGGAGGTGGAAGACCTGCAAAGTAAAACGACAAACCACTAGTAATTAAAGAAGAAACAACTCAGGCTGGAGAGATGGCTCAGCAGTTAAGGGGCTGGCTGCAAAGACCGAGGACCCTGGTTCAATTCCCCAGTACCCACAAAAAGCCAGATGCACAGTGGCACATGCGTCTGGAATTCATTTGAAACGGCTGGAGGGCCTGGCACGTACACACACACACACACTCTCTCTCTCTCTCTCTCGCTCTCTCTGTGTTTGCAAATAAAGAAAATATTTTTCAAAAAGAAGAAACAGGGTGGGAGAGATGGCTTAGCGGTTAAGCGCTTGCCTGTGAAGCCTAAGGACCCCAGTTCGAGGCTCAATTCCTCAGGACCCATGTTAGCCAGATGCACAAGGGGGCGCACACATCTGGAGTTCATTTACAGAGGCTGGAAGCTCTGGCGTGCCCATTCTCTCCCTCCCTCTCTCTCTCTCTCTCTCCTTCTCTCTGTCTCTCTTCTTTTCTCTGTTGCTCTCAAATAAATAAATAAACAAACAAACAAAAATTTGAAAAAAAGAAGAAACAAATCGTTATCAATGGAAAAGCACCCCAAGTTTATGGATCTGAATACACAGACACTATTAAGACAGCAATTTTCCCCAAATTGGGACACAGATGCAAGGCAGTGCCTATCAGTACCCTAGCTGAACGTATCACAGAAATTGATGAACTGATTTAAAATTCATATGACATCGCAAGGGACCCCAAAATAGTCAAATGACCTTTAAAAAGAAAAACAAATTAGGCAGGGCATGGAGGACTACCATGAGTTCAAGGCCACCCTGAGACTACATAGTGAATTCCAGGTCAGGCAGAGCTAGAGTGAGACCCTACCTCAAAAGAACAAAAACAAAAATATACATATTTATATATTTTTTAAAAGTGGGGGGGACTGGGTGTGGTGGTGCACATCTTTAATCTCAGCACTCGGGAGACAGAGGAAGGAGGATCACTGTGAGTTCAAGGCCAGCTTGAGACTACATAATGAATTTCATCCAGGTCAGCCTGAGCTGGAATGAGATCTACCTCAAAAAGCCAAAAAAAGAAAAAGAAAAGAAAGACATCATAGCAATAAAGCTTCCCGGCCTTGGATTTTGACATAAGATACTTAGATATGACACCATGAGCACAGACAACGGAAGAAAAAGAAGATAAACTGATCTTGTCAACATTTCAAACTTTGCACTTCAAGGACATCCGTAGGAGGAGATGGCTGGGCAGTTAAAGGCACCTGCTTGCCAAAGCCAGTCAGCCAGGGTTCAATTCCCCAGTACCCATGTAAAGCCAGATATACAAGGTAGTGAATGCATCTGGAGTCTGTTTACAGCAGCAAGAGACCCTGGTACACTCTCTGTGTGTCTCTCCCACCCCCCACTATAAATAAACATCTTTAAAGTTTTCTTTTTAAAAGGAAAAAGAATACTCTCAAAAAAAAAAAAAAAAACAGGAAATGGATCTGGAAAGGATTGTACTAAGTGAGGTAACCCAGGCCCAGAAAGTCGAACGTCACATGTTCTTTCTCATACGTGGATCCTAGCTACAGATGACGGAAGAAAATTCAGTAGCAGAGGCCAGTAAGCTAGAAAGGAGATATAAAGAGAATAGAAAAGGAGGAGGGGGGGGGAGACAATAGGATGGTATTGTATATATGTAAGCAGAAGAACAGATCAATGGGGGTGAAAAGGCCTAAGGGAGGACAGGGGAAGAGATTGAGTAACGGAAAGGTGGAGGGAGGGCTAATCAAAATCTAAGACGATATAAATGTCATATGGAAACCTACTTTTGTGGACAATGGAACACACAGGAGTCATAGATTGTTTCTAGAAAATTTTCAGTGCCAGGGATGGGACCCTCCAGTGAGTTGTTGGCCAGGGAGGTCCCTGATGCCCCCAAAACATTACAGGCCATTGCCGAGGCCCTTGGTTTCCCACCAGGAATAGATGGTAAGACCCTATTGCTGAAGACTCCACATACTTGGGCTGCAAGGTCACTGAGAAATCCTGCTGGAGCTGAACTGAAAACCTCCTCCATATAGACCAGCTGACAGAAAGCTGGAAGAAACCATTCTGCACGCAGTTCAATGGGAGAGAGAGAAATCACCAGTGAAGATACCCAACAATGAACACTGCAAGCCTTGTATTTGGCCAGCCAGGCCAAATGAGCCAATGGGTACAACAGTGGCACAACTGTTATGGGGGGAAACCAACCACCCTCTAATTTGACTGGAGTCCTGCTCCATGGGAGAAAATACATCCCTGATACTGAAAACCTACAACAGGGGTAGTCATGAGCCCTAGGGGTGTAACGTCTGCTGCTATCTGGCTAAATGTATATACTATGCTCATCAAACTTCCAAGTAAGCACTTCTCTTAATGTTCATACCCATGTATAAATGCTACTCTCACTTTTGGTAGAGAACCTTCTCTTTTCAGATGGCAGTGTCCTTGGGATGACTCGGCAGGCACCATGGTGCTGAGAAGTAACAGAGGCGTGCTCAGCACTGAAATATCTCAATCACACCTTCCATGGCTCAGGGTCCATTGCAGAAGAGGTGGTGGAAAGAATGTAAGAGCCAAAGGAAGGGTAGGACTCCTTACAACGTACTCCTACAGGCACAAAATGGCCTGGATATCCATGGCCTCACAGTGCCTGACACTACCTACGCAAGACCATCATAATAGGAAGAAAAAATCATGACATCAAAATAAAAAAGACTGATTAAGAGGGAGAGGGGATATGATGGAGAGTGGACTTTCAAAGGGGAAAGTGGGGGGAGAGAGGAAATTACCATAGGATATTCTTGACAATTATGGAAGTTGTCAATTAAAAAAAAATAATTTTTTTTCAAAAATGAAAAAAAAAGTACAAGGGCTGCACTGGAGAGATGCTTAGTGGTTAAGGCATTTGCTTGCAAAGCCAAAGGACCCAGGTTCGATTCCCCAGGACCCACATTAGCCAGATGCAAAAGGGGGGGCACAAGCATCTGGAGTGCATTTGCAGTGGCTGGTGACCCTAGCATGCCCAGGTTCTCTCTCTCTCTCTCCCCCCTCCTCTTTCTCTGTCAAATAAATAAAGTAAAAGGGTTGGTGTGGTGGCCCACGACTTTAATCCCAGCACTTGGGAGGCAGCGGTGGGAGGATCACTATGAGTTCAAGGCCACATAGTGAATTCTAGGTCAGCCTGGACTACAGTGAAGCTTTACCTCAAAATAAATAAATAAATAAAATAAGAATTCCTATAGTGCAAAAGAAAAGAAAATCAACCCAATTTAAAAACTGGATCAGCCGGGCATGGTGGCATGTTCCTTTAATCCCAGCACTGAGGAGCCAGAGATAGGAGGATAGCTGAGAGTTGGAGGCCACCATGAGACTACATAGTGAATTTAAGGTCAGCCTGAGCTAGAATGAGACCCTACCTTGAAAAACCTCAAAACCAAAAATAATAATAATAAAATAACCAAAAACTAAAATAAAATAAAAAACTAAAAATGGGTCAGCCAGGACTAGAGAGAGCTGGCTTAGTGGTTAAGGTGCTTGCCTGTAAAGCCAAAGGACCCCCGGTTCGATTTCCCCAGTACCTACGTAAGCCAGTGTACAAGGTGGTGCATGTGTCTCAAGTTTCATTTACAGTGGCTGAATGCCTTGGGGCACCCATTCTTTCCCCCACCCCTCTGTGCTTCTCTCTGCCTCTTTCTCTTTCAAATAAATAAATAAAAATAAATATTTTTTAAAACTGGGTCAGCCAGCCAGGCATGGTGGTGCACACCTTTAATCCTAGCACTGGGGTGGCAGAGGTAGGATAGCCGTGAGTTCAAGGCCACCCTTGAGACTACAGAGTGAATTTCAGGTCAGCCTGAGCTAGAGTGAGACCCTACCTCAAAAAAAAAAAAAAAAAAAGATCAGCCAGGACACTTGTAATCCTAGAACTAAGGAGAATCTGGAGTTCAAAGCCAGTCTTAGCTACATGCGTTCTGGCCAGCCTGAGCTACATGAGATCCTATTTAAAAAACCAAGGATTGGGCTGGAGAGATGGCTTAGCAACTAAGGCGCTTGCCTTGGAAGCCTAAGGACCCATGTCCAACTCTGCAGATCCCACATAAGCCAGATACACAAAAGTGAGGCAAGGACAAGGTCACACATGCACACTAGATGGCACAAGCATCTGGAGTTCGATTGCACTGGCTGAGGCCCTACCATGCCAATTCTCTCTCTAAAATAAAAATAAATAAATAAATAAATAAATGAAAACCAAGGATCATAAGACCAGCTGGCTATTGGCTCTGCCTCCCATTGTTATGGGATTGTGGATGCATGTTCCACTTTCCATCCAGCCTTATGTGGGTGTTGGAGAATTAAACATGGGCCCTCTGGCTTTGCAAGAAGGTGCCTTTAACTGCTGCATCATCTCAGTCCCAGTTTTTACTTTAATAAAGCCTACCCTGGAAATACTCCCAGTCTTACTAAAATGAGGTAGAGTGGTAAATTGTATCTTGTAAGAGCTTGGGGTCAAGTTTGTAATTCTCACAGCTTGCAGAAATTAAAACCATGTTTGAATTGCCTACTTTCTGAAGCCAATTCTTCAAATTTGTAAACATTTCCTTGATTTCTTTAATGAATTACTGAGTACTCCTACACACCCCTCCCACCCAGCCCTCTAATTTTTTTTTTTTTTTTTTTTTTTGGAAGCAAGCCCAACAGACTGGGCTTTTTTTGCTTTTTTTTTTTTTTTTCATGTGAGAGGGAGACAGAATTGGTGGGCTACATATCCCCAGGTCTAAACTACGGATTCTATGCCAAGTACTTCACAGGTTATAAAATAAATAGTTTTATTAAGATATTCATACCTTGTATTTCACCCACTTTGTATGGTGCAAAAAAAGAGAGAAGTGGGCTGATGAGATGGCTCAGTGGTTGAGGCACTTGCCTGCATAGCCTGACAAGCTAGTTCAACTCCCCAGGACCCACGTAAGCCAGATGCACAGAGTAGCACATGCATCTAGAGTTCACTTGCAATGGCTGAAGGCCCTGGCGCACCCAGTCTCTGTCTGTCTGTCTCTCTCTCTCTCTCTCTCTGCTTGCAAATAAATAATTTTTTAAAAAAGAGAGAAGCGTATAGTTCTGCAGTGCTAATCTGCTTATGAATGTCTGCAATCATCACTATAGTCAGGTTTGGACCACTGTCATTACCTCAGAAAGAAACCCTGCACCCATCACTTTAGCTCAGACCTCCAGCTCTAGATTTCCCTCCACCCCCCTAATTTCATGCTGCGAGTTTGAGGCCAACCTGGGCTACACAGCACAACCCCATCTCTTAAAACAAACAAACCAAGCTGGGTGTGCTGGTGCATACCTGTAATCCCAGTACTTGGGAGGTGGAGGCAGGATGCGGCCACCATCATTTTGAGGAGTCAGGGCCTCACTGTGTAACTCAGGCTAGTCTCAAATTGGCAATCCCCTCCTGCCTCCACTTCCCAAATGCTGGGCCTGCATGCAGACAAGCCTGTGCCACTCCTGGTCATAAGGTAAAATTTTAGTAAGTAGATAACAGGTCACTGCTGTTTGACTTCGAGTAATGAAAATTTAAAGGCTGGTAAGCGCTATTCATACAACCTAGCACCTAACGAAGCAGAACATAAAAATTTCCTTACATTTTGGGTAAATATAGCCAAGAATACGAACCACAAACACCAAGTCTACTGCATGGCTTCTGGACTGATTGTATGAGCTAAAAGTGCTCCTAGAACATCCACCATAATTACAGTTGGTCATCACTGACCTACAGGAGAGGTGAGGCTGGTATCCTCTGGTACTGCCAAGTTACCTACAAAAACTTATTTCATAGGCCTCACAAGAAATGTGTTGGAAGGATTAGCCGGGCATGATGGCACACATAGGAGGATCACTGTGAGTTCGAGGCCACACTGAGACTACATAGTGAATTCCAGATCAGCCTGGGCTACAGCAAGCCCTACCTGAAAAACCAAGGAAATATGTTGGAGAAAAACAGTATTTATATTGCAAAGACATCAAATAAAACATCCTCAAACACTTGAGTAAATGTCTATTTTCTTGTTCTGCTTCCATCATTAAAAAAAGAAAAAGGAGCATGACTTTGATATTTTCCTGTTTACTGGGAAATTATCTGTTTAAAGACTGCAGCAGATGTATTTGTTGGTCCATATGAAAGGAAATACATCCTGCTAGGAACACACACAGGAAAACCCTATTCGTAGCAAAATCCTGCTGGGCAGCTGTGCCGAGAGCATTCCAGAGCAGTGATGAGGGCAGCTAGCGGCCTGGAGTATTCTCTCGGCTGGCAGCAACTATAGGAAGGCTCCAAACGTCCACTCAGGGAAAGGACATGCTCCTCCTAAGCTAGCGCCTTTATGACAAGCACTTTTTTTTGTTTTTATTTATTTATTTGAGAGAGAGAGAGAATGGGCGCACCAGGGCCTCCAGCCACTGCAAACAAACTCCAGATGCATGTGCCACCTTGTGCATCTGGCTTATGTGGGACCTGGGTCCTTTGGCTTTGCAGGCAAACGCATTAACCGCTAAACCATCTCTCCAGCCCACGACAAGCACTTTTTTAAAAATATTTTATTCATTTACTTGAGAAAAGAGAGAGAGACAAAGAGGCAGATACACAGAGAGAGTGGGTACTCCAGGGCCTTCAGCTGCTGAAAACAAAACTCCAGACACATGTGCCACCTTATGCATCTGGCTTACGTGGCATCTGGGGAATCGAACCTGGGTACTTAGGCTTCGCAGGCAAGCGCCTTAACTGCTAAGCCAACTCTCCACCTCAACAAGCACTTTTTAACATGGAAGACAGTGGAGGTGTTATTTAATATAAGTAGGATAGCAAAAGAAAAGACAATGTCCTAAACTCTGAAAAACAGCCATCCAAAGCTTCTTTTTCAGAAGTGGAAAATGCAGTGGCATGTGAGTTGACACAGCGCACACTCACGAGAGCAGACGGCCCACGTGAGGATGTGAGTCGACACAGAGCGCACACTCACGAGAGCAGACGGCCCACGTGAGGATGTGAGTCGACACAGAGCGCACACTCACGAGAGCAGACAGCCCACGTGAGGACGTGAGTTGACACAGAACGCACACTCACGAGAGCAGACGGCCCACGTGCGGACGTGAGTCAACACAGAGCACACGCTCAGAGCAGACGGCCCAAGTGAGAATGTGAGTCTACATAAAATACACATTCACAAGAGCAGAAGACCTAAGCCAATAAGGGGCACTCCGAGTAAATACAGAAAAATCAACATTTAGCATTGCTGAATGGAGTTGGCTGACCTTTGTCTTACTGTTTTCAGTAAAATCCATATGGGACATTCAAAGAATTGTAACAAATCACACATTTTCACCGTGTTTACCTTTTTTAAAAAAATGTTTATTTTTATTTATTTATTTGAGAGAGACAGACACAGAGAGAGGAAGATGGGGCACACCAGGGCCTCCAGCCACTGCAAACGAACTCCAGATGCATGCGCCACCTTGTGAATCTGGCTTACGTGGGTCCTGGGGAATCGAGCCTCATACCAGGGTCCTTGGGCTTCACAGGCAAGTGATTAACTGCTAAGCCATCTCTCCAGCCCTGTATTCACCTTTGAAACAGTCACATGAGACATTCCAAGAAAACCACTGATTTACCTACTTTATGAATTTTTTTTATTTGCAAGCAGAGAATGACAGAAGGGACAAAATCGGAGCACCAAGGCCTCCAGCCATGGCAAAAGGACTCCAGATGCGTGTACCACTTTGTGCATGTGCTTTGCATGGGTACTGCGGAATCTAACTCAGATCTTCAGGCTCTAAAGGCAAGTGCCTTAAAACTGAGCCATCTCTCCAGGCCTATTTACCTACTTTATTAAGAACTATTTTTAGGGCTGGAGGGATGGCTCAGCAGTTAAGGCATTTGCCTGCAAAGCCAAAGGACCTGGGTTCGATCCCAGGACGCACGTGAGCCAGATGCATAAGATAGCAAACACCTCTGGAGTTCATTTACAGCAGCTGGAAGCCCTGGTGCACCCATTCTCTGTCTCTCTGAAATAAATTAATTAAATTAAAGAATAAGAACTAAGCTGGGCATGGTGGCGCACGCCTTTAATCCCAGCACTCAGGAGGCAGAGGTAGGAGGATCGCCCTTAGTTCGAGGCCACCCTGAGACAACACAGTGAATTCCAGGTCAGCCTGGGCTAGAGCGAAACCCTACCTTGAAAATAAAAAATAAATATATTTTTTAAAAAAGGTGCCTCATACATCTGATATTTGTTTCCAGCAGAGCATCAAGGAATTCTGGCACACCCATACAACACATACACACATGCACAAACACATGCACACACATATATAGAAGTAAAAATTAGGGCTGGAGAGATGGCTCAGTGGTTAAGGTGCTTGCCTGCAAAGCCTAAGGACCCAAGTTCAATTCCCCAGTACCCACATAAGCCAGATGAACATGGTGGCACATGCCTCTGGAGTTTGTTTGCAGTGGCTGGAGGCCCTGGGGCACCCATTCTCCCCCCACCCCTCTCTATTTAGCTTACATGAGATCTAGAGAGTGGAACATAAGTCCTTAGCCTTTGCAGACAAGCACCTTAGCCACTAAGCCATCTCTCCAGTCCAAAAAATAAAATAGATTTTTTAAAAATTTTAGAAAGTAAATATTAAAAAAGACCACATGAAACTTTTATTATAAAACCCAGCAAAAACAGACATTGAAGATTTGTCATACACAGCAACTACAGCTGAAAGACATTTGCTATCTGTTATTTAGATGAACTTGTTGCAAAAGATACAGCCTAGAAAAACTGGAAGCTACTTAAGACAACTGACTGCAACTATGTAAAACCTTGAAGGTTCAAGATACCAAGACATCAAGTATGGAAAGAAGCCGGGTATGGTGACACACGCCTTAAATCCCAGCACTTGGAAGGCAGAGGTAGTAAGACGGCTTGAGTTCAATGACAGCCTGAGACTAAACAGTAAATTCCATGTCAGCCTGGACTAGAGTGAGACCCTACCTTGAGAAATGGAAGGAAGGGAAGGAGGGTAGGAGGAGGAGAGGGAGGAGGAGAGGGAGAGGAGAGAAAAGAAAGGAAAAGAAAAGAAAAAAAAACAAGAATAGAAAGAGCTACAGACACATGCGCCACTTAGTGCATCTGGCTCACATGGGTACTGGAGAATCAAACCTGGGTTGTTAGGTTTTGCAGGCAAGAACCTTAACCTCTACATCTCTCCAGCCCCTGCTTTTTAGGCTTTCTTTCTTTCTTTCTTTCTTTCTTTCTTTCTTTCTTTCTTTTTTCTACAGCCCTGAGAATGTTTGTTTTGTTTTGTTTTTTAATATTTTATCTATTTATCTGACAGAAAGGGAGGGACGGAGGGAGGCAGATAGAGAACGGGCATGCCAGGATCTCTAGCCACTACAAATGAATTCCAGATACATGAGCTACGTTGGATACTGGGGAATCGAACCTGGGTCCTCAGGCTTTGCAGGCAAGCTATTTAACCACTAAGCCATCTCTCCAGCCCGAGTGCTTTTTGTTTGTTTGTTTGAGGTAGGGTCTCGCTCTAGCCCAGGCTGACCTGGAATTCACTATGTAGTCTCAGAGCCCCCAATTCCAAGTGCAATTTTTAAATCATGAGATTAGAAAACACCCCTAGTTCTCCAATATCAGAAGTATATATTTTCATTACAGAACTAATGCTCTGGGATATCGTGTCTGTAATCCCTTACCTCCTAATCTTCTGTTCATCACCAGTGTCTTTATAAACATAACTGCTTCTCCCATCCCTAGAGCTCTGAGGGAGGGCTGCTAAGGATGGTAGTGCAGGCTCCCTGCCCCAGAGAACGCTATGGCACCACACAAAACCATCCATGGCTATAGCAGTCTCCATGAAAGGGCACCACAGGAGACAAGACTCTGAAACTGAATGGGCCAACTGCAGAATTTTCACAGATGTGAGCAGCCCTGTAGTCTCACTTAAAAATTATGTTTTGGGGGCTGGAGAAATGGCTTAGCACTTAAAGCGCTTGCCTGCAAAGCCAAAGGACCTCAGTTCGATTCCCCTGGACCCACATAAGCCAGATGCACAAGGTGGTACATGCATCTGGAGTTCGTTTGCAGTGGCAAGAGGCCCTGGAGTGCCCATTCTCTCTATCTCTCCCCCCTCCCTCTCTCAAATAAATAAAAAAGAATTTTTTAAAAAAGAAAGAGGCCCAGCATGGTGGCACACGCCTTTAAATTTTTTTTGTTTATTTTTATTTATTTATTTATTTAAGAGCAACAGACAGAGAGAGAAAGAGGGGGAGAGAGAGAGAGACAGAGAGAGAGAGAGAATGGGCACACCAGGGCCTCCAGACACTGCAAACGAACTCCAGATGCGTGTGCCCCCTTGTGCATCTGGCTAATGTGGGTCCTGGGGAATCGAGCCTTGAACTGGGGTCCTTAGGCTTCACAGGCAAGGGCTTAGCAGCTAAGCCATCTCTCCAGCCCTGGCACACGCCTTTAATCCCAGCACTTGGAAGGCAGAGGTAGGAGGATTGCTGTGAGTTTGAGGCCAGCCTGAGACTACATAGGGAATTCCAGGTGAGCCTGAGCTAGAGCAAGACCCTACCTCACAAAACAAACAAGAAGTAAAAGAAAAAAGAAAGGAAGAGAACAGCTTAAAAAACAAAATATGTTTTGGGCTGGAGAGATGGCTTAGCAATTAAGGCACATGCCTGTGAAACCTAAGGACACAGGTTTGATTCTACAGGTCCCACATTAAGCCAGATGCACATGGTGGCTCATGCATCTGGAGTTCATTTGCAGTGGCTGGAGGCCATGAAGCGCCCATTCTCTCTCTCTCTCTCTCTCTCTCCCCCCCTCTTTCTCGGTGTATGTGTCTGTCTCTGTCTCCCTGTCCCTAATAAATAAATAAAAATAAATCTTTAAAAAGAAATTATGTTTTGGGGCTGGAGAAATGGCTTAGTGGTTAAGGCACTTGTCTGCAAAGCCAAAGGACCTAGGTTAGATTCCCCAGGACCCACGTAAACCAGATGCACAAGGTGGTGTGTGCATCTGGAGTTCGTTTGCAGTGGCTGGAGGCCCTGAATGCTCATTCTCTCTGTATCTGTCTCTCTTTCTCTCTGCTTCTTTCTCTCTCTCAAATAAATAAATAATTTTTTTAAAAAAGAAATTATGTTTTGATCCGGGTGTGGTGTCGCACTCCTTTAATCCCAGCACTCAGGAGGCAGAAGGTAGGAGGATTGCCATGAGTTCAAGGGCACCCTCAGACTACATAGTGAATTCCAGGTCAGCCTGTGCTAGAGTGAGACCCTACCTTGAAAAACCAAAAATAATAAAAATAAAAAATAAGTTATGTTTTGAAATATTCTTGCTCTGCTGACAACCTGCTTTCCTTACATACAACTATCCAAACGTGCTAGGTCTGTTTCCCACTACTTAGCCAGATGGGGTTTCTCTTGGAATAAAGTGGTTTTTTTTCTTTTCTTTTCTTTTTTTGAGGTAAGGTTTCACTCTAGTCCAGGCTAACCTGGAATCCACTATGTAGCCTCAGGGTGGCCTCAAACTCATGGCGATCCTCCTACCTTTGCCTCCTGAGTGCTGGGATTAAAGGAGTGCACCACCATACCCAGCTGGAATAAAGTTTTTTTTAATAAAGTTCTAATAATTCTTTGGCAATTTTATTATACCAAGGAAGTGAAATTACTGTATTAATGAAATAATAAATAAAATACAGTGACAATAACATATAAATAATAAAACCAAAAGGCATTTTTATGAACAACCTCATTTAGCCAGTGATAGGCAAAACTAGCAGTGTTGAAAATAATAAATAAATAACAGGTGTAGTGGCACCCACCTACAATCCTGTCAGCTGAGCAGTTGAGGCAGGAGGCTCCAAAGGCCACCCTGAGATACACAGCAAGACCCTGTCTCATCAGGAAACACCTTTAATCCCAGCACTTGAGAGGTGGAGGTAGGAGGATCACTGTGAGTTAGAGGCCAGCCTGGGCTAGAGTTAGTTCCAGGTCAGCCTGGGCTGAGTAAGATCCTACCTCGAAAAACCAAAAAAAGAAAAAAGAAAAAGAAAGAATTTCAGTCTCCAACTATGACATGGGAAACTAAAATTATTTCATTATTTCTAGAGTCGTATCACCATCTGAAGCCTAAGAGTCTATAGCGATCCCTTCCTTCACTGGACCCATCCCACATCTCCAAGAAAACACATATAGCTCACTGAGAACAAACATCACCTGCAGGGCTGCACACGTAACACACTCAGGTGTGAATGCTAACAGGTCCTGAATCCCACCCATTCATCTACTCCACTGCCTCCTATTAAGCCTCAGGCCACGTGCCTGGCACCATGCCATGCTAGACACCTCGGATAACTGAGCACAGCCTCGGTGCAGACACAGCAGAGTCAGATCATGCAAGTTTACCGAGCTGCTGTGAAGACAGCGCGGGCACGAAGTGGGCACCCGAGCACAGTCAGGGAAAGAAACCAGTCAGGATGCTCAGAAGTGACATTTCAGCTGAAATCCAAGAATGAATGTAAGTTAGTTGGGCAAAAGAAGAGGGACTTTCAGCAGGGAGGAACAGAAGTGCAGCGCGCACTGCAAGCCAGTCGGGTCCCCCAAGGCTCTCCAGGCCATGGTAAGGAGTTTACCTTTATCTGCAAAGTCTTGGGAGGCACAAGAAAATTGTTTAAATGTTGTGTGCATGACACAATCAGACTGGAATTTTAAAAGAGCTCTCTGCACACGGCTGGAGAGTGGATGTGCAGGCAGGAGCGTCTGAGAGGATTCAGGGGCACTTTATGAAATCACTGCAGCTGCCCAGGCCAGAAGTGACAGTTCTAACTAAGGGAATAAGCACAAGAAGACGGAGTCCGAAGACCTGACACCAGCTGGACTTCAAGCAGTTAAGAGAAAGAGGGTTTGATCTGGATGCTTGCAACCAGATGGTTCTGGTGCACTTGACACTCACGCCATCTCTTAGCAGCTCCAGAGGGCAATCTCATCACAAGCAGTGTGTCCAACACAAGTAAAACCATAGAGGAAATATTTTAAAATACATCTAAAAAATAATTCCCTTTCAGATTACTACCTGGATCTGTGGCTTTGGAATCACAGCACTTTGGGTGAAGCTCAGAGGTAGAGTATCTGAAATCCTACCCCAAAAATTAAAAAAAAAAAAAAATTAAAAAAAAACTCCAGGCTACCAATATTTTTGATGTAATCAAGAAATCAACTAGATGGTGGTGCATGCCTTTAATCCCAGCACTCAGGAGGCAGAGGTAGGAGGATCACCGTGAGTTCGAGGCCAGCCTGAGAATACATAGTGAATTCCAGGTCAGCCTGAACTAGAGTGAGACCCTGCCTTGAAAAAACAAAACAAAACAAAAAAGTCAACTAGAGCCAGGCATGGTGGTGCACGCCTTTAATCTGAGCACTCGGGACACAGAGGTAGGAGAATCACCATGAGTTTGAGGCCACCCTGAGACTACATTCCTGAGACTAATTCCAGGTCAGCCTGGGACATGGCAAGACCCTACCCCAAAAATACACACACACACACAAAAGTAGTAATAGTCAACACTAAGGGCACTTGGAATAAACTATACAATTTAGCATCACCCTACGTCTCATCAGAACTTATGTTTGGTTTTGTTTGTTTGTTTTGGTTTTTCAAAGTAGGGTTTCACTCTAGCCCAGGCTGACCTGGAATTCACTATGTAGTCTCAGGGTGGCCTTGAACTCACAGCGATCCTCCTACCTCTGCCTCCCAAGTGCTGGGATGAAAGGTGTGTGCCACCACGCCCAGCCAGAACTTGCATTTTATGGGAGGCTAAGGGATAACCGGGAGTTTGAGGGCTGCCTGGAGCGACAAAGTGAGATCCTGCCTCAAATAAAACAAAACAAAACAAAAAATTTATGTTTTATGCAACCAAAACGCCAAAATTTAGTTGGGCTGGAGAGATGGCTTAGTGGACAAGGGCACCAGAGAAGTGTCTCAGCAGTTATGGCATTTGACCTGCAAAAGCTGACAACCCAGGTTCAATTCCCCAGTACCCGTGTAAGCCAGATGCACAAGGTGGCACATGCATCTGGAGTTCATTTGCAATGACTACTAGAGGCCCTGTCATGCCAGTTCTCTCTCTCTCTCTCTCTGAAATAAATAAAATATTTTTAAAAAGTAAACCTATTGGCCCGGCATTGTGGCGCTCTCCTTTAATCCCAGCACTCGGGAGGCAGAGGTAGAAGGATCACATCGCGTGAGTTCAAGGCCACCCTGAGATTACATAGTGAATTCCAGGTCAGCCTGGGCCAGAGTGAGACCCTACCCCCAAAAATAAAATCAATCAATCAATCAATCAATAAATAAATAAAAAATAAACCTATTGGGCTAGAGAGATGGCTTAGCTGTTAAGGCACCTTCCTGTAAAGCCAAAGAGCCCAGGTTTGATTCCCCAGGACCCACGTAAGCCAGATGCACAAGGTGGCATATGCGTCTGGAGTTCGTTTGGAGTGGTTACAGGGCCTGGTACACCCATTCTCTTTCTGCTTCTTTCTCTCTCTCTCTCTCTCTCTTTCTCTCAAAAAAAAAAATTGTAAATAAAGGTATTGCCAGGTGTGGTGGCACACACCTTTAATCCCAGCACTTGGGAGGCAGAGGTAGGAGGATCGCCATAGTTCGAAGCCACCCTGAGACTACATAGTGAATTCCAGGTCAGCCTAGGCTAGAGTGAGACCCTACCTCAATAAATAAATAAATAGATAGATAGATAGATAGATAGATAGATAAATAAATAAATAAGGATACTATTGCAGTTATCTTACCATCACTGGGATAAAGCACCTGCACCAGAAACAGCCTATGGGAGTAAAGGATTTCTTTTGGCTTATACAATAGCAGGGTACAGTATGGTCTGAGCACAGATTGGACATTACCTCTATCACAGCAGGCGGAAACAGAGCAGGAGAGTGAGCCAAGTTCTGGAAGGGGTATGGCTATAATATCGCTAATCCACCCTCCACAACACACCTCCTCCAGCAGGGCTCCACCTCCTAAACTACCATCAGCTGGGGAGCAAGCATTCAAAGCACATGACTTGGGCTGGAGAGATGGCTTAGCGGTTAAAGCACTTGCCTGCAAAACCAAAGGACCCAGGTTCAATTCTCCAGGGTCCACATGAGCCAGATAGATGCACAAGGTGGCACACATGTCTGGAGTTTGTTTGCACCAGCTGGAGGCCCTGGTGCACCTATTATCTCTCTCTCTGTCTCTCTCTACCTGCCTCCTTCTCAAAAATAAATAAATAAATAATATATCTGAAAAACATGAGTTTACAGGGGACTTGTAATCAAATCACCACATGTACCCTGGGTTAAATTTTCAGCACTTCAAAAGAAGGGAAGGAGGGATATATGTACAGACATGCATGTATGCCTTGCTACATTTGCTTATGACAATTATGACATTAGCTTCTCAGGTTGTTTAATAAATGAATGTTTGCAGTTAGCATTCTTTCTATGGTACAGAAACTGTATTCCTTGCACCTTATAGGAAAACAGAAACACTCCCAGTCTACCCGCAAATAAATCACATGAAAGTGAAATTCACCCATGCGACTAACAGTCATTGAGCTCCAAGTGTATACCAAGCATTATGCTATGAAGTGAGGGCAAGCAAGGAAAACGGTCAGACATTCACCTTCGAGGAATCTAGACTATAGCAGCACTGGTGTTAACATTCATGAACTGGAAAATAATGTAGCTGCACTTGACTGTTTAATTTCTATTCATCTAACCCACGAAGGATTTATACAGCGTATAAGCCAAGATGATTTTTTTGTTGTTTTTCTCAAGGTAGGGTCTCACTCTAACCCAGGCTGACCTGGAACTCACTGTAGCCCCAGGCTGGCCGCAAACTCACTGCAATCCACCTATCTCTGCCTCCAGAGTGGTGGGATTAAAGTCCAGTGTCACCACAAAAGTCATTAACAATACCCACAAATTATTGTATCTTCTCTGTCTTTGTAACCCCAAACTATATTTCTCTCTCTCTCTCTCTCTCTCTCCCTCTCCCTATTTCTCTCTTACAGTCTCATTCTGTGACTCATGGCAATCCTCCCACCTCAGCCTCCACCTCCCATCAAGGCTGGGTTTTGTTTACATTTCACTGAAACCATATAAAAGTATAGCTCAACCCCACAGTGACTATCATAACCCTATTGAGGGGGGCCCCAAAGAAATGGGAGCAGGGACAAGGGGATAAAAGAGTATAACCTACTATATGTATAACTTCTTTTTTAGAAAGTTATCCTACTTTCACAGATTTCCATAGCTGGACTAACATACACATCTTATGCTTCTCTTCCCCAGTCACACCTGCTCTGGGCCAGCCCAGCACTGTTACACGCATGCTCAGGTAGGGTCTTGCACTCATTGTGATTCACCAGTATCTGTCCCCTGAACTTCCAATAGGGTCCATTGTCCATATACCAAAGAATTCAGAATCTAAATTATATGCTTGAGGGCTAAAGGAAGCTTGCTGTGTGTTTTTAAGCCTTTTAAACTTGCCATCACAAACTTTGTAAGTAAAATCTAGTGTAGTTGCACTAGGAAAAAAAAAAAGTCCCCAATGTTATTACAATAAGCATAAAAAAAAAAGTTAGAATGAAAAAGCAGTGCTTGGAGATGCGATCCAAAGTCTCCACAGAGGAAACACCAACAAGAGGCATTTGCCGTTATTTGACAAAGAAACCTGGGCAGACACCAGAGCCTACCTCTGGCCAGGACAAACTGTTCCAACTCAGAATTACTACCCTGCCTAGACTCAATTCCAAAACCACTCAGCCTGTCATTTTTTTTTCATGGTTCCCAATTGGAAAAGAAAAAAAGAGGGAGGGTCATGAATATTTTGGAAGAAAATATCTGGGAACAGATTTCGCATGTTTGGAGGAAACCAGAAGAACCTCTCAAGGCGGGCACGTCTTCCTCCCATTCCAGGTGTCATGACACACCTCTTTACGTGGTTCCTTCCCTGACCCCACACCTTCACTCAATTTCCTCTTGAAATCTGGTTATACTCGGGCTGAAGAGATGGCTTAGCGGTTAAGGCACTTGCCTGCAAAGCCTAAGAACTCATGTTCTACTCTCCAGGTCCCATGTAAGCCAGACACACAGTAACGCAAGCGTGCAGTGTTTCACGAGTGCACAGAGGCACACGTGTCTGAAGCTCATTTGCAGTGGCTGAAGGCCCTAGAATGCCCATTCTCTTCCTCTCTGATAAACTTTTTTAAAAGCAAGTAAAGGGAAATCTGGTTATACTGAGTAACACAAAACTCAGAGATAATCAGCTCATCAGTAAGAAAATTCCTTTTAAAATGTATTAACATGAGGCAGGGAACATAGTTCAGTTGGTAAAGTTATTGCCTTGTATGCAAAAGGTCCCTGGGTTCAATTGCCAGCACTACAACAGAGCATGGAGGCACGCGCCTTTAATCCCAGCACTCGGGAGGCAGAGGTAGGAGGAGCACCGTGAGTTCAAGGCCACCCTGAGACTACATAGTGAATTCCAGGTCAGCCTGGACTACAGCAAAATCCTACCTCAAAAAAATAAATAAAATCAGAAATTCAAGGTCATCCTCAGCTACACACTGAGTTCAAAACCAGCCTGAGTGACATAAGACCCTGTCTCACAAAAAAAAAAAAAAGAGGAAAAATAAAAATTAACAAAGAGAGCAGGGCATGGTAGCACACTCTTTTTTTGTTGTTGTTGTTTTGTTTTGTAGGCAGGGTCTCACTCTAGCTCAGGCTGATCTGGAATTCATTATGTAGTCTCAGGATGACCTCGAACTCACAGTGATCCTCCTACACCTGCCTCCTGAGTGAGTCTGCCCTGAGACTTCATAGTAAATTTCAAGTCAATCTGGGCTAGAATGAAACCCTACCTGGAAAAACCAAAACAACAAAAGAAAAGAAACTGACATGGTACCTTTAATTAAAAGTGTTGGGTGAAACAGAGCACACATGTACTTGTGACAATAACTCATCAATTGTGCTATGATCATCTCTGAGCATATCAGTGGAGATTAATTTGAGCCTCTTGCTTGGCTCCTCCCACTCAGGTCAGCTAAACCAGGAGCAGTAGCTTCACAGTAGGAGCAAGAAGGCAGGGGAAGCGCCTGGAAGGCCACTGCAGAAGAGAGCACTCTGCTCTCCATAGCACCTGTGGGGGGGAGGGAGCATGACTTCTCTTCCATGTGACTCAGCTCAGGAGACCACCACCACCATTAACAACTTAAGGAAGCTGGGTAGTGAATTAAGCAGGCGCTTTCCATCGAGACTGCGACCCGCTCGTGGCTGCCGCCCGAGTTCCCTAGACCCGATGTGTTCTGGAATACAAGCGAGTCTGGAGTTGGGGACAGAAACTGCATGTGGACCTTCAACCGTTTACTCTCAGAAAACCACACGGGAACAACTATCATGTGCAGATACAAAACGTCACCAGTTCCACCGGAAATGGGAGTTCAGCTAGGGCGCTCAAGACTCCTCTACGCTGTGTGAGATCAGAGCACAATCTTAGGGAGACAAAGAGAAAGAAACAAACACTTGTCACTTTTCTTCTGTGGAGCACTGATGCACACAGCCAAGAGCCTAAAGACAGATCCGCCACTTCTAAGAGGCAACAAGCGCGTGTCTTTTTTTTTTTTTTTTTTGGTTTTTCGAGGTAGGGTGTCACTCTAGCCCAGGCTGACCTGGAATTCACTATGGAGTCTCAGGGTGGCCTCGAACTCACAGCAATCCTCCTACCTCTGCCTCCCGAGTGCTGGGATTAAAGGCGTGCGCCACCACGCCCGGCCCTAAGCGCGTGTCTTAGTGTCACCCAAAGAGCTGTGGCCAGCCCATGCTGGCTCCAGTCTCCTCCTTACTTGCCAAGAAAAACTAAGATGACAATGTTAAGCTACAGATACTACTAACCACAAAACTAACTCACCACCTAGCTTGTAAAGACACTGGTCGCCTCATAAACCCTCTGCTCAGCGGAGAGGATGGACCCAGCTAACGTGCTCCTGTCAGCACTTGGACAGCATGTGGGTTTTTATATGAATAAATCAGTCTCAATTCTTTAAGTTCCTAAGAATGAAAGGAATTAGACTCTAACTGGAAAAGAATGCCTGACCATTATGAAAAGGAATTTAAGTATCATCCATGAGAAATAAGCAAATAATGGTGGCACTTGTGAATTTTGTCAAGAACAGAAAATAGGGCAGAGATATGGATAAGCTCTTAAACGCATTTGCTTGGAAAGCACACCAGCCCAGTTTGATTCCCCAGTACCCATGTAAAGCTAGATGCACCAAGGGGTGTATGCATTTGGAGTTTGTTTGTAGTAGCCAGAAGCTTTGGCATGCCCATATTCACACACTCTCTCCTCTCAAATAAATAAAAATATTTTTTAGCCAGGCGTGGTGTGCACACCTTTAATCCCAGCACTCGGGAGGCAGAGGTAGGAGGATCGCTGTGAGTTCTAGGCTACCCTGAGACTACAGAGTGAATTCCAGGTCAGCCTGGGCTAGAGTGAGACCCTGCCTCGAAAAAAAAATACATATATATTATATTATATTATATTATATTATATTATATTATATACATATATTTTTTTAAAGAAAATACATCCCACAGGCTTCAGTTTCCCAACACTTCCCTTCCCATGTGTCTCCTATGGAAGAACACAGCTCTGTCCACCCAGGATGAAGACCTCGGCACTCAGCACCTGGGGACACAAGCTCAATTCCACAGTGGAGTGAGCAACCCACCATGTGACCAGACTCAGGGGCTGTCTTGGCTCCCCAGAGGCAGAATGTGCACAGCGTGAAGCAATGATCCACTTCCACCGATCCTAAGTGATTTTCACTCTGCCTGCTAGGCTTGTGCTGCTCCTATCCAAACTTAGCATTTTCACATGCAGACGGTCTACTAGTGCTTATTTTTCTGGCAAGACACAATACAAAGGCATCTTTGTAATATTAATCGGTCTTTTTTTTAAATCTTTTTCTCTGATTTTTTTTTAATTTTTAAAATACCACATTTTATTCAGATTTTATAAAGGAGTGTTGGAAAGAGGAAGGCTGAGCAGTAAGGGGAAAACAAAGTGGGGAGAACAGAGGCATAGTAGGTGGAGCCCAAAAGCCATGTGGGCCACGTGTAGCTCAGGAGTCCACGTGACCAGATAGGGATCTGGGGAAAAAAGTGTGGAAAGAAAAAAGAAAGTTCAAGGAGCTCCTGCCATGTGGGGAGCTGGAGGAGATAAAGAACCCATGTGAAGAGTTAAGGCTAGGGGGGCCCAGGCCCAGTGGAGGAAAAAACTCACCCACAGCTGGAAATTCCTAAGTGATCAGAGAGCCCTATTTTTTATTTATTAGAGACAGAAGGACAGAGAGAGAGAAAGAGAGAGAGGGTGGGCACATCAAGGCCTCTAGCCACTGCAAACAAACTCCAGATGCATGTACCACCATGTGCATCTGGCTTATGTGGGACCTGGAGAATCGAACCTGGGTCCTTAGGCTTTGCAGGCAAGTGCCTTAACCACTAAGCCATCTCTCCAGCCCTTAATCAGTCTTTTAAAATATTTCAGACAAATCATTATGACCACTGCTTATTGTAATGAATAAAAAATAAGTCATATCCCAGCACTCGGGAGGCAGAGATATGAGGATTGTTGTGAGTTCAACACTATCCTGAGACTACATAGTGAATTCCAGGTCAGCCTGGGCTAGAGTGAGACCCTATCTTGAAAAAGAAAAAAAATTCATAAACAACTGTCCTCAAGCCAGGCATGGTGGTGCACACCTTTAATCCCAGCAGTCAGGAGGCAGAGGTAGAAGGGTAGTCAAGAGTTAGAGGCCACCCTGAGATTACTTAGTGAATTCCAGGTCAGCCTGGGCTAGAGCCAGACCCTACCTTGAAAAACCAAAAATCTACTGTCCTTAATCCTCAGTACTACAAATAAGTAAAATTGGGACTGGAGAGATGGCTCAGCAGTTCAGGTGTTTTCCTGCAAAGCCTGGTGACCCTGGTTTGATTCCCCAATACCCTGTAAAGCCAGATGCACAAGATGGTACATACATCTAGAGTTCCTTGGCAGTGGCTAGAGGTTCTGGCGCGCCCATTCTCTCGGTCTGTCTGACTGTCTCTCTTCTGTCTCCCTCTGTCTGCAAATAAATAAACAATGAAACATTTTTTTAAAGTAAAATAATATTAAGGAAGTTACAAGTAGAAAAGCAGCCAGATGTGGCGCACACCTGTAATCCCAGCACTTCAGAGGCTGAGGGAGGGGGAGCTCTTGCTCAAGGTTAGCTTGGCCTACAGAGCGACTCTCAGGCCAACCTGGCCAGCACAGGAGACCCTGTAACACACGTACAAACAAGCACACACAAGGAAGCAAAGCTTTCCAAGGGTTAGCTAGGAGATTTCCCATATTTTCAAGTTTCCCAAAAATGCATTTTAAAAAAGTCCTTCCAGGGCTGGAGAGATGGCTTAGCAGTTAAGTTACGTTACGTTACCTACAAAGCCAAAAGACCCAGGTTTGATTCCCCAGTACCCACATAAGCCAGATACACAAGATGGCGCATGCATCTGGAGTCCCTTTGCAAAGGCTGAACGCGGCCACATTCTCTCTCTGCCCCTCTCTCTCAAATAAAATAAAATAATGTTTTAAAAATAATCCTTCTGAAAAAAGAAAGAAAGACAGATCTCCAGTTTTAATTCATGAACAACCAGATTATGTGAGGGAAAAAAACATGTGGCAATGAACTGAAGAGATAAGGCTGTACCTTGTCTCAGTTTGCAGAGCTGGCAAAAGCCCATGGTGGAATTTAGGAGAATGGAACTGGTACACTGGGTCAGAGACTAAAAATAGAAAGCCATGACTGGGTCACATTACAAAAAAGGAAATTTAAAAAAAATGTAAGGACACATTATATTACACAGCCATCCTACCAACTAGAAAAATGAATTCTAACTCCACAGAATGCGCTGTGGGGGAGCAAGTGGGGAGGCAGCTGAGCGCCTGAATGTGGACAAGTCTCTTAGGACCCCTATGACCACAGACTTGCATCTGAAAATCCAGCAGCAGAGCAGCTCAGTACTTCCAGCTATGGCTGAGTCAGGGTCACTGAGAGCTGAAGCCAGGCAGCTACACTCATAAAGGTCTGCAGCTGAGCCTCAAGAACAGTCAAAATGTGGACTTTGGCCCAGAGTGGTGGTACATGCCTTTCACCCCAGCACTTGGGAGGCAGAGACAGGAGGATCTCCATGGGCTCAAGGCCACTCTGAGACTACATAGTGAATGCCAGGTCAGCCTGAGCTAAAGTGAAATCCTACCTCGAAAAAACAAAAAAAACAAAACAAAAAAAAAAAAGTAGGGGGATGCTGGAGAGATGGCTTAGCAGTTAAGGTGCTTGCCTACAAAGCCAAACAAAGGACCTAGGTTCGATTCCCCAGGACCAATGTAAGCCAGATGCACAAGGTAGTGCATGCATCTGGAGTTCGTGTGCAACAGCTGGAGGCCCTGGCACACCCTTTCTCTTTCACTCTGTCTGCTTCTCTCTCTCTCTTAAATAAATAAATATTAAAAATAAAAAAAAAGCAGGCTAGGTGTGGTGGTATACACCTTTAATTCTAGCACTTGGGAGGCACAGATAGGAGGGACCGATGTGTGTTCAAGGCCAGCCTGGAACTACAGAGTGAGGTCCAGGTCAGCGTGAGCGCCTACCTCAAAAAGACCAAATAAAGCAGGGGCTGGTGAGATGGCTCAGAGGTTAAGGCGCTTGCCTGCAAGGACTAACAACCAGGTTTGATTCCCCAGTACCTACACAAAGCCAGTTGCATGAAGTGGTACATGTATCTGGAGTTTGTTTGCAGCAGCTAGAGGGCCTAGTGCACCCAATTCTCTCTGTCTCTCTCCTCTCTCTCTCTCAGCTTGCAAATAAATAAGTTTTTGTTTGTTTGTTTGTTTGTTTGTTTTTTGAGGTAGGGTCTAACTTTAGCCCAGGCTGACCTGGAATTCACTATGTAGTCTCAGGATAGCCTCAAACTCACAGTGATCCTCCTACCTCTGCCTCCCCAGTGCTGGGATTAAAGGCATGCGCCACCACGCCCAGCAAGTAGGGTGTTTTTTAAGAAGCCAAAATGAGGACTCTGGGCCAGAGAAATAATGCCTAAATCTCCCCTAAAAGAACATATTCTTTAAGCCAGGTGGCAGAGGTAGGAGGATCACCATGAGTTCGAGGCCACCCTGAGACTACATAGTGAATTCCAGGTCAGCCTGGGCCAGAGTGAGACCCTACCTCGAAAAAATATATATATATATTCTTTAAAAGGTGGTTTGGTACCAGTGTTAGCTACGATCAATTATTCATATGTTTTATAGTAACTCCATGGCCAAACGGCAGACCAAGTACACTGTGAATTTCCTATCTTAAACTGCATGTGGTACAGGCCTTCCCACTCCTATCTACATGCCATGCTCTCTCACTCTGACCTTTGTGTTATTTTAAATATTCATTGCTGCAGCACCCAGGAGGAACTGCTTTAGTCGTTAACGCAACACTCAAAGCTGTCGCCAGGCGTGGTGGCACATGCCTTCAATCCCAGCACTTGGGAGGCAGAGATAGAAGGATTGCCATGAGTTCAAAGCCACCCTGAGAATACAGAGTGAATTCCAGTTCCAGGCCAGCCTGGGACAGAGTGAGACCCTACCTGAAAAAACCAAAAGAAATAAAGATTCAAAGCTGGGCATGACAGTGCATACCAGTAATGTCAGCACTCAAGGGGCTGGGGCAGGAGGACTGTAAACTCCACGTTAGCCCAGGCTACACAGCAAGATCCTGACCCAAAACAAAAGATAATCCATGGCTGGAGAGATGGCTTAGTGGTTAAGGCACTTGCCTGTGAAGCCTAAAGACCCAGGTTCAATTCCCCAGTTCCCACACAAGCCAGATGAACAAGGTGATGCATGTGTCTGGCGTTTGTTTGCAGTGGCTGGAGGCCTGATGTGTCCATTCTCTGTGCCTCTTTCTCTCTACCAAATAAATAAATAATTACATTAAAAAAAAAAAAAAGATAAGAGCCAGGCATGGTGGCATATCCCTTTGATCCCAGCACTGAGGAGGCAGAGGTAGGAGGATCAATATGAGTTCGAGGCCACCCTGAGACTACATAGTGAGTTCCAGGTCAGCCTGGGCTAGAGCGAGACCTTACCTCGAAAATTAAAAATAATAACAAAATTAAATTAAAATTAAAAATAAGAATTCAAACGAAAAGCCAAATTTACCACACCGTGATGGCAGAGGCTCTTCTCAGAGTGTGACACTCCATCACAACACTGTCAGTCACATTACAACCTGATGAGTGCCTCAAGCCTGCAGTGCGATCGATCACCTTCCAAATTCCAGAGACCAATCTTGTACCTGGAACCAAACCCTCTCCTTAAAATGGACAGGCAGCCAAACAGATCGAACTGGCCTGAATAAGGCTTGTCTGAAGAGGCATTGCCAGTTCAGACAGGTGCAAAAACACTGCCCCAGTTTTACCACCTTCTCCTAAAATGAAACATTTTTTCCATCTTCAGTGACTTATATTTGATTCAATGTCTACAACACTCAAGTGGAAGTGAGAATCCATGCCTCGGGAACTCACCATGAAAAGCAAATGTACTAAGCCTACTCTATGGGGATGGCCATTAACTAACCTTTTTTTTTTTTTTTTTGGTTTTCAAGTAGGGTCTCGATCTAGCCCAGGCTGACCTGGAATTCACTATGGAGTCTCAGGGTGGCCTCAAACTCATGGTGATCCTCCTACCTCTGCCTCCCGAGTGCTGGGATTAAAGGCGTGCAACCCCACGCCCGGCCTTCACTAGCCTGTATTTAACAGCGAGGACACAGGAAAGCACTCAGTCCACTCTGTATTATGCAGGTGACAGGTTTTTCCTCATTTAATGCTGACAACAAAAATGCAAGGTTGGCATGTTAACTACCACAGAGGAGGAAACTGAGGTTCAGGGAAGCGGCCGAGTCACAGCTAGCAAGCAGTGGAAACAAGAGTGGGCCCTCACCAGCCAGCTCTACAGACACACTCGGCCTCCGCTTCACCGTGCACACAGCACAGCACACGTATGTGCACTAAGCCCAAAGACATTTACAGCTGTTCTCTTCCTCACTACTCTACCTTTTTTGTTTGTTTGTTTGAGGTAGGGTCTCACTCTAGCCCAGGCTGACTCTGAATTCTACAGCTCCAGGTTGGCCTGGAACTCAGAGTGATCCTCCTACCTTTGCCTCCCAAGTGCTGAGATTAAAGGCATGCGCCACCATGCCTGGCACAACTCTGTCACTTTAAAGAACACAAAAGAAGCGACAAGAGGTCCTGGTGTGCCCGTGCTCTCTCCCTCTCTCTCTCTCTCACACACACACACAAATATTAAAAATATTTTTCTGGGCTGGAGAGATGGCTTAGTAGTTATGGCGCTTGTCCACAAAGCCTAACAACCCAAGTTTGATTCCACACTACCCACATAAAGCCAGATGCACAAGGTGGCTTATGCATCTGGAGTTTGTGTGCAGTGGCCTGAGGCCCTAGTGAGCCCATTCTCTCTTTCTCTCTTCCTGCCATCCTGTCTCTCTCTCAAATAAAATATTTCTTTTTTAAAATATTTTTTTATTTATTTGACAGAGAAAGGGGGGGGGAGAGAATGGGCACGCCAGGGCCTCCAGCCACCGCAAACAAACTCCAGACACGTGCGTCCCTTGTGCATCTGGTTAATGTCGGTCCTAGAGAATCGAACCTGGGTCCTGTGGCTTTGCAGGCAAATGCCTTATCCGCTAAGCCATCCCTCTAGCCCAAATAAATAAAGTATGTCTAAAAAATATTTTTAAGTGACAATTAAAAAAGAAAAGTACATTGCCTTACGATTCCACTTGCACCTATCCTCATGAATGCACGTGGGCAGTGCCAGCACTGACTGCTCGGCACCATCTGGGCTGACCCAATGCATCAGGTACCTAAATCATACCAAGCCACTTGCCATTTGTCCTAGTGTAAAGGCTGTGCGCCTGCCATGTGGCTCATCAGTGGGAGAGAACCTGCCCTCAGGAAAATGCCTGGTGGTTTTTTAATTGAGGCAGGGTCACCTCACTCTAGCCCAGGCTGGCCACCAACCCACCGGGATTGGGATCCTCCTACCCTAGCCTCACCAGTACTGGGGTGAAAGGCATGAACCATCGAGCCTGGTAGGAAAAAGGGATGAGGCTGATTGAGAAGCAAGAAAGGCAGAGAAGGACTACCCCCGTTCTTTGTGCTACCTGAACACAGACTAATAAAGAGGCTGGCAATCAGGGAAACCCATTGTCTTCAAGACCTTCCCAGTTATCACCAGCGATCATCAAGCATTCACCAGCCACGCCCCAGCAGGCGCTGGGGACTAAGCTATGAACAGTCTCAGTCTGCCTTCACGGGGACCTCTCCTGCACACCCCTCTGGCAGGGAAGCCGGCTTTCACACCACCCACTCAGATCGAAGTCCAGCTCCTCCTGGCAGACAGCAGTGAGGACGACGTGCAAGGGCAGAAACAATTCCTGTGTGGAAAAGTTTTCACGGAGGAAAACCTCCTGACCTGGTTCCCCAAAGCAGGCAGGACTCCGAAAGAGGAAAGGGGGTGGATGGAGTAACAAGCACCTCACAAGGTCTGAAAGCTGGAACAATTCGGGGGAGTCACGGGAAGGAAGTAGTAAAAGACAACGCAGGGTGACACCAGAAACTACTCTGATGCACAGTCACATTAATAAGTCTGAACCTGATTCCACAGAAATGGAGTGGGAGCAGCTGCACGATTTGAACAGGCAAACAACAGGCTCCCTTTTTAGTCTATGGCATACCTCAGTGTGAATCAACTCAAGTCATTCCCTAGCCCTCTCACATTTCGCTTTTTCACTCATATAGCTAAGATATGAAGAGCTGCTCATGGTGGCTCATGTCTGTAATCCCAGCACTCAAGGGAATCAGTGTGAGTTCAGAACCAACCCTAGCTAGAGTGAGACCCTATCAAAAAAACAAACAAACAAACAAACAACAAAAAATAAATTAAAAAAAAAAAAACAGTGGGGCTTGGTAGGTACACGCCTTTAATTCCAGCACTTGGAAGGCCAAGGTAAGAGGATCACTGTGAGTTCAAGGCTAGTCTGGGCAGCAAGACCCTACCTTAAAAAAACAAAATAGAAGCTGGGCATGGTGGCGCATGCCTTTAATCCCAGCACTCGGGAGGCAGAGGTAGGAGAATCGCCATGAGTTTGAGGCCACCCCGAGACTATACAGTGAATTCCAGGTCAGCCTAAGCAAGAGTGAGACCCTACCTCAAAATAAAAGGCAAAAAATAAAATAAAAAAGCAAATTGGTGGTACGTGCCTTTAATCCCAACTTTCAGGAAGCAGAGGTAGGAGGATGGCTATAAATTTGAGTCTGAGGCCACCAGAGACTACATAGTGAATTCCAGGTCAGATTGGGCTAGAGGGACACCCATCCTCGAAAAACCAAAACCAAAACAAAAAAAAAAAAAAAAGAATTAAGGGCTGGGGAGGTGGCTCAGCACCTGCAGGTCCAGGTTCAATTCCACAGTACCCACAGAAAGCCAAGCACACAAAGTGGTACATACATCTGGTGTTTGTTTGCAGGGGAAAGAGGCCCTAGTGTACCCATTCTTTTTTTTCCTTTGTTTTTTTTTTTTGGGGGGGGGTTTTGTTTGTTTGTTTGTTTGTTTTGCAGTGCTGGGAATTGAACCTGGGGCCTTGTTCATTGAAGGCAAATGTTCAACCCTAGCCCCCTCTCTCTCTCATAAAAAAAAATAATTTTTTTAAAAAAATGAAATTAAAAATGGGCTGGAGAGATGGCTTAGTGGTTAAGCACATGTCTGTGAAGCCTAAGGACCCCTGTTCGAGGCTCGATTCCCCAGGACCCACATTAGCCAGATGCACAAGGGGGCACATGCATCTGGAGTTCATTTACAGTGGCTGGAGGCCCTGGAGCGCCTATTCTTTCTCTCTATCTGCCTCTTTCTCTCTCTGTCTGTCGCTCTCAAATAAATAAATAAATAAATAAATGAACAAAAAAAATTTTTTTTAATGAAATAGCCAGGCGTGGTGGTACACTCCTTTAATCCCAGCACTCTGGAGACAGAGGTAGGAGGATCGCCATGAGTTAGAGTCCACCCTGAGACTACATAGTGAATTCCAGGTCAGCCTGGGTTAGCGTGAGACCCTACCTCAAAAAAAAAAAAAAAAAAGAGGGAGAGAGAGAGAACAAATAAGAAAAAGGAAGCCAGGCGTGGTGACGCAACCCTTCGATCCTAGCACTCGGGAGGCAGAGGTAGGAGGATTGCTGTGAGTTCGAGGCCAGGTCAGCCTGAGCTAAAGTGAGATCCTACCTCAAAAAAAAAAAAAGGGAAGAAAGCACTAAACATACAACATATATGAACCTGAATAAAAGAAGCTGGACACAAGAACCGTATCTACGTGGTATGTCCAACGACACCGCAACCCTACAGAGAGGTAAATTAGTGACTGCGAGAAGTGGAAGAGAACCTTAATGAAAGACCGCTAATGGGTTAAGAAAGGGTTTCTTACAGTGAGAAAATGTCCTAAAATTGACTGAGGTGCTTAATGACCACAAAACTCTATCCCCATGCTAAAAACCAGTGAATTGTACACCTTACAGGAGTGAGTTGTGTGGTGTGTGAATTATATTTCAATCAAGTTGTTATAAAACAAAATAATCCACTATGCACGGTCAAAATACAAGCAGGTGCTCAGAGAGAAGTGGTGTAGAATCTTGTTCACTTACTTAAGGACCTGAAGTAGGGCAACGAAAACCCAGAGAGATCCTGTTACTTAACATTCTAGGCACTAGGTCAGACTGAAATATTCATGAAGAATTCCAGGTTTTCATACGGAAAAGGTATCTTTAGTTTAAGTCAGACTCGCAAGTGCCACACAAGAGTTTTCATAACTCAGAGACAGGCTGACACCTGGAAATCATCAAATGGAAAACAAGTTATCACATGGACTTGTACCCTGAATATGAAAGCAACTCTCAAATTATTAATGCTCGGTCCTGAAAGCAGTCAAATGAGTCAATGATTATTTGTTTCTGAAATATCAAAATGAACTGAGGAGCTGGGGAGATGCTCAGTGGTTAAGGCTCTTGCCTGCAAAGCCTAACAACGAGAGTTCGATTCCCCAGTACCCATGTACAGCCTGATGCACAAGGCAGCACAGGTGTCTGGAGTTCATTTGAAGTGACCAGAGGCCCTGGCGCTCCCATTCTCTCTCTTTCTCAAATAAATAATTTTTAAAACTAAAGAAATCTTTAATGTGTTCAATTATCCACATGCCCACTTAGACAAAAGTAATCAGTTACCGTTGTGAACATTCTACCTCATAATCATTAGATTGACTCCACTCACGACTGAAGTGGATCCCAGTGACAGAGGTGTTAATCATAAAACTTACATGGAACCAATTCAAGTGTTAGCAGTGCTACTTAACAATACTGAAGCTAATTCCAAACATAGACATAAATGCTGATTAGCAATAATCTGTGGTCAAAATAACAATCATGAAAAAAATCAACATTGCGTGCAGTGACATTTCATTAGCTTATGAGTCAAAATTCATCAGGCTTTAACATACTGTCCGCAAGTCTTAAGCATACAGACAAGGCAAGTTCCTGATTTCTCAAAAAGGTATGTAAGTGACCTTTACACCTAATATTGTTCAATCCTCAGTCCATATGACTGTCATTTACCACAAGTCACTGCCCTCCAATACCTACCATACAACACAATTCTGTTTCATTTCCTATTTATATATTCTCTTGGATCCAATGTTTGATGTCAGGCTCTCTATCCAAACAAGAACCCTAACTCCAAGCCCCTCCTCCCCAAATGTTCTAAGTCAGTCTTCTGATGCAAGTCTTAAAAACAGTTTCTTCGGCTTTTCAGAGACTGCAGAAGTGAATTAATATTAAACAGGTACCTCACTGCCTTCACAAATGAACAGACTATGACAGGAAGCAACTGCTTGGGTGAGCCGTGTGTCTTGACTCCTCTAGCAAGCCTTGGTGTCAGGAGAGACTACGGCCAAATAAGGACCATCCTGTGTGTTATTATATAGAGTGACCAGCATGATTAAGAGCCCCACAAATACTGTTTCGGATTATAAATCCGGACAAGAAGGCTGAGATAAGAGGGCACACACTATTATGTGTTTTTGTATCTGTGTATAAACACACACTATATTCAATTCTTCTTAAATGTCTCACAGGAAGAGAGAAGGCTTTCGGATCTTGCCATCCTGGCAGAGATGAACAACTTGCAATTTGCTTCGCACTCTGAATCCCACGTTTGCAACATGTAGAGCAAGCACTTCAGACGCCACAAAACAAGGGCAGCCAAATATAGGATGATTCTAAACCACCGTGCAGTAAAGCCTACATTTCCTTTTCCAGCGATCAAAAACCCTTTGAATACTCCCAAAAAAGGACGGCCAGGGCCAGCACCTCCCCTCCCAGAGGAAGCCCTTTCTTCTGCCACTTCCCCCAACACACTGAAATCATGGGAGAGAGACCGAGAGCTGGCGTGCGGGCGCCTGTGGGGACAGGCGGGAGAGCTCGGCTCGTGCATTTATTTCCACGCTAAGCATCTGACCTCATCCTCGGCCATTTGGGCGCAGCGGAGCCCCACCTGCACCGCGCTCCTTGTTCCTGCGTCCCTCGCCAGCTGCCCGGGCATGGGGGGCGGCGGGGTGGGGTGGGGTGCGCGACGGTGGAAGCACACCTCGGAATCACCCCTGCAGGGTTCCTGGCTCGGTCCTGCCTTCGTCCAGCCAGTCTCTCGCCTGTCCCAGCCCTCCCGATCCCTCGGCCCACGCTCAGCCAACCCCCCTCCCACCCACATTACTCCGAGCTTGAACCCTGGCCCCACCCGGCTTTGGCCTTCAACCCAGATCTTTTGAGGACCCAGAGAGGACGCGCACCCCAAAGCCAGGGCAAACCCCAGACCGCCCTCGCCCTTCGCACGCAAGGGCCCAGATCGCCCAGAAGCGGGAAGGGGGGGGCCACGTGAATCGCCCCAGCCCACCCCCCACCCCACCATCACCACCACCCACTCGTTCCCTCGGGGCTGCCCAAACCCCGCCCCCCCAGGCCTGGCGCCTCCTCCCCTCCCCTCACTCCCCGGGGTGGGGGCTCAGCGCCCCGGCCTGCTGCAGCCCCTCCCCAGCCCCGCATCTCACCAAGCAGGAAGGCTCCCCGAAAACCTTCCTTAAGGGCTTCCTTCCCCCGCCGGCCGGGAGGGTCCCGGATACCTAAACCACCTCCCACGGGGACCGCGCCTCCAGCTCCTCCGGTCCACTGGATGGATGGATGGTCCTTCCACCCACTCCCTTCCCCCCCAGATCCACAGCCTCCCGCGGCAGCACGGCGCCCAAGGATCCGCGCCCCGGACACCCAGCCCCGGCCCAGCCCCTCGTCCCGGCCGGCTCCTGTCAGCGGGCGTCCAGCACATGCCCAGAGGACAGGTCCGCTCGCTCCGGCTTCGCTCCCGCCAAGCGGCGCGCGACGCTCACCAGGGCCCAGGTGCCTGACGCGTCGCCGCCGCCGCCGCCGCTGCCGCCGCCGTCGCCGCCGACAGTCCCAGCTGCAAAGCCCCGCGTAAAGCTCCAACCGCTGCCGCCTCCCGCCTGGCACTGAGCGCCGCGCGGGGGAGGGGCGCGGGCTGCCCGCCGCCGCCGCCCCGCGCAGGCTCCGCCCCCCAGCGCCGCGCCGCGCCCAACCACGGCCGCGGAGCCGCGGGCGAGCCACGCCCACTTCCGGGAGGGGAAGCCCGCTTCCCAGGCTCGACGCCCCACGCCTCGCACGCTCTAGCGCCTCCTCTGGTGGCGCGGAGCGACGCAGGTGGGACGGCACAAGCGCACGGCGCCCGGAACGGCTGGGTGGCCACGCCCGAGCGCTCCTTAGAACCTGGAGCGGGGTGGGGTCGGGCGGGGATGGGGAAGGGGGAGTTCTTCGAGCTCCGCCCACGGACCCGCTGGGTTCTGCAAGGCCACGGTTCCATGGAGCCTCAGAGATGCTTCCAGAACCCCTCGGTGGAATTTCAGCTCCTTTGAGCCGCGCTAACTGCCCATCCAAGCCTTTAAGCCAGCCCCCTGGCTCCCCTAACCCAGCTCCCCTCCCGGATCCTCAGAACTGTCCATCAGCGCTACAAACCCCGCCCCCTCTGTCTTTTTTTTTCGGAAGCCCCGCCCAGGAACCCTGTAGCCCCAGTTGCCGCATCCCAGGCCACGCCCACTTTCCCGGGTTTAGGGATTTAAAGCGCAAGCTCCTCCCCCCGTAACGCGAGAAGCTCCGCCTCCATTCCAATTCTGGCCCTCACTCCCCTCGCCGCCCTGACCTTAGTGTCCACCGTCGCATAACTAATCCATAGTGGCCTCCCTTGGGCTGGGCCACACCCGGGTGACCACACATCTACCAAAGTGGAGCTGTCATCTGTAAGAGGCTCCATTCCTCAGGTGGGGAAAGGAAGACTCCGGGGTTCCTGCCTGTCCCTGACAAAGTTCCTTAATAAATCCGGGTACTGGGAGTCCAGACCCTAGTAAGCGGTTCCCTCACTTGTTAGGGCTTCGAATTTCCTAAAATTGAGTGTGAAGCTATCCAGCTACTTGCCAGGGACCCTTTTTGTTGAAATACCAAGTTTTGGGGACACTTGGCCAGGTTTAGGGCTTAAGGCATTTACTTAAGAAAGCAAGATATTATGGTGACGTAAGCCTTTAAGCCCAACAAAGGTAGGAAGATTGCAGTGAGTGCGAGGCCACCCTGAGACTACACAGTGAATTCCAGGTCAGCTTGGGCTAGAGCGAGACCCTACCTCGTAAAAACAAAAAAAGAAAAAGAAAGAAAGATATGGGCTGGAGAGATGGATTAGTGGTTAAGATGCTTGCTTGCAAAGCCAAGGAACCCAGGTTCGGTTCCCCAGGACCCATGTAAGCCAGATGCACAAGGTGGCACATACCTCTGGTGGTCTTTCGCAGTGGCTAGCAGCCCTGGTGCACCCATTCTCTCTCTCTCTCTCTCTCCCTCTCCCTCTCTCCCTCTCTCTCTGCCTCTTTCAAATAAATAAAAAGAAAAAAAATTTTAAGGAAAGAAAAATATCTTTGCAGCTCAGGATTGGAGGCTGAGGAGGAGGAGGAGGATTTTTCACTTTAAGTATCTACCTCAGAAGTGTATGCTCCTGAGCTGGAGGGATGACTGAGTGGTTAAGACAATCGCTTGCAAGCCTAAGGACTCGGGTTTGACTCCCCAGAACCCATGTAAACTGGATGCACATGGTGGTGCATGCATCTGGAGTTGGTTTGCAGTGGCTACAGGCCCTGGCACACCCATTCCCTCCCCCTCTCCAATAAATAAATAAATAAAAATCTTAAAAGCTTATGAGAAAAAAAGAGATAGTCCTTTTCAAAAAAGGGGGAGGGCTGGAAGGATGGCTTAGCAGTTAAGGTGTTTGCCTGCCAAGCCTAAGGACCCAGGTTAGATTCTCCAGGTCCCACGTAAGCCAGATACACAAGGTGGTGCATGTGTCTGGAGTTTGTGTGCAGTGGCTAGAGGCCCTGGTATGCCCATTCTCTATCTATCTATCTATCTATCTATCTATCTATCTATCTTTTTGTCTGTCTCTAATAAACAAATAAAAATTTAAAACATTTTTTATAAAAAAGAAAGAGGGGCTGAAGAGATGGCTTAGCAGTTAAGGCACTTTCCTGCAAAGCCAAAGGACCCAGGTTCAATTCCCCAGGACCCACATAAACCAGATGTACAGGGTGGCACATACGTCTAGAGTTCGTTTGCAGGGCTAGAGGCCCTGGTGCACCCATAGTCTGTCCCTCTCTGTCTCTCTCTCTCCCACACACACACCTATCTGCTTCTTTCTCTCTCTCTCTTTCTAATAAAAAAGTAAAATAACTTTTTTTTAAAAAAAAAAAGAAATGTGTGCTCCAAGGGCCTGAGGGTGGAGCCCAATGATAGAGCACATGATCGCAGCATGTCTAAGGTCCCAAGTTCAAACCCAAGCACGAAAATAGTAAGCAATGTGGGTGATGTAAATCAAGAGCTACCAGAATCTAAGGGCTTTTGCAGCACATTTTGTACTCTTTAAGGCTAGGGACTGTAATAGCAGCCCCTTCCTCATGGTGGGCCATGAGCTCAAGTTAATAAGCACTTAATGCCTGTACTGTGACAAACACGTGGCACCTGTTGTCGGGACGTCACCACTATGACTCAACAGTATGGAAGGATGGGTTTTATTTTACCCCGAAGAAGCCACTGCTAACAGGAGGGATTCAGCACCTCATGCCAGGCAAGAATCGCCACTCTAAGTGCACAGCCTGCAACCTTAGCTTGGTTAGACATTTACACCAAATTGTCTGAGCTGGAGCAGTATCAAAAAAAAGGGGTGGGGGAGGTTGAAGAGATGGCTTAGTGCATAAGGCACTTGCCTGAGAAGCCTAAGGACCCAAGTTCAACTCCCCAGAATCCATATAAAGCCAGATGCATAAGGTGGCACATGTGTCTGGAGTTTGTTTGCAGTGGCTAAAGGGCCTTACCATGCCCATATTCATTCTCTGTGTGTGTGTGCATCTGTCTCTCTGTCTTTCAAATAAATAAGTAAATGTAGAAAAATAATTTGAAAATGGACAGTTTTAAATTCAAGCTGAACTTGATCATTGTATGACCTTGGACCAGTCACTTCCCCCTTAGCACTCTGAGGATCTGGCCCAGGCCAGAGCCTGTTCCGTTGAGTTCACTCCAGCCCTCCTTGTTCTTTTAGATGATGAAATTAGGATTCCAGTGACACCCATTTGCCCCAGAGGAAACTTCCTCCCCCATAGCCACCCCTGGAATATGCTAACGTAGAAAGGTCCCAAGGACTTTGACTCCAGCTGCCTGTTTCAGTTCCCCGTTTTATCCCGGAGTTGGGGGAGGGGGGGGCGGTAGGGTGCACGGGAGGCACCCAAAGCCAGAAGCAGTGCCACCTCATCACCCCCTCCACATCTGCTCCACATGTGGCCAGAGCTGCTCCTCCCCTGAACAGTTGGCGGGGGAGGGGAGGGGAAAATTGCATAATCCTCTGCTATGAGAAAATTCCATCCCCTCTGTTCCTGAATCCACAGCAACCCCTCTGTGGGTCGGAAGGAAACCTTCACTCTGACCAAGCTTGCCCTACAACAGGGATTGGAGCCTGTAGTGGGATTCTCGACTACAGAATGTTGTCCTGCTGTCAAAGGCTTGCTGATTCCAAAAGCGACAGATGCTGGATGCTAAGAGACTGCACATGCTATATGGAGAGGAACTTAATGATCAGGAAAAGCAGGAGTGACTCCAATCCCCACACAGGCCAGTGCCAGCTCGTGTATGAAGAAGGAGGAGTCATGGGACTTGTTTGCATCAAGACACTCCTTAGCCGATCATTTTTCTGTACCGATCGGGAATATGAGTTTTAAGTTGCCTGAGCAACTAGAGGCTGATCAGTTAGCCCCGTGAAAGCATTAACAAACAATACTAAGGAGATGAGAGGCCGGAAGTCCCTGGAGTAATCTCAGCAGGCAAGTTCTCTAATTGACTGATAGAAGGCGAAGAAGCTTGGAGAATATTAAATTTCACTGTACATAAATCTTGATTCTCTCTGCTTTGGGTACTTTGGTCTGCACAATGAAGGCAGGGAAAGGGCTGAATGATTGACAGGATTAATGCGGGATGCTTTTTCTTTCTTTTTTTTCACCCAGTGCTGGGGAACGAACTTCATGTGAAACATGCACTCTAGTGCTGAGCTCTGCCTTCAGCCCCAGAAACCTTCTTTTATTGAATTTTCCCTTGAGAGCTTTATAGAATCACTTGTATATATAAGAACAGGTACAAAGATCGCATGTAGCCTTTTCCTTGTTTTCCCCAAAGGTAAGAGACTTGCAAAACTGTAATACAAGCTGGGCATGGTGGCGCACGCCTTTAATCCCAGCACTCTGGAGGCAGAGGTAGGAGGATCGCTGTGAGTTCGAGGCCAGCCTGGAATTACAGAGTGAGTTCCAGGTCAGCCTGAGTAGGTAAGACCCTACCTGAAAAAGAAAGAGAAAGAAAGAAGAAAAAGAAAAAAGAAACCTATAATATAGAATCATGAACCTGGCTATTGACATTGATACAGTTAAATACAAAAAATTCCCATCATCACAAAGATCTCTCCTGATTTACTTTTTTTTTTTTTTTTTTGAGGTACAGTTTCATTCTAGCTCAGGCTGACCTGGATTCACTATATGTAGTCTCAGAGTGGCCTTAAACTCATGGTGATCCTCCTACCTCTGCCTCTGGAGTGCTGAGATTAAAGGCATGCACCACCTCGCCCAGCTCCTGATTTGCTTTTATAGCCACATCTACTTCCACCCTATACCCTACCCTTTAACCTCTGGCCACCACTCAACTATCTGTTGTACATTTCTTTATTTATTTATTTATTTGAGAAAGGGAAAGAGGCAGAGTGAGAGAGAGAGAGAAAAAAACTGGGTGTGCCAGGACCTGCAGCCACCACAAATGAACTCCAGATGCATGTGCTACCTTGTACATGTGGCTTACGTGGGTGCTAGGGAATCAAACCGAGGTCCTTTGGCTTTTCAGGCAAGCACCTTAACCGCTAAGCCATCTCTCCAGCCTCTGTTGTACATTTCTAAAAATTTTTTAAAGATTATTTATTTTCCGGGTGTGGTGGCACACACCATTAATCCCAGCACTTGGGGGGCACAGGTAGGAGGATTACCATGAGTTCGAGGCCACCCTGAGACTACATAGTGAATTCCAGGTCAGCTTGGGCTAGAGTGAGACCCTACCTTGAAAAAAGAAAAAAAGGGGGGGGGTAATTTATTTTCAAGAAGAGACAGACAGAGAGAATGGGTACACCAGGGCAACCAGATGCATGTTCCACTTTGTGCATCTGGTTTTACTGGGGAATCGAACTTGGGTCCTTAGGCTTTGCAGGCAAGCGTCTTCTATGGTATTTTCTAATCCATGAACACAGTATGGCTCTTCATTTTTTTATTTTTTATTAACAACTTCCATGATTGTAAACAATATCCCATGGTAATTTCCTCCCTCTTCCCACTTTCCCCTTTGAAATTCCACTCTCCATCATATCCCCTCCCCATCTCAATCAGTCTCTCTTTTATTTTGATGTCATGATCTTTTCCTCCTATTATGATGGTCTTGTGTAGGTAGTGTCAGGCACTGTGAGATCATTGATATCCAGGCCATTTTGCGTCTGGGGGGAACACGTTGTAAGGAGTCCTACCCTTCCTTTGGCTCTTACATTCTTTCCTCCACCTCTTTCCGCAATGGACCCTGCAGTATGGCTCTTCATTTGACTAGGTCTTCTATTTCTTTCAGAATATGTTATATGTGATAGTTTATTGTATGTGTATCTTATATCTTGGTGTCTTAATAAACTCATTTATTAGTTGTAGAAAATGTCTGTGCATCTGAATTTATGTGAGTACTGGGGAATCAAGCTTGGGCCATCAGGCTTTGTCAGTAAGCACCTTTAATCACTGAGCCATCTACCAGCCTCCTGTGTCTTTTTCTTTAGCACTGTGAATAGCTCTTCTAAGTATTTGCAGCGGCTGGAGGACCTGGCATGCCCATTCTCATTCTCATTCTCCTTGAAAATAATTCTTTTTAATTATTTTTATTATTATTATTATTGGGGGGGGTTCGAGGTAGGGTCTCACTCTAGCCCAGGCTGACCTGGAATTTACTATGTAGTCTCAAGATGGCCTCAAACTCACCGTGATCCTCCTACCTCTGCCTCCCAAGTGCTGGGATTAATGGTGTGCACCACCACGCCCGGCTGTTTTTTTTTTTGTTTTGTTTTGTTTTGTTTTTAGGTAGAGTCTCACTGTAGCCCAGGCTGACCTGGAACTCACCCTGTAGTCCCAGGCTGTTCTCAAATTCACAGCAATCCACCTACCTCTGCCTCTGAAGTGCTGGGATTAAAGATGTGCCGCCACCATGCCTGGCATAAAAATATTTTTTTAAAAAAGAAAGAAGTGAAAAAAAAAACATATTAGAGAGCTTTATAATTTTGTTCTGGTTTTTTTTTTCAAGGAAAGGTCTTGCTCTAGCCCAGGCTGACCTGGAATTCACTATGTAGTCCTTAGGCTGGCCTCAAACACACAATGATCTGATCTGCCTACCTCTGCCTCCTGAGTGCTGGGATTAAAGGAAAGCACCATCCCACCAGGCACTTTATAAATTTTTTGTTTCTTCTGCCACATTTACATTTAGGAAAAGGAAAAGAAAGAAGAAAGTAAAGCTTGTGTATCTATCTGTATTTTGTTTTACTATTTTATTTATTTATTTGAGAGGAGAGAGGAGAGAGAATGGGTGCGCCAGGGCCTCTAACCACTGCAAGTGAACTCCAGACATATGTGCTACCTTGTGCATCTGGCTTTGCATGGGTTCTGGGGAATCAAACCTGAGCCCTTTGATTTTGTCAGCAAGTGCCTTACCTGCTAAGCCATTTCTCTCCAGCCCTATCTGTATTTTTAAAGTATTTGTTTATTTATTTGTTTGTTTGTTTGTTTAAGACAGAGAGAAAGAGGCAGATAGAAAGAATTGGGTGGGCCAGGGCCTCCATCCACTGCAAAGGAACTCCAGATGCGCATGTTCCACCTTGTGCATCTGGCTTTGCATGGGTCCTGGGGAATCGAACCTGGATCCTCAGGCTTTGCAGGAAATCGCCTTAACTACTAAGCCATCTCTCTAGCCCCTATCTGTATTGTTTAAAGGATTAAGAAAAAGTTTTGTTTATTTTTATTTATTTATTTGAGAGTGATAGACAGAGAGAGAAAGAGGCAGAGAGAGAGAGAGAGAGAGAAAATGGGTGTACCAGGGCCTCCAGCCACTGCAAACGAACTCCAGACACAAGCACCCCCTTATGCATCTGGCTTACGTGGGTCCTAGGAAATTGAACCAGGGTCCTTAGGCTTCACAGGCAAGCACTTAACCACGAAGCCATCTCTCCAGCCCCCATCTGTGTTTCTTATCACGATGTTCTTTTTTTCCCTTTACTATTCCAGTGTTTCATCTTTTGTCATTTCCTCTCGGTTTCCAGTCATTCTTTCAGCAAAGCTCTGCTCATGACGAATTCTTCCTGTTTTCTTTCATCTGAGAGTGTCTTCCTTTGCCCTTCATTCATGAAGAACATTTTCCTTTGACATCGCATTTTGGGCTGATAGTTCTTTCTTCAGCATTTAAGATTTTATGCTATTTTCTTCCAAAATCACTAGACTCTAAAAAAAATTCACTGTTGTTCATTTTCTTCTACTATAGCTAAAGTATTATGCCTTTTCCACCATCTTTAAGTCCTGTGTTGATCCCTAAAATTTCAAATGTTTCACTATGATATGTGTGAGTGATTTCTTTGTGTTTATCTAGTCTAATGTGTGTGTGCGCGTGCGCTTCCACAGTGTGGGCGTGGAGGTCAGAGGACAAGTTTTCCAATGTCAAGTCCTCGCCTTCCACCTTGCTTGAGGCTGGATCAGATCTCTCATTGTCCACCAATTGGTTCAGGCTAGCTGGCCCACAAGCTTCCAGGAAATTCTCTCTGCCTCTGTTCTTGCCAAAGGCACGTTGGGATTTCAGAAGCTGGACACAGCTTCCTGCTTTCATGGAGGAAAGGGATAGGGATCCGAACTTAGATACACTTGCCTGCCAAATGTTTAATCCACTGAGCCATCTCCCCAGCCCCATCCAATTTGCTGTGCTTCTGGGATCTGTAGAAATAATATCATTTTTGTCAACTTTTAGTTACTATTTCCTTCAAGTTTTTTTTTTTTAATCCCCACCCTTTTTTTTTTTTCTTTTTTTTCTTTTTTTTGTTTTCCAAGGCAGGGTCTCACTCTAGCCCAGGCAGACCTGGAACTCACTATGTAGTTTCAGGGTGGCGTCGAGCTCACGGCAATACTCCTACCTCTGCCTCCCGAACACTGGGACTAAAGGCACGCACCACCACGCCTGGCTTGTTTTTTTTTTTTTTTTTTTTTTTTTAAAGAATTTTTTGTTTGTTTTTTGCAAGGTAGGGTCTCACTCTAGTCCAGGTTGACCTGGAATTCACCATGTAGTCTCAGGGTGGCCTCGAACTCACCGCGATCCTCCTGCCTCTACCTCCCAAGTGCTGGGATTAAAGGCATGTGTCACTATATCCAGTTTAAGATTTATTATTATTTTTTTTTAGAGAGAAATAGAGGAAACAAGGCAGGTAGAGTGAGAGAGAGAGAGAATGGACACACCAGGGCATCCAGCCACTGCAAAGGAACTACAGATGCGTAGGCCACCTTGTACATCTGGCTTACATGGGTCCTAGAAATCCAACCTGGGTCCTTTGGCTTTGCAGCTAAGCCATCTTTCCAGCCCAAGATTTATTTATTTTTACTTTTTTATTACAGACAGAGAGAAGGAAAGACACACAGAGAGAATGGGCACACCAGGGCCTTCAGCAGCTGCAAACAAACTCCAGACACATGCACCACCATGTGTATCTGGCTTACATAGGATATGGAGAATCAAACCAGGGTCATTAGACTTCACAAGCAAGCACTTTAGCCACTAAGCCATCCCTCCAGCCCTTGGCTCATTTTTATTCAGATTAATAATTCCTATTGCTCTTTATTCAATTCCGGTGAGTTTTTTTTTATCGAGAAGAGACAGACAGACAGAATGGGCATATCGGGGCCTCCAGCCACTGCAAATGAACTCCAGACTCATGTGCCACACTTTGTACATCTGGCCATATGTGGGTACTGGGAAATTAAACCTGAGTCCTTTGGGGCTAGAGAGATGGCTTAGTGGTTAAGGCACATGGCTGCAAAGCCTAAGGACCCAGGTTCGATTCTCCAAGTCCCACGTAAGCCAGATGCACGTGGTGGCACATGCATCTGGAGTTCGTTTGCAGTGGGTAGAGGCCCTGGCGCACCTATTCTCACTCACTCTCTCTCCCTCCCTCTGTCTCAAATAAATAAATAAATAATAAATCTTAAAAAAAAAAAACAAAAAACCTGAGTCCTTTGGCTTTGCCAGCAAATGCCTTAACCACTAAGTCATCTCTCTGACCCTCACCATTTTTTATTTATTTATTTTTTTTGAGAAGCATCTTTCATTGGCCGGGAATTCATTGGTTAGGCTACACTGGCTAGCCAGAGAGCCCTTAGGGAGGCTCCTATCTCTTCCTACCCAGCTTTGGGATTACAGGCAGGCACCACCATGTCTAGCATTTTCATGTGGGATCTGGGTATTGAACTTAGGTTCTCATGCTTATGAGGCAAGCACTTTACTAACTGGCCTATCTCCACAGGTCAAGTGTGTGTGTGTGTGTGTGTGTTTGAGATAGCGTCTCACTCTGGCCTAGGCTGACCTGGCACTCACTCTATAGTAACCCCAGGCAGGCCTCAAACTCACAGTGATCTTCCTGCCTCTGCCTCTCCAGTGCTGGAATAAAAGGCATATGCCACTATGACCAACAACTGTATATATATATATATATATATTCTTTTTTTTTTTTTTTTTCAGGTAGGATCTCATTGTAGCCCAGACTGACCTGGCTTCAAACTCACATCAATCCTCCTACCTTGGCCTCCCTGATGCTGGGATTAAAGGTGTGCACCACCATATCTGGCACAGATTGTTTTAAATTTTAATTTAATTTAATTCTTTTTTCGGTTCTTTGAAGTCAGGTCTCACCCTAGCTCAGGCTCACCTGGAATTCACTATGTAGTCTCAGCGTGGTTTTGAGCTCATGGTGATTCTCCTACCTCTGCCTCCCAAGTGCTGGGATTAAAGGCGTGCGCCACCACGCCAGGCTTTTTTTTTTTTTTTTTTTAGGTAGGGTCTCGCTCTAGCCCAGGCAGACCTGGAATTCATTATGTAATCTCAGGGTGGCCTCAAACTCACAGTGATCCTCCTACTTCATTCAGCCTCCCCAGTGCTGGGATTAAAGGTGTGCACCACCATGCCTGATCTTTTTTTTTTTTTTTTTTCCTGGAGTTTGTCTGAAGCAGCCAAAAGGCCCTGGTGTGCCCATTCTCTCTCATCTTTTTCTTTCTTTCTTTCCCTCTCAAATAAATAAATAAAAATAAGGTAAAATAAAACAATATAGCTATATATTCTCAAGCCTCCTCTATTCTGAAGGCTTCCATCGCCTGTCCTGCAAAATGGGCAGCATAAGTCCCATCCATTAGGCCTGCTGGGAGGATTTGAGATCTTTCCTGAAAGCTGCTCTCACAGTAGGACTCAGAGAGGCTCTGTATGTCTGAACAGCCAGGGTTCTCAGCACTGGGGGGCCTAGTACTTTTGGGGGGGAGCAGGCGTCCCATGCACTGTAGGATGTTTAGTGGGATTCCTGGCCTCTGCCCACCAGATGCCGGGTGCATCTTTCTGCTTGTGGCAATGAGACGTGTCTCTAAATATCACCAGATGTCCCTTGGGGTGACGCGGGGGCACAATTGCCCACATGTAAGGGCCACTGGTGAAGCCTTGGCTGTGTTCGTTGGCACTGGTTCTCTTTCCATGGACGGCAGAGGCATCTGTCACGAGGGTGTGCCGGCCAGGCTGGGCTGCGCTCACCACAGCCCACGCCTTCGCAGAAAGCCTAGAGGATTTCGCAAATTGTTTCCTCTATAATGAGGTTCTGGGAGGTGAGCGAGCAGCTTGGGTGACAAGATTCATCTCTAAGTGTTGAGAAATCTGCAGTAGAGCATAATTATCAGGAAATCCTTCCAGCTGGGGTTCTGCTCAGGATTGTCAAAGATGCCCTGCTGAGGGACCTTGAATTCATGGCCAACTTTCCCCATCTGATTTCTATTTATTTATTTATTTATGAAAGAGAGAGACAGAGACAGAGAGAGAAAGAGAGAGAGAGAATGGGCATGCTGGGGCCTTCAGCCGCTGCAAATGAACTCCAGACACATGTGTCACCTTGTGCACCTGGCTTACGTGGGTCCTGGGGAATCGAGCCTGGGTCCTTTGGCTTTGCAGGAAAGCTCTTTCATAGCTAAGCCACCTCTCCAGTACCCCCCCTTTTTTGCATGGACTCCACTGAGGTATTTTATTCATACGCTTGCTTTCTTTATACTCCTAGAAAAGGAATCCTGGTATTTTCCCACCTGTGTGTTTTCATCTTGCTTCTTCATGGTCCACGATGCCAGCTGACGTTGTCAGTACAATGAAACCAAACTGAGGGAGGAGATCCAGTTATTCTGCCATTTTTCTAAGACTTCAAGCTGTCCATCAAATCCGGGGCTGATCACTTCACACTTGTTTAACCTGCCTTTGAGGTACACAACGATTTTCCCAGCTCTGTGATCTTCAATGAATTCAAACTCGCCAAAATAACCAGGCTTCATCAAGACAGTTAGAAACCAAACCCGTGACTTTGGAGCCCCAATAAGGATGTGGCGTTTGCCTCTTTTTCAGCATTGTTGATGATCTAAAGAGCATCCGCCAGGGCATTCGTGCGCACTGTGATGGTGGCACGGAAAGATGGTGGAAAGAGCTCCTGTGTGATCTCTAACCACTGAATGCATTTTGCAGAATTAAAATAGATTAGAACGAGCTGGAGAGATGGCTCAGTAGTTAAGGTGCTTGCCTGTGAGGCCTAAGGACCCAGGTTCGATTCCCCAGAACCCACATAAGCCAGATGCACCTGGTGGCACATACGTTTGGAGTTTGTTTGCAGTGCCTAGAGGCCCCGGTGTGCCCATTTTCTCTCTCTCTCTCTCTCTATTAAATAAATAAATAAGCCAGGCGCGTGGCGGTGCACGCACTCAGGAGGCAAAGGTAGGAGGATCACTGTGAGTTTGAGGCCACTCTGAGACGACATAGTGAATTCCAGGTCAGCCTAGGTTAAAGCAAGACCCTACCTTGAAACACCCAAAATCATCATAATAATAAATATAAATATAAAACATTATAAAAATTAGAAGCTGCAGAATGGGAACTATGAACAAGAAACTTGCTCCCATTATCACGGTTAATCTTAGGTGTTTACGTGACTGGGCCACTAGAAGTCCAGATACCTGATTAAATATGGTTTCTGGGTGTGCCTGTGAGGCCGTGAGGGTGTTTGCAGAAGTGGTGAGTCTCGTTATGTAGCCTCAGTTGGCCTGGAATTCCTGATCATCCTGTCTCGACAGACCTTCCAAAGCATGGGATTTTAGATAAAGCCACTGTGCTTGTCTTCCCTCTCCCTGTCTGAGCTAGCAACTCAGTCTTCTCTTGCCCTAACACTTCTGGCTCTCAGGCCTTATCACATAAACTTAGCCCTACCCCATGGGCTCTGGGGCTCTTGGGACTTTGAACTACACTGCTGACCTTCCTGACTTTCCAGGAAGGTAGGATGGCGAAATGTTGGGATTCTCAGCCTCCAAAATCAGGTGAGGCAAAATTTTATTAAAAAAAAATATCTGAGCCAGGCATGGTGGTACATGTTTTTAATCCCAGCACTCTGGAGGCAGAGGTAGGAGGATCGCCATGAGTTCGAGGCCACCCTGAGACTACATAGTGAATTCCAGGTCAGCCTGGACTAGAGTGAAACCCTACCTCGTAAAACCAAAAAAAAAAAGTATATATATATCTGGAAAGCTGGGCGTGGTGACACATGTCTTTAATCTCAGCAAAATCAAAGCTGTCCTGAGACTGCATAGTGAATCCAGGTCAGCCTGGGCTAGAGTGAAACCCTACCTCGAAAAAAAAAAAAAAAAGAAAGAAAGAAGAAAAAGGCTAAAGAGACAACTTTGTAGTTAAGACACTTGCCTGCTGCAAACCCTAACAACTCAAGTTCAATTTCCCAGTTGTCGTGTAAAGCCAGATGTACAAAGTGGCATGTGCATCTGGAGTTCATTTGCAGTGGCTGGAGGCCCTGGTGTGCCCATTCTCTCTGTCTGTCTCTCTTCTCTCTATCTCTCTGCTTGCAAATAAATAAATAAAAATAATAAATAAAATACTTGAGAGCAGCACTAATATTTGAGTATAAACATAAGTATTTATAGAGTAATTTGGTGGGTATAATATATCCATATAACCAAGCAACAGTAGTAGTTTCCCCACCCAGGGGTTGTGACCTTCCCAAACACAGACTTTTTGTTTTGATCTTGAATTTTTTTTTATCTATCTGTCTATCTATGTATCTATCTACCTATCTGTCTATCTATCTATGTATCTATTTATCTATCTACCTGTCTGCTGTCTATCTGTCTATCTATCTATCTATCTATCTATCTATCTATCTATTTGCAAGCAGAGAGAAATAGAAGAGACAAAGAGTCATTTCAAACCTCCTGTCCCCAAGGACCCAGGCCCCCATGTGATCAGTTTAGAATACTCAGGACCCTTAGCTCTGGGGGGAAACAGGTTGTTCCTGATGCCTGCCTGCAGCCCAAAGCTCTGAGCCATGGAACCGTTGATCTGTCCCTCTCCCTTTTTGTGGTTTTTCGAGGTAGGGTCTCGCTCTAGCCCAGGCTGACCTGGAATTCACTATGCAGTTTCAGGCTGAACTCATGGTGGTCCTCCTACCTATACCTCCCAAGTGCTGGGATTAAATGCATGTGCCACCATGCCTGGTCATATCTTTAGTTTTTATTATTATTATTATTATTATTTACTTATTTGACAGAGAGAGAGAGAAGGGACACGCCAGGGCCTCTTTCTGCTGCAAATGAACTCCAGATGCATGGGCCACTTTGTGCATCTAGCTTTAGGTGAATACTGGGCAATCAAATCCAGATTGTCAGGCTTTTCAAGTGAGTGTCTTTAACTGCTGAGCCATCTCTTCAGCCCACATCTTATTTATTTACTTATTTTTGTTTTTCAAGGCAGGGTTTCACTCTATCCCAGGCTGATCTAGAGTTCACCATGTAATCTCAAAGTGGCCTCGAACTCACTGCAATCTTCCTACCTCTGCCTCCCAAGTTCTGAGATTAAAGGTGTGCACCACCACATCTGGCCCACATCTTTAGCTTCGATTAAACCTCCTCCCACCTTCTATTATCCTCCATCTCTCCCTCTCTCCTGAACCTCACTTAGACCAAGCAAGCTTGGGACCAACCTGGGCTATATGGTAGAACATTGTCTCAAAAAAAGTCATATTTTTGACTTTAGAGCTCAAATTTTCTAATCAGTCCCAGGTTGCTGAGTCATTATGGTATGATTGTTGTTTTCATAGCTTTATTTATTTGCATGGGTGTGCATGTGTGCACACACACACATGCACACACCAGAGCCTTGTACCACTACAAACAAATGCCAGAGACATATGCCACTTTTTGCACCTGGCTTTTTGTGGATGTTAGGATATTGAACACAGGCCAACAGGCTTTGCAAACAGGTGCCTTAACTGATGAGCCATCTCTCCAGCCCCATATAGTTCTTTGTTTTGAGGTAGCACCTCACTACCGTCCAGGCTGGTTTGGAACTCACTCTGCAGTCCCAGATTGGCCTGGAACTCACAGTGATCCTCCTACCTCTACCTTTTGACTTCTGGAATTAAAGGTGTGCACCAGTACACCTGGCCTGTGTTGTTATTTTCTTTTCTTTTATTTTTTCTGAGGTAGGGTTTCATTCTAGTCCAGGCTGACCTGGAATTCATTATGTAGTCTCAGGGTGGCCTCGAACTCACAGTGATCCTCCTACCTCTGCCTCCCAAGTGCTGGGGTTAAAGGCATGCGCCACCATGCCCAGCTTTCATGTTGTTCTTTTTGAGACAGGGTCTGATATAGCCTTAGGCTCACTATGTAGCCAAACTGCAGTGCTAGGGATTAAACCCAATGATTTTTTTTTTCATTTTTCATTTATTTATTTGAGAGCGACAGACAGAGAAAGAAAGAGGCAGATAGAGAGAGAGAATGGGCACACCAGGACCTCCAGCCACGAACTCCAGTCGCATGTGCCCCCTTGTGCATCTGTAACGTGGGTCCTGGGGAATCGAGCCTCGAACCAGGGTCCTTAGGCTTCACAGGCAAGTGCTTAACCGCTAAGCCATCTCTCCAGCCCTAAGCCCAGTGATTTGTATAAGTGTTCTACTACTGAGCTACATGCCCAGCCCTGTTATTTTTATTGTTGTTGTTGTTATTGTTTTTTCGAGGTAGGATCTCGCTCTAGCCCAGGCAGATCTGGAATTCACTATGTAGTCTCAGAGTGGCCTTGAACTCAAGGTGATCCTCCTACCTCTGCCTCCCAAGTGCTGGGACTAAATTTTTTTTTCTTTTTTTATTTTTCAAGGTAGGCTCTCACTCTAGCCCAGGCTGACCTGGAATTCACTATAAAGTCTCAAGGTGGCCTTGTACTCACAGCGATCCTCCTACCTCTGCCTCCCAAGTGCTGGGATTAAAGGCATGTGCCACTACGTCTAGCTAAGTTTTTTTTTTTTTTAATATTTTATTTATTTAAGAGAGACAGCAGATAGAGAGAAAGAAGAAATGCGCACACCAGGGCCTCTAGCCACTGCAAACAAATGCTAGAAGCATGTGCCACCTTGTATATCTGGGGATATTGAACCTAGGTCCTTAAGCTTTGCAGGTAAGTGCCTTAACTGCTAAGCCATCTCTCCAGCCCTAGCCCTGTTATTTTATTTTATTTTATTTTTATTATTATTATTTTGTATTTTGGTTTTTTGAGGTAGGTCTCGCTCTAGCCCAGGCTGACCTGGAATTCACTATGGATTCTCAGGGTGGCCTCGAATTCATGGCGATCCTCCTATCTCTGCCTCCCCAGTGCTGAGTGCTGGGATTAAAGGCATGTGCCACTACGCCCGGCAAGCCCTGTTGTTTTTAGTAATGAAACAAACACACACACACACACACATTCAAAAGGGGACAGATTCAGATGGCCCAGCGTGGTGGTGCACACCTTTAATCCAGGACTCAGGAGTTAGAGGTAGGAGGATCACCATGAGTTCGAGGCCATCCTGATACTCCATAGTGAACTCCAGGTCAGCCTGGGCTAGAGCGAGACCCTACCTCGAAAAACCACACAAAGGGAGAGGGACAGATCAACGGTTCCATGGCTCAGCGCTTTGGGCTGCAGGCAGGCATCAGGAACAACCTGTGTTCCCCCCCGCCCCCGAGCTAAGGGTTCTGAGTATTCTAAACTGATCACATGGGGGCCTGGGCCCTTGGGGAGAAGAGGTTTGAAATGACACCCTCTGTCCACACCCTTCAGCTGTGGGGTGGCCAGCAGAAAGCTTAGACCCAAGATCATCTGTTCTCTCCCCAAGTGAAGCATCAATTCCTTTCACAGAAGGCTAGAATGTGGCTTTGCTCAGAGAAAGCCGTGGGGGACATACCCTCAGACACAGGGACCCTCTCTCGTCACCAACATCGTTGGTGACAGGAGGGAGCAATGTGCAATGTGAGACCCAGGGCAGCTGTCGCGCCACGCCTGCTGCACACACAAACTCTGAAAAGGAGGCGACATCTTCCAGTCCGAAAATGCTTTCTGTTTTCCCGCTCTGTGCCAGGCTCGACTGCACTCAAGCCCGGAATACAGGCGATGAGCGGAACAGTCAGCTGGCTCCTTTCACACGACGCCAGGCTTTGCGGGTGCAATAGGAGGTCCTGGGCTTACGACCTATTCCTACGCACGAATTCAGGACTGAATTGCGTGTGCTGGACAGCAGCCAGCAGCAGATCACAGCAAACTGAACGTGCCTTGGTAGGATCAGGCGGCTCCGGGTTTGAAGTGGCAGCTTTCCCACAAATACGTTATGTGAGCCTGGCCACGTCATTTAACCTCTGTGTTCCACACAGTTCCTCAAGGGAAAGAAAAGTTTGTTGATGCGACAAGTTTGAGCCTCTGTTATGTGCCGATATGTTTGCTATTTTCTCTTATTTATTTATTTTTGGGTTTTCAAGGTAGGGTCTCACTCTAGCCCAGGCTGACCTGGAATTCACTATCTAGTCTCAGGGTGGCCTTGAACTCATGGTGATCCTCCTACCTCTGCCTCCCAAGTGCTGGGATTAAAGGTGTGCAGAAAGAGGTGGTGGGTCCAGGCAGATGCCACAGCCTACTTTATGGAGAAGGAAACTGAGGCTCAAAACATCTTCCCCAAGGCCACAGAGCTATCATCCAATGTCTGCCCTATACCATGCATTGAAACCCCCATATACATCCACAGCCCCCCGAAGCAGGGTGAAGCTTGAATGAGACAGTCGACGGGCTGCGCTCACGGCTGCCGTGCAGTGGCCTCCCGGCCCAGGACTTGACCTTGTCTTCATTAGCCCATCTGACCGCCACTGGCTACTGTAGAGATCACACAGAGGGTGCAGGGTTGGAGACCCCCCACACACACAGCAAGCCCAAGGCTGCAGCCTCTTTGAGAACATGTCATTCACTGGGGAACCCTCAAGGAAGGGGGTCAAGTTCCATTGTGCCTGGCCATCTGCTCTCTCTACTTGGTGGCCAGCACAGGGGGCATGGATGTGTGACCTCTCTAAAATTTCTGTGAGTGAGAAATCACTGTCTTTGCATAAGTCAGAAACAGAGCTCCCTTCACAGAGCGCATCTCATGGTACAGGCGCTGGGGTCAGCACTCCCCATGCCTTGTCTGAGTTTGTACCCCCCCCCCCAATACCAGTACATGAAGCTGCCGTTAAAAGTCAAGAGTGGAGAGCTGGGTGTGGTGGCGCATGCCTTTAATCCCAGCACTCTGGAGGCAGAGGTAGGAGGATCACCATGAGTTTGAGGCCACCCTGAGGCTACATAGTGAATTCCAGGTCAGCCTGGGCCAGAGTGAGACCCTACCTCAAAAAACAAAAAATAAAAAACAAAAAACCTAGGAGAGATGGCTTAGCGGTTATAGTGCTTGCCTGTGATGCCTAAGGACCCAGGTTCGAATTCCCAGTACCCACATAAAGCCAGATACACAAGGTGACACATGCACATAAGGTGATGCGTGCACACAAGGTGACACATGCATCTGGAGTTCGATTGCAGTGGCTAGAGGCCCTGGCACGCCAATTCTCTGTCTCCCAAGGGAAAAAAAAAAAAAAAAAAGCCAGGTATGGTTGTACATGCCTTTAATCCCAGCACTTGGGAGGCAGAGGTAGGATGATTGCTGTGAGTTCGAGGCTACCCTGAGACTACTTAGTGAGTTCCAGGTCAGCCTGGGCTAGAGTGAGACCCTACCTCGAGAAACCAAAAAATAAAAAATAAAATTAAAAAAAAGTTGCGGGCTGCACTCGGGAGGCAGAGGTAGGAGGATCGCCGTGAGTTCGAGGCCACCCTGAAACTACTTAGTGAGTTCCAGGTCAGCCTGGGCTAGAGTGAGACCCTACCTCGAAAAACCAAAAAAAAAAAAAAAAAAAAAAAAAGTTGTGGGCTGGAGAGATGGCTCAGTGGTTAAGATGCTTGCCTGCAAAGCCTAACCAGGGTTTAATTCCCCAGTACCCACATAGCGAGATGCATAAAGTGGCACATACATCTGGAATTCATTAGCAGTGGCTGGAGGCCCTGGTGTGCCCATTCTCTCCCCCTCTCTTCTTGCCAAAAAATGAATAAACAAATTTTTAAGTATTTTAAAAAATATGTTAGAAGCTAAGTATGGTGGTGCCTGCCTTTAATCCTAGCACTTGGGAGGCTGAGGTATGAGGGTCGCCATGAGTTCAAGTCCAGCTTGGGGCTACAGAGTGAGTTCCAGGTCAGCCTGGGCTAGAATGAGACCCTGTCTCAAAACACAAACAGGGCTGGAGAGATGGCTTAGAGGTTAAGGTGCTCGCCTGCAAAGCCTAAGGACCCAGGTTCGATTCCCCAGTGCCAACATAAGCCAGATGCACAAGGTGGCACACGTGTCTGGAGTTCATTTGCAGTGTCCCTTGCATTGGAAGCCCTGGCATGCCCATTCTTTCCTCTCTCTATCTCCCTCTCTCTCTCTCTCTCTCTCTCTCTCATAAATAAATAAAACATTTAAAAACAGGGTGCTGGAAAGATGACTCAGTGATTAAGGCGCTTGCCTGCAAAGTCTAACAATCCAGGTTCGATTACCCAGTACCCACATAAAGCCAGATGCACAAGGTAGCGTTTGCAGTAGCTGGAGGCCCTGCTATGCCCATTCATTCACTCTCTCTCTCTCCCTCCTTCCCTCTCTCCCTCTCTCCTTGCAAATAAATAAAATTTCGGGCTGGAGAGATGGCTTAGTGGTTAAGGCATTTGCCTGCAAAGCCTAAGGACCCTAGTTCAATTCTCCAGGACCCATGTAAGCCAGATGCACAAGGGGACACATGCATCTGGAGTTTGTTTGCAGTGGCTGGAGGCCCTGGAATGCCCATCCTCTCTCTCTCAATCTCTCTCTCTCCATCTTTTTCTCTCAAATAAATAAATAAATAAAATATATTAAAAAAATATTTAAAAACAAACGATGGAGAGTAACTGGGGAAGACACCCAACTATTGTCAACCTCTGGCCTCCACGAGTATACACACACACACACACACACACACACACACACACTTTTTTGCTTTAAAGTCACGAGCACTGGCTGAAGGCTCAAACTGCCTGAGTAGACATCCTGACTCAGCCATTCGTTTATTCCTGCACCGTGCTTAACCCCCACCGAGAACTAGAAGCACAATGATAGCACTGACTTCACGGGGCTGCCGCGCAGACTGCGCGTGCTCAGGCGCTAGGGGAAGAAAAGCCTGGCACTCAGAGACACCAGCTGTCATGACGAGCTCTGCTGAGCGTGTGAGGACCCCGAGCCTCTAGGAAACGACGTCAGTAGCCAGTTTCACTTAGCTAAGTCGGTGGTGAAGCAGAATTTCGGGCCCTGGTGTAGCAGATAACCACAACCTCATTGTTTCTGGAAGTTCCAAGATGATCTGTCCACCCACCCAAGGGCACTTCTTTTTTTTTTTTCTTTTTTTAATTTATTTATTTGAAAGTGACAGAGAGAAAGAGGCAGATAGAGAGAGAAAGAGAGAATGTGTGCACCAGGTTCTCCAGCCACTGCAAACGAACTCCAGATGCGTGCTCCCCCTTGTGCATCTGGCTAACATGGGTCCTGGGGAATCAAGCCTGGAACCGGGGTCCTTAGGCTTCACAGGCAAACCCTTAACCGCTAAGCCATCTCTCCAGCCCAACCCAGGGGCACTTCTTGCAGGCTGCTCTTCCATCTCTCAAGTGAAATGAGGGCTTGTTATTTAAGGACCTAGCTACCCAAGGGGACTGCAGCTTGACTTCTCAGAAGTCACACTCTGGCTTCACAAGCCATGTAGAAAGTCGTTTGTCACAGCATGAAGCATCACACTGCGTGGTGGTGATTTCCTCTTCTGGTACTTTCCCAAGAAGAAAAGCAGCTGCTTGCTCTGGGGCCTCCAGGGCACACAGCACTGCATGCACCCACTGCCCCCGCCCCTTCATCTGCACAATGATGCAGCAAGTACCGTGGTGTGGACCCATTCAGCAGATCAAGATACTGAGGCACAGCTGGGCGTGGTGGTGCACGCCTTTAATCCCAGCACTCAGGAGGCAGAGGCAGGAGGATGGCTGTGAGTTTGAGGCCAGTCTGAGACTATGAAGTGAATTCCAAATTGGCCTGGGCTAGAGCAAAACCCTACCCCAAAAATCCAAAAAATAGAAAGACACTGAGGCTCAGAGTGGCCATGACATTTGAACCACACCACACAGGTAGACTCAGAGATGAATCCAACTTGTTTGATAACATGAGCTCATCCAAGGCAGTGTGTAGAGTATTCTAGTAACAATGAACTCAGCTGGTGGTGACACATGCTCGCAATAGGCCGGGTACTAAGTGATTCATGGTCAGATCTCATTTAATCTGTAAGCTAGCCCAAATAAAATAAAACTACTATGGCTTCTGAGGAGATGGCTTGCCTTGGAAGCATAGGACCTAACCTTGATCCCACATATAAAATGCAAAGTAACAACAACAACAACAACAAAACCTTTAAAAAAGCCAGGCGTGGGGCTGGAGAGATGACTTAGCGGTTAAGCACTTGCCTGTGAAGCCTAAGTACTCCAGTTCAAGGCTCGGTTCCCCAGGACCCACGTAAGCCAGATGCACAAGGGGGCACATGCATCTGGAGTTCTATTGCAGTGGCTGAGGCCCTGGCATGCTAATTCTCTGTCTCTCTCTTTCTATTTATTTATTTATTTTGGTTTTTCAAAGTAGGGTCTCACTGTAGCCCAGGCTGACCTGGAATTCCCTATGGAGTCTCAGGGTGGCCTCCAACTCACGGCGATCCTCCTACCTCTGCCTCCCGAGTGCTGGGATTAAAGGCGTGCGCCATCACGCCCGGCTTTGTTCTCTCTTTCAAAAAAAAAAAAGCAGCAAAAGAGACCCTTGGTGCAAGGCGAGAACTGATACCTCAAGGTCGTCCTCTGGCTTCAACACACAGTGACATGCATCATGCATGCACGTATACATATATACAATTCATACAGATATATACACACACATCATACATAAACACACACACATACGCATGCACCAAAAAGAAGAAGGAGGAGGAGAGTAAACTAAGGCACAGAGAAGTCCCAAAACCCACCCAGGGTCACACAGCTTGTAGGTGTTGTAGACAGGATTTGTAGATGTCTGATTTATTCCACCCGCTGCTTCTGCGTATAACTTCAAGGGCAGGGACCAGCATGATTTCCATTTCTTTGAATTTTCCCAAAGCTCAGCAGTGTCTGGGGTGCTTGATAAATATTTACTGACCGTCTTAATGATAAAATAAATAGAGTCCTATCCAAGTGCTCGCACAGGTTCACTGGGTCTGCGTGTCGCTCAGAGAGCTTTCAGAACCACGAGAGCCAGGGAAACAAGTTGATTTCCTTACCATAACCCTCAGTGCAGTACTGTGGTCTCTGATGAAGCATTTTATTTTTTTCACAAGCCAGATGTTTTTGCTTATACTCTTTCAAAAAAGCTTTTGAGAATCCAGAGGAAAGAAAGGAGGAATTAACTTATAACAGGCTGGGCTTTCTCAGCTGCCCAGCATGGGCTATTAGATGGTTTCACTGGGCACAAGTAACAAGCTGTGAACATCATGCTCTTGGAAGGGTTGACGGCCGCAAATCAAAATCCAATCTTGACGAGCGAGCCGTGCAGAAAGAGTAGTGGCCGCAGAAAGGGTTGTCCAAACGCACCCCACATCCTCTGCCCCGATGAACACCCCTACGAGAAGGTCATCGAAGCTCATGCGTGGGCCGGTTACATGTCAACACAGTAACAGACGATCTGGGGCTATGCAAGGGGAAGTGCGGTGTGCTGGGTTAGGAGGCTCAGAAGCACTTCGGTCTTTTGATCTAGTGTATTACTTATTTATTGCTGTGAAACAGGTCACCTGAACCAAATTGGCAGAAAACAGCAAGACTGGCTTTCATCTGTGTGGGCTGGAATCCGGGAGCAGCCTGCTGCGTGGGTCTGGCCCTCGTCGGGTCTCTCCCTTGGCTGCAGTTAGATGCGAGCTAAAGATGTGGGCAGCTGACGACTTGATGGAGACCCACGGCCCCTCCCGTAATGGCGGTTCACCCACAGGGCGGTTCATCCACAGGGCTAAGCTGGTGCTGGCTGTGGGCAGGAGAGCTCAGCAGCCCCTTGTTGGGTGGGTACCTCTGTTGGCAGTGTTCTCGTGCCATGGTGGGGCTGACTTCCTCTGGTTGATAGGTTCAAGAGACCAAAGCTGTTTACCCTAGCACTCTGGAGGTTGAGACAAGAGGTTCATGAGTTTGAGTCCACCTGGGGCTACATAGTGAGGCTCTGTCTTAAAAACAAAACAAAACAAAACAGGAACCCAGGAACCCAGGGCTGGAGAAGATAGCTTAGCAGTTAAGGCCTTTGCCTGCAAAGACAAAGGACCCTGGTTCAATTCCCCAGGACCCACATAAGCCAGATGTACAAGGTGGCACATGCGTCTGGAGTTCATTTGCAGCAGCTAGCGGCCCTAGTGTGCCCAATCTCTCTCTCTCTCTTTCTAGTAAGTAAATAATATATATATATATATATATATATTTTTTTTTTTAAAAATCCATGTAAGGCCTAGCATGGTGGCGCACGCCTTTAATCCCAGCACTCAGGAGGCAGAGGTAGGAGGATCACCGTGAGTTCAAGGCCACCCTGAGACTCCATAGTGAATTCCAGGTCAGCCTGAGCTAGAGTGAGACCCTACCTCAAAAAAACAAAAAACATGTAAGCAGGGGCTGGAGAGACGGCTCAGTGGTTAAGGTGTTAGCTTGCAAAGTCTGATGGCATGGGTTCGATTCCCCAGTACTCACGTAAAGCCAGATGCACAATGTGGCACATGTGTCTAGAGTTTGTTTGCAGTGGTAGGAGGCCCTGGCACATGCTCTCTCTCTCTCCCCCTCTTTCTCTTTGTCTCTCTCTATCAATCAATCAATCAATAATAATAATCAATCAATAAATAAATGAAATGAAAAAATATCCAAACAACACACAAGCACCAAAATAGAAATCTTAACACCTTTATTTTTAATATTTTATTTGTTTATTTATTTATTTGAGAGAGAGAAAGAGATCCATTTTGCTTGTTTTTTCAAGGTAGGGTCATACTTTAACCCCAGGCTGACCTGGAACTCACTCTGTAGTCCCAGGCTGGCCTCAAACTCACAGCGATCCTCCTACCTCTGCCTCCTTAGTGCTGGGATTAAAGGAGTGCACCACCATACCCAGCACAAGAGACAGAGAGAGAGAGAGAGAGAGAATGGGTGTACCAGGGCCACTGCAAATGAACTCCAGAAGAAGCATGTGTCACCTTGTATATCTGGCTTACATAGGTACTGGGGAATCGAACTCAGGTCCTTAGGCTTTGCAGGCAAGCACCTTAACAGATGGGCTATCTCTTGTAGCCCCACAACACCTTTTATAATCTAGCTTTCACAGTCACACTTCCATTCTGCCAAACTCTTATCTTCCACTTAGGCCAGCCCTGATTTGGCATGGAAGGAGATAAAAGGGTAATACCTGGGTGGTTGGCACTGCTATAAGGGAGTATCATAGACAGGGTGGCTTGCATGCTGAAATCTGGGTGCCAGCAGGGTTGGGGGCTGGCGAAGGCTCTCTTCCTGCCAATCTTCACATGGGAGAGACAGACAGTCCTTTCTGATCTTTTCATTTTGTTTCCATTTTCTTCATTTTTTTTTTTTTTTTTTTTTTTTTTTTTGGTTTTTCGAGGTAGGATTTCACTCTAGTCCAGGCTGACCTCTGACCTGGAAGGCACTATGTAGTCTCAGGGTGGCCTCAAACTCACCGCGATCCTCCTACCTCTGCCTCCCGAGTGCTGGGATTAAAGGTGCACGCCACCACGCCCGGCTCTGGTCTTTTCATTTTCTGGTAGGGACACTAATTCCATCATGGGGGTTTGACCCTCATGACCCCCAATCTGAGTTCCTCTCAGTGGTCCCACCTCTAAATCTACTACATTGGGGATTAGGGCTTCAACATTCTGATTATTGGGAGACACAGTATTCCTTCCATTGCAGAAATTGCTATTAGAGGGTGTGACTTGTTGAGGCAATTTTGGGAGTAGGCTGCCATTTCTTTTTTTTTTTTTCAAATTTTTATTAACAACTTACATGATTATAAAAAATATCCCATGGTAATACCCTCCCTCCCCCCACTTTCCCCTTTGAAACTCTATTCTCCATCATATCCCCTCCCCCTCTCAATCAGTCTCTCTTTTATTTTGATGTCATGATCTTTTCCTCCTCTTATGATGGTCTTGTGCAGGTAGTGTCAGGCACTGTGAGGCCATGGATATCCAGGCCATTTTGTGTCTGGAGGGAAGACGTTGTAAGGAGTCCTACCCTTCCTTTGGCTCTTACATTCTTTCCGCCACCTCTTCTGCATTAGACCCTGAGCCTTGGAAGGTGTGATAGAGATATTGCAGTACAGAGCACTGCGGTCACTTCTTTCCAGCACCATGATGCCTTCTGAGTCATCCCCAAGGTCACTGCCATCTGAAAAGAGAAGATTCTCTACCAAAAGTGAGAGTAGCATTAATATAAGGGTATGAACATTAAGAAAAGTTAGGCTGCCATTTCTGAAACTCTTGCTTAGAGAAAGTGGCAAGTGCTGCAATGTTTTAGACACTGAGATGTTCCTTACAACATTATTTGCAGTAGTAAGAAGCTGGAAGCCACTTACTTATGCATCTTTTTTTATTTTTGAGGTAAGGTCTTGCTCTAGCCCAGGTTGAGCTGAAATTCACTATGTAACCTCAGGGTGGCCTCAAACTCACAGAGATCCTCCTACCTCTGCTTCCCAAGTACTGGGATTAAAGGCATGCACCACCATGCCCAGCCAACTTTTTTTTTTTTTTTTTAATTTTTAAAATTTATTTTGAGAGACAAACTGAAAAAGAGAGAAAGACAAAATGGCGTGCCAGGGCTTCTAGCTGCTGCAAACAAACTCTAGACACATGCGCCACCTTGTGCATCTGGCTGTATGTGAGTCCTGGGGAATCAAACCTGGGTCCTTTGGCTTTGCAGGAAAGCGCCTCTGTTGCTAAGCCATCTCTCCAGCCCCTTGCTTGTCCATTTTATGAGATTGGCTCAGTTAACGCTGACACAGCCACTCTGTGGGATAAGGCTATTTAGGATGGTGAGGCCTAGAGGAATGGTCTTTTTTTTTTTTTTTCCTGCGGATACGTATTCTATTGAATACTGTCTGTAGAACACTGAGGGTCAGGGAGCCCCACGGTGGAACCAGAGACAATAAGGAAAGCAGTGCATGTGTCCTCCCACGCTGTTTTCTCCTTTGTCCTCAGGAAGTTGGGGCTGAGCATTTTGGCTTGGCCTCGTGGCGAAACCCCTTAACTAGGCTGTCTTCTCTAGACGGGCTTGATTCCCCGCAGTGGATCGGCCATGTAGCTTCAGTCACTTTCATCCTCGTGTAATCCGCTCTGCCACACGCACCGGGGAGGACCCAGGCTGCCAAGGGCTAGGAGAGGCCAGGGATGCCTGCCCTGTGGATTATGAGCAGACTTTCTGTGTTCCTCCTCCCCCCAGTTCAGTGGGCAACAAGCAGCCATCTTCGTGACCTCCAACACATTAATTATCCAAGCACTGCAAAGAAAATGAGACCAGTTCTGGAAGAAATCTATGACCCATCTGTCCCTGTTTCCCTAAGGTCCCCAGACCTCAAAAAGCTTTCTGTGTATGCAAATTCAGATTTCTTCCAGACAGATTGCACAGCCCAACCAGGGTCATGGGCTGGGGCAGGGACAATTATATCCCTTAGGGAAAAGAGGCTGATCAAGTGAGAGAGTCAGATGCTAACTTTCTCCCAGTCAGCCAGCCAGCAAGATGTGACCGAGAGAAAGGACGAGTATTTTAGCTGTCATTTTATTTTATTATATACATTTTTTATTTTTGTTTTTTCAAGGTAGGGTCTCGCTTTAGTCCAGGCTGACCTGGCATTCACTATGTAGTCACAGGGTAGCCTTGAACTCAATACCATCCTCCTACCTCTGCCGCCTGAGTGCTGGGATTAAAGGTGTGCATCACCATGCCGGGCCATTTTATATTTTTATGAGGGAGAGAGAACTGGCACGCCAGGGCCTCCAGCCACTGCAATTGAACTCCAGATGCATGTGTCACCTTGTGCATCTGGCTTACATGGGTACTGGGGAATCAAACCTGGGTCCTTAGGCTTCACAGGCAAGCGCCGTAACCACTAAGCCATCCCTCTAGCCCTTAGCTGTCATTTTAACACCACAAAGCAGCCTGACACATAAGCAGAAGTTGTGAGGACAGAAGACACCTACCTTTCTGGCAAAGACATGTCGTGTTGGTCTTGAAAAAGTTACCCTTTCGGGCTGGAGAGATGGCTTAGCGGTTAAGGCATTTGCCTGCAAAGCCAAAGGACCCAGGTTCGATTCCTCAGGACCCTCGTTAACCAGATGCACAAGGGGGCACATGCATCTAGAGTTCGTTTGCAGTGATTGGAGGCCCTGGCGCTCCCATTCTCTCTCTCTCTCTCTCTCTGTCAAATAAATAAACAAAAATAAAATATTTTTTAAAAAGTTACCCTTTCTATTTGCTTCCCTCTCTAAAACAAACAAACAAACAAACAAACAAACAAATAAATAAAAATTTAAAGTAATGTTTTTGGGCTGTAGAGATGGCTCAGCAGTTAAGACGCTTGCCTCCAAAGCCTAAGGACCCAGGTTTGATTCCCCAGTACCCATATAAAGCCAGATGCACAAGATGGCACATGTGTCTGGAGTTCCTTTGTAGGGGCTAGAGGCCCTGGCATGCCCATTCTCTTTACCTTTTTTTTTTTCTCTCTCTCTCAAATAAATAAACTTTTTTTTTTTTTTAAAAGTAATGTTTTGGGCTGGAGAGATGGCTCAGCAGTTAAGACGCTTGCCTCCAAAGCTTAAGGACCCAACTTTGATTCCCTGGTACCTATGTAAAGCCAGATGCACAAGATGACACATGTGTCTGGAGTTCATTTGCAGTGGTTAGAGACCCTGGCATGCCCATTCTCTCCCTCCCTCTCTCTCTCTATCTGCCTCTCTCTAGATAAATAAGTAAATGAAATAAAACTTTAACAAAAAAGAGGAGCTGGGTGTGGTGGCGCATGCCTTTAATCCCAGCACTCGGGAGGAAGAGGTAGGAGGATTGCCATGAGTTCGAGGCCACCCTGAGACGCCATAGTGAATTCCAGGTCAGTCTGGGCTGGAGCAAGACCCTACCTCAAACAACAAACAAACAAACAAAAACCACCCCAAAAAAGTCACCACACCTCTCTATGCCTCCATGTCCTAACCTCAGAAAAAGGAGAATGTTTATCTCTCATTGTTGCCATGAGATTTAGTATGACATTTAAATACAAAGCAATGTATGGAATATGATAACATAATAGGGCTAGAGAGATAGCTACGGAGTCAAGGCGCGCTTGCCAGTAAAGCCTAACAATCCTAGTTCAAGGCCCCAGCACCCATGTAAAGCCAGATGCACCAAGTGGCGCATGCGTGCCACCCATTCTCTGTCTCTCTTCTATCTCTCTCGGCTTGAAAATCAATAAATAAAATATAAGCCAGGCGTGGTGGCGCACGCCTTTAATCCCAGCACTCGGGAGGCAGAGGTAGGAGGATCGCCGTGAGTTCGAGGCCACCCTGAGACTGCATAGTTAATTCCAGGTCAGCCTGGGCCAGAGTGAGACCCTACCTCGAAAAACCAAAAAAAAAAAAAAAATAATAATAATAATAATAATTAAAAATAAATAAATAAATAAATAACATATAAAAAGGCACACGATAAGTGCTTGCCATAGCTGCGTAGCATTGCAGACTCGTAAGTCACCGTCCATCTATGGGGAGAGGCGGGGAAATGCCCCTACCGTAAGTCACCGTCCATCTATGGGGGGAAGCGGGGAAATGCCCCTACCGTAAGTCACCGTCCCTCTATGGGGGGAAGCGGGGAAATGCCCCTACCGTAAGTCACCGTCCCTCTATGGGGAGAAGCGGGGAAATGCCCCTACTGTAATTTGCTAGTGCTGCGCTCCTGCCGGCAGCATCCCCGCGTATGCTCGCTCACTAAATTACTCCCACTTGGGAATCTTTGGTGCTTTCTAACAAATCCTACTGTGGCTTGTTTATCCAGAAAGGAGGAAAAGTGTGGGAGACACCCTGGAGCAGTGCCTGAAGTTACAATGGATTCAGTATCAGGAGTGTGGGCCATTTGTTTGCCTGGGGACAAGACGAGGCGGCAAAACTGCGGAACCTCTCTGAGCCTCAGTTTCTTCAACTCTAAAAGGGGTATAAATATGTCTCACAGATGATTCCAGAGGGTCAGCTATGAGAACTGGGGGGTACACGCTCAAGCATTTAACAGACACCATTTCATTTAGCTTCTCTCTCTCTCTCTCTCTCTCACACACACACACACACACACACGCATGCATGCACACCTATGCTGCCTGCTAACCTGTGCACAACTCTTGGGGCTGGTGATCGGGAAAAAAAGGCAAGACCCCTGTCCAATTCCTGTGAGAATCAGCTCTGGTGGGGTTTAGGAAATGTACATTGTTAGTGGGAAGAGCACGGGCCGGAAGTCAGACAGATCTAGCAGAGGGCTGGATGTGGGGCGCATTCCCCATGACCTGAGCTAGTGTGCACTCATGATCCATTTTGTTAAAAACATTTTAGGGGTCAGGCATGGTGGCGCACACCTTTGATCCCAGCACTCGGGAGGCAGAGGTAGGAGGATCACCAAGAGTTTGAGGCCACTCTGAGACTACATAGTGAGTTCCAGGTCAACCTGGGCTACAGCGAGACCCTACCTTGAACCCCCCCAAAAAATTTAGAGGCTGGGGAGATGGCTTAGCAGTTAAAATATTTGCCTGCAAAGCCAAAGGTTTGATTCCCCAGGACCCATGTAAGCCAGGTGCACAAGGTGGCACGTGTCTAGAGTTTGTTTGCGGTAGCTCAAGGCCTTGACATGACCATTATCTCAATCTCTTTCCCTTTCTCTCTCTCTTTCTGCCTGTTTCTCTCTCTCTCAAATAAATTAAAAAGAAAGAAAGAAAGAAAGAAAGAAAGATAGATAGATAGATAGATAGATAGATAGATTGATTGATTGATTTCTGTGAGTCTGAGGCTAGTCTGAGAATTCCAGGTCACCCTGGGCTAGTGAAAGTTCTTACATTAAAAAATAAGTAGGGCTGGCGAGATGGCTTAGCGGTTAAGCACTTGCCTGTGAAGCCTAAGGTCCCCTGTTCAAGTCTCTATTCCCCAGGACCCATGTTAGCCAGATGCACAAGGGGGCGCATGCATCTGGAGTTCATTTGCAGTGGTTGAAAGCCCTGGTGCACCCATTCTCTCTCTCTCTCTCTCTCTCTCTCTCTCTGTGCCTCTTTCTTTCTCTGTCTGTCGCTCTCAAATAAATAACTAAAAATGAATAAAATATTTCTCTGTGTGCCTCTTTCTTTGTCTGTCGCTCTCAAATAAATAACTAAAAACGAATAAAATATTTTAAAAATAAACAAAATAAATAAATAAATAATATTTTATTTATTTGAGAGAATATGAGAAATGGATGTGCCAGGGCTTCTAGCCACTGCAAATGAACTCCAGATGCGTGCGCCCCCTTGTGCATCTGGCTAACATGGGTTCTGAGAAACCGAACCTAGGTACTTAGGCTTCATAGTCAAGTGCCTTAACTGCCAAGCCATCCCTCCAGCCCGATGATCTCAGTTCTATAGCACCTCCTCAGGAGGGCTCTTGAAGGAATTAGACATCGTGACACCAGGAACTCAACCCCTGGGGTCTGGCCAGGTGGATGTCTGTGTGGACTTCCTTGGGACTGTCATTACTACACTTGGAGCCCTCCTCTCACAGAAATGAAGTCTTGCTCTTTAGGAGTGCAAGACACAGATCTGATCCCTTGTGACAGATAAACAGCGTCAGCGAGGGCCAGGGATTCACCTGAAGTCACAGGACAAGTGGGTGCAATATTGAGCACGCAAGTCCTCAGCTGTCCCCCCGAGCAATGACTGTTCTGAATCAGTGACAGGGAGAGAGCCCTCCCATGGTCATCATCTTTTCCAGGGATGGAGGATTCGTTCGGCCTTTTTCCTGTCTGACCTTCGATCCGGTGGGTCCTGCCAGAGGGAATCAGAGGTTGAGACATCTCCCACGTTCCCCAGACAGTGTACCTGGGGCCACTGTGGGACCCTTCAGAGCCACGCCCAGTCCCCCTATAAGTGCAAGGCAACTGTGGTTGCTGAATCCAGGTAGACATCTGCAGGGACCACCTGAGGCCCGAGGGGGCCTAGGCAGCCCCCCCACCTCCCGCACCATCTGGACCAGGCCCCTCCCATTTGCTACTTAGGGGTGATAGGATGAGAATAACTCAGTTCTCTCTCTTTTTTAAAATAGATACAAAGTTTATTAAAAATAGGTTGCAACGGAAATACAGTAGAAATGGAAAACTACAGCAGTTTGGATGTTCCCATAGCAACGCATGTTGCAAAATGTGCTCTTACACATGTCCACATTTGACCTCACTGTCCAGGGACGGCCACATCTCCTTCACTATGGTTTTTGTTTTTTTTTAATTTTTTCGATTATTTTTATTTATTTAGTTTTGGTTTTTCAAGGTAGGGTCTCACTCTAGCCCAGGCTGACCTGGAATTCACTCTGTAGTCTCAGGGTGGCCTCGAACTCACAGTGATCCTCCTACCTCTGCCTCCTGCGTGCTGGGATTAAAGGCGTGCGCCAGCAAGCCCGGACTCCAGCCACTGCAAACGAACTCCAGATGCATGCGCCACCTTGTGCATCTGGCTTTCATGGGTCCTGGGGAATCGAGCCTCAAAGCAGAGTCCTTGGGCTTCACAGGCAAGTGCTTAACCACTCAGCCGTCTCTCCAGCCCCACTATGGGTTTTAGAAGCACAGACACAGATGTTCCCATATGCAGGATACACAGACGTCTGCAGGTCTTCGTGTGGGTCTGTCCTCGCGTACACGAGCAGACGTCTGTATGCTCTTCTCTAGGGAGGAGTGGATATGCCCCCGCAGGCTTCCAGCACTCTCTAGACACCAGGAGGAGCTTGCATTTCCCAGACAAGTGTGCACATCCTTCAACTCTCAGGACCATTAGACTCTCTTACAGAGGAAACGTTAAAAAAAGGCACACTTTCAAATAAGAAACCTGATACACATAAAAAAAAGTTTACACTTGCACTTCCAACATACAACTCTTATTTATTTATTTATTTGACAGAGAGAAAGAGAGAGAGAGAGAGAGAATGGGTGCATCAAGGCCGCTAGCCACTGCAAACGAACTCCAGACACATGCGCCACCTTATGCATCTCTGCTAACATGGGTCCTGGGGAATCGAACCTGGGTCCTTTGGCTTTGCAGGCAAATGCCTTAACCACTAAACAATCCCTCCAGACCCTCCCTTTTTTTAAATGGGTTTTCAAGGTAGGGTCTCACTCTAGCTTAGGCTGACCTGGAGTTTACTATGTAGTCTGACGGTGACCTCCAACTCATGGTGATCCTCCTACCTCTGCCTCCCGAGTGCTGGGATTAAAAGCCTGTGCCACCATGCCTGGCTCATACAACTCTTACTAAAAGTGGTTTCCAGGGTGGCAAATGCCTCTCTTCTATTTGAAAGTGTGTGGATTTTCCTGACATGCAGGTTTGTAAGAGAACTGTGTGGTACAGAAAGATTATCGGGACCCACGTTAGGGTTTTGTCCAATCAGAAGCGTGCTTCAAGTCACAAAGTAATTTACCCCCCCCCCTTTTTTTTTTCCAGGTAGGGTCTCTCTCTAGCTCAGGCTGACCTGGAATTCACTATGAAGTCTCAGGGTGGCCTTGAACTCATGGCGATCCTCTTACCCCTGCCTCCCGAGCACTGGGATTAAAGGTGTGAGCCACCACACCTGGCTAATTTACCTTTTTAACATCACACAATACACACAAACCGAGGCCCATCTCCTGGTCCTCAGTCACGTGCCCACACAGCTGCAGGAATGACGTGTAGTTCACAAGTTAAATAACCCAATTCAGCTCTGTCTTAGAGTAATATAAATCTGGATGCTGCTGGCCTTTTTTCTGGGGTTCTGGAGGCTGCCTGCCTTCCCCCCTACACACCCAAAGCTCAGGATGCACTGTGTGCCCCAGGACTGGTCTTGGCGTCTGGAAGCCTCCTGCTTCCCAGTTTCCTCAGGTGTAAACTGGAGACTTGCTGCTCGGAAGTGTTTTCAGAACGGAAGAAAACCTGGCAGTCAGTGGCCCTCACCCAAGGGGCCTGTCACTAGGGGAGCACTCCTCCACCTCTGCCCAGACCACCCCCCAGTCCAGAGAGACACCCCTTGCCTGGCCTAACCACAGGCTCAGCCCTAAGACAGGGTCGGACAGGGAGAATGGCCAAGGCTCCAACCAGAACCGGCAAGATAGAGTCTGTGCTCCCTTGGACAAATCCGGGCCCCTCTTTGGACCTATGTCTCGCGTCTGTAGAAGACAGCTGCTAGACCACAAGCATACAGAGGGGCAGCGGTGACTGGTGCATTGACGGAGCACTTACTGTATACTCCGCACCTCACTCACTTTCCAGCACGCTGATGGGGGTCACCTGTGTTTATCAAGAACCCCACTGTATACACGGGAGGTGCTGCTCAGAGAGGTGCAGGGACTTGGCCAGTCACACAGCTGGGGATCGGGCTGGAGCACGTGGCTCTCAGCTCTCCTGTATAAGCAGCTCCGTCCCCTCGGGAGGCTAGGCTGACTCTGGAGGGGCCTCCACTACCTCTCCAGTCCTCCCAATATCCTTGCCATCCTCCATAGGTCAGCACTCCCCTGGAAGCATTTCTTGCTACCTGCCCCACCAGGCTCAGCACAAAAGACCACCTCAGAAGCTGGGCATGGTAGGACACACCTTTATTTTTTTTATTTTTTATGTTTTGAGGTAGGGTCTCACACTAGTTCAGGCTGACCTGGAACTCACTATGTAGTCTCAGGGTGGCCTCGAACTCACGGCGATCCACCTACCTCTGCCTCCCAAGTGTTGGGATTAAAGGTGTGCGCCACCACGCCCAGCTTCTTTTATTTATTATTTATTTGTTTAATTTTTTTTGAGGACACACCTTTAGTCCCAGTATTCTGGAGGCTGAGGTAGAAGGATCGCCCTGAGTTCAAGACCAGCCTGGAGCTACAGAGTGAGTTCCATGTCAGCCTAGGCTAGAGTGGGACTCCGCCTCCAAAAATGAAATATAAATAAAGAAAAAAGGGGGAGGGTGGAGAGATGGCTCAGCAGTTAAGGCTCTTGCCTGCAAAGCCTAATGACCCAGATTTGATTTCCTGGGACCCATGTAAAGCCAGATGCACAGAGTGGCGCACGCATCTGGAGTTTGTGAGCAACAGCTGGAGGCCCTGGCATGCCCATCCTCTCTCTCTCTCTCTCTCTCTCCTTGAAACTAAATAAATAAAACATTTTAAAACTCTCTCTCTCTCTCCTTGAAAATAAATAAATAAAACATTTTTAAAACAGACCTTAGGCTGGAGAGATGACTTAGCAGTTAAGGTGCTTGCCTACAAACCCAAAGGACCCCAGTTCGATTCCCCAGGACCCACATAAAGCCAGAGGAACATGGTGGCGTGTGGTGTCTGGAGTTTGTTTGCAGCGGCTGGTGACCCTACTGTGCCCACTCTCTCACTATCTGCCACTCTCTTTCTCAAATGGATAAATAAAAAAAAGTATTTAAAATATACCACGTTAGAGTGCTACTGTCTGCCTTGCTCTGGCTCAGACCACATACGGAAGCAAGCACAGTGGTTCCTCATTCCTCTACACCATGTGACTCTGACCGGAAGACTAGGTTTTACCTGTCAATCAGGAAAAGCAGCAAGAACTACCACAACCATGACAGTGGATCCCATGTGGGAAGCAGACGGGGCCTGGCTGTGAGCTGCAGCAGAGAGGCTGGTGTCAGGACTCCCAAGAAGAATGAGGATTCGGCGTGGGGGTGCAGATATGCAATCCCAGCATTTAGGGAGGCTCAGGCGGACGGTGATACTGCAGACTCGAGGCCAGCCTGGACCACAGGGAAAGCCTTGCCTTAAAAGAGAGAAACAGGGCCAGGCATGGTGGTGCACGTCTTTAATCCCAGCACTCGGGAGGCAGAGGTAGGAGGATCACCGTGAGTTCGAGGCCACCCTGAGACTACATAGTGAATTCCAGGTCAGCCTAGGCTACAGTGAGACCCTACCTCTAAAAACCAAGAGGGAGGTGGGCTGCAGAGATGGCTTAGCAGTTAAGGTGCTTGCCTGTGAAGCCTAAGGGCCCATGTTCGACTCTCCAGATCCCATGTTAGCCAATGCACAAAGGTGAGGCAGGCGCAAGGTCGCACAGGCCCACTAGGTGGCGCAAGCGTCTGGAGTGAGATTTCAGTAGCTGAGGTCCTGGCATGCCAATTCTCTCTTCTCTCTGTCTGTCTCTCTCTAAAATGAAAAAAATATATATTTAAAGAAGAGAGAAACAATCAAACAGGTAAAAATATACATCCCCCCCCCCAAAAAAAAAACAACTGGGCAGTAATCCTAGCATTCAGGAGGTGACGGCAGAAGGATGAGAAATTCAGTCTTCTTCTGTTATACGGCAAGTTAGGGACCCAAGCTGAACTCCTTGCCCCAAACAACAAAAACCCAGTCAGGTGAGGTGACACATGCCTGTAGTCCCAGCACTTCGGACATGGAGACAGGAGGGTTGGGGATTTTTTTTTTTTTCTTTTATTTTGCTCTTTTCAAGGTAGGATCTTACTTTATCCCCAAATGACCTGGAACTCTCTGTAGTCCAAGGCTGGCCTTGAATTCACAGTGATCCTCCTACCTCAGCCTCCCGAGTGCTGGGATTAAAAGTATGAACCACCATGCCCAGCTTCAGGAGATTTTATTTTTTTATTTTTTTTTTTATTGTTTTTTTGGTTTTTTGAGGTAGGGTCTCACTCTAGCCCAGGTTGACCTGGAATTCACTATGGAGTCTCAGGATGGCCTCGAACTCATGGCGATCCTCCTACCTCTGCCTCCCGAGTTCTGGGATTAAAGGCGTGCGCCACCACGCCTGGCTAGGTTTTATTTTTTTTTAATATTTTATTTTTTATTTATTTGAGAGAGAGAGAGAGAGAGAGAGGGAGGGAGATGGAGAGAATGGGCACACCAAGGCCGCCAGCTGCTGCAAACAAACTCCAGATGCATGTGCCACCTTGATCTGGCTTACGTGGGTCCTGGGGAATCAAACCTGGGTCCTTTGGTTTTGCAGGCCAAGTGCCTTAACCACAAAGCCATCTTTCCAGCCCAAGGAGATTAAAAAATATATATTTTATTGGGGACTGAAGAGATGAGTCCGTAGTTAAGGCGCTTGTCTGCAGAGCCTAGTGACCAGGGTTCGATGCCCCAGTACCTGTGTAAAGCCAGATGCACAAAGTGGTGCATGCATCTGGAGTTTGTTTGCAGCACTGGAGGCCCTGGTGCTCCCATTCTCTCTCTCTCTCTCTCTGTCTCTCTGCTTACATATTATTTATTTATTTGCAAGCAGAGAAAGTGGAGGGGAATGGGTATGCCAGAGCCTCCTGCCACTGCAAATGAACGTCAGATGCATGTGCCACGTGAGGTACTAGGGAATAGAACCAAGGCCGTCAGGTTTTACAAGCACCTTTAGCTGATAAACTCTCTCTAGCTCTGAGGCTTAGGAGTTTAAAGCCAGCCTGGGCTACATGAGACTCTAGTCAAAAACAAAATAAACAACATATAAATCACAAGAAAGAAAAAACCCAAATCAAGCAAACAAAAATGGAGAATTTTAAGACTTCTTCCCTGCGGGAAGTCTGCCCGAGCTAGGCAGCCAGCTTGCTTCTTAGGTCAAGTGTGTGTGTGCGTTGCACAAGCGTGTGCGTGTGAATGTGTACCCATGCACGGGAATTCGGGAAGTTACCCAGATCTCTGCCCAGCTGCAGGCCTTTCTCAGTCTGGTGCCCAGCCTGCCCAGGCCCTTGGCTGGGCCACGGCTCTGCTGCCAGCCTCCAGACCCAGCCGTATGTTGTGGCAGATGTTTTTGGATGTACCATGGCAACGGCAGAACAGGATGTACCTCTGGATCACAGCAGGGACAAGCCCACACTCACAGGCCGCCCAAGCATTCCCCCTCCCAAAGGGCTCCTTGGGAAGAACTGCCCAGGCCCAGGTCTGGGACAAATGGTGTTTGTTCTAGAGACAGGCAGATCCAGGGTCCTCGGTGGGGCCAGGGGTAGTGGAGGGGAAGGACGCGGGTGCACATCCCAGCTGAAGGCTTACTTCTGCAGTGAGCCTGAGTTGCGCCCCTCTGGCCTTAGAGGTGCCAAGGAGGTGAGGCGAGGAGAGGAGCTGCCCAGCAGGAAGGTCTATCAGAGGACGGTCGGTCTTTGTCCTTCCCACCATTACAGCAATCCTTCAAGGGCGAAGCCTAAGTTCATGCCATGACCCTGTACCAAGTACTTTATATACACAAGACCAGAATTCAGGGGAATTTACTTATGTGCTCATTAGACAATATTTTTCTTAAAAAAAATTATTAGCTGGGCATGGTGGTGCACGCCTTTAATCCCAGCACTCGGGAGGCAGAGGTAGGAGGATTGCCATGAATTTGAGGCCACCTTGAGACTATGTAGTGAATTTCAGATCAGCCCAAACTAGAGCGAGACCTTACCTCGAAAAACAAAACGAAACAAACAATGTGTGTGTGTGTGTGTATACATATATATATTTGCAGTAGAAAGAGGCAGAGAGGAGAAAGAGAGACTGGGTACATCAGGGCCTCTGGCTACTGCAAACAAACTCCAGATGCATGAGCCACTTTGTGTATCTGGCTTTACATGGGTACTGGGGAATCAAACTCAGATCATTAGGCTTTGCAGGCAAGTGCCTTACTGCTAAGCCATCTCTCCAGGGCCCCCCCTCTCTCTTTTTCAGCTTTGCAAGATAAGGTCTCACTGTAGTCCAGGCTAACCTGGAAACCTGGAATTCACTATGTCATCTCAGGGTGGCCCCAAAGTCATGGTGATCCCCCTACCTCTGCCTCCCGAGTGCTGGGATGAAAGGCGTGCGCCACCAAGCCTGGCTTTCAGCCCTCTGTTTTAAATTTTGTTTGAGACAGCTATCCTATGAAACGCAGGCTGGCTTCAAACATACCATCTTCCTGCTTCAGACCTCCCAGTTACTAGTATTGCTGGTGTGTGCCACCATACTCAGCTCACAGTGGTAAAATCTCTATAACACTATGATGAGGTCATTTCTGTAAGTGTGCATGTGTGTGTGCGGATACGTGCACCCTGTGTGCGCACGCGCAGAAGCTACAAACTTGGGATCCTCCAGCCTCAGTCTCCATGGTGCTGGGATAAAAAGGCCTCTGTGCCCAGCTTTGGCCCAATTTTCTTTATTTTCAAGCAGAGAGAGCTGGGGGGGGGGGGGTTGTTGCCAGAGTCTCTTGCTACTGCAAACAAACTCCAGATACATGTACCACTTTCTGTATGTGACTTTACATAGCAAGGGGAGAGGTGAGAAAATGCATATATGGGGGCTGGAGGGATGGCTTAGCGGTTAAGGTGTTTGCCTGCAAAGCCAAAGGACCCAGGTTCGATTCCCCAGGACTCACATTAGCCAGATGCACAAGGGGGTGCACACATCTGGAGTTCATTTGCAGTGGCTGGAGGACCTGGCATGCCCATTCTCTCTCTCTCTCTCTCTCTCTTTCTCTGTCAAATAAATAAAATATTTCTGAAAACAGAAAATGCATATATGGGCATGCCAGGGCCTCCAGCTGCTATAAAGTCCAGATGCATGTGCCAGTTTGTACGTCTGGCTTTATGTGGGTACTGGAGAATTGAGCCCAGGCTGTCAGGCTTTGCAACCAAGCTTCTTTAACCATCTCCTAGCCACTTTATTTTATCTTTTAATATTTTATTCTTTCTTTCTTTCTTTCTTTCTTTCTTTCTTTCTTTCTTTCGTGTGTGTGTGTGTGTGTGTGTGAGAGAGAGAGAGAGAGAGAGAGAGAGAGAGAGATAAGAGAGAATGGGCATGCCAGGGCCTCTAGCCACTGCAAATGAACTCCAAACGCATGCATCCCTTGTGCTTATGTGGGTCCTAGGGAATTGAACCTGGATCCTTTGGCTGTGCAGGCAAGCTCCTTAACCACTAAGCCATCTTTCCAGTGTTTTTAAAAAATATTTTATTTATTTACGAGAGAAACAGAGGGAGAGAGAATGAGAATGGGTATGCCAGGGCTTCTAGCTACTGCAAACAAACCCCAGAGGCATGTGTCACCATGTGCATCTGGCTTACGTAGATCCTGGGGAACTGAACCTGGGTTCTTAGGCTTCACAAGCAAGCACCTTAACTGATAAGCCATCTCTCCAGCCACCTTATTTTTTTTTTTAATATTTTAATTATTTGAGAGAGATTTAGAGGCAGATGAGAGAGAGAAAGAGAATGGGCACACCAGGACCTCCAGCCAGTGCAAACGAACTCCTTGCGCATCTGGCTTTATGTGGGTTCTGGGGAATTGAACTCAATTCACTAGGTTTTGCAGACAAGGGCTTTAACCACTGATCCATCTCTCCAGCCTCCCACCTTATTTTTCTTGAGACAAGGTCTCTCACTGAATCTGGAGCTCAGATATCTGTCTTGACCAGCTCAGGCAGCAGGTCTCAGTTCTGGGACTACTGGAGGGCACCATTACACGAGGCTTTCACATGGGTGCTGGGGGCTCATTCAGTCCTCACACGCAGAAAACACTGTACCCACCAGAGCAATCTGTGTGGTCAAGAATTGATCTTTTAGAGCCGGGCATGGTGGCACACGCCTTTAATCCCAGCACTCGGGAGGCAGAGGTAGGAGGATCGCAGTGAGTTCGAGGCCACCCTGAGAGTACACAGTGAATTGCAGGCCAGCCTGGGCTAGAGTGAGACCCTACCTCAAGAAACAAAACAAAACAACAGCAACAACAAAAAAAAAAGAATTGACTTTTTACTGCCTCTCCTGTGCTGGGATCTACTAATGTGCACGCTGACATCTTATTTACTGCAATGGTTTGCCAAAAAAAAAAAAAGGAATTTGAGGCAGAAACTGTACTCTTTACAAGCATACCTTAGGGTGCATGAGCAACTGCTTTTAAAACATGGTTGAATACCATGTAGGGGAGAAAGACGCACCAGGGTGGTTTCAGTAGCCCTGAGCATCAAGTAGGCCTGATTTCCAGAGGGATATACGGTGAAGGTTTTTGCTTTTCCGAGGTCGGGTGTCACTCTAGCCCAGGCTGACCTGGAATTCACCATGTAGTCTCAGGCTGGCCTCGACTCACTGCGATCCTGCCACCTCTGCCTCCCGAGTGCTGGCATGAAAGACGCGTGCCACCACGCCCGGCTAAAAAGTTTTGACCCTCCTGCCCTCTTCGGATTAAAGGGAGATCAGGTGCATCTTTGGCTTGCTTCTTTCTGTCCCTGGGCTGGGATGTGGCTGGGGAAGCCAGGAGGCAACAGAAACTATCTAGTCACACCACTTTTTAAGATGTAACCATGGCAAACTGCTTCTGTTCTATAAACTTATGATGCCCATAAGGCCACGTGGAGGGCTGAGGGGAGGGGAGGGGGTGGGTGTTGTCTCAGAAAGCGTTCATGGAATGTAATTAACTGGCTAACAAAGTATAAACCTGCTCAATCTCATCACATCTCACTCAGTGTTTTCTAAACTTGGCTATCACAATTCCCAGGGGGCCAGGCATGGACGTAGGGGGACAGCTGTGAGTTTGAGGCTAGCCTGAGACTACACAGTGAATTCTAGGTCAGCATGGGCTAGAGCAAGGCCCTAACTCGAAAAACAAACAACAACAACAAAAAAGGGGGGCCTTGGAGAGATGGCTTAGCAGTTAAGCGCTTCCCTGTGAAGCCTAAGGACCCCAGTTTGGGGGTTAAGGCTTGATTCCCCAGGACCCACGTAAGCCAGATGCACAAGTTGGTGCATGTATCTGAAATTCGTTTGCAGTGGCTGGAGGCCCTGGCGCGCCCATTCTCTCTCTCTCTCTCTCTCTCCCTTCCTCTCTCTCAAAAAACAAACAAACAAAAAATTCCCAGGTCATCAGAAACTTAGGTTGCTGGCCAATATACCAACTGATCATGGATGGAACTCAGCGAATAGACTGGGGTCTTCATTCAACCCTGCCAAGAAAGAGTTCCTGACCATGACTCTCAGTGTGTTTAAAGAACATCTTTTTTGTTCCTTAAAAATATTTTAGCTAGGCATGGTGGCACACGCCTTTAATCCCAGCACTCGGGAGGCAGAGGTAGGACTGCAGTGAGTTCAAGGTCACCCTGAGACTATATAATGAATTCCAGGTCAGCCTGGGCTTGAGCGAGACCCTACCTTGAAAAAACAAAAAATAAATATTTTATTTATTTGAGAAGGAAGCAGATAGAGAATGGGCCTGCCAGCGCTTCCAACCACAGCAAACGAACTCCAGACATATGCGCCCCCTTGTGCATCTGGCTTATGTGGGTCCTGGGGAACTGAACCTAGGTCCTTTGGCTTTGCAGGAAAGTGCCTTAACCGCTAAGCCATTCCTCCAGCTCAGGGTTAAGCATTTTTTAAAATTACTTATTTGAAGCTGGGCGTGGTAGCGCACGTCTTTAATCCCAGCACTTGGGAGGCAGAGGTAGGAGGATTGCTGTGAGTTCGAGGCCACCCTGAGATTCCATAGTGAGTTCCAGGTCAGCCTGGGCTAGAGTGAGACCCTACCTCGAAAAACCAAAAAAAAAAAAAAAAAAAAAAATTAAAAAAATTAAAAATAACTTATTTGAGAGAGAGAGAGAGACAGAGAGAGAGAGAGAGAGAGAGAGAGAGAGAGAGAGAGAGAATGGGTCCACCAGGGCTTTCAGCCCCTGCAAACAAACTCCAGATGCATGCACTACCACGTACACAGGGCAGGTTGTCAGCGGGTTGGGATCATGTGACCAAAAGGTCTCCCTCACTGGAATTCAAGAAATGACGTGTTCTATCGGAAGGTGTGTTGAGAGCGAAAGCCAGTCCTCCCGGCTCTCTCCACTGCACGGCTGAGACAAAGCACACCAGGGTGGCAGGACATAACGATGCAGGCAGCCTGGCCTCCCAGTCACCAAGTCCCGTTTGGCATCTTCAATGTCTCTCAAAGACTAATTGTTTTCCGGAGGTGGCGGAACCTTTAGGACGTGGGGCCTAGTAGCAGGAGGTTTAGGCCACTGGGGTGTGCTCCTTAAGGGGGTATTGGGGAACCCATTCTGATTCCTTCCTGCATCTCTTTCTTTTTGCAGGCACTATGAGGTGAACAGCTTTCTTCTGTCATGATGTGCTACCTTGCCACAGACCCACGCAGCCACAGACTGAAACCTCTGCACCAATCCTCCTGCTATGGCCTCCCATGTGCTGGGATTATAGGTGAATACCACCATCCTTTTGAGGGGAAGAGGGAGAGCGAGAGAGGGAGAGAATGGGTGCACCAGGGCCTTTCAGCCACCGTGAACGAACTCCTGATGCCTGCGCCCCCTTGTGTGCATGTGTAATATTGCATGCTTGCACCACTTTTGCGTCTGGCTACGTGGGACCTGGAGATTCAAACATGGGTTCTTAGGCTTCCCAGTCAAGTACCTTAACCATTAAGACATCTTTCCAGCCCCCACCATCCCTTTTTGAAAAGTATTGCCGGGTGTGGTGGCGCATGCCTTTAATCCCAGCACTTGGGAGGCAGAGGTAAGAGGATTGCCATGAGTTTGAGGCCAGACTGAGACTACATAGTGAATTCCAGGTCAACCCGGACTAGAGTGAAACCTTACCTCTAAAAACAAATATGTGTGTGTGTGTGTGTATATATATATATATTTAGGGGGAGGGAAGAGAGGGAGAGAATGGACACTCCAAGGCCTTTAGCCCCCGCAAGCAGACTCCAGATCAGATGCAGGCACCACCTTGTGCATCTGGCTTATGTGGGTACAGAGGAAATCAAACCTTGTTCCTTACGTTTCACAGGCAAGTGCCTTAACCGCCAAGCTGTCTCTCCAGCCCACCATCATCCTTTTAAGAAGTTTCTGTCAGGTTATTTTGACACAGGGAAGGAACACTGACCTAACACCAGCGGAGAGCTACACAGAGCCTCCAGGAATGGTATGAGTGTGGCGATCAGCAGCACGTCTTCTGGGCTTCCTGTCTTCATGGTGAGCAGCCTCCAACCCCAAGCCCCGTGGCCCACCAGGTGCAGGGAGACTCGGTAGTTCTTTGGGGACCACCCCTGGCTTTGTCTTGTCCTTGTGCTGAGAGTCCCATCCTGGCAGGAGGTATTTTCTTGGTGAACAAATGACCAGCTGCTGGTGTGCCTGTTCACCTCTCCTGACAGAGCCACAAGTCAACGGCCTGGCCTGCCTGACCAGAGGCAGCACGGTGTCGTCGTCAGCCAGGTTTCGGAGCACACAGCCTTGAACGTGGTAGTTGCTGGGTAAAGCCTATGACTGTGAAGTGGGCTGAGGAGATGGCTTAGCGGTTAAGCGCTTGCCTGAGAAGCCTAAGGACCCCAGTTCAAGGCTCGATTCCCCAGGACCCACATTAGCCAGATGCACAAGGGGGTGCACATGTCTGGAGTTCGTTTGCAGTGGCTGGATGCCCTGGCACGCCCATTCTCTCCCTCTGTCTCTCTCTGCCTCTTTCTCTCTCTGTCACTTTCGAATAAATAAACAAAAATAATTTTTTTAAAAAAGGTGCTTGCCTACAAAGCCTGCTGGCTGTCCAGGATTCAATTCCTCAGCCAGCCACCTAAAGCCAGGTGGACAGTCGTTTGCAGCAGCAAGAGACCCCGACACACACACACACACACACGCATACAAATAAGTGAATTAGTTAAAAAAATATACTGTTGCTGAGGATAGCTTGGTCTGCTTGGCAAGAGCTACTGAAGCGAATCTCTTTGTACAAATTCACACTCATGGGGCACTTATAAAGAAAAAGTTTACTTTCATCACAAGAAGCACACAGACGATACAATACACACCAACAAAAGTAAAAAAAAAAAAAAGTGCATTATGCTTCTTCTACTGCAAATTCACAGTACAAAAGATACTGCCTTTTAAATATGATATAAAAGAAAACAAGGAAAACAGTTTAAAACCCCGTCGATATCATCACGTAACACACGGGACCCCACCGGCAGCTTCTGAACCTCTCTGCTGTGGCTCCTAACGGGGGGTTGGGGGCTGGGGGGGGCAGTGGTATCTATCCTGTGTTGCCGAGCGCTAAGAACAGTAACAGAGAGGAAGAGGAGGGCGGACTGGGTGGTAATGGAGCTCTACTAAAGGAGCCTGCGATGGTGTGAGGGGTTGAGGTTCAGAGGGCGCCGGACCTGCGTCACTCCCATCCCCCGCTGCCTGACAAACCAGAGCTCACCCTTCACTGGCAACCACGGTCCACGGTGTTTGGCGATGGCAGCCCGGCCCGCGGGAACTCACGGTCCCGTTTCTACCGGGCTCTGTGGAGAACTCCCGAGCACACCGCGTCGACTGCATAGCGGAATAAGCACAAGTAAGGGGGCAGGGCAAACTGGAGTCCTACCAGTGACCACCAGGACGAGACAAAGTACCCAATCACAAAAGATGAGTTTTGACAGTTCCACATAAATACACAGTATTTGTAAACTATCATTAAGGCACTCAATCGTAAAACAATGATTACGGTGCAGGAAGAGGTGGGGAAGCAGTATCTTTATATGCCATCGAGGCCAGCGGCGAGGGCAGCAGATGGGGGCGCAGTGCGTTACAAGGACTTCTGTTTAAGAAAAGTGGGTGATGGACCCTGGGTAGCACTAGCGCAGGTGGTAACTGGCAACGCGGCTCCTAGACCCAGCGCTGTGTGCATGAGACATGATGTGCAGGAGTTTGGTTAAGGTTGTGTGTGTATATATGTGCACATGTGTATGTATATGTATGTATATATATATATATATACACACACACACATATGTGTGTGTGTGTGTATATAAGGTATATGCACATGTGCATGCAGAGTGGACTCTTGATAAACAGCGGCTTTACATGGGGTAAGTCAATGACCCTCATTTGGCCTACATCACTGGCAGGAACCTTGGTCAGGGACCAAGTGGCCCTGAAACATGCCGTGGCGATGCATCACCAAGAGAGTTTCTGATCTACTTAAGCTGTCTTGCTACAGGCGATGTGAGTGCCCTGGTGGGGGGTTCTGTGTGTTTTGGGGGGAAAAGCCCTGGTAAGTGACCAGCCGACCATCAGTGATGGGTGAAACGGAATCTGTTTCCAGCCAGTAGGACGCAAGTCCTTGCCCTTGGGAAGCCTCAATGCGACCGTAACCAAATGACACAGTATAGGGGGAAACGGTCCCTCGGGAGGGGATTCGTCAAACTTCCAGGATGGACCCCAAGACAAGGGCCCGGTTCAGTGTTGCTTTCACCGTCTGTTCTCTCCAACCCTGGCTCCAACGGGGGGGCGTGGGGGGGAGGGGGCAGGGGAATGGGCTGCTCTTCGGCTATACAAAGCAGAGAGGGCTTGGGACGTGCAGCCTGTGTGACTGAGCAATCTGCATGCATGCCTGAGTTACAGGAAGGAGCTGTGTGACAGGGGTGGGGGGGGGATGTCCTCCCATGAGAACAAGGCCCAGGAAATTCTGTTGTGGTGGCACAGCCTTTAATCCCAGCACTCGGGAGGCAGAGGTAGGAAGATTGCTGTGAGTTCAAGGCCACCCTGAGATTACATAGTGAATTCCAGGTCAGCCTGAGCTAGAGAGAAACCCTACCTCGGGGGGGGGGGGGCGGGAATTCTGCTCTTAGGAAATTCATCAGGAAACTTGGTAGATCTAGAAGCATCTCAAAGAGAAGGAAACAGAGTTGGCACTATCAAATTTCGATAGGAAGGCTGGCCAGCTTTTCCTCTTAGTCATGAAGCCTGACGAGACCTCTTGCCTGCACTTCCGGGGTGCCTCAATGCAAGGGGAGGCCCACCGCACAGCGTGGTCTTTGGAGCCCACCAGCGCACGTAGAGGGAGGGTGGGGAACAGCTGATCGCTCAGGGCACCAAGCAGATTGGAGAATTTCCCTTCACGCAACAAACGGGCACTCCCCCAAATCAGTGACGGGCACAGCACCCTCTGCCCACCTCTCTTGGGCCACTTAAGTGTGGAATTTCCCCATCAGCTCGGATTATACACAAAGCACGGGCCAAGCATGGAGTGCTCATGGAGAAAACGGTCTTTTCTGAGACCAGTATGCATACGTCATTGCCAAGGAAACCCCACCTTTGGCAAAATGCTATAGTCTAGTTAATGTTAACACTTGAAAGTGAGTATCAGCTTGCTCTATGCTTACAGGCAGCTTATTTGACGCTCCATTAAAGTCTTCATCCCGGGATGGAGAGAGATGGCTTACCCAGTTAAGGGCACTTGCTCGCAAAGCCGAAGGACCCAGGTTTGATTCCTCAGGACCCAAGTAAGCGAGATGCACAAGGTGGTGCATGTGTCTGGAGTTCGTTCGCAGTGGCTAGAGGGCCCGGTGCGCCCATTCTCTTTCTTTTTAAAAAAGCCTTTACCCCATCCTCTAGACAGAAGGTCAAGGATGTTCCACTTTGCTCAGGTGACAGGGCCAGTGCCCGGTCTGCGTGACACACCGTGGATTGGCCCTGCAGTGCTGCGTCTGACAACAGATGGCAATAAGACTTCCGGAAGCCACAGGCCCACTGTGTCTGCTAGCCTCCTACCCCCACTCCTTTACCTGAACAAGAAAAACGCTGGCTTCCCAGATCGAAGTTTTCAAAAATGTAACGTTCAAAATGTAACACAAATGTGACAAAAAAAAAAAAAAAAAAAAGAAAAAGAAAAATCAAGAGAAGTCTATTATCACCAAACCAAACTTAAGGGATTATTTTGACAAAAAAAAAAAAAAAGATCTACCATGTGAAACTGAATTTGGCAATACATATTAAGCTTGGTGTTTTTTTTTTTTAACATGCTTTTGTTGGCTGAGGGAGAGAGTGGATAATCACTTTTTGTTTTTTTAAAGGTAATTACAAACAACAGTAGTAAGATCCCTATAAAATGACATGGAGAGCTAAAAATAAAAACACCATGCCGAGAAAACCAGGTGTGGTGGTGCTCCGGAAGGTAGAGGCAGGAGTATCACTTCAAGTTTATTCACGGCTATGTAGGGTGTTCGAGGCCACTCTGAGCTATATGAGACCCTGTTTCCAAAAACAAAACAAAACAATCATACCAGGGAGCCAAGTTCCTGGAAGGGAGGGTGTCCCCAACAAGTCTGTGCTACTAGAGAGGTAAGAACCAGCCTTGTTCTGAAGGCTTTGCCTGGGCACTCTCTCCAGAATGGCCACTTTTGGGGGGATTTCATCTGACCAACTCACGATGACAACCTATCCATCCACTTCTAGATTTTGTGGTCTCGCTGGACTTGTCACAGGACAGAGCTGTGTGTCTCTACACAAGGACTATCCATACTTGAGACAGATAGGGTGGGGCTGGCGAAGACCAAGGCAGGAGGGAAGGGTTTGGTCCCAGGCATCCAATTGGCTGTGTAGTAGTTTCGTAGTAACATGGTCTCTTGTGGTCGGTTACTATTTATTGTTTTGGAGGCAGAGTTTCACTATGTAGCCCAGGGAGGTCCTGGCTCATGATCATCCTGCCTCAGCCTCTTCAGTGTGGAGATTACAATCATGAGCCTCCACTCTTGAATTTTTTTTTTTTTTTTAACAACCAAACTGGGCCTGGCAGACCCTATCTATAACCTCAGCACTTGAGGCTGAGGGAGAAAAGGAGAGCCAGAGTTTGAGGCCAGCCTGGACTCGGGAGTGAGACCTTGTCTCAAACAAACAAAAAAGCAAAAACCATTCTTGGACCCTAGGGCTTATATACAATAGTTTGCCAGGCCCCAAGTTAAGCCCTTTCTGCATTTCTACCAAGCTGCTTGTCTGTCCTTGAAATATCTTAGCACTCTGTCCTACGCATGAACGCCAGAGAAGCCCTTTGATTTGAATCCAGGGCCCAGGGCCACCTGCTGCATTGAGCTCACCTAATTTTTTCATTTTTAATTTTGACAGAGACTGTGTGGTGGTTGGATTCAGGCGTCCCCCATAAACTTAGGTGTTCTGAATGCTAGGCTCTCAGCTGATGGAGATTTGGGAATTAACGCCTCCTGGAGGCAGTGTGTTGTTAGGGGCCGGCTTACGGGTTTTATAGCCAGTTTTCCTTTGCCAGTGTTTGGTACACTCTCCTGTTGCTATTGTCCACTTGATGTTGGCCAGGGAGTGTTTCCACCCTCTGCTCATGCCATCAGAGCTTTCCCTTGAGCCCGTAAGCCAAAATAAACCCTTTTTTTCCCCCAAGGCTGCTCTTGGTCGGGTGATTTCTGCCAGCAATGCGAACCTGACTGCGACAGAGAGCGAGGAGGAGGCAGAGAAAGAATGGGGGTGCCAGGGCCTTCGTCCGCTGCAAACGAACATCCATACACGTGTGTCCCCTTGGGCGCACGTGTGACAACGTTGTGCACTTGTGTCACTGTGCGTTTCTGACTTACATGGGACCTGGAGATTGGAACATGAGTTCTCAGGCTTCGTGGGCAAGCGCCTTAACCGCTGAGCCATCTCTCCAGCCTGAGCTCACCTACAGTTCTTAAAGGTATGACCCAGAGGTGACATTTGGGCTCCAGCTTCCTTGGCATGACAACTGGGGAAAGCAGTAGAAAGAGGAAAAAGTATTCTCGCCCCAGGAAAAGGCAACTGTAAACACCTGTGAGGCTTTCCAAGGGACTCGCGCCTCCCAGCCAAGTGACATACGGAGTGGTTCCTGGGGACCCACAAGTGGTTCTTATTTCTGACAACCCCCCTTCCTCTCAGCAGACGCGGGTAGATGGGATTTAAAGATGAGCCTGGCTGTCGGGGTTTCTGCATCCCAGAACCGCTGCCCCACCGCCGATGCTCCAGTGCCTTCGAGTGTGTTCTCGGCGCTGACGAGGTGGGAAGACGCTCCTAGAGTCCTGCCCTGCTCGTGGGGCGATGGCCGCTTCACCACCAATAAGGGACTCCCACACCCGTTTCCCACCCTGACCTCGCTGCCAGCCACACACACACACACACACACACACACACGCACACCCCCTCTGCGCAGCCACAGGACCCCAGGACGAGGGGACTTGAACTGCAGAGAAGACCCCCAATCCTCACAGCCCTCCTTCTTTCTCTCATGACTTCACCCCAGCAGGGCTCGGAGCAGTCAAGTGAAAAAAAAAAAAAAAAAAGTCTTGACATTTACGGGGAAGTAACAACACAAATTCTTTTTAGAAAAAAAACTCTTTTCTGACACAGTGTCATTCCCTGGAACGAACCTTGGTCGTTACTGTATCTTAAAAATAATAATAATAAAGAAGAAGAATAAAGCACAGCGAGAACAGAGGTAGAAATTACGTTGTCATCCAAGAGTTTCCCCGCGAAGACCGGACCGAGCAGGGAACGTGGTCCGTGGTGACGTCACCACCACAGCTCTTTTGCACGTTGCCAAGTGGCATATGTCAGACGCACATCTGATTATGATTCATCTCGAAGATGGGACCTGGGGAATCAAGAGTGTTGTGTCGCCCAGGTGACAGCCTCCAGATCTCTCGGGGCCTGGACACACCCTTCTTGTGCTCGAGGCCAGTGTGGTTTCCCCCCCTTCCCTGCGACAGGAGGTCGCGGCGGGGGGGGGGGGGAGCTCGGGTGATTTCAGTTATTTTACACAAACCAAGATGTACAGGGGGTGGATCAGAATCCGCAACGAGAGCGCGGGAAGGACAGTATGAAAACGTCAGACCCGCTAGAGCAAGAGGAGGGTCAGCTTGCGTTCGTGCACGAGGATGGGCTTTTCAAGTGTTCGGGGGCAGATCTCCCCGATGATGATTCGGGGGCTGCGGCCCTGGGGTTCCTCGGGGGAGCCCGGGGGTCGTGCAAGAAGGAAGAGTCACTCCCCTTGGCGTCCTGGGAGTCGGCGACGGTGGATGCGTCGGCCTCACTGGACAGGTCTTCGGTGGAGAAGTTGAGACTTCCCAGCTTGGCGAGCGAGTGCGAGCGCTTCAGCGGGGACGAGACGGTGAGGCCCGCCAGGCGGAGGCGCGTCTCGATCTCCTGGGTGCGCTGCTTCACCAGCCCTGGCTTCCCGCGCACGCTGTGGATGCTGTCACTGCTGGAGCTGCGGGTCAGGTTGGAGCTCATGGAGGAGGAGGTGGGAGTGTAGCAGATGGTCTTCAGAAAGTCTTTTGAGAAGTTACTGGTGTGATCCAGGCGGCAGGAGATGGCAGCGGGGCTCTTGGGCGAGGCCTCCTCCAGGGGCAGAGGGGTGGCCCCCGGTTTCTCCTGGCTCCCCACCTGGTGGGCGGGCTCCTGGCCCTCCTCGGGGATGCTGGCCTCCAGCCTGCTGGTGGCGCTCTCTCTGCAGGCCGAGGCTGTGTCTGCGGGCTGGCTCTTCAGCCTCTCCAGCTCTTTGGTGTGCTTGCGGACCAGGCCTGCCTTCTGCAGCTGGATGATGGACTCCTGATGCTGCATCAAGTAGCTGTGGGTGGTGGGTCTCTCCGACTCGCTGCTGAACAGTAGCCTCAGGTCCTTGGTGGCCTTCGGATCCCTCTTGGGTGACGAGTCTTCCCTCATCGCGTCCGTGCTGGGGGGGTTCTTATCACAGTGAGAATTCTTCAATGGGAGCGACTTTGGCAGGACTTTGGGGGTCTCTCTGGAAGATACTGGAAGGCTGGCTGGGGGGTCTGACCCCGACTCAGAGCTGCTGGCGTCTGGCTTCCTTGAGCCTGCTGGTGGTAGGAACGCGGGGGTGTCGCTTGGGCTGGCGGCTGGCCTTTCTAGAGCTCGGCACCTGCTGCCTGCGTGGGCCATGGGGGAAGACGTGCGGGGCAGGAGGGCTGGCTGCGTGCAGATGGCGGGAGCGCTGGGGTCCCCACACGGCTCCGTGAAGGCCTCCGCAGCCCCGCTGGCCGTAGGATACATGCAGTCAGCACAGGACTTGTAGGAAGGCTTCACTTTATTCAGGATCCCAAACACGGCATCGTGCTGCAAGGGAACAGAGCGTCGTGAGCCAGAGGAACCCGAGCCAAAGCCCCGGCAGCACGAAGGGGGCAGGCTAGCGGGCACGACAGGGGTGCTGCTTCATTTCATTTTATCTCAGAGGAGACCTTTTGAACCCGACTGACCCGTGAAGGGAGGCTGGTGAGGATTTGGGAATGCCAAACATGACTTTCCAGAAGCCAAGACCCGAGGTCAAGGCCAAAGCGTGGGCTACAGGGCTAGGTCAGGGCGTTCTCAGGCCTCCCTTCTCACCTCGCTTGCGTAGGGTGCCCCTTTCCAGACCATGGGCTCATCAGGAAAACAGGGCAGCCATGCTCTAGCTTGTAGCACTGGAAGAACAGAGCACACTAGTTTCTCTCTCTCTCTCTCTCTCTCTTTTGGTTTTTCGAGGCAGGGTCTCACTCTAGCTCAGGCTGACCCGGAATTCACTCTGTAGTCTCAGGGTGGACTTGAACTCACGGCGATCCTCCTACCTCTGCCTCTCGAGTGCTGGGATTAAAGGCGTGCGCCACCACACCAGGCTCCAGACTAGAGTTTCTGACACAGCAATGGAATGGGGCTCTCCTTGGCAAAAGGCATTTGCAGTGGGGTGGGGGTGGGGGTAGTCAGCAACCCTTCCTGGCCAGCACATGCCCATAGCAAGGTTGCCAGGCTCTCCACAAGAGATGGCTGAGGCAGAAGCAGTTTGGGACTGTCTCCAACGGACACAAACCCAGGTGCCCACCAGGCCCCGATGACAGCGTGGCCCAGGGGGTTTACACTAACAGCCAATAGCCTTTTTGCTGTTTCCCAAGAACAACCCCTGCTTTTGGTCATGAGAGGCCTAAACAAATGAGACATGCACTTCTGTCTCCTTGCCCGGCCGTGAGCCAGGGCAACCCTGCACCAGCTCAGGCCAATGGTGAGCTAAGACGGAGGCCAGCAGGACAAGGGCGGCTGAGGGACCCAGCTCCCTCCCGGCTGTGTGGCCTGAGACTCCGGTTGGTCTGTAAGGAAGGCAACCAGGCTGCGGGCTAGGGGGTTTCTCGTCATTTCTCCTACAAATGGAGCTTGGGTGACCTTTTCCCCTCGGCACGAAGGGTTGATGCCATCCTGTGCAGCCGACCCAAGTCTCCCAAGGTTGGTATGTTTTGGACATTTTTAACACTGGAGGGGTCCAAAGGACACTGGGCTCCTCCCTGGGAGGCTGAGGGGAAACCGTGGAGCAGGTACAGGTGGGTGGGTGGGTGGGGACCCATGGAAGGGACTTTAGGAGGGTCTGCCCAGTCAGGAACCCGGGACCCCATCAGTTGGCCCTTGGTTCCGCCCAGCGCTAGTACCCTCCTGGTATGACCTGAGTTTCTTGACCTAGAACTTCTCCTGAAGCTCTAACGAAAGCATCCACATGTCCATGTCTTCTAAAACCTGGACTGAAATTGACCGTGGTGGTGGTGGTGGTGGTGGTGGGTGTGTTGGAGAGCACCTTGCAGAACTCTATGAAAGTTGACAGGAGACTCAAATGATGCCTACGACCAAAGGTGAGGACTTCACCACAGAGCTGCTAGAAAGTGCCAAAGACAGATGGCTGAGCTACATCTGCATGGAAAGGGGCCATGTTCACAGAGGGACAGTCCGTCCTTGAGACCTCTGGGCCAAGTGGGACCACGCAGGACAGCAGCAGGGTGCAGGCTCCGAAATGGGGAAGAAAGGCTCATGCACAGGCCTGCCGGCTGGCTGCCGGGTAGGAGAGGAGGCAGGGCTCAGCTTCCCCAGGCCTCCCTAGCAAAGCCTTGGAGCCTCAGGCTCTGAGGCAGCCATTTCAGGATCCCCTCTCGGCTTACGCTTTCGCCCCACTGGCCTGTCTTTCTTTATCCCTCTGCTGAAAGTCTTCCAGTGTCCCTATAGCAATGCACACAGCCCCGTGAACATGCAACGGAGGCCCAACCGCCCCTCTTGTCATTGCCCATCCCCCCCCCACTCCATGGCACGTTGCCCCTGTCCTTCATACAGCAAGTCTCACTGCTCAGAAGGTACCACCACTCCTTCATGGCGAGCTGGTCATCGGGCCACGGTTGCTGGGTCACCACTCTGCGTCTAGCTCTGTCCTCTGCCACACTCTCACGTGTTTCGTCTCCGTCTGCCCTGGACAACTGCACGCGTGGGGACGGGTGACGCACGGCGGGTCCCCGCACCACCCTGGCACACCACAGTTAATGAAAGGGACGGAACACACAATGGCTGCTTGTCTCTAGGTCCCGAGATGCTTGTCACATGTTGAACCCAGTTCTGGGGGGTGGGGGGGGACGACGGGGATCAAGGCAGACTGAGCCCTTTCTTCTCTGACCCTCCTATCCAAGTTGCTCTCCTGGTTACCATCCAGTGACTCACAGTCATGCCACTGGGACTCACCACAGCACCAACCACTGTCCTAGACAAAGTGGTTGCATGCCATCTGTCTCTGCTCTCTGAGGGAAGTGGTGGGTAGTGGGGAAACACGTAGTTCCTCTCTGGTTCGGAGCACATTTCATGACTGGGAGGGCAGCAGATGAAGGCCCCCGCTGCTTTTGATTGTGCACGATAGCGCCGTGTTAATTAGAAACCACTTGCGGCCTCAATATTTCTGTCACTGTCCCCAGTGTCTTCACTTGACAATCTGCACTGAGGGGGCTCAAGCGACCAGGGACTTGAAGCTCATGCTCCCAGGCCTCGGTAAGCATGGAGGGGGCGTGGGGGGACAGAACCCAAGAACAGGGAGTCTCCCACACCCCTCCACAAGGCTAGTACTGCTCTGGGCCACTGTGGGATGCTGGGACAAGGAGATGTGGTCTGGAAGGAACAGCTCTCTGAGTAACATGAGGGTAAAGCTGACCCTCGCTGCAAAACATCCCCTCCGAGGATGGCAGCCATGAGGGGCGTGCAGAGTTCAGCTCTGGCATCTGAGTTGGAAGACGAGACACTTGATGGAGTCAAGGGACCCCTGTCACTCTTCCAAAGGTGGGATGGTACGGTGGTTACAACACACACGGGCACATATAGGAATAAAATGTCACCTCTGTCTGGGATCTGTTTCAAAGCTATACTGGGTGGAAGGGTGGGAGGGGGTGAGCCACGTATGATCAGAGTGACGCAGAGGAACAAATGACTTCGCTTTGCATTTTACGTGAGGGGAAAAAAAAAAGAACTGAGAGTTGGGCGTGGTGGCGCACGCCTTTAATCTCAGCACTTGGGAGGCAGAGCTGGGAGGATCGCCGTGAGTTTGAGTCTGCCCTGAGACTATGTAGTGAAATTCAGGTCAGCCTGGGCTAGAGCGAGACCCTACCTCGAAAAACCAAAAAAAAAAAAAAAAAAAAAAGCAAACAAAAAACTAAGTTGGGAACTCTGTCCTAGATAGGAATGAGGTGTACGGGGTGCAGACATGGTACGCCCAGGGATTAAGTCATTCCCATTCCTAATGACCCCAGGTCCACTAGTCACGCAGTGGTCAGACAACAGTGACCCTCTGAGACCATCAATGGGCTGGAGGTGAGAATGTGGCCCTGCAGAGGGAACAGCAGGCTAGCCGGGAAGGGGCAGCAGCTCTGCGGGCTGGGACAGAAAGTGGCAAGGTCTGTTGTTCCCACGTTGGCCCCACGCCTACCTCAAAGTCGTCTGGGCAGCTCCTCTTGCTGTTGTTGTTATTTAGGTTTTCCTGGTCCGGCAGGCTCCTATCAAGCCGGGTGGAGGCCCGCCCCCACCTCCCTTCTCCGAAGCCCTCTTCCCTCTCCATCTCTTCTACGTGGGCCAGGGAGCTGCTCCAGGCTTTGGGACACCCGAACTCTGGCTTCTTCTCCTTGTCCTTCCCACACAGCCCAGTGCCTTCCTGGGGACGCCGGGCCAGCGCGTGCACTTCTGCTGGCTGAGCGGTTTCCTCCAGCAGGGCATCCCTCTCCAGGTCCTCCAAGTGGACGGAGCCGGCCACGTCCCCGTGAGGGCTGAGGAGGAGGGGGTCTGAAAGTCTTCGGAAACAGCAGGGGAGAGAGGGTCCTCCTGGGGCCTGGCTTCCCGGAAGCCCGGGCTGGGTGGCATCACCCAAGCAAGGTGGTCCGGTATCCAGGGCTACCTCCAGGGTCTCTGGCAAGAAGCTGCTGGGCTCCACGGTGTCATCCGCGGGCTGCTGGAGACAGCTGTCCGTCTGCTGGCGCCACAGCTTGTTGTGCCGCTGCTTGCTGTGGGAAGAGAGGGCACAGGAAGGTGACCCCAAGAGGGCAGAAACCGCAGGCCTTGGCAAGAAAGGTGAGGAACGGACAGCGGGCAGGCTCTGCAGGCAAGACCTCACTCCGTCTGCTCATGCCCAAGACACACATGGGTGAGAAACCCCGGGAGACTTTTCGCCAAGAGGTGACAATGTGGCATACACTAAGGAAGTCGACCTCCAATCTGTGTCTCCGAGTTGAGTCTCTTTTTACTGTGACTTTTGGAAACCCTCAATGGGCTGGAGGTGAGGACTGAGTCACGCACTGATGTCCCTCGCTGTTTACTGTAACATGTAACAGTAACAATCCTGTCCTATCTATAGTGTAGGACACGAAGGGGACTCTACGCACTAAGATAACCGTGTAAATGTAACCCTCACACTGCACTTGAGAGAAGATTCTAGAAAAGTGCTAAGGAGGGCTGGAGGAATGGCTCCGCAGTGAAAGGCACTTGCCAGCCTGATGTCCCGAGTTCGATTCCCTAGTTCCCACATAAAGACAGATGCACAAAGTGGTGCATGTGTCTGGAGTTTGTTTGCAGTGGTAGGAGGCCCTAGCACACTCATTCTGTCTCTCTCTCCACCTCTCTCTCAAATAAATACATAAATAAATATTTCTTTAAAAAGTGCTAAGTGCCGGGTGTGGTGGTGCACGCCTTTAATCCCAGCACTTGGGAGGCAGAGGTAGGAGGATCGCCATGAGTTCAAGGCCACCCTGAGACTACATAGTGAATTCTAGGTCAGCCTGGGCTAGAGCGAGACCCTACCTCAAAAAAACAAAAAGAAAAAAAAAAAAAGCTAAGTATTTGTTGATGAAAGAGAGACTACAGTTTTTGTTGTTGTTTTTTTAATTTTAATATATATATATATATATATTATTTTATTTATTTGAGAGCGACAGACAGAGAGAGAAAGAGGCAGAGATAGAGAGAATGGGCGCGCCAGGGCCTCCAGCCACTGCAAACGAACTCCAGACGCATGCGCCTCCTTGTGCATCTGGCTAACGTGAGTCCTGGGGAATCGAGCCTCAAACCAGGGTCCTTAGGCTTCACAGGCAAGCGCTTAACTGCTAAGCCATCTCTCCAGCCCAATTTTTTTATATTTTTATTTTTTGTTGTTGTTTGTTTTTTGAGGTAGAGTTTCACTCTAGCCCAGGCTGACCTGGAATTTACAATGTAGTCTCAGGGTGGCCTCGAACTCAGTGATCCTCCTACCTCTGCCTCCCAAGTCCTGGGATTAAAGGCGTGTGCCACCACTCCCGGCGATATTCCTTTTTATAACATGCTTTATAGCAGAGGTGGGAGGGGGGGAGCTGAACAATGAGAAAGGCCATTACTAAGGTCACCCTCACGGGTCTCAGATGAACACCGAGGGGTGTGAGGGCAAGATGAGCAGTAATCCCAGCACAGGCCCGCTAAGGAGCTGCGGCTCTTTGTCACGCCAGGGAACACTGCGAAGACATGTCACTGCCCCAGGAGCCACTTCCAGCCAGGCTCCATCCACGCTGCGGGCTGTGCCTGAGAACCCGCCGTCTGGCAGGGAGGGCACCGACGGACCGGCAGGTTAGGGAAGAGTGGGATGCTCGCTTCACCCCCCCCCCATTCCTTCTCCTTCTCCAGACCCACCTGGACTTGTTCAGCCTTTCTTCAAGGGACAGTGAAGCACTCCAGAGATGCCCAGGGACGCTCTCTAGAGGCCGGCCAACCCTGCCTGGGCACGTGTGCTTTCCCAAAGTTGGCTAAGAAGCTGGAGGACATGGCCTCTGGCTTCCTTCCAACACTAGTCGGAAGTGATCCAGGGAGGCCGCCTGTGCAGACTGGAAAGGGAACGAGGGGGGAAAGTGGGTTCCCAACGACGGGCTTCTGCCTCGACAGCCTGGGACTCAGCACTCCCAGAGGGGCCTGTCTCAGCCCCGCTCCCACCTGGGCATGTGGTTCCCTCCTGCTACCCATCAGCTGTGTGATGTACGGCCACCCCATGCAACTGGAAGAAGCTGTACTTTACTTTGGGGGGTAGGAGACAGGTCTTAGCTGCATCTATACTCTCTGAGTTCTTTCTAAAATCAGCATGAAAGGCACCCGTATCACCCCGTGCTCACACACACCCCAGGGCATTCATTCCTGTCCTCCCCCAACTTAAAAAATGACAGTTGTGGGGCTGGAGAGATGGCTTAGTGGTTAAGGCGCTTGCCTGCAAAGCCAAAGGACCCAGGTTCCATTCCCCAGGACCCATGTAGGCCAGATGCACAAGGTGACACATGTGTCTGGAGTTTGTTTGCAGCAGCTGGAGGCCCTGACGTGCCCATTCTCTGTCTGTCTCTTTCTTCTCTCGTAAATAAATAAAAGTTAAAAAAAATAAAAAAGCCAGGCGTGGTGGTGCACGCCTTTAATCCCAGTACTCAGGAGGCAGAGGTAGGAGGATCACCGTGAGTTTGAGGCCACCCTGAGACTCCTTAGTGAATTCCAGGTCAGCCTGGGCTACAGTGAGACCCTACCTCAAAAAAACCAAAAAATAAAATAAAAATTGCAGCAAAAGGGCTGGAGAGATGGCTTAGCAGTTAAAGTGCATGCCTGCAAAGCCTAAGGACCCATGTTCGACTCTCCAGGTCCCACGTAAGCCAGAATCACAGTGTGACACAAGCACACGAGGTTGCACATGTGCACAAGGTGGTGCACAAGTCTTGAGTTTGATTGGCTGGAAGCCCTGGTGCACCAGTTTTCTCTATCTCACTCACTCTCATAAATTACACAAAAAATTGTAGTTAGGCCGGGCGTGGTGGCACATGCCTTTAATCCCAGCACTCGGGAGGCAGAGGTAGGAGGATCGCCGTGAGTTCGAGGCCACCCTGAGACTCCATAGCGAATTCCAGGTCATCCTGGGCTAGAGTGAAACCCTACCTCAACCCCCCCCCCCAAAAAAAATGCAGTTAGAGACACATAGTGTAAATTTGGCCATCTTGACCACCTGTAAATACACAAGCTTGGGAGTACCAAGCACACTTACAACATTGTGCAACCATCACCACCGTCGGTGTCTTGAACTCTTCATCATGCATGATGAATACTCTACCTTGCGGGGCATGGTGGTGGCACACACCTTCAATCCCAGCACTCGGGAGGCAGAGGTAGGAGGATCGCCGTGAGTTCAAGGCCAGCCTGAGACTACACAGTGAATTCCAGGTTAGCCTGGGCAAGAGCGGGATCCTACCTTGAAGAAAACAAAAACACAAGGGGCTGGAGAGATGGCTTAGAAGTTAAGGCGTTTGCATTTGCCTGCAAAGCCTAAGGACTGAGGTTTGATTCCCCGGGACCCATATAAGCCAGATGCACAAGGTGGCCCATGTGCCTGGAGTTCTTTTCCAGCAGCTGAAGGCCCTGGCGCACCCATTCTCTATCTGCCCTCCTCTCTCTCTCAAATAAATAAATATTTAAAACAATACAACAAAGAAACTCTACCCATTCAACACGAACTGTCCCCTCACCGGCCCTGGCCACCTCCATCGTAAGATACTTGCTTCTTCTTGGCTGGCCTCCAGGTCTGTCCTGAATAAAGCACAGAATCCCTCTGTCTCGCTATGGGGCATAGGCTGGCCTTGAACTTCCGGGCTCAAGTAATTCTCCCTTCTTAGCCGCCCAAGTAGGTGTGAGCACAGGAGGAACGCTACCTCACCTAGTTCCAATTTCCTCCCCCCGCCCCCTCTTTTTTTTGGTTTTTCGAGGTCTAGTCCAGGCTGATCTGGAATTCACTAATGTAGCCTCAGGGTGGCCTTGAACTCACAGTGATCCTCCTACCTCTGCCTCCTGAGTGCTGGGATTAAAGATGTGCACCACCATGCCCGGCTCCTTCCTTTAAAAAAAATTTTTTTTTGGTTTACTTTTGTTTCTTTATTTGAGAGGGACAGAAAGAGGCAGAGAGAGAGAATGGGCGCGCCAGGGCTTCCAGCCACTGCAAACAAGCTCCAGACGTGTATGCCCCCTTGTGCATCTGGCTAACGTGGGTCCTGGAGAATCGAGCCTCGAACCGGAGTCCTTAGGCTTCACAGGCAAGAGCTTAACCGCTAAGCCGTCTCTCCAGCCCTCCTTCCTTCCTTTCTAAGGCAGAGGAATTTTCCACTGTATGCATGTCCACATTTGTTTATCCATTCATCCACCGATGCACACAGGCCTGCTTCTACCTGGGGGCTACTGTGAGCCAGGCTGGCATCACCAGCTGTTGTTGTGGGTGTACAAATGTCTCTACGAGTCATGGGTTTCAATTCTTTGGGGGAATTCATGCCAAAGTAGAATTTTTGGATCATGCAGTAGTTCTACTTTAGTGGCTTTTTTTTTTTTTTTTTTTTTTTTGAGAGAGAAAGAGGCAGAGGGAAAGACAGAGAATAGGCATGCCAGGGCCTTAAGCTGCTGCCAACGAACTCCAGACATGTGCACCCCCTTGTGCTCATGTGCAACATTCACGCCTGCATCTGGCTATGCGGGACCTGGAGAGATGAACACGAGTTCTTAGGCTTTGCAGGCAAGTGCCCTAACTGCTAAGCCATCTCTCCAGCCCCTTACTATTTTTTAAAAATATTTTATTTATTTGTTTGTTTGTTTGTTTATTTTGGTTTTTCAGGGTAGGGTGTCTCACTCTGGTCCACGCTGAACTGGAATTCACTATGTAGTCTCAGGGTGGCCTTGAACTCACGGCGATCCTCCTACATACATCTGCCTCCCAAGCGCTGGGATTAAAGGCGTGCGCCACCACGCCTGGCATTATTTATTTATTTATTTGAGAGAGGAGAGAGCGAGAGAGAGAGAGAGAGAGAGAGAGAGCGAGAGAGAGAGAGAGCACGAGCACACCAGAGCCTCTAGCCACTGCAAAAGAACTTCAGACACATGTGCCCCTTTGTGTATTTGGCTTTACGTGGGTCCTGGGAAATCAAACCTGGGTTGTTAGGCTTCGCCGGCCAGTGCTTTAACTGCTGAGCCACCTCTCCAGCCCTTCTTTAGTGTTTTGAGAGGGAATACCATGCTATTTTCCATGGGCCTGCAGTATCACACTCCAGTGGGTCCTAATCCTTAAGTCAAAGAGAAAACTGGGGCTCAGGGGACGGCTTCCCAGTTTGCCTGTGGTTGGAACTATCCAGTGGCCTCTACGGGCTCTGCACTGGCCCAGCTTTGAAGGGCGTTTCCGGGGCCTGGCACCGAAGCAGGCGCAAAGGAAATGGATATGATACGCTCGGGCCCACACCACACACCAGGTCGTGCCTTGGAAGGAAGAGTTAGGCACCTTCTCTCTGGCAGCAAAGCCAAGCTTTCCTTGTGTGCCAACAAAATCAAAACAGATCCCTCCTGGAAACCACTAATCAAAGCCCAAACAATAGCTGTTTTTCTCAAGCCACCCTCCCCCCCACCCCGCCCTTCCCAGAGCTGTGGAAATTGCTGCCAGGCAGACAGCAGCAGCAGACCCGGATGCCAAGGGGGTAGCCTGGCCAGTTCGGTCTGCCAGCCTCTCTCTCCAGGCACACACTCACCTTGCATCCAGGATGCCTTCATACTCAGACAGCTGCCTCATAAAGCCCGCATTGGGCCGCGCGATGCTTCGCTTCTGCTTCACGTAGTTATAGGCTTTCTCCAGGGGCCAGCCGAACTCCTTCATGGCATAGGCTATGACCGTGGAGGCGGACCGGCTGACACCCATTTTGCAATGGACCAGGCACTTGGAATGGTTCCTCCTGCGGGCAAGGGAGGGGCGGGGAGGGGAGCGAGACTTAAAAAAAAAAAAAAGTCCTCCACAACGTCATCACTTGGGGTTTTACCAAACAGACTGATTACGTCCTGAATTTATCTCAGAGCCCCAACCCGTGCCTGGGTCCTGATGTTTATGGAGCAGAGCCCACACACCCTCTAAGGGAAATAACACTGCTGTAGAATCGATTAGCACACAATGAGGGCAAGATAAATCTGCCCAGCCTGGCCAGCTCCAAAAGGCAGTGGCCTCCAGGGCTACAAAGTGGGAATGTTCCGGGTTAGCCAAAGCCACCTACAAGCCCTTTCCTGGGAGCACCTGGGGCAGCTATAGGAATGGCTACAAAAGCTGCTTGGGCAGGGAGCGCGATGCTGGACAGACAGGAGGGCCCAGGGCGGGTGTGCGGATCGCAGTGGCTGGGCAGAGAGAGAGAGAGAGAGAGAGAGAGAGAGAGAGAGAGAGAGAGAGAAGCCAGGGGGAAGATGGGCTGATTGCTCTTCGTAAAGAGGCAATGCTGGTCCAGCAGCAGCAGCTGACTGGGACACAGCAAGGCCCGGAGCAGTGGTCCTCCCAGCGTGGCCAGGCTGGCGAGGCCAGGGAGGGCCAGGCTGGCGAGGCTGCACCCGGGAAGCCACCGTGTGTCGCGGCAGGCTCCAGCCTTCTCTACCAGGGTCACAGCTCCTCCACCACACTCCTGCTGTGGACTGCTTCAGCGCCCACCAGGGAGCCCTGCGCGTCTCCCAGAAAAGCTGGAGTGGTGGGAAGGATTTGCCAGGGGCCCCCTAACAGCTCCGATCTGAAGGAGTACAAAGGAAGAGGGGTTCTCGTGGCTTCATCTCACTGGGGTCACCTCTCTCCGCTCTGGGCTTCAATACAACAGTTGTTCCAAAGGAGAATAAGGTGGGGACAAAGGCAGGTGGGGCCTCTGAGGGGCTCGGGGTTGGCGGGGGGGGGGGGCAGCTCTAATCTTCCCTGTTCTAGGCACAGAGGACCATGGCACTACCTTGGGGAAAAGAGACAGCCTGCATACTTTGAGGAGCAGTCCCCCAGAGCTCTGTGCCCCGGGCCAGTTGCTTAACTGATACTGTATTCTTTCCTGGAACCAGGGCCGAGGATGAAAACTGGACTGAACATCACAGTCAAGGCCAGGTGAGGGAGGACGAGGTCACCGGGGCTCCACTTGTCCCCTTTGGTGCCTGGGGCCTTGCAGGTAAACCCAAGGATCCATCAGGTGTCAGAGCCTCTGCAGGCACCGGGTTTCTGTACGTAGATCGGACAGTGACTGACTGATTTCGTGTCCCGGCTGACTGGTCACTTCTGCCAGTCAGCCTCTTCCCAAAGCCAGACTCTTCCCCCAGCCACTTACTTCGCTTTGTTTATGAAGTGATAGGCTTCATTCCAGTGGGCCAGAAGGTCTGTGGTCTCCTCATCGTACACGCGGATGTTATGATACGCAAACAAGCCAGGGAAAAAATTGTCTATCTCTCTCGTGACATTTAAGATGTAGTCGACCCTGCGATGAGAAAAGAAGAAGAAGAAAAAAAAAAAGTCTGGAGAATTAGAATGAGGAACGACAGAAAAACAAAGTAACAAAAAACTGGCAGGGGGAAAAAATTATACCCAGATGAAGGGTCTATGTGGTGGGGATATTGTTTTTCTTTAGGAGCATATCTTCTTTCGTGTGTGTGTGTGTGTGTGTGTGTGTACACATGTAGATACGAGGCAGCACCCTGTGTGCAGGACTGGCAATGGTGGGGATGTTGGGTGTCCCATTCCATTGTCCTGCCTGTTCTTGGGCCCTTGAGCTCTTAACCACTGAGCCACCCCTCCAGCCCTATAACTGCAATTTTGTGCTCCTTCCTAATGACTTTTTTTTTTCCGAGGTAGGGTCTCACTCTAGCCCAGGCTGACCTGGAATTCACTATGTAGTCTCAGGGTGACCTTGAACTCATGGCGATCCTCCTGCCTCTGCCTCCCGAGTGCTGGGATTAAAGGTATGTGTCATCATGTCTGGCTCTGATGAAGGTTTTATACCAAAACCCCCTGTGTCATACCAAAAAACAAAACAAAACAAACAAAAATAACCCCAAAAACCTTCTCACTTACAAGATCTTACAATAATGAAAATTCATAAAGTCTGAAGCATTGCCACAGAAAGCAAACATTGTTAAATTCATAAAGTCAAAGTTTCAAATTTCATAACTATTAATAGTATACTGAAGTTTTAAAAAAAAAAAGCCGGGCGTGGTGGCTCACGCCTTTGATCCCAGCACTCAGGAGGCACAAGTGGGAGAATCACCGTGAGTTTGAGACCGCCCTGAGACTACATAGTGAGTTCCAGGTCAGCCTGGGCTAGAGTGAGACCCTACCTCGAAAAACAAAACAAAACAAAAAAAACACAAAACAAAACAAGCATGGTGGTACATGCTTGCAATTAAAAACCGAGAGTCTGTGGCAGGAGGATTGCAAGTTCAAGGTCAGATTAGGTTACATAGTTAAGTTCAAGACCAGTGTGGGCTATAGAGCCAGTCCCTATTTCAAGGGGTGGGGGGGAGTCTTCATTCTCCATTCTTAAATAGTTAAAAAGCAGAACCTACTTATTATTTATGTCCTTAGGAAGTGTCTTAAATGCTTCTTGAAGCAAGGCAAGATATAAATAAGTATTTGAGAGTGTCTGCTAACCCCAGTTCAGTAGGTCTGTTTTGTTTATTTTTTTTCTTTTTGAGACAGGGTTTCATGCAGCCTCAGGCTGGTCTCTAACTTACTATGCTGCAGAGAGTGATCCTGAGCTTCTGATCCTCCTGCCTCGACTCCCTGAGTTTTCTCTCTCTCTCCTTTTTTTTTTTTTTTGATGTAGGGTCTCACTCTAACCTGGAACTCACTCTGTAGTCCTAGGCTGGCCTTGAATTCACAGCAATCCTCCTACCTCAGCCTCCCAAGTGCTGGGATTAGATGTGTGCGCCACCACGCCCGGCTAGGTCTCTACTCTCAATTAGTACGTTTATTTCTGGGAAAACAAAATAATTTCAGGAATTGGAAGACATCTCACATAGGTTTCAGAGTACTTATAGTGCATTAAGACCTCCTAAAAAGTCACCTACCATTCTCAGCATAATGGATGTGCACAGTATGACTTCGCACTGGAAAAATACTCTGGTGAAAGAACCAGTGGTTCTGAAGATGTATTTTAAGATGTGTTTAGTCTTGCTTTTCCAGTGTGGTAATTCCAGAATGCCATCATGCCGGCCCCACAGGATGGTGATTTTGTGGCCATGTTGCTTTTTTTTTTTTTTTTTTTTTTTTTTGAAGACCAGACATCTGTTCTCAAAGGTCTCCACTTAAACGTTTTCATTCTTGCTGTTGCATATTTCTCAGACACAGGCACGAGGCATGCTTCTGCCCAATGCTGAGGATTCAGTTGTAAGATAAACGGTGGGACCTTAAGCCGGGCATGGTGGCACACGCCTTTAATCCCAGCACTTGGGAAGCAGAGGTAGGAGGATCGCCATGAGTTCGAGGCCACCCTGAGACTATAGAGTGAATTCCAGGTCAGCCTGGGCTAGAGTGAGACCCTACCTCGGAAAAACAAAAAAAAAAAAAAAAACAAACAAAAAAGAAGTAAGAGTGGGACCTTAGAGCCAGTCTTCATGGTTGTGGACTGGTCAGGAGGTCAAGAGAGACGTGCCCCCAGGCTTGGGTTCTCAGCGGCGAGGCTGGAGGCTGTGGCAGCGTTGGAGCCTTGTAGGCTGTCCCGTGTGCCACCAGTGTGCGATTTAGAAAAGCTTCTCCCTGACCCCACATGGTCACCCTCGGGACTCCAGGCAAGTCTAGACCCCGTGAATTATTCATGATGGCGTTCTGAAGCACAGCTGCTCAGTTATGCAAATCAACCCCTCCAGCCACTTCAGGGACTGGGGCGAGGCCATCAGCAGCTGGCAGCTGAGGTCTCAACCTCCCTGGCACAGCAGAGCTGCCTAAGCCGCCTGGAAGGGTGGGGGAAGAGGAGAGAGCAGACTCACCCTGAGCCCTGCAGCTCTTCCAGATTGGATGCATTCCATTCAGAGCCCTGGGGGACAGATCATACAAACCCCCTGTGAGTATCTGCTTAGGGGATGCACAGTGACCCTACCCCTCTTGGTGAGACCTCCTTTGGGGGGTGTTGCCCTCAGGCCAGAGAGCACTAGGAGAAGATGGAAGTCCAAGGTCCTCAGGCATCACTGAGGGTGATGGGAAGGAGGGAGTAAGGCCTGACGGGGCCCTGGGTCTCATGGAAGCTGGCGGACCCCTCCCCCACCCTTCCTCGGTTTTTCTGCTTGCCCAGGCACCACAGACAATGACCTGTGACCTCTGTGTCACTAATTACTGTGGGAACTGGGCTACCTTTTCTGGGAAGTAGTTTGGCACTATGAAAAAATTTCCTACCCTCTGACCCAGTCATTCCACTTTGCAAGAAGTTACCCTAAGGAAGTAACCAGAACTCTGAGAGAGACGTGGGAAGGAGGGTGTTTACAGTATTCATGATAAAACAATGGAAACAACCTAAGGCTCTACAGGAAGAAATCGGTGATAGCAGATCCTTATGAGGGACACTTAAAAATACATCATCCCATCCATGACCTCACAGTGCCTGACACTACCCACACAAGACCATCATAACAGCAGGAAAAGATCATGACATCAAAATAAAAGAGAGACTGATTGAGAGGGGGAGGGGATATAATGGAGAATGGAGGATCAAAAGGGGAAAGTGGGGGGAGGGAGGAAATTACCATGGGATATTGTTTACAATCATGGAAGTTGTCAATAAAAATTATACATACATACATATATATATATATATATACATATACATATATATATATTTATATAAATATATATGTACACACACACACACACACACAAAATCATCCCTGGGCCAGGCATGGTGGCTCATGCCTGTAATCCCAGGTCTTGGAAAGCAGAGCCAGGAAGAGCACTGTGAGTTCAAGTCGATCTGGGGGTGGGTGGGGGGGATACACAGCAACAGCCTGTCTCAAAAACAAAAATCTCAAAAGTAAATAAATAAATAATCCCTTTGGAGACTAGTTAGTGGCATAAGGAAAAATACAATAAAAGAAAGCAGGGGGCTGGAGAGATGGCTTAGCTGTTAAGCGCTTGCCTGTGAAGCCTAAGGACCCCGGTTCAAGGCTGGATTCCCCAGGACCCACGTTAGCCAGATGCACAAGGGGGCACATGCATCTGGAGTTCGTTTGCAGTGGCTGGAGGCCCTGGCACGTCCATTCTCTCCCTCTCTCTCTCCCTCTCCCCCCCCCCCCCCGCCTCTTTCTCTCGCTGTAAATGAAAAAAAAAAATTTTTAAAAAGAACATATACATCAACAGACTGAATGTTTGCTTGCTTTTGTTTGTTTGTTTGTTTATTTGATTGTTTTATTTTTAAAGAAGCTTGACAGGCATTAAGGAAGCCCAATGTTCAAGGCCCTAAGTTGAATTTCTATCATCCCCAAAATAAAAATGTGAGAAAATATGTAAATTTGCTACATGTAGCTATCTCTGGGTATGGAAGACTGGGAGTTCTTTTTTTTTGTTTGTTTGTTTTTGGTTTTGGTTTTTCAAGGTAAGGTTTCACTCCACCTCAGGCCGACCTGGATGGAATTCACTATGTAGTCTCAGGGTGGCCTCGGACTCACAGCTATCCTCCTACCTCTGCCTCCTGAGTGTTGGGATTAAAGGTGTGAGCCACCGTGCTGGGCAGGGAGTACTTTTTTCTTCTTTAAAAGGAGTCATGCAGGGGCTGGAGAGATGGCTTAGTGGTTAAGGTGCTTGCCTCTGAAGTCTAAGGACCCGGGTTTGATTCCCCAGTACCCACGTAAGCCAGATGGTGGCACATGTGTCTGGAGTGTTTGCAGTGGCTAGAAGCCTTGGCGTGCCCATTATGTCTCTGAGAGAGAGAGAGAGAGAGAGAGAGGGAGGGAGAGAGAGAGAGACTCTATTCCTCAACATTCAAAGCACATGGAAGGGAAAGGAGCAAAAACGATTAGTTTGTTCTTAGGAACCGCAGAGGCCGTGGAATCACAGAGGGCAAAGACACGCTGGCATCTGAGTGCCCCCTCCTGAGTGTGCAGGGCTCAGACCAGTTGGGTAGTGTGCAGTACAAGCCGGACTCTCATGTTTGAGGGATCGCCTTGACCATAAAAATTCCTTTAACATCTCTCATGGAAAGAATGACATAAAGTACCAAAACCACCCCCCCAAAAAAAAAACAACGGACAAGACAACTAACTCCATGAAGGTTTTGTCTGTCCCGTGGTCGTGAACACCACCTAGTGGAGAGAGTGGAGCGAGGTGTTGGTCCACTGCTGTCATGGAGACAAGCCAGCAAGCTCTGCCTGTCTTTCAAAGAACAGCCTTCAAACCTCCACGCTCATGGATTTAATGGACAAGCATGAAGTTTGTATATCTAGGTAGAGCCACACAAGTAGATCCAAGTATAGACATCCGGCACTCGGGAGGCTGAGGCAGGAGGGTTGGGAATTCCAAGCCAGCCTGGGCTACACAGTGAGATCGTTTTCTTCAGCAGCCAACGTAGTCCTCCCTCTGCTAACCCGGGAGACACTTTTCTCCTCTAACCGTGGCTACCACAGCCAACCAAGGCACCTGTTACTACTCACCACCTTCAGTGGGTATATTTTTTTTAAAGTTTTTATTTATTTATTTATTTAAGAGCAAAGGACAGAAAGAAAGAGGCAGAGGGAGAGAGAGAACGGGCGCGCCAGGGCTTCTAGCCACTGCAAACGAACTCCAGACGTGTGCGTCCCCTTGTGCATCTGGCTAACGTGGGTCCTGGGAAATCGAGCCTCGAACCGGCGTCCTTAGGCTTCACAGGCAAGCACTTAACCGCTAAGCCATCTCTCTGGCCTGCCCCCCCACAAAAAAAGTTTTTAAAATAGTTTACTTATTTGCAAGGAGAGAGAACAGAGTGAGAGAGGGAGAGAGAATGGGCATGCCAGGGCCTCTAGCCACTGAAAACCAACTCCAGACGCAAGTACCACCTTGTGCATCTGGCTTACGTGGGTACTGGGGGAATCGAACCTGGGTTGTCCGGTTTTGCAGGCAAGTGCCTTAACTGCTGAGACACCTCTCTAGTCCCATTCAAAATATTCTTATTCACCTGTGAGCAGAGAGACGGTGTGGGGAGAGGGAAAGTATGGGTGGGGTGTGCCAGGTCTTCTTGCTATTGCAAACGAACTCCAGATGAAGGCGCCACTTTGTGCCTCCGGCTTTATGTGGGTACTAGGGATTGAACCCTGGCTGACAGGCTTTATAGCAAGCGTCTTTACCCACAGAGACATCTCTCCAGCTCCTTAGTGTAATTTAATCCTCATAAGCACCCCATGAGGTACAGGGTGAAGAAAGGGAGAGGCCGAGTGACTGGCTGAAGACAACGGAGCAGGTGAGACAGAGGAGTGGGGACCCGGCCTTGCTGGGCCCGACTTTCACTCCACCCATGGCCTCTTAGCTAATTTTAGCAACGTGCCCAACTTTGAAAACGTGCCAACTGCCTTGGATGGAGAGTTATAGCATGAAGCGGGCACCACCTGGAGCCCTACGACCAGAAAGACCGTCCCTCCAGTGGGCTGTGGGCCCGGGGCTCAGGGGGGCAGCTACGGCCCACTTAGCTGTGTGGATCTGTCTGCCCAGTTGTTTCTCATGTCTTGGATGCCAAGGCGTATTTCTGCGGTTTGGTGAGTTATGTGTTTGCTAGTGCCCGAACTTCTGTGGCTCACAAACCATTCAAGGTCATGGGAAGGTGCCTATGTATTAGCGGCAGAAGGCAAAGGACTGTGAGGGTCTGAAACACACCACCCACCTATGCCACACCGACCGCGAGTAGCTCAACCGGAGCTGACCCCGCAATACGTGGCTCTAGAACAGAGGCCCGACACACGAGCCAGGGAGGAGTTCCAGGGACTCAAGCCTTTTGCCTGCCCTTTCTCTGCCACCTCACTGCAAGCCCCAGACCAGAGGGTCTGACCCATGGTCCCCAAACCAGATACCACCAAGGGCTGTGGCCTCTTACGAGATAAAGATGATCGAAGATAAGGGAGGGCTTGTCCATCTGTCCCAAGATCAGGAGCATTTCATTGTCTATGAATTCCTTGAATTCTTTCAGGTTACAGTTCATTTGTTTCTCCAATTCATTACGGATCTGTGGAGCAGAAAATATCACAAGCGATTTGTTCAACAGTTGTCCATCTCCAACAATTAAGTCTTTTTTTTTTTTTTTTTTTCTGAGGTAGGGTCTCACTCTAGCTCAGGCTGGCCTGGAATTTACTATGAAGTCTCAAGGTGGCCTCGAACTCATGGCGATCCTCCTACCTCTGCCTCCTGAGTGCTGGAATTAAAGGCGTGCGCCACCATGCCTGGCAATTAAGTCTTTTTTTTTTTTTTTTTGGTTTTTCAAGGTAGGGTCTCACTCTAGTCCAGGCTGACCTAGAATTCACTATGTAGTCACAGGGTGGCCTCGAACTCATGGTGATCCTTCTACCTCTGCCTCCCGAGTGCTGGGATTAAGTCATTTTTTTTTTTGTTGTTGTTCATTTTTATTTATTTGAGTGTGACACAGAGAGAAAGACACACACACACACACAGAGAGAGAGAGAGAGAGAGAGAGAGAGAATGGGCACGCCAGGGCTTCTAACCACTGCTAACGAACTCCAGACGCGTGCGCCCCCTTGTGCATCTGGCTTACGTGGGTCCTGGGGAATCAAGCCTCGAACCGGGGTCCTTAGGCGTCACAGGCAAGCGCTTAACCGCTAAGCCATCTCTCCAGCCCAGATTAAGTCACTTTTATAAAGAGTGCCCATCCCACTGCAGAGTACCCCACTGAGACAAGCACCACACCAGTGTGGGCAGTAGGTCTGTGGGCCACTCAACCCCTAAGTCAGTCTGCCTGAGGAAGCTTGTTATTTCAAACAAAGGAAGCTGATTTTTCTAAGCTCTATTTCTACTGAGCTTAAAGTTTCTGCATGTTTACAATCAACTACCAAATATCGGTCTGTCAGCAAAGCCTAAGGATCCAAGTTCGATTCCCCAGTACGCATGTAAGCCAGATGCACGAGATGGTGCATGCAACTGGTGTTTGTTTGCAGTGGCTGGAGGCCCTGGTGCACCTATTCTCTCTCTCTCTCCCTCCCTCTCAAATAAGTAAGTAAATAAAATATTTTTAAAAATATCAAATACACCACAGTAGCCAGGTGTGGTGGCGCACACCTTTAATCCCAGCATTTGGAAGGCAGAGGAAGAGATTACCATAAGTTCAAGGCCACACTGAGACTACATAGTGAATTCCAGGTCAGCCTGAGCTAGAGTGAGACCCTACCTCAAAAAACACCTAAAAAATAAAAATTTAAAAAAATAAATAAATATCACAGCGAGAATGTAAAGCCAATTTCCTCTTGCTCAGGAAGGCATCACAATATGATATTCAAATTGTGTTAATTAATAAAAAGATGGTGATTTCAGGCTGAGGCAGGAGAACTAAAGTGAGCTCTAAGCCAGTCTGGGCCATAAAGTAAAACTCAGTCTCAAAAAATAAAAACAAATAAAATAAAATAAAATGGTGATCGCAACGTCTTACATCCACCTAGTTTTAAGCTGCTAGTATAATCCACTGTATTTATTTAATAAACAGATATGGTAAGGATCCAGGAGACCATGAAGAGACAGCTAACGCAGCCCAAGATCCGCACATTGCTGGTTAGCTGGTGTGCTGGGCAAAGACATTTGCTGTTTACCCAACAAAACACAATGGGTGTGGGCAACACAGGAGGTGGGAAGGGCACCGAAGGCAACGCTTCTTGGTGCTACCTAAAGACCTTAAGTAACTGTCACCAAAGGTCGGACAGGTGAGAACTGGACAGAGCAGACAATGTGACCAAAAAACTCAGTTTTACCAAAAGCAGCTCAGAAATCAAATTGGAACCTGTCTCCACTATAGCCCTGTGGTAATTACAGAACCAACTCCAGCTCTGTTCTCCACCGCAGCCCTGTGGTCAGTGTGGAACCTGACTCCTCCTCTGTTCTCCACCGCAGCCCTGTGGTCACTGTGCAAACTGACCCCACCTCTGTTCTCCACCGCAGCCCTGTGACCACTGTGGAACCTGACTCCTCCTCTGTTCTCCACCACAGCCCTGTGGTCAGTGTTGACCTGACCCCTCCTCTGTTCTCCACCACAGCCCTGTGGTCACTGTGGAACCTGACTCCTCCTCTGTTCTCCACCACAGCCCTGTGACCACTGTGGAACCTGACTCCTCCTCTGTTCTCCACCACAGCCCTGTGATCACTGTGGAACCTGACTCCTCCTCTGTTCTCCACCGCAGCCCTGTGACCACTGTGGAACCTGACTCCACCTCTGTTCTCCACCACAGCCCTGTGACCACTGTGGAACCTGACCCCTCCTCTGTTCTCCACCACAGCCCTGTGATCACTGTGGAACCTGACTCCTCCTCTGTTCTCCACCACAGCCGTGTGACCACTGTGGAACCTGACTCCTCCTCTGTTCTCCACCACAGCCCTGTGACCACTGTGGAACCTGACTCCTCCTCTGTTCTCCACCACAGCCCTGTGATCACTGTGGAACCTGACTCCTCCTCTGTTCTCCACCGCAGCCCTGTGACCACTGTGGAACCTGACTCCTCCTCTGTTCTCCACCACAGCCCTGTGACCACTGTGGAACCTGACTCCTCCTCTGTTCTCCACCGCAGCCCTGTGACCACTGTGGAACCTGACTCCTCCTCTGTTCTCCACCACAGCCCTGTCGTCAGTGTGGAACCTGACTCCTCCTCTGTTCTCCACCACAGCCCTGTGACCACTGTAGAACCTGACTCCTCCTCTGTTCTCCACCACAGCCCTGTGGTCAGTGTGGAACCTGACTCCTCCTCTGTTCTCCACCACAGCCCTGTGACCACTGTGGAACCTGACTCCTCCTCTATTCTCCACCACAGCCCTGTGACCACTGTAGAACCTGACTCCTCCTCTGTTCTCCACCACAGCCCTGTGGTCAGTGTGGAACCTGACTCCTCCTCTGTTCTCCACCACAGCCCTGTGACCACTGTGGAACCTGACCCCTCCTCTATTCTCCACCGCAGCCCTGTAGTCAGTGTGGAACCTGACTCCTCCTCTGTTCTCCACCACAGCCCTGTGACCACTGTAGAACCTGACTCCTCCTCTGTTCTCCACCACAGCCCTGTGGTCAGTGTGGAACCTGACTCCTCCTCTGTTCTCCACCACAGCCCTGTGACCACTGTGGAACCTGACTCCTCCTCTGTTCTCCACCACAGCCCTGTGGTCAGTGTGGAACCTGACCCCTCCTCTGTTCTCCACCACAGCCCTGTGACCACTGTGGAACCTGACTCCTCCTCTGTTCTCCACCACAGCCCTGTGGTCACTGTGGAACCTGACTCCACCTCTGTTCTCCACCACAGCCCTATGACCACTGTGGAACCTGACTCCACCTCTGTTCTCCACCACAGCCCTGTGGTCACTGTGGAACCTGACTCCACCTCTGTTCTCCACCGCAGCCCTGTGACCACTGTGGAACCTGACTCCACCTCTGTTCTCCACCACAGCCCTGTGGTCAGTGTGGAACCTGACCCCTCCTCTGTTCTCCTCCACAGCCCTGTGATCAGTGTGGAACCTGACCCCTCCTCTGTTCTCCTCCACAGCCCTGTGATCAGTGTGGAACCTGACCCCTCCTCTGTTCTCCTCCACAGCCCTGTGATCAGTGTGGAACCTGACTCCTCCTCTGTTCTCCACCGCAGCCCTGTGACCACTGTGGAACCTGACTCCACCTCTGTTCTCCACCGCAGCCCTGTGGTCACTGTGGAACCTGACTCCTCCTCTGTTCTCCACTGCAGCCCTGTGACCACTGTGGAACCTGACTCCTCCTCTGTTCTCCACCACAGCCCTGTGACCACTGTGGAACCTGACTCCTCCTCTGTTCTCCACCACAGCCCTGTAGTCAGTGTGGAACCTGACTCCACCTCTGTTCTCCACCACAGCCCTGTGACCACTGTGGAACCTGACTCCTCCTCTGTTCTCCACCACAGCCCTGTGATCACTGTGGAACCTGACCCCTCCTCTGTTCTCCACCACAGCCCTGTGACCACTGTGGAACCTGACCCCTCCTCTGTTCTCCACCGCAGCCCTGTGGTCAGTGTGGAACCTGACTCCTCCTCTGTTCTCCACCACAGCCCTGTGACCACTGTAGAACCTGACTCCTCCTCTGTTCTCCACCACAGCCCTGTGGTCAGTGTGGAACCTGACTCCTCCTCTGTTCTCCACCACAGCCCTGTGGTCAGTGTGGAACCTGACCCCTCCTCTGTTCTCCACCACAGCCCTGTGACCACTGTGGAACCTGACTCCTCCTCTGTTCTCCACCACAGCCCTGTGGTCACTGTGGAACCTGACCCCACCACTGTTCTCCACCACAGCCCTGTGGTCAGTGTGGAACCTGACCCCTCCTCTGTTCTCCACCACAGCCCTGTGGTCAGTGTGGAACCTGACTCCACCTCTGTTCTCCACCACAGCCCTGTGACCACTGTGGAACCTGACTCCACCTCTGTTCTCCACCACAGCCCTGTGGTCACTGTGGAACCTGACTCCACCTCTGTTCTCCACCACAGCCCTGTGACCACTGTGGAACCTGACTCCACCTCTGTTCTCCACCGCAGCCCTGTGGTCACTGTGGAACCTGACTCCTCCTCTGTTCTCCACCGCAGCCCTGTGACCACTGTGGAACCTGACTCCTCCTCTGTTCTCCTCCACAGCCCTGTGATCAGTGTGGAACCTGACCCCTCCTCTGTTCTCCTCCACAGCCCTGTGATCAGTGTGGAACCTGACCCCTCCTCTGTTCTCCTCCACAGCCCTGTGATCAGTGTGGAACCTGACCCCTCCTCTGTTCTCCACCACAGCCCTGTGGTCACTGTGGAACCTGACTCCACCTCTGTTCTCCACCACAGCCCTGTGGTCAGTGTGGAACCTGACTCCACCTCTGTTCTCCACCGCAGCCCTTTTGTCACTGTGGAACCTGACTCCTCCTCTGTTCTCCACCGCAGCCCTGTGACCACTGTGGAACCTGACTCCTCCTCTGTTCTCCACCACAGCCCTGTGACCACTGTGGAACCTGACTCCTCCTCTGTTCTCCACCACAGCCCTGTGGTCAGTGTGGAACGTGACTCCTCCTCTGTTCTCCACCACAGCCCTGTGACCACTGTGGAATCTGACTCCTCCTCTGTTCTTCACCGCAGCCCTGTGACCACTGTGGAACCTGACCCCACCTCTATTCTCCACCGCAGCCCTGTGGTCACTGTGGAACCTGACTCCTCCTCTGTTCTCCACCACAGCCCTGTGACCACTGTGGAATCTGACTCCTCCTCTGTTCTTCACCGCAGCCCTGTGACCACTGTGGAACCTGACCCCACCTCTATTCTCCACCGCAGCCCTGTGGTCACTGTGGAACCTGACTCCTCCTCTGTTCTCCACCGCAGCCCTGTGGTCACTGTGGAACCTGACTCCACCTCTGTTCTCCACCACATCCCTGTGGTCACTGTGGAACCTGACTCCCCCTCTGTTCTCCACCACAGCCCTGTGACCACTGTGGAACCTGACTCCTCCTCTGTTCTCCACCACAGCCCTGTGACCACTGTGGAACCTGACTCCTCCTCTGTTCTCCACCACAGCCCTGTGACCACTGTGGAACCTGACTCCTCCTCTGTGCTCCACCACAGCCCTGTGACCACTGTGGAACCTGACTCCTCCTCTGTTCTACACTGCAGCCCTGTGACCACTGTGGAGCCTGACTCCTCCTCTGTTCTCCACCACAGCCCTGTGACCACTGTGGAACCTGACTCCTCCTCTGTGCTCCACCACAGCCCTGTGACCACTGTGGAACCTGACTCCTCCTCTGTTCTACACTGCAGCCCTGTGGTCACTGTGGAACCTGACCCCTCCTCTGTTCTCCACCACAGCCCTGTGGTCACTGTGGAGCCTGACTCCTCCTCTGTTCTCCACCACAGCCCTGTGACCACTGTGGAGCCTGACTCCTCCTCTGTTCTCCACCACAGCCCTGTGACCACTGTGGAGCCTGACTCCTCCTCTGTTCTCCACCACAGCCCTGTGACCACTGTGGAGCCTGACTCCTCCTCTGTTCTCCACCGCAGCCCTGTGGTCACTGTGGAACCTGACCCCTCCTCTGTTCTCCACCACAGCCCTGTGGTCACTGTGGAGCCTGACTCCTCCTCTGTTCTCCACCACAGCCCTGTGACCACTGTGGAGCCTGACTCCTCCTCTGTTCTCCACCACAGCCCTGTGACCACTGTGGAGCCTGACTCCTCCTCTGTTCTCCACCACAGCCCTGTGACCACTGTGGAGCCTGACTCCTCCTCTGTTCTCCACCACAGCCCTGTGACCACTGTGGAGCCTGACTCCACCTCTGTTCTCCACCATAGCCCTGTGGTCACTGTGGAACCTGACCCCTCCTCTGTTCTCCACCACAGCCCTGTGGTCACTGTGGAACCTGACTCCTCCTCTGTTCTACACTGCAGCCCTATGGCCACTTTAGAACAAAGATGAGAAGGCTTCCCAGGGCAGACAGGGAGAGCTAGAGGCCATTGTGCCAGGCCTGCGGCTGCTGTACTTCTGACACCAGGCCAAGCAGTCACCAGAGCCCTGCCATGCCACACGGTCGAAGGAGTCCTCTTACTTCTTTGGAGGTCACGTTTTCGAGGTCCTGGCTCATCATGATGCTTCGGAGTTTGGCTTTGATGAGACGCTCCGTCCTTTCTCCCTCCGTTGGCCTGGGAAGAAACAGCATGTAGGAAAGTACAGAATCACAGGAAGCTTGCGGCAGAGGAATTCCAGAGCCTCTGGGGTTAACTGGGTGGTTAGGACACGAGAGGCCTTTCTGGGGGTGTGCTCTCAGAGCGGGGAGAGGTACAGAAGCCCGCTTTACCCACGGCACCCACAGGAGAAGTAGCAGTGTGGACAGCAGGGCAGGGACAGCGCTGGCTTAGGTCCCGTTGTCTCATGAAGACAGGGACAGACCTCCGCGAACAACCCAGAAATAGGCACAGCAATCACTTCTTTCTACCCTTACGCATGACTTCTCGGTGGCTCCTGTCACTCGGGCCACTCTTCTCTAGTTAGACTGCAGCAAGCACACAGCCCTAAGCAAGCATGCTATCCCAGTGGGATGCACCACTCTGTGGAACGGGACCCTGACAGGGAAGACTGGGCCAGCTCCCTTCTCAAAGCAGTCTTTCCAGATCGTGGCCTCAGGCCACGAGCTTGATGGTGCCTGGCTACTGTGACGACAGGCGACCCCCAAAGTAGCCTCAAGGCACCCACAGAAGCAGCTGCTGAATTCTTGATTCTCCGAAGCACAGAGGAAGCTTTGGAAACTTAGTAACACGGGGCACAGAGCCCTGCCAGGAGCAGGTGAAATACAGGGCAGTGCATTCCTGTGGAAATCTGATGGAGGTGAAGGATTTGCTCTCCAGAAATGCACTCCCCAAAGCTGTCTCTCATTTCTAAAGGGTCACAGACCTTTCTTCTCGTAGCCAGACTGCCCACAGGCCCAGGTAGAGCCCTGCTTCAAAATACGGTTCTGGGGCTGGAGAGATGGCTTAGTGGTTAAGGCGTTTGCCTGCAAAGCTAAAGGACTCAGGTTCGACTCCCCAGGACCCACGTAAGCCAGATGCACAAGGGGGTACACGCATCTGGAGTTCGCTGGCAACGGCTGGAGGCCCCGATGTGCCCATTCTCTCCCTCTCTCTCTCTCCCCTCCTGCCTATTTTTTTCTCTCTCTCAAGTAAATAAAGAAAAATAAAGGGGGAGAAAACTGGTTCTGGGGCATGGTGGTGGCGCATGCCTTTAATCTCAGTACTTGAGAGGCTGAGGTAGGACTGCTGTGAGTTCGAGGCCACCCTGAGACTAGAGTGAATTCCAAGACCTTACCTCAAAAAACCAAAAACAACAACAAAAACAACAAAAAAGCTGGTTCTGGGCTGGAGAGATGGCTTAGCAGTTAAAGGCATTGCCTGCAAAGCCTAAAGGCCCATGATCCCCCAGTACCCACATAAAGCTAAATGTACAAAGTGGCACAGGAATCTGGAGTTCATATGCAGTGGCAGGAGAAATCTGGCATGCCCATACTCCCTCTCTCTGTACCTCTTTCATTCTCTCTCTCAAATACATAAAATTTTTTAAACTTAAAAAATTTATTTGTGTATTTGCAAGCAGAAAGAGAGATAGAGGAGAGACAGTCAGAGAGAGAATGGGCACACCAGGGCCTCCAGCCACTGCAAACGAACTCCAGACGCATGTGCCACCTTGTGTATCTGGCTTACATGGGTCCTGGGGAATCAAATATGGGTCCTTTGGCTTTGCAGGCAAACGCCTTAACCACTAAGCCATCTCTCCAGCCCTCAAATAAATAAAATATTTTTAAAAATAAAATAAAAGCTAGCTGGGTGTGGTGGCACACCCCTTTAATCCCAGCACTAGGGAGGCATAGGTAGCAGCACCACTGTGAGTTTGAGGCCACTCTGAGACTACATAGTGAATTCCAGGTCAGCTTGGGCTAGAGTGAGACCCTACCTCAGAAAAACAAAAAATAAAAAACAAAAAGCCAGGCATAGTGGTGCATACCTTTAATCTCAGCACTCAGGAGGCAGAGGTAGGAGGATCACCATGAGTTCGAGGCCACTCTGAGACTACATAGTGAATTCCAGGTCAGCTTGGGCTACAGTGAGACCCTACCTCAGAAAAACAAAAAATAAAAAATAAAAAGCCGGGCATAGCGGTGCGCACCTTTAATCCCAGCACTCAGGAGGCAGAGGTAGGAGGATCACCATGAGTTCGAGGCCACTCTGAGACTACATAGTGAATTCCAGGTCAGCCTGAGCTAGAGTGAAACCCTACCTTAAAAAACCAAATAAAATAAAATAAATAAAAGCTGGTTCTGAGAGCTAATGATGGCTCAGTGACTAAAGGTGCATGCTCACAAAGTCCACTAGCCTAGGTTCAATTCCCCAGCACCCACTTAAAGCCAGACGCACAAAGGCTCATGCTTCTGGAGTTTGTCTGCAGCAGCAAAAGACTTTGGCAGCGTTCCTGCCCACATGTGTAAATCAGTAAATAAATAATTTAAAGGCAGTTCTGGGGAGGCATGACCATGTGCAGGCTCCAGGGCTGGCACAAGGGTATGGCGAGGTACGTACTTGTCGACAAACAGCGCTGGGGAGTCAGGCCGCGTGGACTCCAGGTCCTGCATGGCGTTCCACTCGTTGATGCAGCTCTGCTCGGAGCCGATGCAGCTTTCGTAGTAGGTGGCCCAGATGAGTGCCACCCCTCCAGGGAAGTAGTTGTGCCTCCGTGCCACTTCACAGGCCTTGTGAAGCACCTGCAGGGCAGACCTGGGGAAGGGAAAGAGGTTCAAGCCTGGGGAGAGGAGAGAGATCCAAGTTTGGGAGACACAAAAACCAGGCTCTCCCCTCCCACAAAGGGCGTAGGATAGAGCAGTTTCTCTATGTGCTCCCTATGTGGGATGGACAGTTCTTTCTTCTTTCTCTCAAATAAATAAACAAAGACCGAAAAAAAAAACCCCAACTATGGGGACTTAAAAAATAAGGTGGAAGAAGCCGGGCGTGGTGGTGCACGCCTTTAATCCCAGCACTCGGGAGGCAGAGGTAGGAGGATCACCGTGAGTTCGAGGCTACCCTGAGACTCCATAGTGAATTCCAGGCCAGCCTGGGCAAGAGTGAGACCCTACCTCGAAAAACCAAAACCAAAAAAAAAAAAAAATAAAAAATAAGGTGGAGAGCCGGGCATGGTGGCGCACGCCTTTAATCCTAGCACTTGGGAGGCAGAGGTAGCAGGATCACAGTGAGTTCGAGGCCACTCTGAGATTACATAGTGAATTCCAGGTCAGCCTGGTCTAGAGTGAGACCGTACCTCAAAAAGAAAAATCAAACAAACAAAAAAGATATGTAACATTAATCTCTGGCTTCCACATACACACATATGAACACACATACATACATGCCTACACACCACACATATACACAGATCAAAAATTAAAATTGGAAGGCCAGGTGTGGTGGCGCACACCTTTAATCCTAGCACTTGAGAAGCAGAGGCAGGAAGATCGCCGTGAGTTCAAGGCCACTCTGAGACTACTAGTGAATTCCAGGTCAGCCTGAGCTAGAGTGAGACCCTACCTCTAAAAACAAAACAAAACAAAAATTAAAATGGGAGTCGGGCGTGGTGGCACATGCTTTTAATCCCAGCACTTGGGAGGCAGAGGTAGGAGGATCGCTGTGAGTTTGAGGCCACCCTAAGACTACATAGTTAATTTCAGTTCAGCCTGGACCAGAATGAGACGGAAACCAAAATAAATAAATTAATAAAAATTGGACCTAGGCATGGTGGCACATACTTTTAATCCCAGCACTCGGGAGGCAGAGGTAGGAGGATCACCATGAGTTCAAGGCCACCCTGAGACTACATAGTGAATTCCAGGTTAGTCTGAGCTAGAGTGAAACCCTACCTCAACAAACCATGTTAAACAGCTTTTCAAAAGAATGAAATTCTGATATGTGCTTCAATATGAATGAACCTTGACACTGTGCTAAGTGAGAGAGAGAGAGAGAGAGAGGCAGAAGGACAAATACTGCTGGATGAATCCACTCACAGGTTGCTATGGTAGGCAAGTTCATAGGAACATAGCAGAGGTTACCAGAGCCAGGGGAAAGGAAAAGAGAAAGCTATTAGCTCGTGGGTGCATAGTTCTGTTTGGGGTGAGGAGAAGGTTTGGAAGGGACAGAGGTAAGGCTGTACAACAACACTGAATGCACTTAAAAGCTATGGAACTAGGCTGGAGAGATAGATGGCTTAGCGGTTAAGATGCTTGCTTGCAAAGCCAAAGGACCTGGGTTCAACTCCCCAGGTTCAATTCCCCAGGACCCATGTAAGGTAAATGCACATGGTGGCGCATGCATCTGGAGTTTGTTTTCAGTGGCTGAAGTCCTGGTGAGCCCATTTTCTACCTCTCTCTAATAAATAAAATAAAAAAGTAAGTACTGTTTAAAAGAAAGAAAAGAAGAAGCTGGGTGTGGTGGCACATGCCTTTAATTCCAGCACTCAGGAGGCAGAGGTAGGAGGATTGCCGTGAGTTGGAGGCCACCCTGAGACTACATAGTGAATTCCAGGTCAGCCTGGGCTACAGTGAGACCCTACCTCAAAACAACAACAACAAAAAGCCATAGAACTGAACACCTCAAAGGAGCTAAAGCAGCAAATTTTATCCTAACACACATTTTAAAAAAAGATTTTATTTTCATTTATTTATTTATAAATAGAAAGAGGGAGCGTGAGAATGGGCATGCCAGGGCTTCTAGCCACTGCAAATGAACTCTAGATGCATTCGCCACCATGTGCATCTGGCTTACGTGGGACCTGGAGAATCGAACCTGGGTCCTTAGGCTTCACAGGCATGCTCCTTAACTGCTAAGCCATCTCTCCAGCCCTTAACGTGTATTTCTTGCAACACACCAAGCTCTACGCGAACACCCAAACAGAAGTGGTTTACCTATTCATGCTGTCAGCTAAAAACACCTCTGTAAGGAGGTTAACGGTTCCCCCTCCACCCAAACCACACTTACCACATGGCCTGGACAGACACGGGTTTAAATATGTGCATTCTTCCAGCCGTGCTCACGCTGAAGCCGCTGAGGGTGGAAACCAGAGAAAGACACCGTGGTGAGAAGTCAGGCCCTGTCCATCAAAGCCCTCTGAAGCCTCGGGAGCAGGCCTACCACAGACTCGGAGCAAGTGCGTGCACCGCCTGCTGTCTGAGGAGGCCTTTGGACCTGCGGCCTTGGGCAAGGGCTAAAGCAGAACTTGCTATGAAGCCAGTGAAGTGAGCTCTACTCAAGACTGCCAGTCAGTAAAGAGTGAGAGGCAAGACGACCTCTGACGTCATCTCTCCTCACAACTGCCTCTGCTAACTTGCTTCCTCTACCGTTCCACATCTCTTTTTCTTCTCTGGAAGTGCATGATGATATAGTAATGAAAAACATTATTATCTATAGTTTTGTGGTGCTGGCGCTCAAACCCAGGTCTGCACACATGCTAAATGTCCTACCAGTGAGTTATGCCCTAGCTTTGAAAAAAAAGAAAAAAAAATTTTTTTTGAGGTAGGGTCTTGCTCTAACCCAGGCTGACGTGGAATTAGTCTCAGGCTGGCCTCGAACTCATGGTGATCTTTTTACCTTGGCCTCCCAAGTGCTAGGATTGGAGGTGTGCACCACCACGCCTGGCAAAAGCAAAAACAATAACAACAAAAAATAGATGCATGGCCGGGCATGATGGGAGGCAGAGGTAGGAGGATTGCCGTGAGTTCAGGGCCACACTGAGACTACATAGTGAATTCCAGGTCAGCCTGGGCTAGAATGAGACCCAACATTGAAAATATATAAATAGCCGGGCGCGGTGGCACATGCTTTTAAGCCTAGCACTCAGGAGACAGAGGTAGAAAGATCACTGTGAGTTTGAAGCCACCCTGAGACTACATGGTGAATTCCAGGTCAGCCTGGGCCTGAGTGAGACCCTACCTTGAAAAACCAAATAAATAAATAAATATAAAAAACTAAAATAAATAATAGATGTGTGCACCAGTTTGCGCATCTGGCACTATGTGGATACTGGGGAATTGAACCTGAGCAGGCAGACTTTGCAAACAATTTCTTTTCACTGTTGAGCCATCTCCCCAACCCAGAAAAAAATGTTAAAAAGGGAAAATGAGCCGGGTATGGTGGTGCATGCTTTTAATCCCAGTACTCGGGAGGCAGAGGTAGGAGGATGGCCATGAGTTCAAGGCCACCCTAAGAGTACATAGTAAATTCCAGGTCATCCTGGACTAGAGCAAAATCTTATCTCAAAAAACCAAAATAAGGGCTGGAGAAATGGCTTAGCAGTTAAGGCGTTTGCCTGCAAAGCCAAAGGATCCAGGTTCAATTAATTCCTCAGGACCCATGTTAGCCAGACGTACAAGGGGGCGCGCGTGTCTGGAGTTTGCTTGTAGTAGCTAAAGGCCTTGGAGCGCTCATTCTCTCTCTCTCTCTGTCAAATAAATAAATAAAATAAGAAATATTAAAAACAAAAAAAACAGGGCTGGAGAGATGGCTTAGCAGTTAAGCACTTGCCTGTGAAGCCTAAGGACCGGGTTGAAGGCTTGATTCCCCAGGACCCACATTAGCCAGATGCACAAGGGGGCGCCCGGGTCTGGAGTTCGTTTGCAGTGGCTGGAGGCCCTGGCACACCCATTCTCTCTCTCTCTGCCTGTCTGTCTCAAATAGATAAATAAAAACTTAAAAAATTAAATAAATAAAATGCTGGGCGTGGTGGCGCACGCCTTTAATCCCAGCACTTGGGAGGCAGAGGTAGGAGGATCGCCATGAGTTCAAGGCCACCCTGAGACCACATAGTGAATTCCAGGTCAGCCTGGGCTAGAGTGAGACCCTACGTCAAAAACAAAACAAAACAAAACAAAACATGTTTTAAGAAATAATAATAAAAGGGGAAAATAGCCCCACTATGCCACCATTTCAATAAAGCAAATTTTGGTTTTTCTAGTCCTCTCTGTGCAGTCACGTAGCTTCCACGTCATGGAATCCCACTGCAAGCACCGCTTTGCTTTTCGGTCATATCATGGTGTCCGCGCACTTCCCCGGGAGCGAAAGTGTGTTGAGCCAAGCGGGCCCTCATGAGCCTCAATAACGGGCCAGTCTGAACTGGGAATTCCTCCTGGGACAGCCCCTCGGGGTGGCACGGAACACTGCCGTGTCACACTCGCTGTGAATGCTCAGTGGCACGGCTCACAGATGGCCCAAAGTGAGGGGCCACTGACCACGGCCGCTAATGACACACTTCTGGGGCTACCTCGCTCCACAGGTGGATCTCCGAAATGTACTTTTCCATGGGGCTCCCCGAGGAGCAACGTCGCTTCCAATGCAATCAGCCCGCCACCCACAGTTACCCACGGGTGCCCGCCCAGCTGGTGCTCCGGCGGGCGGGGAAAGAATCTCTGTGACGCATGTCCGTACCCGTCTCCATCGAGGTGGATTTTGGTGTCACTCCACAGGCGAAGGACCATCCCGATGGTGCAGCTTTTACTGTGGGGCAGAGGAGACACTGGGGTCGGCATTCGCCCTCGTACAGTCTTCCCTCGGTTTCTTTGCCCAGCCTGTCAGGGGGGTAGGGTTTTGCTCTAGCCCTGGCTGACCTGGAATTCACTGTGTAGTCTCAGGCTGGCCTCGAACTCATGGCGATCCTCCTACCTCTGCCTCCTGAGTGCTGGGATTAAAGGCGTGCGCCACCATGCCCAGCTCTGGATTCCTTTTTTAAATTATTTTTTTAAAAATAGGGCTGGAGACCTAGGGGTGTAACGTCTGCTGCTGTCTGGCTAAATGTATATACTGTGCCCATTAAACTGCCCATAAGCACTTCTCTTAATGTTCATACCCATATATTAATGCTACTCTCACTTTTGGTAGAGAATCTTCTCTTTTCAGATGGCGGTGACCTTGGGATGACTCAGAAGGCACCATAGTGCCAAGAAGTAACAGAGGAGTGCTCAGCACTGAAATATCTCTATCACACCTTTCAAGGCTCAGTATCCATCACGGAAGAGGTGGTGGAAAGAATGTAAGAGCCAAAGGAAGGGTAGGACTCCTTACAACATGCTCCCCCCAGACACAAAATGGCCTGGATATCCATGACCTCACAGAGCCTGACATTACCTACACAAGACCATCATAATAGGAGGGAAAGATCATGACATCAAAATAAAAGAGAGACTGATTGAGAGGGGGAGGGGATATGATGGAGAACGGAGTTTCAAAGGGCAAAGTCGGGGAAGGGAGGGCATTACCATGGGATATGGTTTACAATCATGTAAGTTGTTAATAAAAATAATAATAAATTTTAAAATAGGGCTGGAGAGATGGCTTAGTGGTTATGGCGTTTGCCTGCAGAACCAAAGGATCACGGTTCTACTCTCTAGGATCCATGTAAGCCAGATGCACAAGGGGGCGCAAGCATCTGGAGTTCATTTGCAGTGGCTGGAGGCCCTGGTGTGTCCTTCCTCTCTCTCTCTCTCTCTCTCTCTCACTCTCTTCCTCTCAAACGAATAAAATATAAAAAAAGAAAAAAAATTGTTTTTTAAAAAGTTTTTTTTTTTTTAATTGGGCTGGAGAGATGGCTTAGTGAATTAAGGCATTTGCCTGCAAAGCCAAAGGCCCTCCATTTGTGTCCCCAGGACCCACGTTAGCCAGATGCACAAGGTGGTAAGTATGTCTGAAGTTCGTTTGCAGTGGCCTGGAGGCCCTGGCACGCCCATCCTCTCTCTCTCTCAAATACATACATAAAACTAAAATATTTTTAAAAATTTTTTATTTATTTGCAAGCAGAGACAAAGAGAGAGAGAATGGGTGCGCCAGGAACCCTAGCTGCTGCGAACGGACTCCAGATGCATGCGCCCCTTTTGTGCATCTGGCTTATGTGGGTGCTGGGGACTCGGAGCAGGGTTGTTAGGCTTTGCAGGCAAGCGCCTTAACTGTAGCCAGATCTCCAGCCCACGCTGCTGGATTGTAGAAGACACAGGTCTAGGCCATTGTGGTCTAGGGTGGCCTTGCCTGCGGGTGTCACCACTGGCTGCCTCGTTTTCATGTACCTGTAACTCTACAACCCAGCTGAGACTTTGGGGTACGGAGATAAAGCAGCTGATTTCCATGCCCAGTCTACAGCAGGGGAGAACTGTGTGTGTGTGGGGGGGCTTACCCAACTGGAGCACATGGACAAAGTACCTCAGCAGCCAATCCCGCCCTTGTGTATTCTGGGGCGACAACACATGGAAGGGTGCCCACATCACTTCTGCAGCTCATATTCAGAGTTTTGTTTTTTTTTCTATCTTTTGTGCAAGTGCCAGTTTGCAAACTAGCTCGATCTGGTTCTGATTTAGCCATCCTGACAGCGAAACGATACCGACCTTGGAGACTGGCGCCACTGACAGGCAGAAGGAAAGAAGGTCTTATCACAGGGTCTCCTCGGATCGCGATGAAATTCCCGGGGCATTTAAAAAAAGAGTTGGCTTTCGAGAGCTGCTGCAGCTGTGCCAAGGGCCAGCCCTGCAACCCTCAGGAATGCCAGCCTCTGTCTTGGCTGCGGCTTCCCAGGCTCGGGAGTAATTTCACACCCTCCCGCACCTGTAGGGCAAGAGCGCTGGAGCCAGCTCCCGCCCTGGGCACTGGCCTCCGAGCGCACGCCAGTGCTTGACCACTCCGGAGGAAACGGGATCAAGTCTCTGCGCTGGGCAAATTCTGTGACTGCCCCTCCCAGCTTCACACCCATGTGCAAGGGGGCTCCCTCTAGTTCCTTTGTGTGGCTGCGCAGGGAGAATTGCGTGGAGCCTCTCAGACCTCCAGGCACTACTCAGTTGCAGCAGGGCCACAAGCAGGTGTCCTTTGGAGCCCAATTATAACACACAGATCATCTAGGCCTGGGAACACGTTGGTAGGTCTGGAAGACCCGACCTGAAAACAGGCCCAGGGCAAGGCGGTGGACCTTCTCTAGGGCAGACAGAGGCAGAAACTGCCCATATTAGACAAAGGGACACCTCAGGTATCTCCCTGAGACAGAGGTGAGAAAGAAGCAAGGTGGGAAATGCAGATTAAAACTACTCAGGTTCCATCTCACTTCTTTCTGTCCGAACAGCTACTACCATCAAGAAAACTAATGACCACAAATGCTGGCGGGGATGCGGAAAAAGAGGAACCCTTCGACACTGTTGTGGGAATGCAATCTGGTCCAGCCATTGTGGAAATCAGTGTGGAGGTTCCTGAGACAGCTAAAAATAGATCTACCATATGTCCAAGCTATAGCACTCCTATATCCTAAGAACTCATCTCATAACCTTAGAGATACCTGCTCAACCATGTTTATTGCTGCTCTATTCACAATAGCTGGGAAATGGAACCAGCCTAGGTGTCCCTCAACTGATGAGTGGATAATGACGAGGTGGTACATTTATACAATGGAGTTCTACTCAACGGTAAAGAAAAACAAAATTATGACATTTGCAGGGAAATGGATGGATCTGGAAAGGGTTATATTTAATGAGGTAACCTACGCCCAGAAAGCCAAGCACCGCATATTCTCTCTCATATGTGGATCCTAGCTACAAATGTTTGGACTTGAATGTGAGTTGGAATAAAACTCAGTAGCAGAGGCCAGTAAGCTAGAAAGAGGATATAAAGAAGGGAGGAGAGGGGAGAACTTAAGGGGAGGTATTGTATATATGTAAGTAGATGAACAGATTACTGGGGGTGGAAAGGCCTAAGTAAGGTCAAATGAAGAGATTGAGTCAAAAAAAGGTGGGGGGGAGGATTAATCAAAATCTAAGAGGGTATGAATAAGCCATATGGCAACCTACTTTTTTGGACCATGACACACTCCGAAGCCATAGATTGTTACTAGAAAAATTTCAGTGCCAGGGATGGGAGACCCTCCAGTGAGTTGTTGGCCATGGAGGTCCCTGATGCCCCCAAAACATTACAGGTCATTGCTAAGGCTCTTGGTTTCCCACCAGGAATAGATGGTAAGACCCTATTGCTGATGACTTCACATGCCTGGGCTGCAAGGTCCCTGAGAAACCCTGCTGGAACTGAGCTGAAAACCTCCTCCATGTAGACCAGCTGACAGAAAGCTAGAAAAAGCCACACTGCATGCAGTTCAATGTGAGAGAGAGAAGTCATCAGTGGAGATAAACAACAGACATGGCAAGCCTTAAATTTGGCCACCCTGCCCAAATGAGCCCACGGGTGCAAGGTGCAACAGTGGCATGTCTGTTATGGGGGAAACCAACTGCTCTCTAATTGCACTGGAGGCCAGTCCCATGGATGTCTGATACTGACAACCTACGATGGACAGGTCATGAGCCCTAGGGGTGTAACACCTGCTGCTATCTGGCTAAATGCATATATTATGCCACCAAACTGCCTGGTAAGCACTTCTCTTAATGTTCATACCCATATAGTAATGCTACTCTCACTTTTGGTTAGAGATGCTTCTCTTTACAGATGGCAGTGACCTCTGGGATGACCCAAAGACACCATAGTGCTGAGAAGAAGTGACAGAGGAGTGCTCAGCACTGAAACATCTCTATCACACCTTCCAAGGCTCAGGGTTCATTGTGGAAGAGGTGACGGAAAGAACTTTGTAAGAGCCAAAGGAAGGGTGGGACTGTTTGCAATGCACTCTTCCAGACCCAAAATGGCCTGGATACCCATGACCTCGCAGGGCCTGGCACACTACCTACACAAGATCCTATACAAGATGATGACGTCAAAATAAAAGAGAGACTAATTGAGGGGGGAGGGGATATGATGGAGAGTGGAGTTGCAAAAGAGAAAATGAAAGGGGGGAGGGAATTGTTAAGGTTTATTGTTTGTAATTATGGAAGTTGTCGATAAAAAAAAATTAACAACAAAAAGCATGTGAGTGCTACGTGAGCATGCAGAAGTCCAGGTTGGGTGAGAGCCCAGGGGACTAACCAGGGACTGTAACTTGACTGCGACAGCCACGTACATCCCCCGTGGCTGTCATTACTGCAACCCTTGGATCTTGTGTGATTAACAATAAAGCCTGTACCATGAAGGAGGGCCTGTGGGGTGACACACAGGGAAACTGCATTCACGGAGGACAAATGACCAAGTGACCCTGAAGGATGAAGTGGACGAGAGCAAGTGTGCAAGAAGAAAGTAGGTTCCAAGTCCCTGGGGCCTGTGCAGCTGGCACAGAGAGGGCGGCTGGGACAGGAGCAGCCTGGAGGTGCGTAGGAGACAGGCCACTGGAAGCTCTTTACAGATGACAGGACACTTTACACATACACAGAGGACAATGCCACGTGGCACTCACACTCAAATCGCCGCTGAATCTGAAACAAAAGTTAACCCCAGATCCAGCTGGCGATGGCCACCCTGGCCTTTCAAGGAAGTCTCTGACCACAGCCACCACTGCTCCAATGCTCTTGGATGCCCTTTGAGACACCATTCGTCTGTCTGTCTCTGTGTACGCCTGCCTGTCTCTCTCTCTGACTAAGAAAACGAAAACAAGGGTATCATTACGTCGGCAGGCCAGAAGTTGCTGGGGGAGTCCCGTCCCACCCAAGGCTTTGTTCCAGGCCCAGAGAGAATAACAGCGCTTGGTGCTCTGGTACTACACAGAATTCCAAGTCCAGGCTGCTCTCCCAATCCCTCTACCCCATAGGTACCACACCTGCCTTGGTCCAGCACTGTATCTCTCCCTCTCTCTCTCTCTTTTTAAATATATTTCTATTTATTTACTTATTTATTTGAGAGGGAAAAAGAAGCAGAGAGATGAGAGAGAGAGAGAGAAAGAGAGAGAATGGACACGCCAGGGCCTCCAGCCATTGTAAATGAACTCCAGATACATGTGCCCCCTTGTGTATCTGCCTTACATGGGTCCTGGAGAGTTGAACCAGGAACCTCTGGCTTTGCAGGCAAATGCCTTCACCGCTAAGCCATCTCTCCAGGACCCCCCCCCCTTTTTTTTTCTTTTTTTGAGGTAGGGTTTCACTCTAGCCCAGGCTGACCTGGAATTCACTATGGAGTCTCAGGGTGACCTCAAACTCATGGCAATCCTCCTACCTCTGCCTTCTGAGTGCTGGGATTAAAGGCGTGCGCCACCACGCCTAGCTATGTCTGTCTCTTGATTCCTCACCTGCCACAGGAGATGTGTACCATCCCGGGTTGACCCTGCAGCCAAGTTATAGCTCCTGATCAGGGCTCAGCACAGGGAGACCCTGGCCTGCAGCAGAGGCAAGAGGACCACAGGAAGGGGCGGGGCTCCTGTTCATGACCAGAACGGGTTACTAGAATGGATTCCATGAGGTGAGACGAGTTCCTCCTCTGGGAAGATTCTTTTTTTTTTTTTTTTAAATTTAATTAATTTATTTGAGAGGGAGAGAGAGAGAACCCACGTAAGCTAGATACATGCGTCTGGAACTCAGTTGCAGTGGTTAGAGGCTCTAGGGCACCCATTCATTCTCTCTCTAATAATATATATTTTTTAAATATTTTATTAATTTATTAATTTTTATTTATTTATTTGACAGAGGAAGAGAGAGAGAGAATGGGTGCACCAGGGCCTGCAGCCACTGCAAATGAACTCCAGATGTGTGCACCCCCTTGTACATCTGGCTAACGTAGTTCCTGGGGAATCAAACCTGGGGTCCTTTGGCTTCGCAGACAAATGCTTCAACTGCTAAGTCATCCCTCCAGCCCTAAAATATATTGTTTTAAAGGGGTGGGGCTTGGTGGAAGGTGATTAGGCCATGTCTACATTCCTGGAAGACTCCAGATGTGTGCACCCCCTTGTACATCTGGCTAACGTAGTTCCTGGGGAATCAAACCTGGGGTCCTTTGGCTCGCAGACAAATGCTTCAACTGCTAAGTCATCCCTCCAGCCCTAAAATATATTGTTTTAAAGGGGTGGGGCTTGGTGGAAGGTGATTAGGCCATGTCTACATTCCTGGAAGGAATTAACACCAGCGGCATAGAGCCAGAATGAGCCTTGTCTATATGCTGGTGGCTCCCCACCTCATCACGTGACGGCTTCTGTACGCGCTCCCTCCATGGTGCTGCCATGCAGGTGGCCCTCACCAGGGGCCTCATATTGGATTTTTCAGCCTCTAAAACTACAACATAAATAAACTTAATTTTTTTCCCTGATTTATTGTTACTTATTTATTTGAGACAGAGAGAGGGAGGGAGCGCACGAGAGAGAGAGAGAGAATGGGTGCACCAGGGCCTGCAGCCACTGCAAATGAACTCCAGATGTGTGCACCCCCTTGTACATCTGGCTAACGTAGTTCCTGGGGAATCAAACCTGGGGTCCTTTGGCTTCGCAGACAAATGCTTCAACTGCTAAGTCATCCCTCCAGCCTAAAATATATTGTTTTAAAGGGGTGGGGCTTGGTGGAAGGTGATTAGGCCATGTCTACATTCCTGGAAGGAATTAACACCAGCGGCATAGAGCCAGAATGAGCCTTGTCTATATGCTGGTGGCTCCCCACCTCATCACGTGACGGCTTCTGTACGCGCTCCCTCCATGGTGCTGCCATGCAGGTGGCCCTCACCAGGGGCCTCATATTGGATTTTTCAGCCTCTAAAACTACAACATAAATAAACTTAATTTTTTTTCCCTGATTTATTGTTACTTATTTATTTGAGACAGAGAGAGGGAGGGAGCGCACGAGAGAGAGAGAGAGAGAGAGAGAGAGAATAGGTGTACCAGGGTCTCTAGCCATTGCAAACAAACCCCAGATGCATGCGCCACCATGTGCATCTGGCTTACATGGGACCTGGAGAATTGAACCTGGGTCCTTAGGCTTCGCAGGCAGGCGCCTTAACCACTAAGCCATCTCTCCAGCCCCATAAACGTCTTTATCAACTTCTCAGCCTAGCAGAAACAGAAAAGAGACTGACACCCCTTCTCTTCTATGGCTCCTGGGGTCAAACCCCCAAAGTGTAACTTCTCTGTCCTCTCGGTAGACTCCAAGCTCACGGAGGGCCGAGACTGAACTTCACATGGCACAAGGCATACAAGATCTGAAACGGCACCGCTCCCGTCTCCAGAGGCTCGGCTACTCCCTGCTTCTCTCAGGACACATCCTACCCTCTTCTTCGGGGGATACGGGACACCACAGAAGCCTTTCAACACCGGTAACTCTTTTTTTCTTTTTTTTAAAGTTTTTATTTATTTATTTGAGAGCGACAGAGAGAAAGAGGCAGAGAGAGAGAGAGAGAGAGAGAGAGAGAGAAGAGAATGGGCATGCTAGGGTCTGCAGCCACTGCAAACGAACTCCAGACGCGTGCGCCCCTTTGTGCATCTGGCTAACGTGGGTCCTGGGGAATCGAGCCTCGAACCGGGGTCCTTAGGCTTCACAGGCAAGCGCTTAACCGCTACGCCGTCTCTCCAGCCCAACACCAGTAACTCTTGTTCCCAGAGGGGCCCCTCCCTCTCGCAAGACTCACCTTTCCTTACTGGAGAAGTCAACCCCCAGCAAGATGTTCTCCTCCGTGTCCTGGCGCCCGCTGCTGTACACCACCACCATGTAGCGGACGCGGTCGGTCCAGGCGCTCTCCAGGCGCACGGCCTGCATGGGGCAGGCAGGGATCTTCTCACTGCTCTGCTCACCGGGGCCCCTCCTCCCTTTGCCAAACCAAGCCCACAGGCTTCAGTTCTCAGCCTTTCCCTTCACGAGGGAAGAAATGAAGGGTGGGGTCTTTTAGAGTGTGACCAGGTCCCTCATTCATGTCCCAGAGAGAGCCTGGCACGAAGTCGTGCCAAGTTATACGTACGGTGAGGACACAAGGAGCGTGCGAAGAGATGCACACTTGGCACAGGCGTCCATGGAGGACTCTGCTGGTCCTCTGGGGCTGGGCATGGAGCTCAGGGACCGCCCAGCTGCCACCCCAGCACTCTGGCTCTGGCATGATCACACAGACACTTTCCCCTGAGTTCTTTAGGGACACGCCACACTCGCTCTCTTACCAGCTTGATTCGGTCCTCGCAGCGCAGGAGGTTGATCATCACTTGAAGATGTTGGGGCAGGTCACCTGTTGGACCAATGGGGAGAGGTTTAGAAAGTCACCCGCTGATGGGCATGGGTAACGGGCAGCTCCAGGTGGTTGCAGAAAGTAGCTTGTATTTTCCTAATTACTTGTAGCATTTCATTTTCTTTGTTTTGGTTTTATGAGGTAGGATCCCACTCTAGCCCAGGCTGACCTGGAATTCACTCTGTAGTCTCAGGGTGGCCTCGAACTCATGGCAATACTCCTACCTCTACCTCCCTGGCTAATTGGCTGGGCGTGGTGGCACATGCCTTTAATCCCAACACTTGGGAGGCAGAGGTAGGAGGACCACTGTGAGTTCAAGTTTACCCTGAGACTACGGAGTGAATTCCAGGTCAGCCTAGGCTAGAGTGAGACCCTACTTGAAAAGCAAAACAAACAAACAAACAAACAAAAAAACACCTTTATTAAGCTGGACATAGTGGCACACGCCTTTAATCCCAGCACTTGGGAGGCAGAGGTAGGAGACTCACTGTGAGTTTGAGGCCAGCCTGAGACTACATAGTGAATTCCAGGTCAGCCTGGACTGGAGGGAGACCCTATGTCAAAAAAGTAAAAAAAACAACAACAAAAAACAGGGCTGGAGAGATAAGATAGCTTAATGGTTAAGGCTTTTGCCTGTAAAACCAAAGGACCCAGGTTCAATTCCCCAGGACCCACATAAGCCAGATGCACAAGGGGACATGGGGGGTGCATGCATCTGGAGTTCGTTTGCAATGGACGGAGGCCATGCTGCACCCCCCCCCATGCTTATGTCTCTATCTTTCTCTCAAATAAATACATAAATAAAAAATTTTAAGCCGGGTGTGGTGGCACACGCCTTTAATCCCAGCACTTGGGAGGCAGAGGTAGGAGGATGGCCGTGAGTTCAAGGCCACCCTGAGACTACATAGTGAATTCCAGGTCAGCCTGAGCTAGAGTGAGACCCTACCTCAAAAAACCAAAAATTAAAAAAAATAAAAAAAACAACAAACCCCCCTAACTACCTGAATTACCAATTTTAAAACAGATCACCTGGGCTGGGGATGCAGCTCATTTGGTAGAGTGTTTGCCTAGCACACACAGTGCGCAGTTCAATCCCTAACACCACAAAAAACCAGGTGTGGTGCACTCAGATGTTGAAGGCAGGAGGCTCAAGGGTCATCCTTGACCACACGGAGGGTTTGAGGTTAGCCTTGATTACACAAGACCCTATCTCAAAATATTACCCAGAGGGAGCTGTGTGTATAGCTCCAGGTACAGAACTTGTATAGTATTTGCAAATACTATTTGGTTCTATTTCCCAGTACTGCATTAAAAAAAAAAAAAAAACCTACCACAATTCTAAAATAACCTAAAACAGGGCTGAAGAGATAGCTTAGCAGCTAAGGTGTTCACCTATGAAGCCTAAGGACACAGGTTCAATTCCCCAGTATCCACACAAGCCAGATGCACAAGGTGGTGCATGCCTCTGGAGTTTGTTTGTAGTGGCTACAGGCCCTGGTGCACCCATTCCCCCTCTGTCTATATCTGCTTCTCTATCTCTCTCAAGTAAATAAAATAAATTAAAAAAAAAAAACCTAAAACCGGCTAGAGAGATAGCTTAACGGTTAAGGCGCATGCCTGCGAAGCCTAAGGACCCTGGTTCAATTCTCCAGGTCCCACGTAAGCCAGATGCACATGGTGGCACATCTGGAGTTTGCAGTGGCTGGAGGTCCTGGTGCGCCCATTCTCTCTCTCTCTCTAATAAATAAATAAACTTTTTAAAAATTAAAAACAAAAAACAATAAAGAACTAAAACACATGCTGCAGATCACACTGAGGGATCTGGGGGATCAGCTTGCTTCAAATGTGCCAAAAAACTACTGCAATGGCAGAATGTCATGGAGCCCAAAGTGCACTTCCTGTCTCAGAGAGGAATCAAGTCTAGAGACTTGCCCCTCTAGCTCGCAACACAAATCTCATGTTAAGTGTTCTCTCCACAATAAGTAGGATTAAAAAGAAAATGGCGCCCCTCCTGTCTGTCCCCTGCAGAAACAAGATTCTCGTGTGAGACACCCTCTACTGACACTATTTTTGGTCAGGAATAATGGAGATGAAGGCTCACATTCAAGGACAGGAGGCTTCCTGCTCCCCTTGAAGTGGGACCTGTCATGTGTCCAGTGCCATGAGGCCACGGGTTGTTTCTTCCTTTGCCTGGGTCCTCCCAGCACCCACCCAAAGTTACACAGATGCCAGTGACGGCCAGCCTTGGCGTCTGATAAATGCCCAAGTGAAAGAGCTCTTTTCCGTGCAGATCAACTGCTAAACTGCTGACAGACCGAAATCTAAACCCCATCCTGACATGCGTGGATACACACACACACAAACACACACACACACACACACACACACACACACACACAGACGGACGGGGACAGAAGCCTAGAGTACAGGCCCTCCAGGGGGCCTCAAATAGACTGGGCTGGCAGAATCCAACAGAATCACTTCTTCATGGGCAGAATTAACCCGAGTCATGGGCTCTGCATGGCAGTTAGTGAGAGGACTACGGTCCACCTAGGGACCAGATGACAACTCTAGGCAGAAAAAAAACAAATGGATGTAGGGGCTGGAGAGATGGCTTAGCTGTTAAGGCGCTTGCTTACAAAGCCAAAGGACCCAGGTTCAATTCCCCAGGACCCACATGAGCCAGATGCACAAGGGGGCACATGTGTTTGGAGTTTGCTTGTAGCAGTTGGAAGGCCTGGTGCACTCATTCACTCCCTCTCTCTCTTTCAAATAAAACGGGCTGGAGAAATGGCTTCGTGGTTAAGGCGCTTGCGTACAGAACTACCAGCTAATTTAGGAACAACGGCTCTGTTGACAGTTCTATTGCACCAGAAGTCACTGCAGTGATTCTAACAGCTACTCTTATACACCAGCTCTCAAAAGGTAGGTGTGGGGGCTGGAGAGATGGCTCAGGGGTTAAGGCACTTGCTTGCAAAGCCTAAAGACCCAGGTTCAATTCCCCAGGACCCATGTAAAGCCTGATGCACAAAGTGGTGCATGCGTCTGAAGTTCATTTACAGTAGCTGGAAGCCCTTGTATGCCCATTCCCTCTTTCTGTGTCAGTCTCTTTTTGCTTGCAAATAAATTAAAAAGTGTTTCTTAAATGTCATCATGCTTTTTTAAATTTTATTTATTATTTGAGAGAGAGAGAAAGACAAAGAGATAGGGAGTGAGAGAGAGAGAGAGAGAGAGAGAGAGAGAGCAGGAGAATGGGCACACCAGGGCCCTTGGATGCTGCAAACGAATTCCAGATATGTGCGCCCCCTTGGCTTACATGAGTCCTGGGGAATCAAACCTAGGTCCTTTGGCTTTGCAGGCAAGTGCCTTAACTGCTAAGCCATCTCTCCAGCCCCCAAACATATATATATATTTTTTTAAAAAGGTAGGTGTGTGATGTGCATCACCTTTTTGTCTTTTTTTTTTTTTTTTTTTTTTTTTTTCCGAGGTAGGGTCTCACTCTAGCCCAGCCTGACCTGGAATTCACTATGTAGTCTCAGGGTGGCCTCGAACCCCACCTCTGCCTCCCAAGTGCTGGGATTAAAGGTGTGCACCACCACGACCGGCCCAGACACAATCTTGATTATAAGTATCAGTTGCTGAAAATGCCTACTGTGTTGAACCTCGGCTACAAATTTCAAGGTGTGAAATTCTACCCTTGGCTTTTCAAACTGAGCTACTTGAGGTTAAGCAAACAAACTGACCACAGGAGATGAGGAAATGGCCAGCTGCTAGTTGGTCTCCTGTGCTGCTGGGGCCGCTGCTGAGGAAGGGAAAGGGCTTCCCGGGGAGTGGACATTCAATCTGGGGTTGCCTCTCTAAGAGGAGCCTCGGAGGCCGTGACCCATCACAAAGACTCACTTGTACACAAACGCCCTTCAGTTTCAGAGTCGAGTAGCCTACCAGTCTTGGCACTTTAAAGGCATTTCTTACTAGTTTACTGTGGACTTAACACTCGTGTTCAATTCGATTCCTCTCCTATTATGTCTTTCTAGGACGTAGCCGTGATGGAATAAAAGTACCCCATCCTAGCGACTACTCAGAATTCACACCGTCCTTATTAGTAAAGCGGTGAGTATCCCCGCTGGTCACGTGGGAGACCAGGGTTCATTACAGCATTTGTTCATTGTGACCTGAAATCTTCTGTTAACTTATAGGATATCTGTACATCTCAAAGGGGTACTGCTGGGCTGGGAAAGAGGTGGCTTAGCGGTTAAGGCGCTTGCTGGCAAAGCCAAAGGACCCAGGTTCGATTCCCTAGTACCCATGTAAAGCCAGATGCACAAGGTAGCGCATGCATCTGGAGTTCATTTGCAGTGGCTAAAGGCCCTGGTGCACCCATTCTCTCTTTTAAATAAATAAATAAATAAAATCTAGCCAGGTGTGGTGGCACACGCCATTAATCCCAGCACTTGGGAGGCAGAGGTAGGAGGATTGTTGTCAGTTCAAGGCCAACCTGAGACTATAGTGAATTCCAGGTCAGTCTGAGCCAGAGCGAGACCCTACCTCAGAAAAACCAAAAAAAAAAAACCAAGGGCACTGCTGATCACTTATTGCTCTCTCTCTCTTTCTCTCTCTCTCTCTCTCACACACACACACACACCCGCAGAGAAAGAAAGAGAGCTTAAAAGGCTCACTAGGACTGGACGGATGGCTTAGTGGTTAAGGCATTTGCCTGCAAAGACAAAGGACCCAGGTTCGATTCCCCAGAACCCGCGTTAGCCATATGCACAAGGGGGCACACGCATCTGGAGTTTGTCTGCAGTGGCTGGAGGCCCTGAAGTGCCCATTCTCTATTTCTCTCTCTCTCTCGTTCTTTCTCTGTCAAATAAGTAAATAAGAATAAAATATTTAAAAAAAGAAGGCTCTGATACTACCTACACATAATAGGAGGAAAAGATGATGACATCAAAATAAAAGAGAGATTGATTGAGAGGGAAGGGGATATGATGGAGAGTAGAGTTTCAAAGGGGAAAGTGGGGGGAGGGAGGGCATTACCATGGGATATTGTTTATAATCATGGAAGTTATTAATAAAAAAAATTGAAAAGGAAAAAAAAAAAGAAGGCTCACTAGCTTGCAGTGCATGTGCATGCAAGCCTCCACCTACACACAATTTCCCTGGCCCTTAGACTCAGCAAACTGCTTCCCACCAAGCATGGAAGAGGTTCCCCCCCCCCCCCCGCCCCGACTCCGTGACACAGAAACGAATATCCAGGTAAAGCCCTCACCTGCATGCTTGTGGGGGTGCTGAAGACTCCGCTGGCCCTGGGGGCTGTTTCCCTGCTGCAAGAAGAGGGCCGCTCCTTTCACCATGAAAAAGCTCTCACTTAAGCTGGGAAGAATAAAAACAGAGCACAGTTAGACTGAATTCTCAAGAAAAATGGGCCAAGACATGCTGCAGAGGGAAAGCTTTCGAGTGAACCAACAGCACATAAAATGCAAATGGATGAACTCATTTTTTTCTTTTTAAGTATTTTTAATACTTTATTTATTTGAGAGAGAAAGAGGCAGACAGACAGAGAGAGAATGGGGGTGCCAGGGCCTCTAGCCATTGCAACTGAACTCCAGATGCATGTACCACCTTGTGCATCTGGCTTACATGGGTACTGGGGAATAGAACCTGGGTACTTAGGCTTTGTTGGCAAGTGCCTTAACAGTAAGCCATTTCTCTAGCCCTGTCTTTTTTTGAGAGAGAGAGAAAGGGCTGTAAACACTGCAAACAAACCCCAAATGCATATGCCACCCCTACGCATCTGGCTTTACGTGGGCACTGGGGAATCAAACGCGGGTCCTTAGGCTTTGCAGGCAAGCGCCTTAACCTCTGAGCCATCTTTCCAGCCCGAAATCATTCTTCTAGTAATTCCACATGGCACTCTTCCTAAACAAACCCACCAATAGCTGCAGTTTGCACGAAGAAATAATGCTTGGGCTACAACATCCAGATTTCCACACCGGCTGTCCCAGGGGCAAGGTCCCCTCCTAGAGTCGCGGGACAGGGACCTCAGTGTAACATGGTATTTCCTCAGTGCAAAGAACAACCCGGTCAGCAGAGCGAGGTCGTCTGCGTTGTGACTGTCATTCTTGCTATTTGGTCTTTGCTTGACATCCAACTTTCATCAAGTTCATTACGTCATGGTGCCTTCGCAAAAGAATACACAGGAGGTGCCAGGCGTGGTGGCGCACGCCTTTAATCCCAGCACTGGGGAGGCAGAGGTAGGAGGATCGCCATGAGTTCAAGGCCACCCTGAGAGTACATGGTGAATTCTAGGTCAGCCTGAGCTAGAGTGAGACCCTACCTCAAAAAACCAAAAACCAAAAACCAAAACAACAACAACAAAAAAACCTTCTAGTTAAAGCATTAAGAAAATGCTTTATATAGATACTGATAAAAGCTTTAGCGAAGGTCAAAAAAAAAAGAAAATGCTTTACAGAACTTGGAAAAACAATGGGCAAAACATAAAAATATATTCTATAAAAACAAAAATAAACCGGGCATGGTGGCACACACCTTTAATAAATATAACCAGCACTTGGGAGACAGAGGTAGGAGGATTGCCATGAGTTCGAGGCCACCCTGAGACTACATAGTGAATTCCAGGTCAGCCTGAGCTAGAGTGAGACCCTACCTCGAACCCGCCCCCTCAAAAAAGAAAGAAATTATTAATAGTGGCTTTGTTGGAATGGACCATTTATGATTATCTTTTTTGTTTCTTAGTATTTTCTAAATTTTTCACACTGAACACATATTAACCTTTATTTTTTTAACAAAGAAGGTGATGTATTGGCATCTTATCTGTACCTCTGCAACTTTTAAAATATCTCTTATTTATTTGTTGGTTTATTTTTTATTTTTATTTTTATTTTTATTTTTATTTTTTTTGGTTTTCCGAGGTAGGGTCTCACTCTAGCTCAGACTGACCTGGAATTCACTACGGAGTCTCAGGGTGCCCTCAAACTCACGGCCAGGGCCTCCAGATGCTGCAAAGACTTCAGATGTGTGTGCCACTTTTGCATCTGGCTTTATGTGGGTATTGAGAAATTGAACTCGGGTCATTAGACTTTGCAGGCAAATGCCTTAGTTACTGAGCAATCTCTCCAGCCCCCATGTTAACTTTTTAAACAGCTATTTCTTAGGTAAAAACAATTTTAGGGCTGGGGAAATGGCTTAGTGGTTAAGGCGTTTGCCTGTGAAGCCTAAAGACCACGGTTCGATTCCCCAAGACCCACGTAAGCCAGATGCACAAGGGGGTACATGCGTCTGGAGTTCATTTGCAGTTGGCTAGAGGCTCTGGCGTACCCATTCTCTCTCTCTACCTGCCTCTTTCTCTGGCTCTCAAGCAAACAAACAAATAAATATACATTTAAAAATATTTTTTAAAAAATTTAGCCAGATATGGTGACACACACCTTTAACCCCAGCACTCAGGAGGCTGAGGTAGAAGGACTGCTGAGTTTGAGGCCAGCCTAAATCTACATAGCGAATTCCAGGTCAGCCTGGGCTAGAGAGAGACTCTACCTCAAAGAAAAAAAAAACAAAACTCAACTCGCACAAATGCTGGCAGCGCTGGGGCAACTTAGCTTCTACGACATTGAGTCCATAATCTGTTCTTTTTTTTTTTCTGGTTATATTCTCATGCTAAAAATAGAGACTAGGGCTGTAGAGATGGCTTAGCAGTTAAGGGACTTGCCTGCAAAACCAAAGGACCTAGGTTCAATTCCCCACGACCCACGTAAGCCAGATACACAAGGTGGCGCAAGTGTCTGGAGTCTGCAGCAGCTGGAGGCCCTGGCACACCCATTCTGTGTCTGCGTCTTTATCTCTCTCTCTCAAATAAATACGTAAAAAATTAAAAAAAAAACCCAATCTCAAAAGAAGAAATACAGATGCCATATAAGCATCTAAAAAAATGTTCGACATCCCTAATCATCAGGGAAATGCAGATTAAAACTACATTGAGATTCCATCTCCTGTCAGACTGACTACCATCATGAAAACAAATGACCATAAATGCTGGCGAGGATGTGGAAAAACAGGAACCCTCCTACACTGTTGGTGGGAATGCAATCTGGTCCAGCCATTGTGAAAATCAGTGTGGAGGTTGCTAAGGCAGCTAAAAATAGATCTACTATATGACCCAGCTATAGCACTCCTAGGCATATATCCTAAGGACTCATCTCATTACCTTAGAGATACTTGCTCAACCACGTTTATTGCTGCTGTATTCACAAGAGCTGGGAAATGGAACCAGCCTAGATGTCCCTCAATTGATGAGTGGATAATGAAGATATGGCACATTTATACAATGGAGTTCTACTCAGCAGTAAAGAAAAATGAAGTTATGAAATTTGCAAGAAAATGGATGGATCTGGAAAGGATAATACTAAGTGAGGTAACCCAGGCCCAGAAAGCCAAACGTCGCATGTTCTCTCTCATATGTGGATCCTAGCTAAAGATGACTGGATTTCTGTGTGAGAGGAAGAAAATTCAGTAGCAAAGGCCAATAAGCTAGAAAAGAGATATAAAGGGGAAGAGAAAGGAAGGGGGGTTGGACTTAATAGGATGGTATTGTATATATGTAAGTAGAAGAATAGATTAGTGGGGGTGAAAAGGCCCAAGTGAGGTCAGGGGAAGAGATCGAGTAAAGGAAAGGTGGAGGGAGGGCTAATCAAAATCTAAGAGGAGGGCTAGAGAGATGGTTTAGCAGTTAAGCACTTGCCTGTGAAGCCTAAGGACCCCGGTTCGAGGCTCGATTCCCCAGGACCCACGTTAGCCAGATGCATAAGGGGGTGCACGCATTTGGAGTTTGTCTGCAGTGGCTGGAGGCCCTGGCGCGCCCATTCTCTCTCTCTCTCAAATAAATAAATAAAAATTAAAAAAAATCTAAGAGGATACAAATGGAACATTCAGGAGCCAGAGATTGTTGCTGGAAAATTTTCAGTGCCAGGGATGGGATAACTTCCAGTCAGTTGTTGGCCAGGGAAATCCCCGATGGCCCTGAAATATTACAGGCCACTGCCGAGGCCCTTGGTTTCCCACCAGGAATAGAAGGTAAGAACCTATTGTTGAAGACTCCACGTACTTGGGCTGCAAGGCCACTGAGAAATCCTGCTGGAACTGAGCTGATAACCACCTCCATGTAGACCAGCTGACAGAAAGCTGGAAGAAGTCACTCTGCATGCAGTTCGATGGGAGAGAGAGAAATCACCAGTGAAGATACTCAACAGTGGACACTGCAAGCCTTATATTTGGCCAGCCAGGCCAAATGAACCAACGGGTGCAATAGTGGCACGTCTGTCATGGTGGAAACCAACTGCCCTCTCATTGGACTGGAGGCCTGATCCATGGGAGGGAATACATCCCTGATACTGAAAACTCAAAATAGGGGTAGTCATGAGTCCTGGGGGTGTAACGTCTGCTGCTGTCTGGCTAAATGTATATACTATGCTTATCAAACTGCCCAGGAAGTAAGCCCTTCTCTTAATGTTCATACCCATATATTAATGCTACTCTCACTTCTGGTAGAGAATCTTCTCCTTTCAGATGGCAGTGACCTTGGGATGACTCAGCAGGTATCATGGTGCTGGAAAGAAGTGACAGAGGAGTGATCAGCACTGCAATATCTCTATCACACCTTCCAAGGCTCAAGGTCTAATGCGGAAGAGGTGGCAGAAAGAATGTAAGAGCCAAAAGAAGGGTAGGACTCCTTACAACATGATCCCCCCAGACACAAAATGGCCTGGATATCCATGACCTCAAAGTGCCTGACACTACCTACACAAGACCATCATCATAGGAGGAAAAAATCATAACATCAAAATAAAAATAAATCCGTCGATTGAGAGAGGGAGGAGATATGATGGGAGAGTAGAGTTTCAAAGGGAAAAGTGGGGGGAGGGAGGGCATTACCATGGGATATTGTTTACAATCATGGAAGTTGTTAATAAAAAAATTGAAAAGAAAAAAAAAACCCGAGACTGCTCAACTATGAAAGAATTAGGGCCGGGTGTGGTGGTGCACACCTTTAATTCCAGCACTTGGGAGGCAGAGGTAGGAGGAATGCTGTGAGTTCGAGGCTACCCTGAGACTCCATAGTGAATTCCAGGTCAGCCTGGGCTAGAGTAAGACCCTACCTCGAAAAACCAAAAAAGAATCAGGCTTGGCTCTGGCTCTCATGTACAGTCCTGTGAACACTGACCCTGGGCCTCAACACCCACACTTCACAGCCATGTCCACTGCCATCTTCCCACCCTGTGCCCATGCTGCAAGTGCCAAGGGCTGAGGAATCAAGGATTAGAAATAACAGAACCAGAAGCAGTTTTTCTTTGCAGTCTCACCTCCCCCCAGGAAGTAGGAAGCTCTTAGCAACCACTGGCCCAGTCAAGAACTACCCTTTCTCCCGTTAGCAAGCTATGAGCCCCTCACACTTCTGTATTCCTTAAACTTGTCACCTTCTCTTTTATAACCAAGCCAGTTTCCTGATTAAAAAAAATTGTAAAACTTTTAAAAACTTTTTATTTTTTAATTAGTTGAGAGGAAAAAGAAGAGAGAGAAAGACAATGGGTGCCAGAACCTTCAGCCACTGCAAAAGAACTCCAGATGCATGCGCCATCTTGTGCCTCTGGATTACGTGGGTCCTGGGGAATCAAACCTGGGTCCTTTGGCTTTGCAAACAAGCCCCTTAACTGCTGGGCCATCTCTCCAACTCTGATTTTTTTTTTCTTTTGAGGCAACATCTCATTCTAGCACAGACTTACCTTGAAGTTACTATATAGCCCAGGCTAGTCTTGAACTCCTAACAGTCCTCCTACCTCAGCCTCCAGAGTGCTGGGATTATAGGCATGAGGCATCACATCCAGCCTGATTTCTTCCTATTACAGCCAATGCAAATCTCAAAGACCTGTGTGAGGAGCTCCCAGCCTATGACGAAGCTTAAAACAACCCTAAGTTTATCAAAGCAACTGGGAAATCATTTTCAAGACAACATATCCTTTTTGTTGTTGTTGTTCACCGGTTTGAAAATGGAAAAAATAAAATTAAATCTATACTGACCAGAAACTGCAGCACTCTGGAAACAGCCAGCTATTAACAGTGACCTTAGTCTTGGAAACCACGGGCAGAAATTCCCCTCGGTTTCCCTAACATTTCCTTTGGAAAAAAAATAAAAAATAAGAAGGAACAATGACAAAGGCTAGGCTGGGTTTTTACCCTGTGACCCCCTCAGAAGCCAGCAGTTCCTCTCCCTGATAAGAATCAGAGCTTCCCCCCCCTCCACCCACCAAGTCAGGCACCTTATTGATTAGGGTTCTGTCAGTAAATAACAGCCTGGTGTGTGGCAAATGCAAACCTGAATGCTCCTGGAAAGCCGCCGGCACCCTGGAAATCCAGGGGACACGCTCAGGCTGGGATGCGGGGACGACAAACGAGACTCACACGGCTCTCTGCGACCTGCCTATGGCGCTGATCCCGGGCCACCGCTGGCCCACAGCCTCGGGTGGCCTTGGTGGAGCACGGGAGCAACATTCCCTGGGGGGCCACGGTGCTTTCTCACTGCTGAGCTGAAGACACACAGGGGCTCCCACCGGGGAGGTCCTCGGAGAAGCCCACGTTGGCCGTGGCACACACCTTTACCAGGTAACCCAGGGGCGATGAAGCGCACCAACCCAACCACTCATCCCAGCCAGTGAAGCATGAGCCACTCTCGAAGGACTTTGGTGTCCTAAAACGAGGGACACGCTACAGGAGGTCTGACCCAGACAGACAGACAGACAGGAAGCATACTCCCCACCCTGCCCCTGCTTTTAAGAAAAATCTTGTCCCCGAGATTTTTTTTTTAAAGGTTCACCAATCTCTTCCTACTCAAATGCTTTTATCTGCTCCCGTACACTGTGGAGGGAAGATCGGGCAACAACGCCATCGTTTCTGATAGTATGGAAGACAGATCCTCGGTCAGTGCTCCCCCAAACCCTAGCTCTCAACAGAAACAGCAGCCCGCGGCAGGAGAACAGCAGTCAGCGGTGGTCTTACGTACTAATCTGGGTCGGAACCCTCTGAACAGCAGAGGTAGTGAGTTGGCCGAAGGAAGACGCAGAAGTCAGAAAAATGAAAGAGGCCCATGACTGTGCCATTCACATCCTTATGCCCAAAGCAGCCGCGATGCCCAGCTCTCCAAAGATCACAGGACAGGTGAGGAGGCGGCCGTGGGTCCTCCCAGGATAAGCAGTACGGTCCTCCCCGGACGATGGTTCCACCCAAAGAGCGACAGCTCTCGGGGCGCTTGTCTTCCTCCGATAGTTTGGCTTTGAAAGGCCCTTCTTGTCCCAGCATTTCCTGATGAAAGGGACCCATTCAGAAGGAGCAAAACAGCTGACGGTCCCCTCGTCACGGGCACTCCCACGGGCTTTTCTGTCGGGAGTCGGGAACAAGCAATGGGGTGCACATTAACAGCCAGGAGGGGAAAAACAGCTGGCTGCCGGGAGACGACCCTGCAGCAGGAAGACCCCACCCCGGGCAGAGTCGGCCCACGGGAGGCCTCGCTTGGCTCCTTTCACTCGGGCACTCGCCACTGTTAAGTACACGGCGTTTTCAAAGGCGTGTTTACATTCTGAAAATGTTGCGGTCACATTGATAGCCACTTGGGGAGCCTGGTGATCTTTGGCTGGGGACACTTCAGGTGCAGGGACCCACGTGATACTTCGGTGAGGAGCTTTGAGGGGTGCACGGGGTCCCAGCGGGCCAAGCTGCCACGCTAAAGCAAGGCTCTGGGATGTGATCTCCAAAGCTGCCCACAGCAGGAGCCGCCCGTGCCTAGCCCTTCTCTCTCTCACCTGGGAAACAAGTCAAGGATGTTAATAGCCACAATGCGGGAGAGCATTAGTACCCTGAGCAAGAACCCTGACAGGCTGTGAATACAATAGCTGGAGGAGGAGGAGGAGGCCCTGAGTAGGGATCATCTGGAAGCTTCCTCCAGCTCCCAAATGATCAATTCACCCCCCCCCCACTTCCCCCAAAGGACTGTATGAATACGTCCAGCACTCTTATTCCAGATGAAAGCACAACATGTCTAGGAACACACCGATCCAAGTCTGTATGCCCCATGCCCACCTTCTTAAGCCCTGGGATGCCCTCCTCCTCTTCCACCTCGGCACCCAGCGCCCACCACAGCAGCCACCTCCGTACACTCTTACCCTGGTGGCCAACTGCAGCGTCACTGCTTTGGTGCCACAGTGGGGAGCGTCACTGCGAAGCCAGAACCCACACCACGTCCTCGGCCCCTGTTCCCTACAGCCGACAGCAAAGAGGAAGCGACGCAGAGAAGCCGAGCTTCGGGAAGAGAAGGTTGGCCTTCACCCGTCCCTGGGGGCAAGCGAAATGGACCGAGGGTCCACTGCATCCCCCGGCCACTGCCACCATCAAGGCTGTGGGACAGGACACATCACTCGATCCTTCTACACCGAGCAGGAATGCGGACCAGCTGTGAGGGTGACAGGGTCAGCCTGATCGAGAAGTTTTCCAGAGTGAGATCCTACCTTGCTAGAGTGAGACTCTACCTTGAAAAACCAAAAAAAAGAAAAAGAAAAAGAAAAAAAAAAGTTTTTCCATCATTATGCCTCGAGCACATGGCAGACACTGCCCGAGGTGCCAGCTAGCCATGCCATCAAGCCCCTTGCAGCTCAGCAGGATGAAGGCATCGGTTCCCACGGCACAGAGGAAGGAAGCCAGGCGAGACTCTGAAGGGCACTCTCCAGGGAGAGCCTGGGCAACTCAGGAGGGTATGGGCCACATCAAAGCTCAAGAAAATACAATACCACTCTGAAAATTCATCTCTCTGGATCCCCTATCCCTATTTTTTTTAAAGGCTTTATTTCAAAACTGGGCGTGGTGGCGCATGCCTTTAATCCCAGCACTCAGAAGGCTGAGGCAGGAGGATTGCCGTGAGTTCAAAGGCACCCTGAGATGACATAGTGAATTCCAGGTTAGCCTGGGCTAGACTGAGACTAAAAACTAAAAACTTAAAAGCCTTTATTTCAGTACTGGGGAGATGGCTACATGGATAAAGCAGCTGCAGAGCTTGGATCCCTGGCACCCACAGAAACGCCCCTAGCTGGGTGTGGTGGCCCACCTGTAATCCCAGCACGTGAGAAGTGGAGATGAGGATCCCCAGGGCAGGCTGGCTAGACTAGCCAGATCACTGAGCCCTGGGTTCAAGTGAGAGACCCTGCTTCAGTGAATAAAGCAGAGAGTGATCAAGGAAGACAGCCAACCCCAAACACACACACACCTACACACACACACACACACGAAAAGTTTATCTTTAGCCGGGCATGGTGGTACACATCTTTAATCCCAGCACTAGGGAGGCAAAGGTAGGTGGATCACTGTGAGTTCGAGGCTACCCTGAAAATACATAGTGAATTCCAGGTCAGCCTGGGCCAGAGTGAGACCCTACCTTGGAGAACCAAAAAAAAAAAAAAAGAAAGAAAAAAAAAAGAAAGAAAGAAAGAAATAAAAGAAAAGTTTATCTTCATTTTACAATGCTGGGGATGGAACCAGAGCCTTGTGCATGCTAGGCAGATACTCCACCACCGGGGTGTACAAGACCAAGCCAAGCCAGTGTGAGCATTGACAAGGGCAAGGAGATGTAGCCTCTTTAAAAAAATATATTTTTATTTATTTACTAGAGAGAGAGAGGGAGGATGGGCACACCAGAGCCTCCAGCCACTGCAGTTGAACTCTAGATGCATGTGCCACCTTGTGCATCTGGCTTACATGGGTCCTGGGGAATCGAACCCGGGTCCTTAGGCTTCGCAGGGAAATGCCTTAACCGCTAAGCCATCTCTCCAGCCCAAGATGTAGCCTCTTTAAGGAATCAGTGGTTGCCTAGATTGTGTGAGTGTGTACTATGCCATTTAGAAACTATGCCACTTAGAAACTTAATTCCTTGAAGAATAGAAACAGGAGGTATAGGAGCATCCCACTACAGACTACTACATGGACGCCCCTGATTTCTGGCTAGATAGCTCTGGTGTTGGTCTTGGCTGTCAGCTTGGCTGGATCCAGAACAATTAGTGGGTCGGGTTGGCGAGATGGCTTAGCAGTTAAAGCGCTTGCCTGCGAAGCCTAAGGACTCATGTTCGACACTCCAGGTCCCACATAAGACGCAAGTGTGCAATGTTGCACATGCGCACAAGGGGGTACACGCATCTGGAGTTGGGAGTACAGTGGCTGAAGGCCATGGCGCGCCAGTTCTCTCTCATATTTAAAAAAAAAAAAAAAAGGCCAGTCTATGACTGGTGGGTTGGTGAGGAGCATTTCCAGAGAGGACTGATAGGAGGCCCAGTGACTGGGGGGAAAGAACTGCCCGGAATGGGTGGCGCTGTAAAGCTGGTGGCCTGCCTGGAGGAAGAAGGGAAGTCGGAGGAAGGCTGCACAAGGACTTCAGTCTCTCTTCTGCTGACATCAGACTCCAGTATCTTTGGCCTGTCACCGCAGACTGGATACTAGTGACTCTCCAGGGAGCCTCCAGGCTTTCAGCACCTGATCGGGACTACTGGGTTTCCTGGATTGGGCACTTCCCTGGTGGTTCTGCCCGGTGTGCAGCCACTGCTGGGATTACCCAGCTCTCATCGCGTAAGCCGATCCAGTGAATCCCTCCTGCTATATGATGCCTACATTCTGCTGTTGTACTCTGAGAACCCCGCCTAGGATAACATCTGTGGAACACATTCATTCGCGCCGGGCCCAGCTCAGCAGTCCCACTGAGAAGCTGTGAGGCAGGGGCGTCCAACCCAAGGCTCCCACGCAGCTCAGGATAGCTACGAATGCGGCCCGAACACAGAATCGTAAACTTACCTAAAACATTACGGGTTGGAGCCGGTCGTGGTGGTACGCACCTTTAATCCCAGCACTTGGGAGGCAGAGGTGGGAGGATCACCATGAGTTCGAGGCCACCCTGAGACTACATAGTGAGTTCCAGGTCAGCCTGGGCTAGAGTAAAACCCTACCTTGAAAAACCACAAAAAAAAAAAATTAAAAAAAAAAACATTACAAGTTGGGTTTGTTATTACTATTATTATTTTGCAATTTTATTTTATTTTTTGGTTTTTCGAGGTAGGGTTTCACTCTAGCCCAGGCTGACCTGGAATTCACTATGTAGTCTCAGACTGGCCTCAAAGTCACGGCGATCCTCCCACCTCTGTCTTCCAAGTACTGGGATTAAGAAGGCGTGTGCCACCATGCCCACCTTATTTCGCAATTTCTGGGGGGCAGGTAACAAGTGCACGGTTTTCAAGTGTGACTTCTGCAGATGACAACACCGTGCCACATGTCACGCAAACTAAGCACACGCTCTCACTGTGGGCTTCCAGCCAGTCACCTTCCAAGTGCACTTCGAATCGACACCATCAGGATTGACACACGTGCCAGTGGAGACTCCATGAGTGAGACGCAGTGATTGCCAACAATGTTTTAAACCATCACTATCAACGACAGGCCTCTAATGTTACTTAGAACACAGGTAGCATGTTGATTTGCGTGTTACAGATACTCCTCACCTTGGCTATGACCTTAGCCATGGGTCACGCACGGCCCACTGTGTTTACAATGCGTCTTTCTTCCTCTGCAATGGCAGCTGAGATCGGGAAGGTCCCAAACCTTGTTTACTACTTTTCTGCCAATCAATTTTCATAATAAATGTAAAAATAATCCTGTATCTGTTTTGTTAACTTTATTTTATTTTATTTATTAGAGAGAGAAAGAGAATAAGAATGGGCATGCTAGACCCTGCAGCCATTGCAAACAATCTCCAGACAAATGTGCCACCACGTGCATCTGGCTTACATGGGTTCTGAGGCACTGAACCTGGGTCCTTAGGCTTCGCAGGCAAGTGCCTTAACCACTAAGCCATCTCTCCAGCCCTATTACTATTTTTTAGTCCCAGTATAGCTTCTAAAACATCTTAAAGGAAAATAGAGGGGCTGGAGAGATGACTAAGCGGTTAAGGCATTTGCTTGCGAAGCTTTAGGACCCTGGTTCGATTCCCCAGGACCCACGTAAATCAGATGCACAAGAAGGTGCGTGCATATGTAGTTTGTTTGCAGCAGCTAGAGGCCCTGGCCAACCCATTCTCTCTCTCTCTCTCAAATGAGTAAATGAATAAATTAAAAATTTTATTAAAAATTGTTTAAAAGTATAGGTGCTGACTGTGAATAAGTGGAATGTTGGAAAGCTTTTACAATTTACAACACATTATCAAATTCTTTATGGTAGTGGGTGGGATGGTGTAGTCGGTAACCCTAACACTCAACAAGAGAGGCAGGAGGTTCAGAAAGTCAAGGTGATCCTCAAGTACATAGGAATTTTGAGGCTAGCCTGAACTTATATGAGACTTTGTCTCAAAAATCCAAACAGCAGGACTGGAGAGACGGCTTAGCGGTTAAGGCGCATGCATCTGGAATTTGTTTGCAGTGGCTAGAGGCCCTGGCATGCTCATTCTCTCTCTTTCTCCCTCTCTCTCTGTCTCAAATAAATAAATAAAAATAAATCTTAAAAAAAAATAGCATGGGGGGGAGGGCTGCAGAGATGGCTCAGTGATTAAGGTGCTTGTTTATAAGGCTTAACAGCCTGGATTCAATTCCCCAGTAATCACAAAAAGTCAGATGAACAAGGTGACATCCCTGGCACACCCATTCTCTCTCCTTGTAAATAAACATAATTTAGAAAAAATATTTTATTTGTATTTATTTATTTATTTGACAGAGAGAAAGAGGGAGGAAGAGGGAGAGAGGGAGGAGGGAGAATATGGGCGCTCCAGGGCCTCCTGCCACTGCAGACGAACTCCAGATGCGTGCGCCATCTTGTGCATATGGCTAACGTGGGTCCTGGGGAATCAAACCTGGGTCCTTTGGCTTTGCAGGCAAATGCCTTAACCGCTAAGCCATCCCACCAGCCCCAAATAAATAAATAAATTTTAAATGGTATAAAAATCAGTGAAGTTCTATTACTTACATGGTTTCATTTTCTTTATTAGTGATTGCAAAATTGGAAACTGCTGAACGGAACTTGCAGACTCTCCCAACCAGGCACCACGTAATTAGGGCTCCTATGGGAGGGTGATTTCACTTGTCTGTGGTGGTACTATCACGAAAGTTATACAAAGAATCCCCCCCTTTTTTTTTCTTACTAGCTTTCCTTTAATGTGTGGCCAAGAGAACTCAAGAGGTTCGATGTCCCGGCTCTACGGTAAGTCCTAGGTATTGACAAAACTCCAAAGGCACTTCTCATGCTCAACCAGGTTACAGACTCGTGACCCGAACAATCACAGGAAACACACCAGTAGGCCTTAGAAAAACACTTTGTGCACAGTTGTAACACCAATGTTTTCTGCTGTTACAAAGACACCGCCAATAAACACGCACGTTCCTCCCAGCAGGGCTAGGCACCACGAAGGGAGGTCGTGCGCCAGTGAAAGGCCAAAATAGCTTCCTTGCAAGAAGCCAAGACAGCCAAAAAGCCAAGAGGTCAGCTGATTCTCGGCTGCTGTAAGAACTCTTATTTCTGTTGTCTCAGCATCCACTGAATGTAGCTGGGATTTATTTCCCCACGCCAGGCTCAGGGCTCCGTTCTACCTCTGCCTGCTCACAGCCTGCTTGCCTGTCCCCCCCCCCCCCCCGACCCTTGAATTTCCCATACGGACTGTGCAGATACCACTTGTCCATCACTGCATGACCTCCTGGGACCCACGCCTGCCTGCTTCAACTCACTCATTCAAAGCCCCAGTAGGAAATCTGCTTGGAAAACTCCTGGACCCCATGAAGGTCTCTTCACAATGTGTGTGTGGCCTGCAGGTGTGTCGCCCCCTCCAAACACACACCTAAGCAAAGCAATCTGTATTTCCACCTGGGTGTATCCTCATCAGGGAAGGTGCCTTCCACCTCAAAGATCTGAAATCACAGTCACCAATAAGTGTTCACAGGCTTTTCTGAAGGGGAACAATGTGGTTAGGCTGAGGGAAGGTCACACTGAGGGAAAAAAAAAAAAAAAAATCCAGGGCTGGAGAGATGGCTTAGCAGTTAAGGGCACTTGCCTGTGAAGCCTAAGGACCCAGTACCCACATAAGCCAGGTGCACATGGTGGCACATGCCTCTGGAGTTTGTTTGTAGTGGCTAGAGGCCCTGGTATGCCCATTCTCTCTCTCTCTCTCTCTCTCTCTCTCAGATAAATAAATATTTTTTTTAAATTAAAATTCCAAATGTGACCTTCCTTGGAAGCAGGGTTCTGTGGGTAACCAGACATGCCTGTCTTCACCCAAATACCTTCAGAGTCACAAATGCACCTAGGAGCCTGGGTGTGGTGGCACACACCTTTAATCCCAGCACTCTGGAGGCAGAGGTAGAAGGATCTCTGTGAGTTCAAGGCCACCCTGAGACTACATGGTGAATTCCAGGTCAGCCTGGGCTAGAGTGAGACCCTACCTCGAAAAACAAAAACAAACAAACAAATGCTCCTGGGAGACTTCTAAAGTAGGCCAGCCATTAGGATGACACGCGAGGATGACACGAACAGCAGACTGGCCCTCTGATAAGCCTGCTGCTGACACAGCACTCTGGCAGATCTGCCTTCATCTGATTGCCCACGGAACTCTGTAAGGCAACCAAGCTGGCCCTGCCACGCTGACTTATACCTAACAAGGAGCTACTAAAATGTATGGTTAGGATTTTACACTATAACTCTCTCTCTCTCTCTCTTACACACACACACACACACACACACACACTGCCTAAGTCTAAAGTACAGGCTCTATAACAAAAGATCTGAAATTGACTACACTGGTTAAACCTAACTTTTTTTAATGTATATATATTTTTTTTTAGACAGAATCTTTTAAGCAGTTCACAACTACACAGGTCTTGAACTCTCACTTCTCCTGCCTCTGCCTCCCTAGCACTGAGATTCTAGGCATGGGCCCACCACAGCTGGCTTCAACTGAAACACTTTCTCATGACGGAATTAATTAACTGTGTATGGGGATTACCGAGAAGACTATGGTTAGCCCAGAAAAACCAGATGGTAATTCTAGGGGAGGGGAAAAAAAAGGATTGGAGAGATGGTTTAGCGGTTAAGACGTTTGCCTGTAAGGTCTAAAGACCCAAGTTCAATTTCCCAGTACCCATGCAAGCCAGATGCACATGGTAGCACATGCATCTGGAGTTTGTTTGCAGTAGCCAGACGTCCTGTTGTGTCTATTCTGTCTATTTGTCTTTCTCTCAAATAAACAATTTTTTTTTAAAAAAAAGAAACTAGCCAGGCATAGTGGCGTACTCCTTTAATCCCAGTACTTGGAAGGCAGCGTGAGAGGACAGCCTGGGCTACAGAATGAGTTCTAGGTTAGCCTGGACCAGAGTGAGAGCCTGCCTGGAAAATAATGTCAAGTGTTCATCATAGAAAAGATGGGTGTCAGGGCTGCAGAGATGGCTTAGCGGTTAAGCGCTTGCCTGTGAAGCCTAAGGACCCCGGTTCAAGCTCGATTCCCCAGGACCCATGTTAGCCAGATGCACAAGGGGGCGCACGCATCTGGAGTTCGTTTGCAGTGGCTAGAGGCCCTGGCACGCCCATTCTCTCTCTCTTTCTGTCTCTCTCTCTCTCTCTCTCTCTGCCTCTTTCTCTGACTGTCGCTCTTAAATAAATAAATAAAAATTTAAAAAAATTAAAACAAAAAAAAAAGAAAAGATGGGTGTCAGACTGGGCAGACAGCTCAGACAACTCGAGTCAGGTTCCCAAGCACCAATGTTGGTAGGCGATGCACTTCTGTAACCACAGTCCTGGCAGAAATGGGGAGGTTGGGGTGGGGGGACTGCAGAAAGGAGAATTGCTGATCAAAAACAGCAAATTAGGTTGGGCGTGGTGGCGCACGCCTTTAATCCCAGCATTCGGGAGGCAGAGGTAGGAGGATCGCCATGAGTTCGAGGCCACCCTGAGACTACACAGTGAGTTCCAGGTCAGCCTGAGCTAGAGTGAGACCCTACCTCAGAAAAAACAACAACAACAACAACAAAAAAAACAGCAAATTATCTGAGTTGAATGACAGACTCTGACGTAAGGAAACACACAGATGAAGGACAGACAAGAAGACCCAACATTCTCCTTTGGCCTCTGCACACACATGCATATACCATACATACTCTACACACACACACACACAAATAAAATAAACATTTATTTTTTAAAAAGTAGGGGCTTGGGCTGGAGGGATGGCTTAGCGGTTAAGGTGTTTGCCTGCAAAGCCAAAGGACACAGGCTCGATTCCCCAGGACCCACGATGGCTAGATGCACAAGGGGGAGCACATGTCTGGAGTTCGTTTGTAGTGGCTGGAGGCCCTTGCACACCCATTCTCTCTCTCTCTCTCTCCTTCTCTCTGTCAAATAAATATAAATTTTTTTTTTTAACTAGGGGTAGAGAGATGGCTCAGTGGTTAACTGTACGCATGAGGCCTGAGGAATCTAAGACCTAAGGCTGCCCAAGTTCATTCCCCCAGCACCAACATAAACAGCTAAGTACAGCCACTCATGTCTGTAACCCCAATCCTGTGGGGAGCAGAGACGAGAACCAGTAGGTCTCCCCCGATTCAGCAAGAGGCACCATCGCAAGGCGAAGCAGGTAGATGAGTGATGGAGGGGGACACCTGACTTCCTCTGGTGTCCACAGATGCACACACACGGGGCACTGCATCAGCATACACATATACACACACCACACATACCATGCACACACACAAAAAGATGGGTGTTGAGCTGGAGAGATGGCTTAGCGGTTAGGGCGCTTGCCTGCAAAGTCTAAGGACCCAGGTTCAATTCCCCAGGACCCACAAAAGCCGGATACACAAGGTGGCGCAGGCGTCTGGAGTTAATTTGCAGCAGTTGGTGGCCCTGGTATGACCGTTTTCTCCCTCTCTCTCTCTCAAATAAGTAAATAAAAAATTTTATCCGGGCATGGTGGCGCACGCCTTTAATCCCAGCACTCGGGAGGCAGAGGTAGGAGGACCGCGGTGAGTTCGAGGCCACCCTGAGACTCCATAGTGAATTCAGGTCAGCCTGAGCTAGAGTGAGACCCCTACCTCGAAAAAAACAAAAAATAAAATAAAACAAATTTAAAATGTGTTAAAAAAAAAAAGATGAGTGTTGACAAGCATTCCGAAGAGGAGATTCTATTAATTCTGTTTAGATGAATGAGCATTTGCTGAGGGTCCATTATGCCTGTGCGGACCAGCCCCATGCTGTGAGATTCAGGACAGGAGCTGGCCCAGCTTCTGCCCTAGAGAAGCCTTACAGCACAGTGGGTCGTAAAGCACAGGACAGTCGCCCAGTCCAGGGTGAGCCAGTTCTGCAGGAGGTCCGGGGTACTGCAGGGGTCCACGCTCACAGCCCCCGAAGTTCTCCCTGGAAGAAACGAGGCTGGGTCTGGAGGATCGCTAAGCAGGACGCAGAGCAGAGGAGGGGACAGAGCGTGTGCCACGTTCCAGACAGTGAAGAGAGCAGGACCTGGCCTTCGTCATGAAAGGCCCCTGTGGATTCCTAACTGCAAATCTATAAATCCTGCCTTATACATCAGTTCCTTAGAAGCGTGCTTAGCCCACATTGGTTTCTCAGAACTGGTTCACCCCACGTAAACTCATAAATTCAAGTGGCAGAATGTGCAAAAGCTTAGAACCAAATCCTGGACTCGTGACCCCGGCACCCATCTGTCAACCTGACAATTTCTAGGCAGCGTCCTGCCCGGGGCCGGAAAAGGCACTCAGTGTGTATTGTTTCACAGAAGTAGCTCAGGGCTTCAATCGGGAACGGCACTTTGTAATTCAGAGGGAGCTGGCCCCTGCCCTGCCTCACCTAATTCTTGTGATTCCAGTCCGCTGATGAAAGACCCAAGATGGGAGATCAAGGAGTTGGTGGTGGCCGTGCAGCAAACGGTGGCGCAGGGGAAGGGAGCTGACCGCTCTTCTACTTAACCCCCCAGGGCGGAGGGCAAGGCGGCGGGAACCAGCAGCAGCCGGTCAAGATGGTGGACACACAGTGGCCTCGGTGGGTTAGACTTCCGATGGGTTCGGAGCCCCATTCCTAGCAAAGCGAAGGTGGGAGGATGTGCAGGGGATGGGGCGTATTTGGAGACAGATTAGCTCAAGATTCACGGTACCTTCTTTCATTGTTGCCCGTCTGTTCCAAGTCACAGAGACACACACCCCCAACACCACCTGTACCAGTTTTGTTCTTTTTGGGTTTTTCTTTCAATATTTTATTTCCAAAGAGACAGAGAGAGAGAGACAGAGAATAGGCGCGCCAGGGCTTCGAACCTCTGCAGACAAACTCTAGACACGCGCGTGCCACTTTGTGCATCTGGCTTCATGTGGGTTCTGGGGAATTGAACCCTGGTCGTTAGGCTTTGCAGGCAAGCGCCTTAACTGCTGAGCCATCTCTCCAGTCCCCAGTTTTTTTTTTAATTAATTATTTGAGAGCGACAGAGAGAGGGAGAGAGAGAGAGAGAGAGAGAGAGAGAGAGAATGGGCGCGCCAGGGCCTCCAGCCACTGCAAACGAACTCCAGACGCGTGCACCCCCTTGTGCATCTGGCTAACGTGGGTCCTGGGGAGTTGAGCCTTGAACCGGGGTCCTCAGGCTTCACAGGCAAGTGCTTAACCGCTAAGCCATCTCTCCAGTCCCCAGTTTTTTTTTTAAGTCTTTTATTTATTTATTTGAGGGAGAGAGAGAGAGAATGGGTGTGCCAGGGCTTCTAGGCTCTGCAAACGAACTCCAGGTGCATGCGCCACTTTGCGCATCTGGCTTTACATGGGTTCTGGGAAATTGAACCCGGGTTGTTAGGCTTTGCAGGCAAGCACCTTAACTGCTGAGCCATCTCTCCAGCCCCCCAGTTTTGTTTTGTTTTGTTTTATCTCATGCTTCTTTTGTGCAATGTTGGCAGGGTTTTGTCCTGAAGGGTCACTGGCAAGAAACGCTGGCAGGGCTGCGTACCGATGTCTTTTGCTGCCAGGCCGTGTATTGTTTGGCAGGAGGCGTAGGCTGCCCTCAGAGAGAAAGAATGTCCAGAGGCACTGCCGACAGTGAGGGACAGTCTCTGAGCCGGCCACACGGCCCTCCTTCAGACCCATGGGTCAGAGCAGGCAGCTGACTCCATCGGCAAGCTCACAATTAGGACTTTTGTCTCTACTTAAGTGGGCCAGCCAGTAATGAGCCTTGACCTGACTCTGCAAACCTTACGACAGTGTCTCCATGACACTCCCCCTTCAAGGGTCTTCAAGCCCAGCGGCAGCCGCAGCTAAGAGCTTCCTCCCTCGTGTGGTACAGCAGGCGTTCAGCCCTCTTGCAGGCGAGGCATAAAGGCTGCATTGTGCATAACCGCTTATGGCGGCAAGGGCAGCGCGGCCAGCCAGAATCAACAGGCATGCGAAGGAAATGTTTTTGAGACAACTCAGAAATTCCGAGATCAGATTATCTCAACTGTCCTAGGTATTTAGTGCTTTCCTTGGTAGAGAGCCCTGTCTCGTATTTATTAGTCAATGAGATGTCACTTGTGGGGGGGGGGGAAGCGGGCTTCCTTCCTGGTCTCCATGACCACCCTGTTCCGGCCTTCTTCACACCCATAAGTCTGGCAACATTCGCTCAGACCACCCTGAGTGCTGGGTGCCCAGACTGTTCCTGCAGGGTACAGCTAAGAGGACAGGCCATTCTCTCTCTGCACTGTCCACTATGGAGGCCCGCTGCCCATAGGAATCTATTGTACACTTCAAATGTGATCAGTGTGACCAAGAAACCGAATTGCATTTTTTTTTTTTTTGAGGTAGGGTCTCACTTTAGCCCAGGCTGACCTGGAATTCACTATGTAGTCTCTGGGTGGCCTGGAACTCACAGTGATCCTTTTACCTCTGCCTCCCTAGTGCTGGGATTAAAGGCGTGTGTTATCATGTCTGGCTTTGACTTGATTTTTTATTAATGCAATTAAAAAAATATATTTTACTCATTTATTTATTTGAAAGACACTGAAAGGCAGAGAGAGAAAGAGAGAATGCGTGTGCCAGGACCTCCGGCCACTGCAAATGAACTCCAGATGCATGCGCCACCTTATGCATCTGGCTTTACGTAGGTCCTGGGGAATTAAACTCAGGGCCATAGGCTTTGCAGACAAGCGTCTAAACCGCTGAGTCATCTCTCCAACCCATTAATGTAATTTCAATTTTACAACAGCAGGATGCTTGCTGAGGCCCTGGGTTCACTCCTCAGCCCTTGCCGACCCCCCCCACCCCGCCCCATCATCAGATATATGGGACTAGCAGCTATGACGTGGGCAGAATAGCTTGGGAGCTTTTAGCCGTTCTCTGGCTTCAGTCCCACTCTGCACAGTTCCTAATCATTGCTCTCAGTACATTCTTTCCCAGCCCCAGAACTTTCCACGATGTGTCATCATCTACAGAGTCCAAACTTCTTGTGCTAACTATCTATGGTAGCTGCAAGTAGCTATTACATGTTAACTTAAATTTCACTCCATCAGACAGGCCTTGACCTCAAGGGGCTCGTAACGTATTTAGGAAAGGTTCAAGATTTCCCTGTATTCCCTCTCACACTCTCTCCCATGCTCTGCAGCACACACTCTGCTCTATCTAGCCCTGTCCCTCTAACTCCAGGGCTCTGTTCACGGCCTCATCTATCCTCCTCCCCACAAGTGTCTGACAATAAAGTCCAGGCCTTCTCATCAAAGTCCTCCCTGCCAGGCCTAGCCGCGGGTCACGGCTGCTCCCTGCAGCATCTTCTAGCACCTTCTCTCGCTCTGCAAGTGGGAAGACAGGTTTAAGGGTGAAGTCCACTTGTCCAGGGTCAAACATCAGGAAGTGACTAAAACCTTACCCTCTAACTTCCAGATCCTATTTTTTTCTTTGTTGCATGCAGCTACTCCCTAGCAGTGAGCTATTTCCTGCCAGCAAATTTTCACTTCACAATACAGTGCCAGAACAGACCCAGTTTTTTTAAATAAGTGCCTTTTATTTATTATTTATTTGCAAGGAGAGAGAGAATGGGCGCACCAGGGACTGTAGCCGCTGCAAACGAACTCCAGACACATGTGCCCCTTGTACATCTGGCTTACGTGGGTCCTGGGGAACTGAACCTGGGTCCTTTGGTTTCACAGGCAAACGCCTTAACTGCTAGGGCATCTCTCGGCCCCAGACCCAATTTTTAAATCTTCCTGTGGTGGTTTGCATCAGATGTTCCCATAAACTCCCATGTTCTGAATGATTGTTCTGCAGCTGGTGGCGATTTGGGAGGTGGAGTCTTGCTGGAGGAGGTGTGTTACTGGTGGTGGACTTTGAGATTCAGCTTGTCAGTGTGAGTTCTGCTCACTCTCCTGCTGCTGTTTTCTACTGTGGCAGAGGTGATGTCTAGCCACTGCTCATGCCATGCTGTCCCCTGCCATCATGAAGCTTCCCCTTCAGACTGTAAGCCAAAATTAAAAACAAAAAACAAAAAAACAAAAAAACAAAAAAACCAAAAAACAACCAACTTTCCTCCCATCAGCTGCTTTTGGTCAGGTGCTTTGCCCCAGTAACGAGAAGGCAGCTGCAACAGAAAAAGTGGCCCTACGTAGAGTGGGGTTGTTGCTGCTAGAAACCTGTGTGGCTTTGGCTTTTTGGAACTGATTTGTGGGAGGAAAGTGGAAAGACTTGAAACCTTGGCCTGGGAGATACTTTGCAGTGCACTTAAGCAGAGCTTGATAAGACCATTCTGAGAGCTGAAAGACCTAAATGCACTAAGGGCTGTACAGGCTTGGCTTTTATGAAGGGAAGAAAGGCCTGTGTCCAGACTGGGCTAGAGGCAGTTTACATGAGAGGCTTGCTGTGTCCTGAGCACTTGACAGGGTTGAATTTAGAAGAAATGGACTGATGTGAGAAAAAGAATATGGCCAGAAAGAGATGAAGTCTTTGGGCCCAAAGTGCTGTCCATTTATCTGCCATTGTTTGAGAGATTACCACCACTGAGATTGGGCCAGGCGTTCTGAATTAAGACAGCAGAAAGAATGCTGACTCTTTTGAAACTAGGGGTCCTGAAACTGGGCGTGGTGGTGCAGGCCTTTAATCCCAGCACTTGGGAGGCAGAGGTAGGAGGATCGACATGAGTTCAAGGCCACCCTGAGACTACACAGTGAGTTCCAGGTCAGCCTGGGCTAAAGTGAGACCCTACCTCCAAAAACAAACAAACAGAAAGAAAGTAGGGGGCCTGAACGCTGAAGGAGTACTCTACCCTTGAAACTCAGCTTTACTGCCCCTGGAGTAACATATTTGGTGGCCCACCTGGTGCCACAGAGCATAACAAATGCAGGAAAGAAAGGATCACTGGATTTGCAACTTTTAGTTTTGAAAATGACCACCAGGTGATATGAGGCAGGGTTATCGGAGTCCCTGTGTGGGGACCAAATGGAGCCATGAGGGTGAACTGTGGGTTGTAGTGGAGACCCCAGAAGTTTTTGAAGATGCCATCGCTATGGGACAAACCTCTCCAACAACAGCTGTTGGTTTAGGATGGAGTTTTCCCCCAGTTGTGGGCAGCCCTAGCTGGAGGGGTGGAGATGGAACCCCACAGACTTTGGTGTGGATCCCAGATGAACATGGAACGTTAGGATTTGATGTTTTGTCCTGTCTGTTTTAGACCTCTCATTGGTTTAATCTTTCCTTGCTATGTCCAATGGCATCTTTTGTGCCATTATGTGTTTTTGGTTTTACAGACTCACAGCTAAGAGACCATGGACTATGGGGATTGATTAAAAGCTATGGGGACTTTTAACGCTGGCCCAAAAGCATTGTATTTTATATCATGAATGGTCACCTGTTTATGGGGTCCAGGGGCAGAATATGATGGTTGGAATCAGATGCCCTCCATAATGTCATGTGTTCTGAAATGCTTGGTCCCAGCTGATGGCAATTTGGGAAATGGAGCCTTGTTAAAGGAGGTGTGTTGTTGGAAGCAGGCTTAGGGGTGCTACAGCAGCCCCCCCCCCTTGCTAGAGTTCAGCTCACTCTCTTGCTTCTGTTTTCCACCTGCTGTGGCAGAGGTGATGTCCAGCCTCTGCTCATGCCATGCTATCCCCTGCCATCATGAAGCTTCTCCTCAAGAGTCTAAGCCAAAGAGCAACTTTCTATCCCTCAGCTGCTTTTGGTCTGGTGCTTTAAGCCAGCAATGAGAAGGTAACTGTGACACTCCCTCTGTGCCTGACACATAGGAGATCTAAAGTGAATACCAGGGGGCTGGAGAGATGGCTTAAGTGCTTGCCTGTGAAGCCTAAGGACCCCGGTTTGAGGCTCTATTCCCCAGGACCCACATCAGCCAGATGCATGAGGGGGCACACACATCTGGAGTTCGTTTGCAGTGGCTGTAAGCCCTGGCGCGCCCATTTCTCTCTCTCTGCCTCTTTCTCTCTCTGTTGCTCTCAAATAAATAAAAATAAACAAAAATAAATTTAAAGTGAATGCCAGCAGACAACAAGCTGTGACACTCTTGAGTCTCAAAGCAACCTACGACTGACTCGCTATGGTCATCGCTGACCAGTGGGAACTGGGTGCTGCCCACATCAGGAAGGCCTAGGCCAACAGTAACAGCCACCTGGGGGAGGGTGGGCCAGACCTTCCCAACAAGAGTGCTTCAAACAACACAAGAACCAAGTCACCTTCAGCATTTGGAGATTGAAGTCCATGTATGGGTGGCCTGAGTACTTAGAAGAGACGGGCTCTTAGAAACTGCAATGCTGATAATAAGCATCTCTGGTGAGCTCATGCTCCGTCTATTATGTATATTAACTCATTTAGTCCCAACTCTCCATCTCTGACTATTTTACATACAGAAAACTGAAGCTCAGAAAGGATCAAGTCACTTGTCACATGGCTGAGAACAGGAGAAGCTGGTGAGGAAAAGGAAGAGGCCAGCTCGATCCTCTGCTCTTACATAGTGCTCTTCTGCTGTGAGCCACATGCCCAGCCCATCTACTGGTCTTGCTTTCTAAATTATCTAGTTATTTATTTGAGAGAGAGAGAGAGAGAGAAAGAGGGGAATACAAAGAGATAATGGGTGTGCCAGGGCCTCCAGCTGCTGCAAACAAACACCAGGTGCATGCACCACCTTGTGCATCTGGCTTACGTGGGTCCTGGGGAATCGAACCTGGGTCTTTTGGCTTTGCAGCTAAGCCATCTCTCCAGTTCTCTCTCTCTCTTTCTCTTTTTTTTCCAAAGTAGGGTCTCACTCTAGTCCAGGCTGACCTGGAATTCACTGTATTCTCAGAGTGACCTCAAACTCATAGTAATCCTCCTACCTCTGCCCCCCCACCCGGAGTGCTGGGATTAAAGGCATGCGCCACCACACCCGGCTCTTCTTCCTTTTAAGATAGCCTCTCACCACATAGTCCAGGCTGGCCTTGAACTCCAGATCCTTTCACGTCCCAAGTGCTAGAACTGCAGATGTGAGCCGCTGTACTGATGGTCTTTATTATTTATTTATTTTTGGTTTTCCAAGTTAGGGTCTCACTCTAGCCAAGGCTGACCTGGAATTCACTATGTAGTCTTAGGGTGGCCTCAAACTCACGGTGATCCTCCTACCTCCGCCTTCTGAGTGCTGGGATTAAAGGTGTACGCCACCACCCCCGGCTCTCTGATGGGTTTCTTTCTTTCTTTCTTCCTTCCTTTCTTTCTTTGTTTCTTTCTTTGAGAGAGTCAGAGAGAAGAGGGAGAGAGATAGAGAATGGGCACGCCTTCTGCATCTGACTTACGTGGGTCCTGGGGAATCAAACTAAGGTCCTTTGGCTTTGCAGGCAAATGCCTTAACCACTAAGCCATCTCTCCAGCCCCTCTGATGGTTTTTATTTATTTGTTTATTTCAAGTGCTGGAACCACAGATGTGAGCCATTGTAGTGGTTTTTATTGGCCCATTTCACGGATTTCCCTTTCTATCTCTTGGGTCATTTCACTCACATGGGCGACCTTCCTTGCCTGAGGGTCTTTCCCCACTTGGTGTCTTCCAGAACAGAAATTTTGACAACACTGGGAAGCTGTTCTCTCCCAGAGCCTCCTGGTCTACGTGTCTAGACCCCGGGGGCTTCTCCATCCTTCCCTACGTAAGACCTCACTTTAGCACTTTCCCACACTGAGACCACATGTCTGGGCCTCCCGTTGTGCGGCACACGAAGCCAGGCCTCTGGAAGCCGGCAGGGCGTGACTCAGCGCCCTGCACACAGCGTCTGAGGCGGCCGCAGCTTTGGCAGCACATGCTACTACTGCTGACCTCACCTCTCAGGATCACAATTACTCAGGGTAACTGGCAGGACGGGCAGAAGACGTGGGCTCTCCTGTGGCCCGAGGGCCACACCTAACAAACCTGCTTGCTCATGTACTTGCTGGGTCTCCTTAGCAACATCTGCAGGTGTCTAACAGAAAGAACTCTTCAGAGCATGTGACTTGTGCTCATTCATTTATTTATTTAGTTATGAGAGAGAGAAAAAAAAAAGTGGCAGAGAGAGAAAGAGAGAGAGGGAGAATGGGCGCACCAGGGTCTCTAGCCACTGCAAACGAACTCCAGACACATGCACTACTTTGTGCATCTGGCCTACATGGGGATCTGGGGAATCAAACTTGGATCCTTTGGCTTTGCAGGCAAGCACCTTAACCACTAAGCTATCTCTCCGGCCCCTGATTTGTTTTTTGTTTTGTTTTTTGAGATCAGGTCTTGCCATGTTACCCAGGCTAGTCTTGAACTCATGAGGCCAAGCAATCTTCCTGCCTCAGCCTTCTGAGTAGGTGGAACTACAGGTATAGAGCACCACACCTGGTTCTCTGACTTCCTGGTGCTTTAAAGGATGCCATGAATCAGACAAGTGCTTCTCTTTCTGACAACTAGAGGCTCAAAGTCAGACTTGCAGGCAAGTTCTGGTAACCACCAGTGTTACATCACACATTACATGTATAAAGGTCCCCTGACTTTATCTTCTACTTTCTCCACATCCCAGTTTTACCACTAATGCTAAATTCTGCTATTCTTTATGAACTGATGAGCCACCTCAAATCCCCTTTGGAAGGACTATGGTAGACTAGGGCCTCACATTATCCCTGAGGGAGAATGAAAACTTTCACTCAACAAGGATCCCCAGTGTTAAGCACACAACCCACAGATCAATCACTCTGCTTAATCGATACAGCAATAAGAAGACAAAAAACCCGCCAGGTGTGGTGGCCCACGCCTTTAATCCCAGCACTTGGGACCAGGCAGAGGTAGGAGGATCGCTAGGAGTTCGAGGTCACCCTGAGACTACACAGTGAATTTCAGGTCTGTGTGGGCCACAGCGAGACCCTACCTCAAAAAAAAAAAAAAAAAAAAGACGACAAAACCCATCTCCATCACCAGGTAGCTTCACAGGGGACTTCTCCCCATCACCCCACGGGCAGCTGGCTGCTCACAAGTTCCTGGGGCTAGAGAACCTGCTATGCTTTGAGAAGGCTTGCTGCTTCCCAGACAGCTAAGTGGTCAGTGGCCTTGACTCCACACCTAACAGTCACTCCCAGACTTCTATGTGTGAAACAGACGGAGCCGGTGCAGGCGGTGGGGAACGTGTGGGGTGGGGAACGTGTGGGATGTAAATGCTTCTAAAGGCAGCAGCCAGCTTGGCTCCCCCCAGCCCACAGCCCCAAGGTGCTCCAGCGACATTCTGACCCGGCCCAGATTTGAGGATCTGGTCAGAAGGAGCGTAACCAGAGAACTTGCCATTCCTGGGAATGACTTCTGTGGGCACAGGGGTGGCCTCAGCAGGGATAGCCAGAGTCGATTTTCTGCAAGAGACCTCCTGGTTGACATGTTTGAAACAGTCTTGTAAAAATAGCTTCAAAAGTAGCCATTCAAGAGAAGGAAGAAAATCTAAAAATAAAGGCACACCAGAACACTGTTTCCCAGCTAAGAAAGGCTAGGGCAAGGTCAGCAGAATGTGGAACTTGGGAGGAACTGGGTCATGCGCTGCGATTTTGCTGGGCAGCTTCCACCTACCTGGTTGGCCCGGACCTTCCTGTGAAATCACCTTGGGTTCCGCCACAGCACGGGCGAGGGCTCTCACTGCCACCGTCCGCTCTGTGGCACATGAGGCGGGACCAATCCCACACCAGGACAGGGATCCTCTTTAAACTTCACGGGGACGCGGGAGAACGAAGGCTCTCCTCAGCTGTGGGTGCCCAAGGTCCCGATCACACGGGTAAGAGGGACCCGCACCCCAAATCCAAGGTCCCTCCACGTTCACACAGACCCCACCTGGTGCCAGCTGTGTTTACGTGGCAGCGTGGCCCACTCAGACCCTTGTACTGCACCAGGGCAGCCAGAGCGGTGGCCTTGGCATGTCCTTCAGGCCATGGGAGACATCACCCGTACCGACCGCCCTGAGAGTGGGAGCCTGTGGGCCAGCTGGGGGCTACCCACTCACTCCCCTCTGCCATGGCTAGCCCCAAAGGCTCGTTTTCAGCCCTCCTTGGGGGCACAAAGACTTGACTGGACCTTCTTGTCATCGTAGGGATTTTCTGACCAGGTGCCCGAGCCCTGGTCTGCTGCAACTCTGGAGGCACAGTACTTTCCTTCTGTTTTGTTTGGGTTGGTTGGTTTTGTTTTTTTTGGGGGGGGGTTTGTTTGTTTGGTTTCGAGGTAGGACCTCGCTCTAGACCAGGCTGACCTGGAATTATGAAGTCTCAGGGTAGCCTTGAACTCACAGCCATCCTCGTACCTCTGCCTGCCTCCGAGTGCTGAGATTAAAGGCATACGCCACCACGCCAGTCTACACTCCTTCCTTTCTAATGACCGTTGATGTGCAGGTAGCTCCTAGCTAAGGAGCAGGAGGGTCCAAGCCTACGGTCCACTTCCTCACTGGCCAGATCACATTTCTCTGGCCATAAACCTGACCTAACCAGACACCCCAGAAGTGTATGATCTATCTGTCTCTCACTTTGGGAAATAAAACTCCCAACTGTGGCAAACCTAAAAGAAAATGACTAGAAACCCAGTGCAGAGACAGAATTAGAATGAGGACTTGTGGTCTGAGGAGTGTCTATCTTGAATCTGATAAAGCCACATATATTTTTTTTTAAATCTATTTCAGGGGCTGGAGAGATGGCTCAGCAGTACAGACATTTGCCTCCAAAGCCTAACAACCCAGGTTCTATTCCCTAGTACCCATGTAAAGCCAGATGCACAAGGTAGCACATGAGTCTAGAGCTCGTCTGCATCGGCTAAAGGCCCTGGTGCATACATTCTCTCCTCTCTTTGCCTCTCTCTCTCTCTCTCTCTCTCTCTCTCTCTCTCTCTCTTAAATAAATAACTAAGGCTAGGCATGGTGGCACATGCCTTGAATCCCAGCACTCAGGAGGCTGAGGTAGAAGGATCACTTTGAGTTCAAGGCCAGCCTTAGACTACAGACTGAATTCCAAATCAGCCTGGGCTAGAGTAAGAACCCACCTTGAAAATCTGAAATTAAAAAATAAAACAAAAATCAAAGCTACATTGCATGTAGCCCTATAGAAAAGAGAAGTCATCAGTGATCTAATTAAGTTTGGACAGCCACACCAAATGAGCCAATGGATGTTATAGTGGCATGTCTGTTATGGAGGAAACCAACTACTCACTAATTGGACTGGAGGCCCATTCCACGGGAGGGAATACATGTCTGGTTCTGAAAACCTAGTCCAAAGCCTATGACATGAACCCTAGGGGTGTAGCATTTGTTGGTGTCTGGCTAAATGCATATATTATACTCACCAAACTGCCCAATAAGCACTTTTCTTAACGACCATACCCATTTATTAATATTACTCTCACTTTTGGTTAGAGAAGCATCTCTTTTCAGATGGTGGTGACCACTGGGATGACTCAAAAGTCACCACAGTTCTGAGAAGAAGTGACAGAGGAGTGTTCGGCACTGAAATATCTCTATCATGTCTTCCAAGGTTCAGGGTCCATTGCAGAAGAGGGGGCAGAAAGAATGTAAGAACCAAAGGAAGGGTAGGACTCCTTACAATGCACTCTTCCAGGCATAAAATGGCCTGGATATCCATGACCTCACAGTGCCTGGTACTACCTATGCAAGATCTTCATAATAGAAGGAAAAGATGATGACATCAAATAAAAAAGTGACTAATTGAGAAGGGGAGGGGATATGATGGAGAATGGATTTGTGAAGAGGCAAGTGGAGGAGGGGAGGGAATTATCATGATTTATTGTCTATAATTTTGGAAGCTGTCAATATAAAAGTTAAAAAAGCAGGGCTGGAGAGATGGCTTAGCAGTTAAGGCACTTGCTTGCAAAGCCTAAGGACCTATGTTTGACTCCCCAGATCCCACATAAGCCAGACACACAAGGTGACACATGCGCAAGGTTGCAGATGTGCACAAGATCCAGGCACATGTGTCTGGAGTTCTGTTTACAGTGGCTGGAGGCCCTGCTGTGCCAATTCTCTCTCCCCTAACTCTTGCTCTCTCTCATTAAAAAAAAAAAAAAAAATCCCCAGTCTATTGGGCTTGCCTCAAAACGAGTTTTTAAAAAATTAAAAAATAAAGCTGGGTGTGATGGCACACACCTTTAATCCCAGCACTCGAGAGGCAGAGGTAGGAGGATCATCATGAGTTCAAGGCCACTCTGCGACTACACAGTGAATTCCAGGTCAACCTGGGCCAGAGTGAGATCCTACCTTGAAAAAAACAAAATAAAAAAAAAACAAATAAACAAAACATGGGGCTGGAGAGATGGCTTAGTGGTTAAGCGCTCGCCTGTGAAGCCTAAGGATCTTGGTTCAAGGCTCGATTCCCCAGTACCCACGTAAGCCAGAGGCACAAGGTAGTGCATGCGTCTGGAGTTTGTTTGCAGTGGCTGCAGGCCCTGATGCTCCCTTTCTCTCTCTCTCTGCATCTTCCTCTCTCTGTCTGTCGCTCGCCAAATAAATAAAAATAAAACAAACAAAAAGTCTTTAAAAAAATAAACAAAACAAACAAAAAATAGCACTTTCTGTACAAGACTTAAATGAAATGCTGCAACGAAACCACACTGACAGAGTTGAGCACGGTATAAACAGCACGTTCGGCTCCTCCGTCCCAGCCTGACTGTGTCTCCGTAGCCAGAGTGAACACACCACAGTGGACGGACTTGGTTCACCGTCCTCCTGTCCTGTCACCCAACAGAACATCAGCCCCGAGGCAGCTTTGTCTGTCTGGTCACTGTAAAACTGCCTACTGCTACAACGCAGTTTGGCACACGGTAGGAGCCCAGCAGGTGTCTGTTGGTATGAGCTCACAGGCAGAGGACAGAGATAGAGCAACAAGCACCCCTACCATCAAAACGCAGAGGAAAGGGGTAGAAAAATCTGGCCTTTTTTCCTGGATGCCATCAAAGGTCACTTTTAGTTGTTCAACATAAAACCGAACACAGAGCCGGGTGTGGTGGTGAACATCTTTAATCCCGGCACTCAGGAGGCAGAGGCAGAAGGATCATTCTGAGTTCAAGGCCACCCTGAGACTACAAAGTGCCAGGTCAGCCTAGGCTAGAGTGAGACCGGACCTGGGAGAAGGCAGGAGGAGAACACAGAAAGTTCCAGTCCATGGGGCTGGAGAGATGGCTTAGCGGTTAAGGCACTTGCCTGTGAAGCCTAAGGACTCTGGTTCAATTCCCCAGATGCACAAGGTGGTGCATGTGTCTGGAGTTCGTCTGCAGTGGCTAGAGGCCCTGGTGCACCCATTCTCTCTCTCTCTCTCCGTCTCTCTCTGTGCCTCTCTCTCTCTCTCTCTCTCAAATAAATAAATAAATAAAAGCCAGGCATAGTGGCTCACGCCTTTAATCCCAGCACTTGGGAGGGAGAGGTAAGAGGATCGCCGTGAGTTCGAGGCCACCCTGAGACTATATAGTGAATTCCAGATCAGCCTGGGCTAAAGTGAGACTCTACCTCGAAAAAAAAAAAAAAAAAAAAAAAAAAAGTTCTGGTCCACTAGACCTCCAAGGACCATCACCTGAGGTCAGAGGGCAGCTGGTGCCACCCTGAGTGCCTCACAGTCCAGTGGGCAGGTCTGATTTCTCACACCACACCAGCAACTCTACACTGAGCTGCACTCCCAGCCTAACACGCGTGTGTTGTTTCAGCCATTTAAGTTTGTGGCAACTTGTTACACAGCAACAAGTGACTATATAATATGTCGCCTACTCATGTGTGTCCCGAGCATGGAGCAAGGAACCCAGACACAGTGGGTGCCTGGCACCTGGCAACAGGACTTCACTAGGTAGAATAGCAACAGAGATGACAAAGTCTCAAAGAAAGCCTCAAGCGAGGTGCAAGGGCGCCCGGAGGTGGGCAGGACCGAGGCAGGCGTGCTCAACGGACAAGCCCGCTCTGCTGGACAGGACACGGACCAACTCTGACACTGTAGGGCAGAGAGAGGAGTAGCCACGCTTCCAGAGGCCGTAAGGAGAGTGCAGTCCCCTGGTCAAGACGACAGAAAAGGGCTGGAGAGATGGCTTAGCGGCTAAGGTGCTTGCCTACAAGGCCAAAGGACACAGGTTCAATTCTCCAGGACCCACGTAAGCCAGATGCGCAAGGTGGCACATGCCTCTGGAGTTCATTTGCAGTGGCTGAAAGCCCTAGTGTCCCCATCCTCTCTCTCTCTTTTATCTGTCTCTCTCTCTCTCAAATAAATAAATAAAATGAATACAATTTAATTTTTTTTTAAATGACAGAAAAGATCCCAGAAGGTTATGTGGTTACAGACACGACTCTAGTTATGCCAAGGGTGGCTGAGTCTGTACTGAAACGTGTGCAGACTTTCTTCTCGTCCTGGTCCTCTAGACAATATACTCCGGCAGCTCTTTCCTTAGTATTTTCATCGTATTCTGCACTATAGTCCTTTCACTCACCCTGCGCAAACCTGCAAGTCACGAGCAGACGGGGAAGGAATGTGGAGGAAAGGCAGAGACAGGCTTGAGGGGTTTACCATTTACCACTGAGACCAAGAAGTGACAGAGAGAGAGGGCCGCAGCCCCGAAGGCCACTGGGCAGGCAGGTGACGGGACACGAGCAAAGAACTCTACAGAAAGTGCTTGTGAAACAGCTAGATGAGACGGGAAAGGTTCACTCCCAGTCCACTCTGGTCATGACAAGGCCCTATCATCTCCCCAAGTGCCCTGCCTGGCACATAACCACTCTTGCCCCATGCCAGCCTGAGCTGGCTCCCAGGACGGCGAGGAAGCCAGGAGCTGCTGCCAGCAGGGCTGACCGGCTCGCTGATTCCCAGTCTGAACAGCGCTGCTTTCAGAGGAGGCTGGCAGCCACTTCCACAGGCACGAGGCCGAGGCAGGGGGCCCGGGGGGCGGGGGGGGGAGGGACGTGGGCCTCTACTGCCTGGTATCAGCCTAGTCCATCTGGGCATGAGACTAGACGGTCAGTTCCTGAGACACTTTCCAGAAGGCCTCTGGAGAAACTTACACTTACAACTCTGATGCCTCGGGGTGTACGGCCAGTTGTGGGCTGTTCCCAGTCACGCAACACCCACGGTGGCCCTCTCGGGCTGGGACACAGCACTGGCACATCATTCTCCTGCACTGGGAGACGACACTGCATGAAGCAACACCTCAGGAAGACGATGAAGACCACAGGTAGCCAACAGGCCCATTCCACCCCATTCGGCACAAGGATCTTTCTGGGAGCTGCTCGCCAGCCCAGAGAGGCAGCAGAATTTCCTGATTCCCAGAGAAGCCCCACAGAGGACAAAGGACCCATGAGTGGCAAGGGGCTTGGCACAAGCAAGGGTGCCAGGGGGCCCCACACAGGCCTGCCTGACTAGGAGCCCCAAGTACCTTTCCTCTACATCTTGTCATCTCGTCTCCTAAGTCTGTAGTTGACCAAAAGATCCCAAGTTTGTCTCATTCAATTGCTGAAATGCCGTGTTGAGGCAGAGAACAAGGCATGCATTATCAGTGAGGGGAGCACTGGCAGCTAAGGATGGGACAGAGCTGGGCTGGAGGGATGGCTTAGCGGTTAAGGCGTTTGCCTACAAAGCCAAAGGACCCAGGTTCGATTCCCGAGGACCCACATTAGCCAGATGCACAAGGGGGCACACGTGTCTAGAGTTCATTTGCAGTGGCTGGAGGCCCTAGTGTGCCCATTCTCTCTCTCTCCCTCTTTTTCTGTCAAATAAATAAATTTTTAAAAATCACACAGAGCTGCTACTCCAGGTGCACGTTTGGGATGTGGCTTAGAAAGGGGGTGTGGCTCGGGAAGAGATACATAGTTCTGCTAGACTGCATGAAGATAAGGAAAGACAGGCAGGACACAGAGATGATCTGACCCAAAGGACCAGGAGACAGAAGCATGAGGGACCGTGGGAGTGATAACCGGGTGGACAGGAGGGCTGATGGCAGCCATGTAATACAACAGGGGAAGCACAGGGACAAGGGAGGAGCTGGAGAGATGGCGTAGGGGTCAAAGCACTTTCCTGGGAAGTCTGAGGACCCAGGTTTGATTCCCCAGTGACCATGTAAGCCGGATGTACAAGGTGGCGCATGTATCTGGAGCTCATGTGTAGTGGCTAGAGGCCCTGACATGCCCATTATCTCTCTCTCTCAAATAAATAATAAACAATTTTTTTTTAAAAAAGAGACAAGGGGGCTGGAGGGATGGCTTAGCGGTTAAGATGCTTGCATGCAAAACCTAAGGACCCACATTCTACTGTCCATGTCCCATGTAAGCTAGACACACAAGGTGACACAAGCATGCAAGGTTGCACATGTGTATAAGGTGGCACACACGTCTGGAGTTTGATTACAGTGGCTGGAGACCCTGGTGCACCAATTCTCTCTCACTTGCTCTCGCATTAAAAAAAAAAAAAAAAAAAAAGGCCAGTCTGTTGGGCTTGCCTCAGAAAGAAAGAAAGGAAGGAAGGAAGGAAGGAAGGAAGACAGAACGAACGAAAGAGGACAAAGCCGGGTGTGGTGGTGCACACCTGTAATCCCGGCACTCGGGAGGCAGAGGTAGGAGGATCGCCGTGAGTTCGAGGCCACCCTGAGACTACATAGTGAATTCCAGGTCAGCCTGGGCTAGAGTGAGACCCTGCCTCAAAAAACCAGAAAGAAGGGCTGGAGAGATGGGTACTGGGGAATTGAACCTGGGTCACTAGGCATTGTAGACAAGTGCCTTAACCACTGAACCATCTCTCCAACCCATGGGCTCTTTTCTCTCAAAACATTTTCAGCCGGGTGTGGTGGCGCACGCCTTTAATCCCAGCACTTGGGAGGCAGAGGTAGGAGGATCGCCATGAGTTCGAGGCCACCCTGAGACTACAGAGTGATTTCCAGGTCAGCCTGAGCTAGAGTGAGACCCTACCTCGAAAAAGCAAAAAAAAAAAAAAAAAAAAAAAAAAAAAACACTTTCAAGGGAGGGTTGGTTGAACCAGAGTATGCAGACCTCAAGGGTGTAGAGAACCTACAATGTAACAATGTGAGAGTCCGCAAGGAGGGAAGAGAGGACTCCGTGCTCCCCTCTCTTAGCTTCTCCCCCTATCAGAACCCGGTAGAAGCTGGAGAAATGGCTTAGCGGTTAAGGTGCTTGCCTGCAAAGCCTAAGGACCCAGGTCTGATTCTCCAGGTCCCATGTAAGCCAGATGCACAAGGCAGCACACGCATCTAGAGTTCATTTGCAGTGGCTGGAGGCCCTGGCGTGCCTATTCTTTCACTCATTCTCTCCCCCCCCCATCCCCTCTGTCTTTAATAAATAAATTTAAAAAAAACACAGCAGAATCTAAATAATAGCAGTCTACTGGATCTACCTGAAGCAAAGAGAAATGTCTCTCACTCCCCAACCCCAAACAAAACACCTGGCCATTTCCCCATTTCTTTTTCCCTTAGCAGAGGTTCACCCAGCAAAACCTAAAAATGCGAATGAATGTGTGGATGTGAAAGAGGAGCAGTCAAGGGTCAACCCAGGACTCAGATCCTCCCTCCGTGTTTGAAAGCAGATGGTGTCCTAGGCCTGAAGGGGGCGAGGGGTGGACCATCAAAGTGAGTAAAAGGACTTTAATAAGAGAGGCTGAGCTTAGGAGCCAGTGCCCCACACCCTGAATGATAACCAGGACCCCACTGCAGCCCAAGCTCTCTCCATGGTCACAATGGCCTTGGGAACCTGCTGTGAGTTGGGAAGAGTGACTCATGGTGGCTGGAGGAATTTGCTGGCTCAGGAAGCACCAGCCATGAGTCAGCGAAAGTTCTGGCTCTGGCATTGCTCTGAGCCACTGCCATGAGCTCTTAGCCTGGCTAGTTCCCACCCCTGTGGCAGTCAACTAAATGGGACAGCTACATTCGACTCCACAGATGGAGGGGGTATCAGCTTTGGGGGTAGAAACCTCACTTGAAAAAAAAAGAGGGGGTGGAGCTGGAGGAATGGTTTAGCAGCTAAGGCACTTGACTGCAAGCCAAAGGACCCAGGTTCAATTCCCCAGGACCCACATAAGCCAGATGCACAAGGTGTTCGTTTGCAGTGGCTGAAGGCCCTGGCATGGCCACTCCCCTCAAATAAATAAAATTAAAAAATTAAGAAAAGTGTCTCAACAATGAAGCCCTGGCTGGCCTTGAACTTACTATGTAGTCCTGGCTGGCTCCAAACTCAAGATCTCCTGCCTCAGCCTCCCAAGTACTGGGATTACAGATCTGCCCACTAGAGACCTCAGTTTGAAGGGAGGACTTCCCACGCGCGAGGCTCAACTACAAAGCCACAGTTTACTTAACAGTGTTGTTTCAGGGACTGAACATGACAATCTCCAGAGCTGCTATTGTGTCACTCTCGCTTCTCATCTGTGTAAGGCCCAAACCGGGCAGGCTTCTCTTAGCCATCCTATCACAGCCTTTCGTTGAGTTCTTAACCAGCTAACTAATTAAAGACAAAACTAGCAAATCCCAAAGACAGACTACAACTGAAACGGTCAGTGGCCTAGGATCCGGAGAGAAAAGGATGGCTGGAAGGGTGGGAGGAATTCTAACCCCAGGAAAGGGTGGCAGTGGCCTTGAGGGAGTGGGGAACAGGAAGCTGTGGAGGCCTGGAGGGCCCCAGCAAGCTCCTCTCTCAGTTCCCTTGGCCTCCAGACAGCATCCAGACTCCCCTGACCCTCCTCCTCCACGGAGGCTCACAGCAGTCCATTACTGCCCCCACGAGTCTATGTCTCAAGCCTGGGAACCCCCGTCCTGGGCCCAGACACACCCAAGACCCAGGGCAGAGAAGCCAATTTGTCCTTTTGTCTCGGTGCAATGGGCAGCTCTGATTTCTTCAGGCGAGCACTTCCCTACCCACATGAGACACACACACACACACACACACGCACGCACACGCACACACACACACACACACACACACACACACACGGGAACTTCAAAGATCACGGCGAAGCACCCCAGCAGGCACGTTTAGGCAGGAGAAGGCTGCCTTGCTCTCAGCGAGATGTTGACCCCAATTTCGGGAGTCCTTACTTCCTTTTTCTAATTGCTGTTCTTCTGCCTCCAAAGATAAAAGCAGCCTTTTGTTTTCACACAGTGATTATCCCCCAAAAGAGTGTCTATTATGTTTACATTTGGAAGTCAGACTTCAAGCCCGGTCCCTTGGTACAAATGAGTGCGTTACGTAACGAAGTGTCAAAGCACCACCCGACAAGCAGCCAGCAGGAAGGAGGCAGCCTGGATGTTTGGCGAAGAACGAACGAAATGACCGCGTGTCTGTCCACTGTGAGTACAGGGACTAAGGACTACATCTTGGAAGGATGTTTCCCACAGCTACAGACCAAGCACTTAAGAAACCCACCTTGAATTGACTGACCAACTTAGGAGGCTGCATATGTGCTGACATCCAAAAGGCAATTTAAGGCCAGGGCGTGGTGGCGCACGCCTTTAATCCCAGCACTCAAGACGGCCGAGGTAGGAGGATCGCCCTGAGTTCAAGGCCACCCTGAGACTATGCAGTCAGCCTGGGCTAGAATGAGACCCTAGCTCAAAAAAAAATTTTTTTTAATTTAGGGCTAGAGAGATGGACTTAGTGGTTAAAGCACTTGCCTGCGAAGCCTAAGGACCTAGGTTCGATTCCCCAGTACCCACATAAGCCAGATGCACAAGGGGGCGCACACATCTGGAGTTCATTTGCAGTGGCTGGAGACCCTGGTGTGCCTATTCTCTCTCTCTCTCTCTCAAGTAAATAAATAAATAAATAAATTTTTTTAAAAAAGAAAAGAAAAAAGATCAAAGGCATCACGAGAAAACACTGAAATAAAAATTCATATAAAAAAGTAAAGAGGGCTGGAGAGCCGGCTTAGCGGTTAAGTGCTTGCCTGTGAAGCCTAAGGACCCCAGTTCGAGGCTCGATTCCCCAGGACCCACGTTAGCCAGATGCACGAGGGGGCGCACGTGTCTGGAGTTCATTCGCAGTGGCTGGAAGCCCTGGCGCTCCCATTCTCTCTATCTCTCTCTCTCTCTCTCTCAAATAAATAAATAAAGATGAACCAAAAAAAAATTTTTTTTAAAGTAAAAACATATAACAATTTTTTGTTTGTTTTGTTTTGTTTTTCGAGGATGAGTCTCGTTCTAGCTGACTGACCTGGAATTCACTATGTAGTTTCAGGATGGCCTTGAACTCACAGAGATCCTCCTACCTCTGCAGCCCAGAGTGCTGGGATTAAAGGCATGCACCACCATGCCTGGATGATAATTTTTTTTAACCAGTGCAATATTTTTTTTTTTCGAGGCAGGGAATATCAGTGCACTCTTATTAAAGGTTTTTCCTTTGAGGTGGCCGCAAAAGTATTTCTTACCTCTTGAAAGAAAGACTTCATGATAAAACCAAAAAACCCGCTTACCTGAGGTTTAACTTTCGATCTTCATCGCTACCAGCCTCCAACTGCAAAGAAAGAAAGAGAAGGTCACCCCATAGACACCACCGGGAGCAGCCAGCCTCTGAGAGCAGGCTCCTGCTCACCACCCGGGTGTCTGGAAAACATTAAGATGTCCAGGAAACCTGGCTAGTTCTACACGGCCCTGCCCTTTCCTCACCAACCTGATGTGCTGTTTCTCTGAGTCACTCCCCGAGGAGTTTTCAGGTTTCCAAGAGCTTATCGTCACTGCCACAGCTTAGTGGCAGAGGTGACTGAGCCAAGGATTTCCTATCTGCTCTTGTTACCCCGCTGCCTTCCTTTTGCCCTCATCTCTCAATTTTTCGGGCTTGCTCTGGATCCCACCCCATTTTTGCTTTTAAAAAAAAAAAAGTTTTTAATTTATTTTATTTGAGAGAGAACGGGGAGCGCCAGGGCCTTAAGCCGCTGCAAACTAACTCCAGAAGCACGTGCCACCTTGTGTCCTGGGGAAATCGAACCTGGGTCCTTTGGCTTTTGCAGGCAAGCGCCTTAACCACTAAACCAGCCCCCATTTCTTTTTGCTCTTAAGGGAAGAGGGATGTGTGTTAAAGCCATTCATTTCCTCTGTCAAGCCAGGCAATAGCTGAGCCTGAAGAACACCACTTAAAAAACCTACTCTAGAGCCAGGCGTGGTGGCACACACCTTTAATCCCAGCACTAGAGAGGCAGAGGTAGGAGGATCGCCATGATTTCAAGGCCACCCTGAGACTACATAGCGATTTCCAGGTCAGCCTGGGTTTGGGGGGGAAAAAAAAAAAGCCTAGTCTAAACTGGGCATAATGGTTCACACCTTTAATCCCAGTACCTGGGAAGCAGAGGTAGGAGGATCGCTGTGAATTTGAGGCCACTCTGAGACTACACAGTGACAGGGAATGGGCCCAGAGCTAAAGTAGGGAGAGACCTGGGTCGCGAGGTCAGCCTGAAATAGAGTGCGACCCTACCTTCAGGGGGAAAAAAAAACCCCACTCGAAGCCAGTGTGGAAGCCAGTGTGGTGCATGCCTTTAATCCCAGCACTCAGGAGGCAGATGCAGAGGCAGGAGGATCGCTGTGAGTTTAAAGCCAGCCTGAGGCTACATAGTGAGTTCCAGGTCAGCCTGGGCTGGAGTGAGCCCCTACCTCGACAAACTAAAAAAAAAAAAAAAAAAAAAAATCCCACTCCAAAGCTGGGCTACATAGCTTGGCTACTAAGGAAACTGAGGCAGGAGGACTTTTAGAGTAAGCCTGATTCAAAAGGGCGGGGGGAGGGCAGGGATGGAGCTGAAATGGTGGCGTGCTTGCCTAGCACACAAAGCCCTGGGTTCTCTACTGAGTACCACATAATAGAGCATGGTGGCACATGCCTACAGTCCCAAGAGGTAGTTGAATCAGCAGTTCAAAGTCTCTTTCAGTGACAGAATGAGAAACCCTGTCATCTCAAAAAATACAATAACAACAGCAAAAAAAGGGGGGGCTGGAGATGGTTCAGTGGATAAGGCACTTGTCTGCAAAGCCTAAGAACCCAGGGTCAATTCCCCAGTACCCACATAAAGCCAGATGCACAAAGTGGCTTGAGCACCCATTCTCTCTCTCTCTCTCTCTCTCTGCTTGCAAATAAGTAAATAAGGGCTGAAGAGATGGCTTAGTGGTTGAGGCACTTGCATGTGAAGCCTAAGGACCCAGGTTCCTTTCTCCAATACCCACGTAAGCCAGATGCACAAGGGGGTGCATGAGTCTGGAGTTCGTTTGCAGTAGCTAGAAGCCCTGTCACACCCATTCTTTCTCTGTCTCTGCTTCTTTCTCTCTCTCTCTCTCTCTCTCTCTCTCTCGAATGAATAAATAAATGAAATATCTAAAATAAATAAAAGGAGAGAGATCTATCCTGACAAGTCTTTGACCATGCAAGCTAGCCAGGAATCGAGCTGTCTGCTTGTAGGTCTCCAAAGCGCTCTCGCTGCTTCCCAGAAAGACTTAAATGTTTAATACAAAATGTTCTAGGCTATTGGTTTATTGATATAAGTCAACGGATTTTTAATAGTTTCTCAAAGCTAAAGGCCAAGAGGTTGACCTCTACAAGTAACTATGACTTAAGCCCCATCACTTTTCCCCCCTTCTTGAGGGAACGGCGCGAATGAGAAGAGAACCTGCACACCCAAACAGCACTGCACCAGGGGACTTGGCATCTTATTTTATTACACAGAGGCGCCCACTGAATGGAAAACGATCCCTGCGTCAGCGTGATGGCCAGGAGAGATGCAGGGCTTGAACGGGGGTAGAAAGGAGGCAGAAGCCAAGGGTGACAGGAATGGACCTAGAGCTAAAGTAAGAGAGAAACCTGGGTCGTGAGGGACATGCACCAGGAAGTGGTAACTTCAGCCACCAATGAATATACCGCGAGCCTCTGGAGGAGTCCCTGCGCTCTATGAAGGAATATCTGCTATAGAATTATGGGGAGGCATACACAGGGAGCGAGCCACGCTCGCTACCACACCTGGAGATGGGGGGGGACCCCGGGGAAGGTTCTGCAGGTCACAGGCCAAGCAAGCACAGCCCACAGCAGCATCAACATTCGCAGACAAGGGGACAAGTCTACCTCTCGACCACGGACATCTGCAGAGGGTGCTCCTGAAATCTAGCGTGTGCAGGACAGGATGCTGCTAAAACATCCCAAAATGTAGACAGCAAGAGAAAATGCTCTGCAGCCCCAAGGCAGAGAAATTGCTGGTCCCACCCCAAAGCGCCTGGAGAGGTGCCCATGAAAATTAGTCACCTTGAACATTCAGTCAAAAATAACATTGTTCCAATGCACTCCTGAAAACCATCCCATGTTATCTATTCCTCCGCTCCAAGCTCTCACAAAGGAACTCGGATAAGGGGAAATGACAGACATGAGATAATTAAAGAGTGAGAAAGGAAGAAAAAAAACAAAACAAAACAAAAGGACAAAATTACGAGACAAGAGAGTTGCTTTTAGGGCCAAGAGCTGTTATTTCCCTGTTTCCCACACCTCCCTCAAAGCCAGCGTGGCCTGTGTCAGACAAGGGATCCGCGGCCCTGACTCATCCAAGGAGCTGTGTTTTGATGAGTGCTGGAGTGATCTGAGGAAACAGACTTCACAAGCACTCAGTTCTCCGGCACCCTCTGGGGTTCTCCAGTGAAAAGTCATGTCAGGTCAGAGATGTCAACGAAGGGCCTTGAGAAGAAACCCTCTCGTTTCAGACGAGCTGAGGCACAGAGAGGGCAGAGCAGCGTCACAGCCAAGCTGGACCCAGGGACCCAGGTCTCGGGACTCCAAGGACAACACCTGTGCTCTGCGCCCTGCCTTGCTTCAGGCCTCAACAGATCTGGAAGGCACCCTTGCCTTCCCAGCAGTATCCCAGCCTCTGTTCCCTCACGGTCGACAAAAATATGTAGATGTACTAAAGTCAAAGAAAAGATGCCCACGTTTCGTTCTGATTGGGTCATTCACATGAAGGAGATAAGAGGTAGGAAGACTGCTGTGAGTTTGAGGTCACCCTAAGATTCACACAGTGAATTCCAGCTCAGTCTGGGCTAGCGGGAAACCCTACCTTGAACACACACACACACAAAATTGGCTGGGCATGGTGGCGGCATGCCTTTAATCCCAGCACTCAGGAGGCAGAAGTAAGAGGATCGTAATGAGTTCAAGGCCACCCTGAGACTATATAGTGAATTCCAGGTCAGCCTGGGCTGGAATGAGATCCTACCTCAAAAAAAAAAAAAAAAAAAAGGCGGGGGGAGGGCTGGAGAGATGGCTTAGCAGTTAAGGCGCTTTCCTACAAAGCCAAAGGACCCAGGTTTGATTCCCCAGGACCCACATATGCCAGACGCACAGGGTGGAGCAAGTATCTGGAGTTTGTTTGCAGTGGCTGAACGCCCTGGCCTGCCCATTCTCTCTCTGTCTAAATAAATAAATAAAAATAAAATAAAATATTTTTTTTTTAAAAATGGACTGGAGAGATGGCTTAGCAATTAAGGCACTTGCCTACAAAGCCAAAGGACCCAGGTTCGATTTCCCAGGACCCATGTAAGCCAGATACACATGGTGGTGCATGCATCTGGAGTTCATTTGCAGTGGCTAGAGGCCGTGGTGCACTCTCCCTAAATAAATAAATAAATACATAAAAATAACATATTTTAAAAAAAAAACTAGCCAGGCATCATGACACACACCTTTAATCCCAGCACTCAGGAGGCAAAGGTAGGAGGATCACTGTGAGTTCCAGGCCAGCCTGAGACTACATCATCAATTCCAGGTCAGCCTGGGCTAGAGCAAGACCCTACCTCAAGAAATGAAAAAGAAAGAAGAGAGAGAGAGAGAGAAGAAGAAAGAAGAAAGAAAGAAGAGAGAGAAAGAAAGAGAGAGAAGAAATAAATTCAGGTCTGTTTCCTAAAGCCACACTCATCCCTTAGCTCCATACTTTTTTAAGAAGCACGAGATAAATGAGTGCTTGCCCCTGGGATGATGTAGGACAGAGGTAGGAGGGAAGGACCGGCTGCTGTCCTCTAACTTCTCACAAGTAGCAATGGCCCACTGAAGTTCTTCAGTCTCTCATCAGTGTGCAGGGAGGAGACTAGAACCTTCCGCTCTGGATGAGATAATGCCTTCTAGGCCTCTCCCTCGGACCGCAGGGGCCCTGGAGGGTTAACCTCACAGCCACTCTGCAGAAGTCCCTGCCCTTGCCAGCCAGAAAAAAAATGAGACTGGAAAAAGCACCTTCTGGGTGTCACACAGACACACACAACCCTTTCCCCTTTAACAGTCAACTTCCTGCCCCCACAAACGGGGAGGGGAGAAGACACAGGGTCCAGATGCTGCCAGGCAACTTCCTGGGCCTGCAAAGCTACTCAGAACCATGGGGGGAGGAGGGGGGACGACTCCTGTAGCTAGCTGTTCCTGTCTTCCAGCGATGGATGGAGATGTTGACAGTGGTCGTAGCTAAGCTAACCAAGACAGGGGTGGGAGAGACCGCCCCAAGGCCTGTGCTCCGGGCCCCAGGGTAGGCCAGTCCCCCGGATCCTGCCGGCCTCGAGGGTGCCAGTTTCCCCATCTAAGCCCAAATGCACCGGGTCACCCACAGGCCAGCACACCCTTAGGCGTCCAATGCACCCAACCCCTGCAGCCAGCGAACTCAGAAAGGGGCCAGGGGCTGAACAAGACGGGTGCCCAATTAACACACAGCCCGGAATGATACCATGGAAGAAAAAAAGAAAAAACGAAAACCAAACAAAATCCAGTCTCCAGCCAGACACAGACGAGCCACTCAGCCACCCAGAGCGGGAGCATGCTCAGTCCCTTGTCACCCAGAGACTCGGGCATCCCCAAAAGGCAGACAGACACACCTACAGCCTGGGACTCCCAGAAGCACGCGTGCATCGGGGAGACAAATCTCACACCTTCGCAGGGTCACCCCCCCTGGGGGTGTGGGTGGGGAGGTGGGACGTCAATCACACCAGACACACAGTCCCCCCGCCCCCAAGTCACACACGGCCAAAGGCAGCCAGGATCATCCCCCCCCTCCACTCCCCCGGGGCCTAAGCCTGCAAACCCACCGGGAATCGGGGATCCCCCCTCCCGACTACACGGATCTCTGCAGATCACGCACACACACACACACCCATCAACACACACGCACACGCACCCGGGACCCACCTCGCTGTTACTGGCCGAGGAGGAGGCGGCGCTGGGCGTGGGCGAGCGCTGCAGGGTCACCAAGGCCATCGCTGCGGGCGCGGGGCGTGGGCGCCGCCGCCGCCGAGGCCTCGAGCTACCGCCGCCGCCGCCGGGCCGGGCCGGGCCCGGGGCCTCCAGGAGCCGCGCGCCGCGGGCGGCCCCCGGGCCCGCCCCTCGCCCTCAGCATCCGCCCCGCCGCCCCCGCCTCCCCGCCTGCGCGCCCCGTTTGCTGCGGGGGAGGGGGGAGGGGACGGGAGGGGAGGGGACGGCGCGCGCATGCGCGGCCCCGGGCACCCGCGGGGAGGTCCCTGCTGACCCCGTGCGCGCCCCGGCCTCCCCGCGGGGTCCCCTGCTGCGTCCCTCCCGCCCCGGCTGGCTGCTGCGAGCACTTCCGCCTCCGGAGGTAGAAGTGGATGGAGGGGGGGAATGGGGTGTGTGAATGAGGGGGGGGGCCCCCGTGGAGGGGTGATGTGGGGGCGGGGGAGGTCAGCTCTCGCTTAGCAGCTCGCGATGGGGAAACTGAGGCTTTGGGCCTGCAGATGAAGAGACCCGGAAATAAAGATTCGATCTCACACGCGTCCTTGCTTTCTGAACTCTAGCCAGACCTTGCAGAGATTCATTCTTTTTCTTTTTTTTTTTTTAATTTATTTTTATTTATTTATTAGGGACAGAGAGAGGGAGAGAGAATGGGTGCGCCAGGGCCTCCAGCCACTGCAAAGGAACTCCAGATGCATGCACCACCTTGTGCATCTGGCTTACGTGGGACCTGAAGAAGCAAACCTGGGTCCTTTGGCTTTGCAGGCAAATGCCTTAATCAGGCAAGTTCCTTAACCACTAAGTCATCTCTCCAGCCCCGAGATTCATTCTTTCATTTGGGAATGGTATTATAAGCCCCCTACTAAAAAGTACCAAGCAACGGGTATACAAAAGCGAGCCAAATAGGGCTGGAGGAATGGCTTAGTGGTTAAGGCATTTGCCTGCAAAGCAAAAGGACCCAGGTTCAATTCCCCAGGACCCACATTAGCCTGATGCACAAGGGGACGCATGCATCTGGAGTTCGTTTGCAGTGGCTGGAGGCCCTGGCACACCCATTCTCTCTCTCTCTCCCCCTCTTTCTCTGTCAAATAAATAAATAAATATTTTTTTTAAAAAAAAAGCGAGCCAAATAAATTTAGGCCTGCTGAACCCAGCGTGGTGGCGCACACTTTTAATCCCAGTACTTGGGAGGCAGAGGTAGGAGAATCACCATGAGTTCAAGGCCACCCTGAGACTACATAGTGAATTCCAGGTCAGCCTGGGCTAGGGTGAAACCCTACCTTGAAAAAAAAAAAAATTTAGGCCTGCCTTGGTGGTGGGATGGGGGAGTGATTGACAGAGAGGCTCATCCAATTATGAAACACAACTTGAGGTGTATTTTGAGAGAGAGGCAGATAGACAGAGAGAGAGAGAATAGGCCCACTAGGGTCTCTAGCCACTGCAAACGAACTCCAGACGTATACCCCACCTTGTGCATCTGGTTTACATGGCTACTGGGGAATTGAACCCGAGTCCTTAGGCTTCTAAGGCAAGTGCCTTAACTGCTAAGTCATCTCTAACCTAATCTTTTCTATGAAACCTACCTAGCCCCTTGAGGTCAGGGAAGACAGAATTGCTTGGAGGCCTGATCTGTGAGCGGAATTAACAGGTAAAGGGAGAGACGGAGCCCTAGGCCTGAGAACTGGCCAGGGTGCAGGCTGGAGAACAGGAAAAAGGTTGTCAACCCAAGGCCTGGACCCACGGAGGGGAAGAGGGAGAAATGAGTGAGTCAGGTGGGCTCTGAGAAGATTGTTCATAGATCTCAGTGGGATGAAGGGTAGAGGGAGAGTGCCTTGGGGTACTGCTGCATTCCTGTGGAGAAGTAACTAGGAAGGGGTACCAGAGCAACAGGGTGGTGCTGGATGACTTGTAACAGAAAGCTTTACTTTCCCCCAGACCCCTTCACACTGCTTTGTGGTGCCGTCCCAAGCACAGGCCCCCAATCCTGTGCCCCCCCCTCACCCCTCCATCCTGGGTTTAACAAAAGGTTCCATCATCCATCTGGACGCCCAACCAGGAACCATGAAGCCTTCTCCCTACCTCCTAGGGCTGTGACATCCGTCCTAATCCTCCAAGGGGAGGTTTCTCGTGGGGGATGTTACAGCCCTATGGGTGAATATTGGGGGTGGGAGCAGCACCCGCGAATGTTTTTGGTTGTCTAACCAATAAGATGGGAGCTTCCGGCACTTGGAGGACAGGACCACGGACACTAGAGGCTGCCATACACCTCCCCCCGAAAAAAGGTCCCGGCAGAGTAGAGGTCCTGATTCCTGACACTTACTAGGTGAAAATCCACGTATAATTATCTGAAGGTAGAATCCATCTCCACTTGCTATGGAGACTACAGAAGCCGACTGAGCTGACTGCCACATCTCGCTTCTGTAAATCCCAGCTACTCTGTTTACCCCTCTCCACTGCTATAAACACTATAAAATAAAAACAGCGGGGCTGGAGAGGCCTAAGTGAGGTCAGGGGAAGAGATTGAGTAAAGGAAGGGTGGCTGGGAAGGGTTAATCAAAATCTAAGAGGGTATGAATAAGGCAAATGGAAACCTACTTTTTTTGGACAATGGTGCACCCAAAAGCCATAGATTGTTACTAGAAAAATTTCAGTGCCAGGGATGGGAAACCCTCCAGTCAGTTGTTGGCCAGGGAGGTCCCTGAGCCCCCAAAACATTACAGGCCATTGCCAAGGCTCTTGGTTTCCCACCAGGAATAGATGGTAAGACCCTATTGCTGAAGACTCCACATACTTGGGCTGCAAGGTCACTGAGAAATCCTGGTGGAGCTGAGCTGAAAACCTCCTCCCTGTAGACCAGCTGACAGAAAGCTGGAAGAAGCTGGAGTTCAGTTAGCAGTGGCTAGAGGCCCTGGCACGCCCATTCTTACTCTCCTTCTTTCTCTCCTCTCTCTGTGCCTCAAATAAATAATAAAATAAATAAATAAATCTTGCCGGACGTGGTGGCGTACGCCTTTAATCCCAGCACTCGGGAGGCAGAGGTAGAAGGATTGCCATGAGCTTAAGACCACCCTGAGACTACATAGTGAATTCCAGGTCAGCCTGAGCTAGAGTAAAACCCTACCTCGAAAAACCAAAAAAATAAAAATAAAAAATAAAAATAAAAAGGGGGGGCACTCAGCCAGGTATCACATCATGTCAACAACAATAGGAAGGAAGTAGTCTGAGCTGACTTGAACACCCAGTGGTCTGGACAAATAAACTTCAAGGTCCGCTCCGCCCCCCATGACACACTTCTTCCAATCAGGATCCACTTAACAATGCCTACCAATTACCATTGGACCATCTGAGGGCCCAAGTATTCAAACCACATGAGACTATGGGAGATTTTTCATTCAAACCACCACACTGGAGGAAGCAGGTTAAGTAGAGGCCAACCTCTGAATGCTGTGTTTTACCCCTTGTTTCTGAAGAGCTAATGTGTCAGGAAAGGACTGGACAAACTGACCCCCCCATGAAGGCCACCTGGAAGGTCCTTAGTACCTTACCTGATAAGAAAAAGACCCCTGCCCTGAAACCATAGAAAGGGCAGACCTAATCACAGAGATAAGCAGACCTACTGGGCAGAATGCCCTATCCCTTGCCCCATAAAAGCTTCAGCCCAGCGGTGCCTGGTCACACAGCCTCCATTCCAGCCGAGAGGCCCTTGCACTTCACTGTTCTTATAAAGAACTGGGCTGGAGAGATGGCTTAGTGGTTAAGGCACATGCCTGTGAAGCCTGTGGACCCAGGTTCGATTCCACGGTACCTATGTAAACCAGGTGTACATCATGGCACACGCATCTGGAGTTCATTTGCAGTGGCCAGAGGCCCTGGCATGCCCATTTTGTTCCTGCCTCAAATAATTTTTTTTTAATTTAAAAAAAGAACAGTTTTATCTGAGGCCAGTCTGAGACTACAGAGTGAATTTCAGGTCAGCCTGGACTAAAGTGAGATCCTACCTCAAAAAAAAAAAAGCCGGCCGTGGTGGCGTATGCCTTTAATCCCAGCACTGGGGAGGCAGAGGTAGGAGGATCGCCATGAGTTCAATGACTACATGGTGAATTCCAGGTCAGCCTGAGCTAGAGCTATAAGGTCCGGGAGTGACCGAGACCACGCAGACCACTCTGAGGCAAAGATGAAAGCTTTTATTTGGGAAAAACATGAGCTGTCAGGACTGACCCTCAAAAGCGGAGCACAGCCAACTTGAAATTCCAGATAGTGCACTATATAGGGCTCTTCAGTTGGGGGAAGGTGAGGAAGGGAAAAGTTAAAAAAAAAAAAATAAGTTTCTTTAGGGAAGATGTAAGATAGCCAGGGTGTGACACCAGAACAGTGACCACAAGATAAGAGGGCAGGAAATGATGACCTGGGGGGAGGCGCTGTTAGGCAAGGAAGGGATAAGGGCTGGGTGGTTCCTTGAGGAATGTGGATGACCCACTTCCTTATGTCTCTGCCACCACATGGTGTCTCCATTTTGGGAGGCTGTCCCAACCGAAAAAGAGCGAGACCCTACCTCGAAAAACCAAAAAAAGGAAAGAAAAAGAAAACTGTCAACTTGAATATAAAATCTAAGTCCTTGTTCAAAAAAAAAAAATTGTCGGGCTAGAGAGATGGCTTAGCGGTTAAGCGCTTGCCTGTGAAGCCTAAGGACCCCGGTTCGAGGCTCGATTCCCCAGGACCCACGTTAGCCAGATGCACAAGGGGGCGCACACATCTGGAGTTCGTTCTCAGTGGCTGGAGGCCCTGGCGCGCCCATTCTCTCTCTCTATCTGCCTCTTTCTCTCTGTCTGTCGCTCTCAAATAAATTTTTTAAAAAATGTCACTGATGAGGTCAGTTTTTCTTTCTTTTATCTTTACGTCGCCCCAGTGAACAGTTTCCAGCCTGCTCTGAGGTCCATGCCATGTGATGAAGAGCCACTCACCAAGCATGCCCACCAACGCAGAGAGAGAGGCTTCACCAAGCCTGTTCAGCCATGATGGACTGTAGCCTGTAAAACTGTGAGCCAAAATAACCCTTTCCTCCCTTAGTTGCATTTTGTCACAACCACCCAAAAAAGCAACGAATAAAATGCGTGGAGACATTAAGAGACGGCTGGACCTTTAAGAGGCTGGGCATAGTGTGAGGAAGTGAGGTCATTGGGAGCTCTGTCCTTAGAAGGATTAGTTCTAGGGGCTAGAGCAGGGCACAAGAACAGGATGGCTGACTGAGGTTGAGTGCCTCCTTAACTTTGTAAACAGATTGCGCCCCTCTGGATGATAGCCTTGAAAGTGAACCTGTCATCTGTCCGTCTATCTATCTATCTGATTTTGGTTTTTCCTGGCAGGGTCTCACTCTAGCCCAGGCTGACCTGGAATGATGGCGTTGAACTCATAGCCATCCTCCTACCTCTGCTTCCCGAGTGCTGGGATTAAAGGTGTGCGCCACCATGTCTGGCTGTGAATCCATTTCTTTGTATTGTTTTGTTTTTCGAGGTAGGATCTCACTCTAGCTCAGGCGGACCTGGAATTCACTATGTAGTCTCAGGGTGGCCTCGACCTCACGGCAGTCCTCCTAACCTCTGCCTCCCGAGCGCTGGGATTAAAGGCGTGCACCACCATGCCTGGCTCGTGAATCAGTATTTTAAATGTGGGACGGGGAGGTGTCTCAGTGGATTGCGGCTCATGGCTGGAGTTTAAATTCCTAGCACGCGTATACATGCCAGGCAGGTGTGTTGGCCTACCTGCAATCCCAGAGCTGGAGAAGCCCAGACAGGAGATCCTCAAGGCAAACTGACTAGCCAGATTAACCGAATCGATAAACTGTAGGTTCAAGTGAGAGGCCCTACCTCAGGAAATAAGGTAGGGAATGATTGAGGGAAAAAAAAAAAAAAAAATATATATATATATATATATATATATATATACACATATATATATGTATATATATATATATATGAAATAAAAAATTGCATGTCTGTAAATAATAGTTGGTATAGTAAAAAAGTTGTTATTCTATTTTGTTGTGGAAAAATGCTCCCTGGGTTTTTTTTTTTTTTTTTTTTTGAGATAAGGTCTTGCTGTAGCCCAGGCTGACCTGGAACTCATGGTGATCCTCCTACCTCTGCCTCCCGAGTGCTGGGATTAAAGGCGTGCGCCACCACGCCCGATTTGTATTGTTTCTTTGAGGTAGGGTCTCAATCTAACCCAGGATGACCTGGAACTCACTGTGTTGTCCCAGGTTGGCCTCGAACTCACAGTGATCCTCCTGCCTCTGTGTTGTAGCCAGCTCTACACTGCTGGGATAAACTTCCAAACCAGACACAATTTATGAAAGAAACAGGATTTATTTCAATCTTACAGATCCAAGGGCAAGTTTCATCGATGGTGGAAGAAGTTGGCTCATAAATCCAAGCAGAGAGAGACACAACCACACGGCCGACATCACAAGCAAGAGCAAAACAACTGGCAGACAAGGTTAAGGCTCTTGTCTGCGAAGCCTAGGCACCCAGGTTTGACTCTTCAGATCCAAAAGCACAAGGTGATGCAAGCATGCAACATCAAACATGTGCACAAGGGGGCACATGCATCTGGAGTTCAATTGCAGTGGCTGGAGGCCCTGGAGTGCCAGTTCCCTCCCCCCATTTCTCTCTCTCTTACTAAAAACAAAACAAAACAAAAGAGGCTGAAGAGATGGCTTAGCGGTTAAGGCGCTTGCCTGCAAAGCCAAAGGACCTCAGTTCGATTCCCCAGTACCCACGTAAGCCAGATGCACAAGGTGGCGCATGTGTCTGGAGTTTGTTGGCTGGATGCCCTGGTGCGCCCATTCTCTCTCACTCTGCCTCTTTCCCTCTCTCAAATAAATAAATAAATAAATAATAAAATAAAATTAAAAAAAGGCAGTCTGGCAGCCAAACAGCAGGGAGCCCAGGCAGAGCTGACTCTGTATACCTTAGGCTGGAATTCAGATCTGTCCGCAGTGACATGCCCCACTCAGTAGCAGGACTCTGCTCACTAGGGGCAGAGGTTGCACACTGAATTTTTTTTTCAAGGTAGGGTCTTGGGGGCTGGAGAGATGGCTTAGCAGTTAAGGTGCTTGCCTAAACACCTAAGGACCCAGTTTCAACTCCCCAGAACCCACATAAGCCAGATGCACAAAGGTGACGCATGCATCTGGAGTTTGTTTGCAGTAGCTGGAAGCCCTGACGTGCCCATTCTCTCTCTCTCTCTCTCTGCCTCTTTCCCTCTCCCAAATAAATAAATAAAAATAAAATAATAATAATAAAAATAATGTTGAAAAAAAGAAAAAACAAGAGCCGGGCGTGGTGGCACACACCTTTAATCCCAGCACTCTTGAGACTACATAGTGAATTCCAGGTCAGCCTGGGCTAGAGCGAAACCCTGCCTTGAAAAACAAACAAACCAAAAACAGAAAGAAAAAAGAAGGTAGGGTCTCGCTCTAGCCCAGGCTGATCTGAAATCACTATGTAGTCTCAGACTGTGCAAACTGACTTTTAATATAACACCTATGTCTATTGGGGGACACAGATTCAAACTATCACACTCTACCTCGGGTATGCTGGGATCAAAGGCATGCATCACCACGCCTAACTACTCCTAGTTTTTTCCTTTGTATGTTTATGTTAATATTGGGGACATTTCCTCCAATAAAACAGCCCCTTATTACCTGATGGTGGAATTAGCCCTGAGTGATCTTTATAACGTCTGTGTTATATAAGCTGGGAAAAAGTTACTATAACACTTAGAAAAAATAGACAGCGAGTTTCATTTGAGGGAGTAAACGAAAGTTAACTTGTTTCCATGGACATGGTGGCCCACGCCTTTAATCCAGCACCAGGGAGGCAGAGGTAGGAGGATCACCATGAGTTCGAGGCCACCCTGAGACTACATAGTGAATTTCAGGTCAGCCTGGACTAGAGTGAAACCAGACTCAAAAAAGAAAATAGAGGCTGGAGGGATGGCTCAGCAGTTAAGGCGTCATCCTGCAAAGCCAAAGGACCCAGGTTCAATTCTCCAGGACCCACGTTAGCCAGATGCACAAGGTGACGCATGTGTCTGGAGTTCGTTTGCAGTGGCTAGAGGCCGTGGCATGCCCATTCTCTCTCTAATAAATGAATAAAAATAAATAAAAACTTAAAAAATATATTTAAAAAAGAAAACTAGATAAATAAATAAAAGTTAGCTTGTTTCATAACCTCACATTCTTCCTCCCATGCCCTGGGCTCTAACTCCAGTAGAGAATTCTCTTGGATTTTGCCCTGGCTTCTAGAAATTCAGAGTGTTCATCAGCCAGCCAGGAGACAGAGGACTTTCTCCTCCTGTCACTCTGGGCAAGTAAACAGAAATTGCTTCCAATGCTCTGGACCTCCCATTGTGCTGACAGGGAGCTTTGGGCTCATATTGGTGAAGAGGGTTTGGGGTCTACCTGATTCTCCCAGTGAGTCCTGAGCCCTATGCCCCTGGGGGCCTGGGACACATCCTTCCTCTCGCTTTGGGCTTCAGTTTCCCCAACTCTAAAATGATTCAGCCAGGCCAGTGATTCACAACTTTTTCCTTCCTTCCTTCCTTCCTTCCTTCCTTCCTTCCTTCCTTCCTTCCTTCCTTCCTTCCTTCCTTTCTTTCCCTCTCTCTCTCTCTCTCTTTCTCTCTTTCCCTCTCTCCCTCCTTTCTTTCTTTCTTGTTTGCTGTGGTGGTTTGAATAGAATAGATGGCCCCCAATATATTCAGTTGCTTATTTGTAGTTTGCATGTCTAGCCACCTGGCTGGAGGCAAGGTCACTGGGTGGATCTTAAGGTGTGGTGGTGGATTTCAGATAAGCTTCAATAAATCCCTTCCTCCATAACTGTGCCTGGTCTGAAAGTTCATCTCAGCGAACCTGAAGCTGTCTGATACATTTGCTTTTGTTTTTGTTTTTGGTTTATGAAGGTAGGGTCTCCCTCTAGCCCAGGCTGACCTAGAATTCACTATGTAGTCTCAGGGTGGCCTTGAACTCACAGTGATCCTCCTACCTCTGCCTCCTGAGTGCAGGGATTAAGGGTGTGCGCCCCCACATCCTGGCTATAGAACTAATCTAGACAGAGCTCCCAATGACCTCACTTCCTCCCACTATGCCCAGCCTCTTAAAGGTCCAGCATCTCTTAATGTCTCCACACATTTTATTCGTTGCTTTTTTGGGTGGTTGTGACAAAATGCAACTAAGGGAAGAAAGGGTTATTTTGGCTCACAGTTTCACAGGCTACAGTCCATCATGGCCGAACAGGCTTGATGGAGCCTCTCTGTGTCTGCGTTGGTGGGCATGCTTGGTGAGTGGCTCTTCATCACATGGCATGGACCTCAGACCAGGCTGGAAACTGTTGACTGGGGTGACGTAAAGATGAAAGAAAAACTGACCTCATCAGTGATATATATATATATATATATATATATATATATATATATATATATATATATGTTTTTGAACAAGGTCTTTGAGTTTATATTCAAGTTGATAGCTTTTTGTTGTTGTTGTTGTTGTTGTTTTTTCCAAGGTAGGGTCTCACTCTTGCCCAGGCTGATCTGGAATTCACTATGTAGTTTCAGGGCAGCCTCGAACTCATGGCGATCCTCCTACCTCTGCCTCCCGAGTGCTGGGATTAAAAGTGTGAGCCACCACGCCCAGCTTTTTTTTTCTTTTTGTGAGGTAGGGTCTCACTTTAGTTCAGCCTGACCTGAAATTCACTATGTAGTCTCAGGCTGGTCTTGGATAAATTCTTTTTATTTAATTAATTAATTTGAGAGAGCATGAGAGAGAAAGAGGCAGACGCACACAGAGAGAGAATGGGTGCACTAAGGCCTTTAGCACTGCAAACAAACTCCAGATGCATGCGCCCCCTTGTGTATCTGGCTTACATGGATTCTGGGGAGTCCAACCGAGGTCCTTTGGCTTTGCAGGCAAACACCTTAACTGCTAAGCCATCTCTCCAGCTCTAAGTTCTTTTCTTTCTTTCTTTCTTTAACAAATATTTTAAATTTTTTCTTTATTTGAGGCAGGGAGAAAATGGGATATCCATGAATTTGAGGCCAGCCTAGGACTACAGAGTGAGTCCCAGGTCAGCCTAGGTTAGCATGAGACTGTATCAGACCGCCTTAGGTACCTGGGATGAACTTCCAAATCAGGCACAGTTATAGAGGAAGGGATATTTATTGAAGCTTACAGATCCAGGGGAAGTTCCATAATGAGAGAAGAAGTTGGTCCCTTTTTCACAGGACCAAGAGAGAGAGAGAGAGAGAGAGAGAGAGAGAGAGAGAGAGAAGACCCAAGCCAGCACAAGCAAGCCAGCATACTGAGGAACACCAGGCAGAGCTCCCATACTCCGCATATCTTCAGACTGGGGTCCCAGTCCACTACAACACCACACCTTGGGACTGGACGCCAGGATCCATCCATAGGGAAACCTCCTCCAGCCAGATGGCTGCACATCTAAATTACAAACTTTTTTTTCTGTTTTTTTTTTTAAATATTTTATTATTTATTTATTTTAGCGAGAGAGAGAGAGAGGGCACACCAGGGCATCCAGCCACTGCAAACAAACTCCACATGCATGTGCCACCTTCTGCATCTGGCTTACGTAGGTCCTGGGGAATCAAACCTGGGTCCTTTGGCTTTGCAGGCAAGTGCCTTAACTACTAAGCCATCTCTCCAGCTCTAAATTACAAACTTTTAAATAAAAATCCTGAATGTAGGGTTGGGGAGATGGCTTAGCAGTTAAGGAGCTTGCCTGTGAGGCCTAAGACATGTTTAACTCTCCAGATCCCACGTAAGCCAGACGCACAAAAGGTGAGGCAAGTGCAATTGTCGCACATGCCCACTAGGTGGCGCAAGCACCTGGAGTTCAATTTCAGTGGCCAAGGCCCTGGCACGCCAATTTTCTCTCCCTTTCTCCCTCCCCCTCTCTCTCTCTCTGTGTGTGTGTGTCTCCCAGTAAAATAAATTTGCAAAAATCAATGCTGAATATATTAGGGGCCATCCATTCAATCTACCATAGAGACCTAACCTCAAAAATATTTTAAAAAAGAACTCAGGCAGGCATCTGTCCTTGGCCTCATCTATCCAGTGTCTTGGGATGGTAGCGAGCTGATATTCAGCCTGGGAGTCGTGTGCCTCTGGTCTCCACTCAGGGGGGCCTGCCCAGAGACCACCCCTACCCTTCAGGACAAGCCCACAGTGGCCCAGGGAACGACCCTCCCCTCTGCCCAGGATGGCAAAGGAAGAAGGAGGAAAGAGGCTCGTCTCCAGCTGGCCAGAGAGACGGACCTCCTTGTGCCCATCAACTCTCCAAGCATGCCCGCTCTCCTCCCCCCAGGCCTGTCCACAGAGGCTTGGGATCAGCCAGAAAAGTCAGGCAAGCTCATCGGTGACTTGGAGCGAGGGGAGATGAGATCTCCTGGCCAGGCTGGGTCCAGTCCCTGGGAGCCACACAGTGCCCAGCCCCACCCCTCGCTCTCTGCCCCTCTGGAGACTTTGACCTTGTGCTCCAGTCCTAGCTGACGGGCAGAGGGCTGAAGTGAATACACCCCCAGAATCAGGATCTTCCCTGCAGGAAACAGGACCCTGTGCCTCTAGCTGCTGCCCCGATTCTCCAGAAGTCTGCGCAAGGGGTGAGTAACAGGTGCGTGCTGGAGCTGGGGCAGAGGAGCGAGGGCAAGGTGACTTCTCAGTGCAGGGACGAGGCTTAACGTGAGTGCGCAAGATTGTTGACAGAAGAAAGGGCAGACTTGGTCTTGGGAAAATGTCCCCTACGAGAGGATGCTGTGACCCTGGGGTAAAGTGGAGATAAGCTGGAGATTGATGTCATCTCTCCAAGTCTCAGTTTCCTCTCTCTGGAATATGGGATCTTAAAAAAAATTTTTTTTTTTAATTTCTTCGCAGAGAGAGAAAGACAGAGATTGGGCATGCCAGGGTCTCCTGCTACTGCAAACAAACTCCAGACACATGTGCCACTCTGTGTATCTGGCTGTGCATAGGTACTAGGGAATCAAACCCAGGCCATTTAGGCTTTGCAAGCAAGCACTTTAATTGCTGAGCCATCTCTCCAGTCCAAAACGTGGGATCTTAATTCACTTCCTGCAGGGTGAATCTGAGTGTTACAAGAGGGAAGAGTATGTATTCCATAGAGAGCCATTGTTATCACATTCGGAGCAGGAGGCTGGTTCTCATGCTCCAGTTAAAAAAAAAGAAAAAACCACTAGGGCTGGAGAAATGGCTTAGTGGTTAAGGCACTTGCCTGCAAAGCCAAAGGACCCAGGTTTGATTCCCCAGGACCCACGTGAGCCGGATGGACAAGGGGACGCACACACCTGGAGTTCGTTTGCAGCATCTGGCAGCCGTGGCGCCCCCCTATTCATGTGCTGTCTCTCTTTGCCTATTTCTCTCCCTCTCAAATAAAGAAAATAAAATATATATATTTAAAAAATCATCAGCTGGACAGGGTGGGCCACGCCTTTAATCCCAGCACTTGGGAGGCAGAGGTAGGAGGATAATTGTTAGTTCAAGGCCACCCTGAGACTACATAGTGAATTCCAGGTCAGCCTGGGCTAGAGTGAGACCTCAAAAAACTAAAAAAAAAAAAAAAAAAAAAAATTGTGTGTGTGTGTGTGTACATAAGTGTGGGTGCACACAGGCTAAGGCATGCATGTGCAGGGCAGGAGACAACTTTGGGCTGTTGGCCCTCACCTGCCCCCTTGATTGAGGAGGCAGGGTCTCATGGCTCCTGGCTGTGTTCACCAGGTTAGCAGGCCCACGGAGCTTCAGGTAATTATCCTGTCTCCGCCTCCCTTCTGGCTGTAGGAGGGCTGGGACTGCAGATGGGCACTACTGTGTCCAGCTTTGAGTAGGTGCTAGGGATCCGAGACGAGGTTGCTATGCTTGTTATTTTACCCACTGAGCCAGCTCCCCTGTCACTTTTTTGTTTGGTTTTTCGAGGTAGGGTCTCACTGTAGCTCAGGCTGACCTGGAAATCACTCTGTAGTCTCAGGGTGGCCTCGAATTTACGGCGATCCTCCTACCTCTGCCTCCCGAGTGCTGGGATTAAAGGCATGCACCACCACACCCAGCTTTTTTGTTTGTTTGTTTTTGTTTTTCAAGGTAGGGTCTCTTTCTAGTCCAGGCTGACCTGGAATTCACTATGTACTCTCAGGCTGGCCTCTAACTCACAGCAATCCTCTTAGCTCTGCCTCACAAGTGCTGGGATTAAAGGTATGTGCCACCATGCCCGGTTAGCCTCTGTCATATTTTAAAGACACAGAAGGGGCTAGAGAGATTGCTCAGTGGTTAAGACATTTGCCTGAAAAGCCTAACAACCTGAGCTCAGTTCCCCAGTACCCAGGTAAAGCCAGATGCACAAAGTGGCCCATGCATCTGGAATTCGTTGGAATGGCTGGAGGTCCTGGTACCCCATTCTCTCTGTCTGTCTCTCTCTTTCTTCTTGCAAATAAGTAAATAAATAAAAATGTTAAAGACAGCCCAGTGTTGTGGCGCATGCCTTTAATCCCGGGAGACAGAGGTAGGAGGATTGACGTGAGTTCGAGGCCACCCTGAGACTACAGAGTGAATTCCAGGTCAGCCTGGGCTAGAGTGAGACCCTATCTTGAAAAACAACAAACAAACAAACAAACAAAAAAATTAAAGACACAGAAACAGCCTCATCGGATGCAGCCATGTATAGCAACGTCGGGGAGCTGGCTTGGGTTCACTTAAGATGCCTCACCCGTGACCAGTTGGTTTTCTTGGAACAAGCTTCTCATATTCTTTGGTATGGGCCTTTGCGAGCAAAGACACAAGCTGCCGCAGATTGTTTTCTGAGGGGACAAAAGCCTTAAGCAGACAAGCAGAAAGTCAGGTGCCAGCTCATGGCTGGCGGCCTGAGTATTTCTAGGGTGCCGTGGTGAAAAGTCTGGCAGAACTGGGTCAGGTCTGAGCGCTGTTTCAAGCAGACCGTGTGACTTCACGTGAGTGCCTGCTCCCCCCAGGAGTGAGGGTGAGGAGGAGCGCTCACCTCCCAGAGCCCCTGGGAGGATCACGAGGGTTTGGTATGGACTGCATCCCACGTGTCGTCATGACCGTGGGACTCCAAATACCTCTTCCTGTTCCAGGATTCCGTTGCTGTCGTAATCACGTGCACACATGTACAATAACCTGAGCTGCCCCCCCCCCCATGCATACTCCAAGCATGCCTGCTGACCAGAGGAGAATCGTAACACTGATATAAAAATGTCAGCCGGAGCCAGGCGTGGTGGCGCACGCCTTTAATCCCAGCACTCGGGAGGCAGAGGTAGGAGGATCGCCGTGAGTTCAAGGCCACCCTGAGACTACATAGTGAATTCCAGGTCAGCGTGGGCTAGAGCGAGACTATACCACGAAAAAGTAAAAAAAAAAAAGTCCCTGGCATGCCCTACACTCTTTCTTCTCAAATAAATTAATTAATATATTTAAGAGTCTACAGCAGCAAGGAAATGGTTGGCTTTAATTTACTTATTTGAGAGAGAGAATAGGTGCGCCAGGGCCTCCAGCCACTGCAAGCCAACTCTAGACACATGCGCCACCGTGTGTATCTGGCTTAAGTAGGTACTGGGAAATCGAGGCTGGGTCCTTAGGCTACGCAGGCAAGTGCCTTAACCGCTAAGCCGGCTCTCCAGCCCTAATGGCTGACGTTAATAACAGCTGAATGCGAGCAGGTCCAGAAATTCCTTCTGAGCATGTGTGAATGATCTCACCTGAGGCTGGATCCCCTGGCTCCTGAAATCAGCTCCTGCTTCTCGTGGGCGCCTCCTATCTTTATACTGCACTTTACTAACCAAGCTGCTATAATCAGCACTGACTGTTGAGTCATACCGTGCGTGTTTCTAAAAATAATTGACTCAGGACTGATAACTTTTCTTCTCCAATTCTTTTCCCAGCCGCCCACCAAACATTCCCACAATTGGTGCATTGTGGACTCTGAAACACTGGCTGTTTTTCTTCAACTGCTTGACTCCTGGGTTTTTCAAATCCTGAAACTTTGCCAGCAAGGGAGTCAGTCCAGCCTGGGCTCTGCTTTTCTCCCACAGTGTATCTTTCTTGCGTCACAGACTTTTTTTTTTTTTTTTTAAATCTGGGCCTCAGTTGTCTCCACTGTAAAATGGGCATGATCACATCACAAGATGACCTTAGGGAACTCATGGAGGGTTCTCAGTCCAACACCCAGCGAGCTGAAAAGTGCTGTGGCCGCCATAAAACCTTCCTCACAACCCCATGACCGGGCGCAGTCGTGCCCACTCACAGGGCCTCCGTTTCCCCACCTGTAGGTGGATGTCCAGCACCTCTGTAAAGGTTCGCTCAGGAGAAACCGAGGCTCATTGTATCATCTCTTATTCAGGGCTGGCTCTTTCAGTAACATGGTCTTGGAATTGCCCAGGTCTGTCCTCCCGCACATGATGGGCCTGCTCTGGCCTGAAATTTCTTCTTCTAGTTTGAGAAAACAAACTTCTCTCTGTCTCTCTTATTGCTCTCTCTCTCTCTCTTTCTTTCTTTCTTTCTTTTTTTTTTTTTTAATATATTTTATTTATGTATTTGAAAGAGAGAGATAGAATGGGTGTACCAGGGCTTCGGGCCACTGCAAATGAACTTAGGTCCTGGGAAGTTGAACTGGGGTCCTTTGGCTTTGCTGGCAAACACCTTAACTGGTAAGCCATCTTCTCCAGCCCATGGGTGATATTTTTAAACTATTTTATTTTTCTTTATTTGACAGAGAGAAAGAGGTAGAGAGAGAGAGAATGAGAGAGAGAAAGAGAAGGGGCGTGCTCCAGACATATGTTCCACCTTGTACATCTGGCTTAGGTGGGTCCTGGAGAATCAAACCCGGGTCCTTAGACTTTGCAGGAAACCCCCCCTCTTTCTTTCTTTATCTCTCTCTCTCCTTGCAAATAAATAAATAAAAAATAAGAGCCGGCCATGGGGGCACATGCCTTTAATCCCAGCAACCGAAAGGCAGAGGTAGAAGGATCACTGTGAGTTCCAGGCCACCCTGACACTACATAGTGAATTCCAGGTCAGCCTGGACTAGAGTGAGACCCTACCTCAAAAAACCTAAAAAAGAAAGAAAGAAAGAAAGAAAGAAAGGAAGAAAGAAAGAAAGAAAGAAAGAAAGAAAGAAAGAAAGAATCAATCATTAGGGGTTGGAGAGATGGCTCAGCAGTTAAGGTGATTGCCTACAAAGCCTGATGACCAGGGATTGATTCCCCAGTACCCATGTAAACCAGATGCACAAGATGGCACATGTGTCTGAAGTTCATTTGCAGTGGCTGGAGGCCCTGGTGTGCCCATTCTCTCTATTTGCCTCTCTCTCAAATAAACCAATCATATATATATATTTGGTTTTTTGAGGTAGGGTCTCACTCTAGCCCAGGCTGACCTGGAACTCACTATGTAGTCGCAGGCTGGCCTCAAACTCACGGCGATCCTCCTACCTCTGCCTCCTGAGTGCTGGGATTAAAGGCGTGCGCCACCACGCCCGGCTCCAATAAAATATTTTTTTTTAAAAATGAAGTGACGTTGGGTCAGATGCTTCTTTCCCTTTACACCTACCTAACACTGCTTTTCCAACTGTGATTTTTGTTTATTTGCAAAGAGAGAGATCAGAGAGGGACAGACAGAGAGAATGGGTGCTCCAGGGCCTCCAGCTGCCGCAGGGGAACTCCACATGCATGTGCCGCTTTGTGTAAGTGCTTTTATCACTAAGCCATCTCTCTCTCCAGCCCCCAACTGTGATTTCTTTTTTGCAAGGTGCTGGGGGACAGAGGCGGCTGTGTACTGTGCACTAAGTACTGCCTAGTGTAGACTATGCGCTGTCTACTGAGTACTGTAAACTATGTGCTGTGTACTAGGTATTGTGTACTAGGTACAGAGGGCCTACCAGGCGCCACACCGAAAACCACTGCTGAGTTTTATTACTTTTTTTTTTCAAGGTAGGGTTTCACTCTAGCCCAGGCTGACCTGGAATTTACTATGTAGTGGTAAGTCATCATACCCAACCATATATTTCTTTCTTTTCTTCTTCTTTCTTTCTTTCTTTCTTTCTTTCTTTCTTTCTTTCTTTCTTTATTTATTTATTTATTTATTTTTTTGAGGTAGGGTCTCACTCTAGCTCAGGCTGACCTGGAATTCACTATGGAGTCTCAGGGTGGCCTCGAATCCACGGCGATCCTCCTACCTCTGCCTCCTGAGTGCTGGGATTAAAGGCGTGTGCCACCAGACCTGGCTTGTTTGTTGTTGTTTTTTAAATTTTATTTTATTTGCAAGCAGAGGTAGAGAGAAGAGAGACAGACAGACAGAATGGGTGCGGCAGGGCCTGCAGCTGCTGCAAACGAAATCCAGTTGCACGCGCCACTTGGTGCATTTGGATGCACATGGGTACTGGGGAATCAAACTCAGGTCATTAGGGTTTACATGCAAGCCAAGGGAACAGCTTAACCATTAAGCCATCTCTCCAGCCCGAGCTTATCATTTAATGGTGATAAACTCGGGCTGGAGAGACTGGGGTCACCCTGTCTTATCTGTGAAGTGCTATGCAGAGAAGGGGGAAGGGAGGGCCTGTTTCCTCTACCCTCAGCACCCAAGGTCAGGCTCCAAGATGGAGGGAGAAGCGTCTAGAAGAATGATGCTTTTTCTGTTTGTTGATTTTGATCTCCAGTTTGGCTTGGGAAACCCCAGTGGAGTCCAGCTTCTGTGGGCTGGAGCTGTTCTCTCCCCCTTTGCAAAACTAGGACATATTAAGAATATCCCACTGTGCAGGGCCCCAGGCCCGAGTTGCCAGGAGCCGGAGTCTGTGGGAGGGCAGCTGGGAGTGGTGAGGAGGGAAAGTTGAGTTTGCCCCTTCTGGGTACACACAGTTCCCTTGTTCTGTCCCAGCAGGAGCAGGCAGAATAGTTCAAGGTCAAAAGCTGCCAGGCCTTCTAAACTTCTGAAAGAACAGCCAGCCCAGCGCCCCAAGGCAGGCCCAGTTCTATGCCCGCAGACCAAGTCCCGAGGCCAGCCGTGGCATCAGGCACATCCACCGTGGCACCCGGTAGCCAGCGGCCTGGTTCATAGTAGGTGTGTAGTGGGTGAGTGCTGAATACAGTTGAATTAAAGTTAAATTCAGGGGCTGGAGAGATGGCTTAGCGGTTAAGGTGCTTGCCTGCAAAGCCTAGGGACCCAGGTTTGATTCCCCAGGACCCACGTAAGCCAGATGCACAAGGTGGTGCATGCATCCGGAGTTCACTTACAGCGGCTGGAGGCCCTGGTGTGCCCATTCTCTCTGTCTCTCTCTTCTATCTCTCTCTCTCTCTGCTTGCAAACAAATAAAATATATTTTTTTTAATTAGCCAGGTATGGTGGCTCGTGTTGTTAATCCCAGCACTTGGGAGGCAGAGGTAGGAGGAATGCCTTGGGTTCGAGGCCAGCCTGGGCTAGAGTGAGACCTTACCTCAAGAAAACCAAAAAAGAGGCCGGGCATAGTGGCGCTTGCCTTTAATCCTAGCACTTGGGAAGCAGAGGTAGGGGAATCGCCATGAATTCAAAGCCACCTGAGACTCCATAGTTAATTCCAGGTCAGCCTGGACTGGAGTGAGACCGTACCTCAAAAAACCAAAAAAAAAAAATAATAATAATAAGGGAGGCTGGAGAGATGGATTAGCAGTTAAGGCACTTGCCTGCAAAGCCAAAAGACCCAGGTTCGATTCCCCAGGACCCATGTAAGCCAGATGCACAAGGGGGCACATGGATCGGGAGTTCGTTTGCAGTGGCAGGAGAACTTGGCATGCCCATTCTCTCCTCTCTCTCTCTCTCTGTCTCTTTTGCTCTCTCAAATCTCTCTCTTACTCAAATAAATAAATAAATAAATAAATAAATAAATAAAATTGAAACAAGCAAAAATGTCCAATTCCAGCACACGCTCTCTCTGTCTGTGTCTCCAGGTAAATCACTTCACTGCTCTGAGCCCCGTTTCCTCATCTGTAAAACGGAAGTAGTGGCAACAGCTCCTACCTCAGAAGAAAACTGGGAGATGTAGATGAAGCGAGGCATGGGGAACATATGGGCACACAGTAGGTGCTCCTCATGGGTCTCAGGCCACAGCGTTTACCCTGGCCACCTGGTTTACTGTTGTTGCTCAATGTCCCACGGATGCTCTGAGGTGCGTGTTATGAAGCTGAACTGCACGCTAAGCAGGTGGCAACCAGACTGCCCAGCATAGGTGGCTGGGGCCTCTGCCATCCCAGGTTGAGGGTGAGGCATCCAGAGAAGACCCCAGTCAGCTGCCTTGGCTCACCAGCTGGGTGACTTTGGGCAAGCGACTTCTGCATACCTCAGTGTTTCTACCTGTAAAATAGGAATGCTGAGCGTCCAAGCATCCTGAAGACTTGGGCTCCTGGTTGTCAAGAATAGAAAGGGGGTTTGGAGAGATGGCTTAGCGGTTAAGGCACATGCCTGTGAAGCCTAGGGTTCGATTCTCCAGGTCCCATGTAAGCCAGATGCACAAGGTGGCACATGCGTCTGGAATTCGTTTGCAGTGGCTGGAGGCCTTGGTGCACCCATTCTCTCTCTGTTTCTCTGTCTCAAATGAATAAATAACTAAATCCTAAAAAAAAAAAAAAAAAAAAAAAAAAAAAAAGAATAGAAAGGGGAGCGGAGAGTGGTGGTGCACACCTTTAATTCCAGCACTTGGGAGGCAGAGGTAGGAGGATCACCATGAGTTCGAGGCCACCCTGAGACTGCATAGTGAATTCCAGGTCAGCCTGGACTAAAGTGAAACCCTACCTTGCAAAACCAAAAATAAATAAAACAAAATAAAAAACAGAAAGGGGGAGGGCTGAAGAGACAGCTTAGCAGTTAAAGTGCTTGCCTGTGAAGTCTAAGGACCCATGTTCAACGCTCCAGATCCCACGTAAACCAGACACACGAAGGCTCAGGCACATGCCCACTAGGTGACACAAGTGTCTGGAGTTCGATTTCAGTGGCTGAGGCCCTGGTGTGCCAATTCTCACTCTCCCTCTCTCTTGCTGTCTCTGACTCTTTAAAAACTAAAAATAAATTAATTAATTAAATTAAATTTAAAAAAGAAAAGACAGGGGCCTGGTATAGTGGTGCACACCTTTAATCCCAGCACTCAAGAGGTAGAAGTAGGTGGATTGCTGTGAGTTCCAGTCTGGGACTATAGAGTGAGTTCCAGGTCAGCCTGGGCTAGAGTGAGATTCTACCTCAAAAAACAAACAAACAAAAAAAAAAAAAAAGAAGAAGAAGAAGAATGAAACAGTGGGGCTGGAGAGATGGCTTAGGTATATGCCTGTGAAGCCTAAGGACCCAGGTTTGATTCCCCAGTACCCACGTAAGCCAGATGCACAAGGTGGCACGTATGTCTGGAGTTCATTTGCAATGGCAGAAGGCCCTGGTGTACCCATTCTCTCTCTCTCTTTCTCAAATAAATAAATAAACATAAGTAAATAATAACAATAAAGAACAGAAAGGGCTTGGCAGTGTCTGGTACTTTCTGAGCCTTCAGGAGTGGTGCTGGCGAGTGAACCTCAACCGTCCCTTCCCTCTCGCAGCCCAGCCGGCGTGATGCGCGTGGTGGTGATCGGAGCGGGTGTCATTGGGCTGTCCACCGCCCTCTGCATTCACGAGCGCTACCACTCAGTGCAGCCGCTGAGCCTGCAGGTCTACGCCGACCACTTCACCCCGCTTACCACCACCGACGCGGCCGCAGGCCTCTGCCAGCCCTATCTCTCCAAGCCCAGCAACCCACAGGAGGTGTGAGTAAGAGTGCCACGTGGTAGTCTGGGGCCTCTGGGCTGAGTCTGCGGGGGGTGGAGGGTGGCTCTCCCACCAGTTTCCATCCCTCTGCTCAAGTGTTTTTTTTTTTTTTTTCGAGGTAGGGTCTTACTCTGGCCTAGGCTGACCTGGCATTCACTATGGAGTCTCAGAGGGTGGCCTTGAACTCACGGCGATCCTCCTACCTCTGCCTCCCGAGTTCTGGGATTAAAGGCGTGCGCCACCACACCCGGCCAAGACTCTGATTTTAAAACATAAACAGGAGCTGAGGACATAGCTCAGTCAACAGATGTGGACCTGAATTCAATCCCCAGTAACCATGTAAAAATGCTGGATGTGGTGGTTAGTGCTTGTAATCCCAGTACTAGGGAGGCAGAGACAGAAGGCTTTACTAGGGTTTACTAGTCAGCCAGTCTAGCCAAAGAGATGTGCTTCAGGGTAGTGAGAGAGAGCCTGTCTCAAAAAAAAAAAAAAAAAATGTTTCTTAGGTTGATGTCCAAGGTTCAAAGGTTGTCCTTTGGTCTCTCTGGTCTTTACGTGCACAGCATGAACTAATGCATACGCATAAAGTTTTAAAAAGCCAGGTGTGGTGGTACAAAAGAGAGAAGAGGGCTGGAGAGATGGCTTAGCCGTGAAGGTGCTTGCCTGCAAAGCCAAAGGACCCAGATTCGATTCCCTAGGACCTAAGTAAGCCAGATGCACAAGGGGCCGCATGTGTCTGGAGTTTGTTTGCAGCGGCTGGAGGCCCTGGCATGTCTATATTCTCTCTCTCTCTTTCTTTCTTTGTCTCTTTCAAGTAAGTAAATAAAATATTAAAAAAAGAGAGAAAAGGGGTCTGGGGAGATAGCTTGGTCAGTACAATGCTTCCCTAGCAAGCCTGATGACCTGAACTTAGACCTCCCAGCACACACACACACACACACACACACACACACACACACACACACCCGCCAAGTGTGGCAGTACACACCTATAATCCCAGTGAAAACTGAGACGGGTGGATTCCCAGGGCTCACTGGCCAGCCAGTCTAGCCAAATCAGTGAGTCTCAGGTTTGGTGAGAGATTTTATATCAAAATAAATTTTAAAAAGGTGAAGCCAGGTGTGGTGGCGCACGCCTGGATTAAATCCCAGCACTCGGGAGGCAGAGGTAGGAGGATTGCTGTGAGTTCGAGGCCACACTGAGACTACATAGTAAATTCCAGGTCAGCCTGGGCCAGCGCTCTGAGGACCCAGGCTAACTGCAAGGGAGCCTGGAAAATAGAGCAGAGCTGTGCGCTTAGGGGGAGAAGGAAAAGCACTTGCGGACGAGCCAGTGTCTGCCCCCTCTACCCCCCGTATTTACAGAGAGGTACACGGAGCCAGACTGAACTGTGTGATGCCTGGTGCCCAAAGCCAGGCCTCAGCCTTGGGAGACACGTGAGCTGTGTGAGCCCAAGGCATGCTCCAAGGGTTATGACAGGAACTTCCCCTCCAGGTTCTCATCCTGGTCCCGGGAAACCCTGGGGAGCTTGGGAGGGGAGACCGGTTTGAGGCAGGAATGAACAGGGTGAACGCCGGGGTTTTTGTCTTGTCTCTGACAGTCCCACACTAACCGATCTGACCACTGCTGCCCAGCTCAGGGCAATTAAGTGGCCAAGATGCTGGCTGTCTCTTCCAGGGAATGGAGCCAGCAGACCTTTGACTACCTCCTGAGTCATTTGCATTCTCCTAATGCTGATAAAATGGGCCTAGCCTTGATCTCGGGCTACAATCTCTTCCGTGACACAGTTCAGGTGAGTCCAAGAGTCCTTGACCACGAGAGGTTACTGACAAGGGCTTGGGGCCCTGAGCTTGGGGAGCAGTCCCTAACTTCATAGGCTACAGATACCTGGATGCAAATTAGTGCACTTAAAAAATATATTTTTAGGCCGGGCGTGGTGGCGCACGCCTTTAATCTCAGCACTTGGGTGGCAGAGGTAGAAGGATCACTGTGAGTTCGAGGCCACCCTGAGACTGCATAGTGAATTCCAGGTCAGCCTGAGCTAGAGTGAGCCCCTACCTCGAAAAACAAAAAATATATATATATTTGGTAGGAGCTGGGGAGATAGTTCTGTGGGTCAAATGCCACACAAGTCACTAAATTCACTAAGAGTGGTGGTTAAGGTGTGGTTTAGGGAGCACTAGGGAGGCAGAGGTTCAAGGATCACTATGAGTTCGAGGCCAGCCTGGGACTACAGAGAGAGTGCCAGGATAGCCTGGGCTAGAGCAAGACCCTGCCTCATAAAAAGAAAACAACCAACCAACAGACAACAACAAAACAATACCCGCCCCCCAAAAAAGCCCCAAGAAAACAAAAATGAATGAAAGTGGTGTCGAGGTTGAGTCTTCACCAGGGGAGGCCCTATGTTCCCACTGTGCTCTGTCTCTCTCTCTCTGCTGATTCTCACCATGGGCCTCTCTTTTCTTCCCCCCTCACCACTTTTTCTCTTTTTTTTTTTTTTTTTGGTTTTTCGAGGTAGGGTCTCACTCTAGCTCAGGCTGACCTGGAATTCACTCTGTAGTCTCATGGTGGCCTCGAACTCACGGCGATCCTCCTACCTCTGCCTCCCGAGTGCTGGGATTAAAGACGTGCGCCACCACGCCCGGCTACTTTTTCTCTTTTTAATTTATTTTTTTATTGACAACTTAATTATAACCCATGGTAATACCCTCCCTCTCCCCACTTTCCCCTTTGAAACTCCATTCTCCGTCATACTCCTTCCCCCTCTCAATCAGTCTCTTTTTCATTTCCCATCACTTTTTATGTTTATTTTACCATTTTATTCCCACCACTTTTTAAAAGATTTTATTTTTATTTATTCATTTATGAGAGAGAGAGAGAAAAAAAAATGGGCACGCCAGGGCCTCTAGCCACTACAAACAAACTCTAGATGCATGTGCCACCATGTGCATCTGACTTACGTGGGACCTGGAGAATTGAGCCTGGGTCCTTAGGCTTCACAGGCATGTGCCTTAACCTGTAAGCCATTTCTCCAGCCCACTTTTTCTTTCCTTTCTTTCTTTTCTTTTCTTTTTAGTTTTTCGAGTTAGGGTCTCACTCTGGTCCAGGCTGACCTGGAATTAACTATGTAGTCTCAGGGTGGCCTTGAACTCACAGCGATCCTCCTACCTCTGCCTCCCGAGTGCTGGGATTAAAGGCGTGCACCACCACGCCCGGCTACTTTTTCTTTTTCAAAAAAATTTTTTATTTATATTTATTTATTTGAGAGAGAATGGGCCATGCCAGGGCCTCTAGCCACTGCAAATGAACTCCAGATGCATGTGCCACCTTGTGCATCCGGCTTATATGGGTCCTGGGGAATCGAACCGGGATTCTTAGGCTTTGCAGTCTAAGCCATCTCTCCAGCCCTCCCCGGCCCCCACTTTTTCTTACTCTGAGGGAAATGGTGAAGAGCATGGACTCAAGCCAAAGTATGTGAAATCAAGCCTCAGCTTCATCCCTTATTAGTTGTGTGACCTTAGACAAGTTGTGTATCTATCTATTGGCTGTCTGTAACATGGAGCTGGGATTGTGTCCACCTTGGTGGCTTGTTGTAGGTAGTGGTTGGGCTAGGGTCTGCCATTACACTTAACAGTATCTGCAAGTGTCTATTAACGTTATCAAGTGCCAGCCAGCCCTGTGTGCCCTTCTCTCCTCCCTCCTCAGGAACCTTTCTGGAAAGACACAGTTCTGGGGTTTCGGGAGCTGACTCCCAGAGAACTGGACATGTTCCCTGATTATAGGTAAGGTTACTGTTGAGGTCAGAGGGCCTGGGGCACAATAATTCAGACAGAACCTTCCAAGAGACACCACACTTGTCGTCCCATCCTAGGCCCAGAGCCTCCGGCACCCTGACCTCCTGGGGCTCTGCCCAGCTCCTTCACAGGGGGCCCGCTAGCACTAGGCTGTGGACTGGGGTGGAGGGGAAGGGGAGCCCCAGGTCTCAAGGCCAGAAGCAACATGTATGAGTCAGCTGTAGACACAGGCTACTTGTGAAGCAGAGAGAAGCTTATGCCGGTCGTGGTTCTTGAGGTTCCAGTCTAAGATCAAGCTGCCTCATGGGCCAGGCATGGTGGCGCACGCCTTGAATCCCAGCACTCAGGAGGCAGAGGTAGGAGGATTGTCATGAGTTCAAGGCCACCCTGAGTCTACAAAGTAAATTCCAGGCCAGCCTGGGATAGAGCAAGACCCTACCTCGAAAAAACCAAAGAGAGAGAGAGAAAGAGAGAGAAAGAGAGAGGAAGCCTCATGGGTTTGGGCCCCTGGCAAGGGCAATCAGAGAAAATTAAATCGTAAACTAAGAAGCAGAGAGAGGAAATGGGTGGGGTCCAGCAATGCCTTTGAAGGAAAGCATCCCCATCACTTAAGGATCTCCCACTAGGCTTCCCACCTTCTAATGGGTCGATCACCTCTCAGTAGTGCCACCTTGAAGATCAGTCCCAAGTGGTCCTTTGTGAGACAACCAACATTTGGCCATAGCATTGCATATGGTGCATACGGTCTCACTCTAGTCCAGACTGACGTGGAATTCACTATGAAGTATCAAGGTGGCCTCGAACTCACAGTGATCCTTCCTACCTCTGCCTCCAGAGTGCTGGGGATCAAAGGCGTGCTCCTCCACACACGGTGCATATCATTATCTTGTTTGGGAGATGTCAAAACTGAGCTTCAGAGAGGCTCAGTGTCTCTCCAATTATGTGACCAAATTTAGGATTCCAACCTAGCCTGTGTGATTCCAAATTCATCTTTCCTTAGGGACCGGAAGTCCCTCTGGTCATTTCCTGACCACACCCCATTCCTAGATCCCCTGTGATGCACACCTAATCTCCGTTTGCATATCCCATGTATATAGATTCCATTGTTTCCTTGCATTGGGTGGAGCCCCCACCCCCACCCTGCAAGCATCACCCAGTGTCAGCTCTACCCGCTGGGGACTCACGGAATAGTACTGACCGACCTCCACTCGACAGCCCTCCCCCCAACACAGCTGACTGACCGTTTTTGTTTGTTCCCTTTTGTCACCCATGACTGTAGCTACGGCTGGTTCCACACAAGCCTGATTCTGGAGGGGAAGGCGTATTTGCAGTGGCTGACAGAGCGGTGAGAGTTTAAGCTCCAGTTTGAAAAGCGCGCTTACCAGGGGCCAAGCTGTACCTCAGAGGTCATGAGATTACAACCTGAACCAACCACCCTCAAGAGCTGAAGAGAACCCTGGGCTGGAGAGATGGCTCAGCGGTTAAGTCTCTAACAACCCAGGTTCAGTTCCTCCTGAACCCACGTAATGCCAGATACACAAAATGGCACATGCGTCTGGAGTTGGTTTGCAGTGCCTAGAGGCCCTGGCGGGCCCCCCCTTTTTTTTTTTCTACTGGATGCAGAAGCCAAGGTAGGAGGATCACTGTGAGTTCAAAGCCACCCTGAGACTACATAGTGAATTCCAGTTCAGCCTGGGCTAGAGTGAGATCCTGCCTTGAACCCCACCACCACCCAGACAAAATTAAATTAATGTTTATTATTATTATTTGAAAGTGACAGACAGAGAAAGAAAGAGGCAGATTGAGAGAGAGAATGGGCGCCCCAGGGCCTCCAGCCACTGCAAACGAATTCCAGGTGCGTGTGCCCCCTTGTGCATCTGGCTAATGTGGGTCCTGGGGAATCGAGCCTCGAACCGGGGTCCTTAGGCTTCACAGGCAAGCGCTTAACCACTAAGCCATCTCTCCAGCCCTAAATTAATGTTGTTAAAGGTTGATGGCATTACAGAAGATACCCGAGGCTTTCCTCTGGCCTCCTCACACACATATGTGCAACTGAAACAGGAATTTTGGGGTTCCTTGCTAATGCACCAACAAATTTAGGGTATCCTGGATTCCTGTCTTATGAATTTAAAGAATTAAAATCCATAGACCACCTGAGACTACATAGTGAATTTCAGGTGAGCCTGGGCTGGAGTGAGACCCTGCCTGGGAAACCCAGACCCTGGGCGAGGGAGCTGTCCTTGGTTCTGATCACCACCGTGTGCCACAGTTACTCACCTGCTGGGCACCAGAGCCACTTGGACAGATTTTCCCATGTTATATTTAATATTAGCGCCGCTAAAATCCCTCATGTTTGTGTAACATATTAAAATGGATTATCTTAAGTTTTCCATATTTATTTACATAATTTTTCTTTTTCTTTTGATTTTTTTTTTTTTGAGGTAAGGTCTCACTGAAGTCCAGGCTGACCCGGAATTCACTCTGTAGTCTCAGGCTGGCCTTGAACTCAAGGCAATCCTCCTACCTCTGCCTCCCAAGTGCTGGGATTAAAGGCGTGTGCCACCACGTCCAGCTTACATCATTTTCTTGTTACCTTTTATTTTTATGTTTTATTTTTCTTCTCTAACTGCTTTTGCCAGTATCCCTAGAGCAATGTTAACTAATAACAGGTGATAATGGATGTCCCTGTCTTACTCCTGATGTTGATAGGAATCTTATAGAGTTTTAAGTTAGCAAGCACTAGCTAGAGGAACATATTGAGGGATCACATGAATTATTAATGTTACTATTTTATTAAAATTTTGAAAAAATCTGAAATGAATGAAGACTTTTTATTTTATTTTTAATTTTTTATGTTTATTTATTTATTTTATGTTTATTTATTTGTTTATTTGAGAGAGATGGGAAGAGGGAGAAGACAGAGAGAGAGAGAGAGAGAATGGGCACACTGGGGCCTGCAACTACTGCAAACGAACCCCAGACACATGCACCCCTTTGTACATCTGTACGTGGGTTCTTGGGAATTGAACCTGGGTCCTTTGGCTTTACAGGCAAGTGTCTTAATCGCTAAGCCATCTCTCCAGCCCAAGACTTTTTTTTTTTTTTTTTCACTTTTTCAAGGTAGGGTCTCACTATGGCCCAGGCTGACCTGGAACTCACTATGTATGTAGCCTCAGGGTGTCCTTGAACTCACGGCAATCCCTATCTCTGTGTCCTGAGTGCTGGGATTAAAGGGGTGTGCCACCATACCTAGCTTTGTTTCGTTTATTGAAGTAGGGTCTTACTCTAGACCAGGCTGACTTGGAATTCACTTTAGTCTCAGGCTGGCCTGGAATTCCACAGAGATGCACTCTACTACTGAACCCAGCCTTTCTCTGGGACATTTTTTTTTTTTTCCCCACCATGCCCCGGCTGAGGCATTTTTAAAGGGAGTAGTGGCTGTCCCCAGACCAGCTTCTTCCCTGTGCTTTGCTCTGACAAGGAGCACTTGGCATTGGCCTGACCATGCCTCTAATCTCATCCCCTTCCATGTTATAAAACAATGTGGTGACAGCAGGGAGTACGATGGTAAAAAGGCCTGGGTTTGAGCTCCAGCCCTTCACTTACTACACAATTCAGTCTTTGAGCTTAAGGAAGACTCTTCCCTCTGCCGGGCGTGGTGGCGCGCGCCTTTAATCCCAGCACTTGGGAGGCAGAGGTAGGAGGATCACCGTGAGTTCGAGGCTACCTTGAGACTGCATAGTGAATTCCAGGTCAGCCTGGGCTAGAGCGAGACCCTACCTCAAAAAAAGAAAGAAAGAAAGACTCTTCCCTTCCTCATTTTCTCAACGTGGGGCTGGGGCCACCTCGGATGACTTTGTTTCCCAAGGTGCTCATGGGACTAAAGTCCCAAAGGTGTTCCCTGTGCTCTGTAGAAAGCCCGAGGCAGGGAGCTACACTCTAAGTTTTGCTGTGTCTGCTCATCCCAGGTTGACTGAGAGGGGAGTGAAATTCTTCCAGCGGAAGGTGGAGTCTTTGGAGGAGGTGAGCTGCGAGGGTGGGCGGGAATGGAGCTGGGAGCAGGGAAAAGCGAGGGGGCTCTGCTCTTTATTTTTTTAGAGATTTTATTGTTATTTATTTATTAGAGACAGAGAGAGAGAGAGAGGGGGGGGCAGAGAGAGAGAGAGAGAGAATGGGCACGCCAGGGCCTCTAGCCACTGCAAAGGAACTCCAGACGCATGTGCCACCATGTGCATCTGTCTTACTTGGGACCTGGAGAATCGAACTGGGGTCCTTAGGCTTCACAGGTATGTGCCTTAACCGCTAAGCCATCTCTCCAGCCCGGCTCTGCTTTCTTTCGCTGGTGGGCCAGGACCCCTTTACAGGCTCCCAGAATCCTCTTAGGTCTATTCCAGACTCTAAGCTTATTTCAATCCCAGGAGAAATTGGACACTCTGAGGGAAGAGGTGTCCGCCCCCTTATTGGTAGTAAGAAAAGAACGCAGGGATCACACTACTTAGGAGAGGTTATAGCTGAACCTTGTTTGGTGTGTTTTAGGGCCAGATACCTGTCTGGATTTATTTAGTTAGTTCACGAACCCCCGCCCCCTCCATAGGCTAGACCCTTCAATGCTTCCAACTGATGTCTGGGCTGATCTTTCTGCATTGTCCAGGCTCTCGGCTGAGATACTGGTCCCAGGCCGCTATGCACAGTGATGGGACCTGTACCACCATCGGGCAGCGGCCATGCGCCAAGAGCTTGACCGTGTGACTTTGCTCAGTCCCAGCACTTAGAATATTGCTTGGCCCAGGGAAGGCTCTGTACATGTTTGCTACTAAGATATTTAATGAGGACCTTCGTGCTCAGGGTTGGGCCTCGACGGACAGTGGGGTTTGTGGCTGACTTGGACACAGACTTGCTCTCAGTACCGGCTCCCGGACAAGACACCCATGGTAACGTGTGTGTCCGTGGTGGCCTGGGAGAGGAGTCGTGGGGATTGCTGGAAGTATGGGCCACTCACTATGTCCTTGAGTAGACAAGTGTCCCAGGCATAGGCAGAGCTGGAGCAAGTGTCCTGGCAGAGTAGCAGGCAAGAGGAAGTGTGAAGGAGTCCAGAGGAGGAATAGAGCATCTTGGCTTCAGTCTAACCTTTCCTTGAAGGATCCAAGAAGATTCCCTCCACTGTACTCATCGCTTAGTGCTTTCTGCTCTGGGTCACATGGTGTCCTCATCCCAGCCCATGGGCCAACATTATCAGCCTCACTAGAAAGTTATCATAAGGGCTGGAGAGATGGCTTAGCAGTTAAGGCGCTTGCCTGCAAAGCCAAAGGACCCAGGTTTGATTCCCCAGGACCCACGTAAGCCAGATGCACAAGGGGGCGCATGCTTATGGAGTTCGTTGGCAGTGGCTGGATGCCCTGGTGCACCCATTCTCTCTCTGTGTCTCTCATAAATAAATAAAAAAAATTTTAAGTATTTTTTAAGGAAGAAAAAAGAAAGTTATCATAAGATGGGAGCAGCTGGGCTGGAGAGATGGCTTAGTGGTTAAGCCCTTGCCTGTGAAGCCTAAGGACCCCAGTTCGAGGCTCGATTCCCCAGGACCCATGTTAGCCAGATGCATAAGGGGGCACACGCGTCTGGAGTTTGTTTGCAGTGGCTGGAAGCTCTGGCATGCCCATTCTCTCTCTCTCTCTCTCTCTCTCTGTCACTCTCAAATAAACAATAAACAAATTTTAAAAAAAAGATGGGAGCAGCTGAGCCACTAGGAGGCCACACTGGGTAAAGGGCAGAGTGGAGGTCTGGAGTCAGGTCCCTCAGTGCCCCTCCTTGGCATCCTCTCCACGGTTTCCCAGGGAGCAGGCAACTGGAGAGTAAGCGGATGGAGGACGGAGGGGACAGCGGGGTCCTCACCCCTCCTCATCCCCTGCCCTGTTTCGCTACCAGGTGGCAAGAGGAGGTGCCGATGTGATTATCAACTGCACGGGCGCGTGGGCAGGTGCGCTGAAGCCAGACGGCCAGCTGCAGCCGGGCAGAGGACAGGTCATTCGGGTGAGTGCGCTGCGGTTGGCAAGGACAGGGTCCATCGCCAACGTTGCTGGGCAGTTACACCCATGGAGTGACCCTGCGCTTTGGGGGAACTGACATGTTGAAAAAAAGAAAAGGATCAACCTGTTCCCTTCACCCAGAATGTTCTCTTTCGAGATTTCTTTTGTATGTGTATACGTGTGGTACGTGCATGTGTGTGGACACACATGTGTGTGCAGGTGCATCTGCACATGTGTGTCTATTCACGTGGAGGCCAGAGGACGACTTCAGGCGTGTGTCCTCAGGAACACCCACCATCCACCTCCTTAGGAACGGAGTCTCAGCCGGGCGTGGTGGCGCACCCCTTTAATCCCAGCACTCGGGAGGCAGAGGTGGGAGGATCGCCATGATTCGAGGCCACCCTGAGACTACAGAGTGAATTCCAGGTCAGCCTGGGCTAGAGTGAGACCCTACCTCAAAAAAAAAAAAAAAAAAAAAAAAAAAAAAAAAGGGTTGGAGAGATGACTTAGTGGTTAAGGTGTTTGCCTACAATGCCAAAGGATCCTGGTTTGATTCTCCAGGACCCACATAAGCCTCTCTCTGCTTCTTTCTCTCTCTCAAATAAATAAACAAAATATAAATAAAAAAAAAAACAAGAACAACTACAACAACAACAGAAAACCAAACAATCAAAAGCAACAGGAACAGTGTCCTTGGTCAGGCTATCCAGGCTGACCACCACGCTCTAGGGATTTGCCTGTCTCTGCTTTCCCCGTGCTGGGATTACTGACCCAGGCCACCATGTCGGGCATTTAGAAGTGGGTACTGAGGCTTGAACTCAGGTCCTCACGCCTGTGCAGCCAGCACTTTACTGGCCGAGCCATCTCCCCAGCCCCAAACTCACCGCGATCCTCCTACCTCTGCTTCGGAGTGTTGGCATTAAAGGTGTGTGCCACCCCGCCCAGCTAATCCCCACCCCCAGGTAGTATCTCTAGCCCAGGCTGACATAGCATTCACTCTGTAGTCCCAGGCTGGCCTGGAACTTAGAGTGATCCTCCTACCTCTGCCTCCTCAGTGCTGGGATTAAAGGCGTGCACTATCTCACCCACCTGGGAATTTTTCTTCTTCTTTTTATAGAATATGCTAAGGTTTTTGTTTTTATTTATTTATTTGAGAGAGCATGAGAGAGAAAGAGGCAGAGAGAGAGATTGAGAGAGAAAATGGGCACACCAGGGCCTCCAGCCACTGCAAACAAACTCCAGACGCATGCGCTACCTTGTGCATCTGGCTTACATGGTTCTTGGGAAATCGAACTGAGGTCTTTTGGCTTTGCAGGCAAGTGCCTTAACCGCCAAGCCATCTCTCCAGCCCTGGGATTTTTTTCTTTACAGCAAAGACTGTGTGGATATTTCTAACCCATGTGGGAGCAACAGCACAAGCCTGTGTTAAAACAGGGAGCCTTTAAGGAGTGTTTGCCAAGTGCCAGGCACATACCTAAGCACTTCAGTTATTTATTTATTTTTTCGAGACAGGGTCTCAGTCTAGCCCAGGCTGACCTGGAACTCAGTCTGTAGTCTCCGGCTGACTTCCAACCCACCATGCCTGGCCCTAAGCCCTTTATTGAGTTCATCAGTGACTCCTTACCACACAACCCTCTGAGGTAGGAGCTATCATATCACACAGCCAACTTACAGAGGAGGAAACTGAGGCCTAGAGGTGTCAACTAATATGGACAGGTTTGCACGGCAGTCTACGGTGGGACTGAAATTAGAAGCCAGGTAAGCTGGCTTGAGGACCTGTGGGTGTGAGCATCAACTGGCACCACCTTGCCTGATTCTGTAGGGGCACATGTGTAAGTGCATTTCTATTTGTGAGCACACCTCTGCATGGCCACATGCTTGTGTAAATGTGCATGTGTGCCTTCATAGGTGTGTAAGGGTATGGGTTTCCAATGTAGGCTAATGTGTGTGCTTATCTTTAAAATTTTTTTTTTAGAGAGAGAGAGAATTGGTGTGCCAGGGCCTCAGCCACTGCAATGGAACTCCAGATGCGTGCGCCACCTAGTGGGCATTGGGCAACCTTGCCCTTGCCTCACCTTTGTGCATCTGGCTAACTTGGGATCTGGAGAGTCTAACGTGGGTCCTTAGGCTTTGCAAGCAAGCGTCCCTAACCGCTAAGCAATCTCTCTAGTCCCTGTGTGTTTATCTTTATGTATGAAGGCTCTTCTTCTTCTTTTTTTTTCTTTCTTTTTTATGTATTTTTTGAGGCAGGGTCTCACTCTAGCTCAGGCTGACCTGAAATTCACTATGTATTCTCAGGGTGGCCTTGAACTCACTGTGATCCTTCTGCCTCTGTCCTCCTGAGTGCTGGGATGAATGGAGTGTGCCACCATGCCCGGCATGAAAGCTCTTCTTTAAAATATATATATAATTTTTATTTATTTATTTGAGAGAGAGAGAAAGAGAGGCAGATAGAGAATAGGTGCTCCAGGGCCTCTAGCCATTGCAATGGAACTCCAGACACATGTGCCACCTTGTGCATCTGGCTTATGTGGGTCCTGGGGAATCGAACCTGGGTCCTTTGGCTTTGCAGGCAAGCGCCTTAACTACAAAGCATCTCTCTAGCCCTTTCTTTTCTTTAAAAAAAAATTATTTTCATTTATTTATTAGAGGGAGGGGGGCTCTTCTTTAGACACGTGAGTAAGAAAGAACACTTCATGGACAAGAACCCCACATGGATGGATACTTTAGGGAGCAAGGTGAGCTGTCAGTCACGTGAGACTTTCTGCAAGAGGCAGGTGGTCGGGTGCAGCCCTGGGTCAGTGGGACTTGGCCTTGTAACTCCTGGTGCCGCTCCAGGCCATAGAGAGGAGCCAGGTCCAGGAGAGCCCACTGTCCCTGCTCCCTGGTGAGACTTGGCTTTCCTGAATCAACAGGTGGAAGCCCCGTGGATGAAGCATTTCATCATCACGCATGACCCAGCACAAGGCATCTACACCTCCCCGTACATCATCCCAGGGTAAAAGTCTGACCGCTCGAGGGCAGAGGAGGGGGCTCCTGTACACCCCCTACTTACTGTCTCTGGCCAAAGTCCCGCGCTTGGTTTCTCCCAGGGTTTTAGAAGTGAGTTTGGGCTTGAACATTCCTCTGGAGGGAAGTATTAGTAAGACCAGGGCAGAGGCCACGGGTGCAATGGCGGTGACACCGGAAGTAGTGTGAATGGCGACCATGGAGGTGGGCGTGGGAAGAGCAACTTGCTCACTGACACTAATGATGTTAATGGGGGAGGTAATGGTATTTGAAAAGATGTGGAGGTGGCAATAGGACCACCACGCTGCTGGTAGTAGAATGGCCACAGTAAACAGTATGGCTATAGATGGGGATGACTGATGGGGCTATCAATGGGCATAAGGATGGTAGAGTGGGAATGCTCATGTGGGAGATGTGGGGTGAGTGGGGTTAAGAAGATCAACATTGGGTTGGGGAGATGGCTCCGCACTTAAAGGTGCTTGTTACCAAAGCCTGACATCCCAGGTTCAATTCCTCAGCACCCACGTGAAGCCAGATGCACAAAGTGGTGCATGCATTTGGAGTTCGTTTGCAGTGGCAAGAGGCCTTGGTGTGCCCATTCTCTCTCTCTCTCTCTCTTCCTCTCTCTCCTTGCAAATAAATATTAAAAGCAGCTGGGCATGATGGTGGATGCCTTTAATCCCAGCACTCAGGAGGCAGAGGTAGGAGGATCACCAAGGGTTCGAGGCCACCCTGAGAATACAGAGTGAATTCCAGGTGAACCTGGGCTACAGTGAGACCCTACCTCGAAAAAACGAACTAACCAAATAAATAAAATAAAATAAAAATAAATAGATCAGCCGGGTGTGGTGGCACACGTCTTTAATCCCAGCACTCGGGAGGCAGAGGTAGGAGGATCGCCATGAGTTCAAGGCCACCCTGAGATGACAGAGTTAATTCCAGGTCAGCCTGGACCAGAGTGAGACCCTACCTCAAAAAACCAAAAAAAAAAAAAAAAAAAAAAAGATCAACATTGCTGCTAGGGTGACGTCAATTGGAGTTGGAATGACCGTTGTTACCAGCGTGGAGGAGTGGCCTCTCAAATGCAGGGTTCATGGTGTGGTAGCACTGACCGCCTCAGTGGTGACGTCAGTGGTGTAGCGGATATGACGGTGTTATGGAGCTGCTGCTGCTGCTGCTGGCGGTGAACTTGGTGACGTGTTGGTGACAGTGACATTGCTGGTTGGAGTGATGATGACTATGGAGATGACAGTACCGTCGGTGAGGTTTATGGTGGGAGTGGGAATGGTGAAGGGGTGATGGTGTCGACAGTGGCAGTTGGGTTGGGGAGGGTGGTGTATCTAATAGAGGTGACAGTGCTGATTGTCACAGTGACTCAGTGGAGATGCTAGGAAGATGGAGAGGAAAGAGAAGCCTTCACCTGTAAGACTTCATTTTTCTCGACCCTCCTCATTTCTCTTTTGTATTGCTTTTTCTTTTATTCGAGGTAGGGTCTCACTCTAGCCCAGGCTGACCTAGAATTCACTATGTAGTCTCAGGGTGGCCTCGAACTCACGGCGATCCTCCTACCTCTGCCTCCCGAGCGCTGGGATTAAAGGCAGTGAGCTACCACGCCTGGCAGGACGGGGTAGGGAGCTCACGTGGGAGTAGGGATTCCTGCATCCAAATCTCAACTCAGCAAGGCCGAGATGGACACCCCTCACTTTCATCCAGCATTCATGAAGTCACTCTTGGAGGCATCTTCCAGCTGGGGAACTGGAGTGAAGTGAAAAGCGTCCAGGACCACAACACCATCTGGAAGGGCTGCTGCAAACTGGCCCCCACCCTGAAGGTAAGTTGGGGAGGCGTGTCAGTGTCCTAGACCAGGGCCTGGCAGCTGGGTCACAGTGGAAAGATACCGCCCAACATGGGCTGGAGAGATGGCTTAGTGGCTAAGGTGCTTGCCTGCAAAGTCAAAAAACCCAGGTTTGATTCCCCAGGACAGAGCCAGAGGTGGTGCATGCATCTGGAGTTCGTTTGCAGCGGCCAAAGGCCCTGGTGCACCCATTTTCTTCCTCTATCTGCCTCTTTCTCTCTCACCCCTCTCTCTGGAAGAAATAAAATAAATGTTTTTTTTTTTCAAAGAAAGATATTCCACATAAAAAAGTAGATAAGGAACTTGAGGCTACAACAGCCTTTGACAATGGACAGGGAAGACCTTATCATAGGCTAATGGAATCTCACTGGCTATGGATGAGGTTGTACTTTCTAAGGTGTATCTCAAAAAAAAAAAAAAAAAAAAAAAAAACTTAGTGTATCTCCACTAAGGAACAAATGTGTTTGTTGCAAAAATCTCTTTCTCTTTTCACTTTCTTTTTCACTTTCTTTTGGTTTTGTTTTGTTTTTCGAAGTAGGGTCTCGCTCTAGCCCAGGCTGACCTGGAATTCACTATGTAGTCTCAGGAGGGCCTCGAACTACTTCTGCCTCCCAAGTGCTGGGATTACAGGTGTGTGCCACTGCGCCCGGCAAATAAAACATTTTTATTTATTTATTTATTTGAGAGTGACAGACATAGAGAGAAAGAGGCACATATATATATATATATATATATATATATATATATAGAGAGAGAGAGAGAGAGAGAGAGAGAGAGAGAGAATGGGCGCGCCAGGGCCTCCAGCCACTGCAAATGAACTCCAGACGCGTGCGCCCCCTTGTGCATCTGGCTTACGTGGGTCCTGGGGAATCACACCTCGAACCGGGGTCCTTAGGCTTCACAGGCAAGCGCTTAACCGCTCAGCCATCTCTCCAGCCCTAAAATATTTTTAAAATGAGGAAACTGTTGAAGGAGGTGATCAGATAGCGTGGTGACTAATGAAGGTGGTTGTGACAATTTGGTGACAATAGTGAGAATCTAAGCTAACTCACTACCACTGAGAAATTGAAACAGGAAAAAAAAGAAAAGCAGATAAATTTTTCTTTCTAGAATGCAAGAATTGTTGGTGAATATGTCGGCTTCCGGCCAGTGCGGCCCCAGGTCCGGCTAGAAAGAGAGTGGCTTCATGCTGGATCTTCAAACGCAGAGGTACGTTCTGGCAAGGGCAGTGATGCCCTCCCCAACTCCTAAGACAACTCTGTCATTTCCAGGACGAAGTCCATACAGCCTGCCGTCAAGGACAGTAGTGCTAACCCCCTCCCCATAAGTGGGGCAATCTAGTTTTGTGGATGGTAAAGAAACCTACATGAGGTTCTGGGATTGAATAGAACTTTGTGCTAGTTACCAGGGCTAACCCCTGACATGAACAACCTTACATGAGGTTCTAGGATTGAATAGAACTTTGTGCTAGTTACCAGGGCGAACCCCTGACATGAACAACCTTACATGAGGTTCTAGGATTGAATAGAACTTTGTGCTAGTTTCCAGAGTGAACCCCTGACATGAACAACCTTACATGAGGTTCTAGGATTGAATAGAACTTTGTGCTAGTTACCAGGGCGAACCCCTGACATGAACAACCTTACATGAGGTTCTAGGATTGAATAGAATTTTGTGCTAGTTACCAGGGTGAACCCCTGACATGAACAACCTCACATGAGGTTCTAGGATTGAATAAACTTTGTGCTAGTTACCAGGGTAAACTGCTGACATGAACAACATTATGTGAGGTTCTAGGATTGAATAGAACTTTGTGCTAGTTACCAGGGTGAACCTCTGACATGAACAACCTTACATGAGGTTCTGGGATTGAATAAACTTTGTGCTAGTTACCATGGTGAACCCCTGACATGAACAACCTTACATGAGGTTCTAGGATTGAATAGAACTTTGTGCTAGTTACCAGGGCGAACCCCTGATATGAACAACCTTACATGAGATTCTAGGATTGAATAGAACTTTGTGCTAGTTACCAGGGTGAACCCCTGACATGAACAACCTTACATGAGGTTCTAGGATTGAATAAACTTTGTGCTAGTTACCAGGGTGAATCCCTGACATGAACAACTTTACATGAGGTTCTAGGATTGAATAAACTTTGTGCTAGTTACCAGGGTGAACCCCTGACATGAACAACCTTACATGAGGTTCTAGGATTGAATAGAACTTTGTGCTAGTTACCAGGGTGAACCCCTGACATGAACAACCTTACATGAGGTTCTAGGATTGAATAGAACTTTGTGCTAGTTACCAGGGCGAACCCCTGACATGAACAACCTTAACTGAGTGTCCTGCAATTCTTTGGGACAGGAGCCGTTCTCTCCAAGCTTCTGGTGGGGAGAATGGAGGCCCACAAGCTTGAGTCACTTGCCTAAGTCAGGTCACTGGAGAGGGACAGGGCTAGGGTATGATTTGACCTTGACTTCAGATGCATTTCCAAGATGTTCATTTTGTGACTTCCCCATCATCTCTCTTGGGGTGTCTGTCTCCTATTGGGTCCCCTGTTCTGGGGTAGGAAGAGGGCATTTTGGAAACAGCCTCTCAACTGCGGTTATGTTTTCTCCCTTTTCCTAGGAAGATGGAAGGTATGTGGGTGTGCGTGGATGTGTTATAGGAGTGAGTCGTGTGTATATAGAAAGTTGTGTATAGAGAATGGTGACTTAGAAAACTTCAGATCATTTGAGGTGGAGGAGGTCTCTGACCCCAAGGCCAAGTCTTACTCTGTAGCCCAGGCTGACCTGGAATTCACTCTGGAGTCTCAGGGTGGCCTTGAACTCACTGCGATCCTCCTACCTCTGCCTCCCGAGTGCTGGGATTAAAGGCATTCACCACCATGCCCAGCTCATCTTTTTTTTTAAAACTTTTTTGTTGTTGTTGTTGTTTTTGAGGTAGGGTCTCACTCTGGCCCAGGCTGACCTAGAATTCACTATGTAGTCTCAGGGTGGTCTTGAACTCACAGATATCCTCCTACCTCTGCCTCCTGAGTGCTGGAATTAAAGGCGTGCGTCATCACGCCTGGCTTTTTTTAAAAAAAAAAAAAAACTTTTTTGACAGCTTCCATAATAGACAGCAAACCATGACAATTCCCTCCCTTCCCTTGCCTTCCCTCTCTCACAAATCCATCCTCCATCATACCCCTTCCTCCTCTCAATCAGTCTCTCTTTTAATTTTGATGTCATCGTCTTTTCCTCCTATTATGAGGGTCTTGTGTAGATAGTGTCAGGCACTGTGAGGTCATGGGTACCCAGGCCATTTTGTGTCTGGAAGAGCACGTTGTAAGGAGTCCTAGCCTCCCTTTGGCTCTTACATTCTTTCCGCCACCTTTCCCGCAAGGGACCCTGAAGCAGGCTCACCTTCTAAGCAGAACACAAGAGTCTTGTCCTGTAGCTCCACAAATTGTTCCCCTTCCCGCCATGCCCACAGACCAGGCCCACCTTCCAACCAGAGTATGGACTGGAGCTCATGGTATCTCATTTACTCAGGACTCTTCTGGAAGTTCCTGGGTCTTCCAGAGCAGTAAAGCTTTCCTGACGCCTTTCCGTGGTCTCTCCCATGCCTGGCTACTTTCTCTCTTGTCTCTCTCAGGTCATCCATAATTATGGTCATGGAGGCTATGGGCTCACGATTCACTGGGGCTGTGCCCTGGAGGCTGCCAGGCTCTTTGGGAAAATTCTGGAAGAAAAGAAGTTGTCCAGCATACCACCACCGCACCTCTGAGAACTCCAGTAACTGCCACTTTTCCCATGAGGACTTCTGATCCCCTCAGCCAATTAATCAATGCACTTTTCGATAAGCCCTCACTTGCCTCCCCCCTCCTCCACCGCTGACACTCCTGGCTTCTTCCCACAAAGATACAGTGTAAAGGGCTGGAGAGATGGCTTAGCAGTTAAGGTGCTTGCCTTCAAAGCCTAAGGACCCAGGCTTCGATTCTCCAGAGCCCACCTAAGTTAGATACACATGGTGGCGCATGCATCTGGAGGTTGTTTGCAGTGACTGGAGGCCCTGGTGCACCCATTCTCTTGTCTCTAATAAATAAATAAATATAAATAAAATATTAAAGGAAGATACAGAGTGAAGATGTCTTGACGAGTCCATAGTATGCCACCTCGTGCTATGCCCATCCCATCACCTGCCTGGTCCTTCCCTCGTCATTTCATCTCACGAAGTGTCCTCCACGATTCTGCTTAGTCCTAAACTAAGCTGGGTAAGGGAGCCAAGACCTAAGTTTCAGTCCAGTCCTAACGATCACTTACTACTATTAGAGCTCAAAGTTGGTTGCACCCGAACTGGGTAGCGGGCTCTGAGCTCGGGTTCATGTAGCATATGGTGAAGGAACTGAGTCTTAGAGGGGAGAGGAGAGTTTAGAGATTCAGGGTGGCCATTCAGGGTGGCTTCCCAGCACACCCTCCACATGCATCCAGCAGAGCCCGTGGCGCACCGTGTCACCGTGCTTTTGCTTGGCTGCCCCGACTGCGCTGTGTAGCACGAAGATGAACTCCCCGTGCTATTATTTTGGCGTCCTTCGTGTCGCGTAGTCCACCTGGCACATGGTAGACATCCCACGTAAAAATTCGCCATACAGACGGGTGTGGTAGTGTGGTAGTGCGCGCCTCTAATCCCAGCACTCGGGAAGCAGAGGTGGGAGGACCACCGTGAGTTCGAGGCCAGCCTGACGCTACATAGTGAATTCCAGGTCAGCGTGGGCTATAGCGAGACCCTACCTCAAGAATAACAACAACAACAAAAAACTTCTCTAGCCGGGAGTGGTGGCACACGCCTTTAATCCCAGCACTTGGGAGGCAGAGGTAGGAGGATCGCCACGAGTTCGAGGCCACCCTGAGAAGACAGAGTGAATTCCAGGTCAGCCTGAGCTAGAGTGAGACCCTACCTCAAAAAAAAAAAAAAAAAAACACCTCTCTGTATATACCATATGCTGTGACACAGTCCACAACAGAGGTGTGAATAGCAGCCTGGAGAATGACCCCACGTCTGTGCAGCTGTGGCTTCCAGACCCTTCAGCGACGGTCTGTCACCCTGCTGAAGCGGCAGGCCGTGGCTACTGGGTTTGCACCTCTCGAGGCCATGTCTTCCTGATGCGACTTCACTGGCCCAGAACAGTCCACTGGCCCAATCAGCTTTCCTCCCCGAGGACTCACAGGTGGGACAATGAGCAGCCGAGTCAGCTCCGCCTGTGGAGCTTGGTGAAGAGGACACAGCCCTTCGCAGGGGGGAGGGGGAGGGTGTGCTGATCTGAGCACCAGAGACCCCGAGAGGAGGTTGCTTTGGGCTCTGGGGTCTCTGCAGCAGCGCCACACTACAACACGTGAGATCAACCTGCATTTTGTTTTTTTCCACACTGTCCCTAAACCAGACCTACACTGGCCTCCCACCTGCCAACCCTGCCCTGAAGAGCCACCATATTTGGCTTAAACAAACATTAAAAGTTGGATGGGGGGGGGGGGGCTGGAGAGATGGCTCAGTGGTTAAGACATTTGCCTGCAAAGCCAAAGGACCTCGGTTTAATCCCCCAGAACCCACGTAAGCCAGATGCACAAGGGGGCACGTGCATCTGGAGTTTGTTTGCAGTGGCTGGAGGCCCTGATGTGCCCATTCTCTTTCTCAAATAAATAAAAATAAAGTTTAAAAAAGTTGGGGCTGGAGAGATGGCTTAGAGGTTAAGTACTTGCCTGTGAAGCCTGAAGACCCCAGTTCAACGCTCAGTTCCCCAGGACCCACTTTAGCCAGATGCACAAGGGGGCACATGTGTCTGGAGTTTGTTTGCAGTGGCTGGAAGCCCTGGCGTGTCCATTCTCTCTCTCTCTCCCTCTTTCTCTCTCCCTCTTTCTCTCTCTCTCTGTCACTCTCAAATAAGTAAATAAAAATGAAAAAAAATATTGACAAAAAAGTTGGAGATTGGCCAGGCGCGGTGTTGAACACCTTTAATCCCATCACTCAGGAGGCAAAGGTAGGAGGATCACTGTGAGTTTGAGGCCACCCTGAGACTACCTAGTGAATTTCAGGTCAGCCTGGGCTAGAGTGAGATCCTACCTCAAAAAAAAAAAAAAAAAAAAAAGTTGGCGATTTCTCCTGGGACGGAGGAAGTCACTCAGTGCTGGCCACTTGCTTACAAAGCCAGATGGTCTGGGTTTGATTCTCCAGTACTCATGCAAAGCCAGATAGATTCACAAAATGGTGTATTTGTCTAGAGTTTGTTTGCAGCGGAAGGAGGCCCTGGCACACCCATATTTATTCTCTCTCTCCCTCCCTCTTCCTCTGTCTCAAATAAATAAATAAATCTTTTTTTAAATAAAAAAATAAGGTGGGAGAAATGGCTTAGCGGTTAAGGCGCTTGCCTGCAAAGCCTAAGGACCCATCTTCGACTCCTCAGATCCCACGTAAGCCGGAAGCACAAGGTGACACAAGCACACAAGGTTGCACATGACCACTAGGTGGCGAAAGAGTCTGGAGTTTGATTTTAGTGACTGGAGGCCATGATGCACCAATTCTCTCTCTCTTTTTCTCTCTCTCATAAAAAAAAAAAAAAACACTCTGTTAGGCTTGTCTCAAAAAAGTAAAATTAGGGCTGAGGAGCTGGCTTAGTGGTTAAGGCCCTTGCCTGCAAAGCTAAAGGACCTAGGTTCAATTGCCCAGGACCCACATAAGCCAGATGCACAAGGCAGCACATGCTGGAGTTTGTTTGCAGCAGTTGGAGGCCCTGGCGTGCCTATTCTGTCTCTGTCTCTCTCTGATTCTCTCTCCTCTCTCTCTCTCTCAAATAAATAAATTTTTAAAAAGTAAAATATAATAAAATAAATGAAAATAAAAAATAGCCAGGCATGATGGCTCATACCTTTAATCCCAGATCTTGGAAAGCTAAGGTAGGAAGATCACCATGAGTTCAAGGCCAGCCTGAGACTACATAGTGAATTCCTGGTCAGCCTGGGCTGGAATGAGACCCTATCTTGAAAAACCAAATTAATTAATTAATTAATTAAAATAAAATAAAAGCTGGGCGTGGTGGCATACTTCTTTAATCCCAGCACTCGGGAGGCAGAGGTAGGAGGATCGCCATGAGTTCAAGGCCACCCTGAGACTACATAGTGAATTCCAGGTCAGCCTGGGCTAGAGCGAGACCCTACCTTGAAAAAGCAAAAATAAGTAAGAAAATAAATGAATAAAATAAAATAAAAAATAGCTCTCTCTGCCCTGTCATCTCTGTCTAGATGTATGTAAGTCTGGCTCTTCCCTATCAGACCTGGCTGGGTCAAGGTCTTGGCCTGGGTAATTTTCTGCTTGCCTTTTTTCTTTTTCTCGAGGTAGGGTCTCACTCTAGCCCAGGCTGACCTGGAATTCACTATGTAGTCTCAGGGTGGCCTTGAACTCACGGCAATCCTCCTATCTCTGCCTCCGGAGTGCTGGGATTAAAGGCGTGCGGCACCACGCCCGGTATATAAGTCTCTTTACTACCCATTTCTCTCCTGAGTTACCTGGTCTCTACTTCGCGACTTGCCCTCTGTCTTCCTTTTGCCCTGTGACCTGGCCTGAACATCCATATGCGTCTGCCTCTCCTTCCCAGCCTGAGAATGCTTTCTTGTCCTTGATGGTTTTCCTGTTGCCTTCCATCTGTGTTAGGCTTTGGTGGTACCTTGTCATTTTGAGCACATGTAAGATTTATCTTTGTTGTTGTTGTTGTTGTTTTGTTTTTTTCCAGGTAGGGTCTCACTGTAGCCTAGGCTGACCTGGAATTCACTACATAGTCTCAGGCTGACCTCGAACTCACGGCGATCTGCCTACCTCTGTCTACTGAGTGCTGGGATTAAAAGCATGCACCAGGGCTGGAGAGATGGCTTAGCAGTTAAGCACTTGCCTGTGAAGCCTAAGGACCCCGGTTCAAGGCTTGATTCCCCAGGACCCACATTAGCCAGATGCACAAGGGGGCACACACGTCTGGAGTTCGTTTGCAGTGCCTGGAGGCCCTGACACACGCCCATTCTCTCTCACTCTATCTGCCTCTTTCTCTCTGTCTGTTGCTGTCAAAAAAATACAAATAAACAAAAATTTTTTAAAAAAGCATGTGCCACCATGCAAGGCTCAGATTTACCTTTGATCTCTGAGTCCTTCACTATTTCTTTTTCTTTCTTTCTTTCTTTTTCTTTTCTTTTCTTTTCTTTTTTTTTTTTTTTTTTTTTTTGAGGCAGGGTCTCACTCTGGCCTAGGCTGACCTGGAATTCACTATGTAGTCTCAGAGTGGCCTCAAACTCACAGCGATCCTCCTATCTCTGCCTCCCGAGTGCTGGGATTAAAGGTGTGAGCCACCACGCCTGGCTTTTTTTCCTTTCTTTCTTTTCTTTTCTTTTTTGAGGTATGGTTTCACTCTAGTCCAGACTGACCCGGAATTCACTATGTAGTCTCAGGGTAGCCTTGAACTCATGGTGATCCTCCTACCTCTGCCTCCCGAGTGCTGGGATTAAAGGCGTGCGCCACCACGTCGGGCCCTTCACTATTTCTTTTCTTTCTTTCTTTTTTTTTTTTTGATATATTTTATTTATTTATTTGAGAGAGAGATAAAGAAAGAGGCGGATAGAGAATGGGCATGCCAGGGCGACTAGCCACTGCAAACGAACTCCAGACGCAAGTTCCCCCTTGTGCATCTGGTTTACGTGGGTCCTGGGGAATCGAACCTGTGTCCATAGGCTTCACAGGCAAATGCCTTAACCACTAAGCCATTTCCCCAGCCCCCTTCACTATTTCTTAATCCTGTCTGGTCTTCCACATGTAGCCTTTCCTTAGATATCAATTTCCCATAAATAAACCTCATGAATTATCATTTCTCTCCTAACTGAACTCAGTAATTCATATGTAAATAAATTTATAAATAAAAATAGGGCTGGAGAAGATGGCTTAGCAGTTAAGGCATTTGCCTGCAAAGCCAAAGGATCCTGGTTCAATTCCCCAGGACCCACGTAAGCCAGATGCACAAGGGGGCGCATGCATCTGGAGTTTGTTTGCAGTGGCTGGAGGCCCTGGTGCACTCATTCTCTCTCTCTCTCTGCCTCTCCCCCCCCATAAATAAAATATATGTTAAAAATAAATAAATAAATAAAAATAGCAAAAAGCCAGGCGTGGTGTCCAGCATGCCCAGGGCGCTGGCCTTGATCTCCACAACACATAAGCCTGGACATGGTGGTGCTTGCCTACAGTCCCGGCAATTGGGAGGTGGAGAGAGGAGGGTTTGGAGGATCAAGATTTTCCTCAGCTACATAATGAGGCCAACCTGAGCTACATGAGGCCCTTTCCCAACAAAGGAAAAAGAAAGAATGGAGTGAAGGAGTGAGGAAATGTGGCCAGGTGTAGTAGCCAGTTTAGGCTACACAATGGGACCCTATCTCAAAAAGCATAAAAGGAGCCGGGCGTGGTGGCACACGCCTTTAATCCCAGCACTAGGGAGGCAGAGGTAGGAGGATCGCCGTGAGTTCGAGGCCACCCTGAGACTCCATAGTGAATTCCAGGTCAGCCTGGGCTAGAGTGAGTGAGACCCTACCTCGAACCCCCCCCCCAAAAAAAAAGCATAAAAGGGCTGGAGAGATGGCTTAGTGGTTAAGGAGTTTGTCTGCAAAGCCTAAGGACCCGGGTTCAGTTTCCCAGTACCCACGTAAAGCCAGATGCATAAAGTGGTGCATGTGTCTGGAGTTTGTTTGCACCGGCTGGAGGCCCTGGCGTGCCCTCTTTGTCTCTCCTCTCTCTCTCAATCTCTGTGTCTGTCTCTACATTAAAAAAAAAATATATATATATATATATTTTAGCCGGGTGTGGTGGCGCGCACCTTTAATCCCAGCACTCAGGAGGCAGAGGTAGGAGGATTGCCATGAGTTCAAGGCCCCCCTGAGACTACATAGTAAATTCCAGATCAGCCTGGGCTAGAGTGAAATACTACCTCATAAAACCAAAATAAAATAAAATAAATATAAAAGAAGCTGGGCATGGTGGTGTACGCCTTTAATCTTGGCACTCAGGAGGCAGAGGTAGGAGGATGGCAGTGAGTTCGAAGCTAGCCTGAGAATGAATTCCAGGTCAGCCTGGGCTAGCGTGAGACCCTACCTCCAACCTCCCCCCCCCAGAAAATCCCATAAAATAATAATGATAATAATAATGTGGATGTCAGAGAAAGACAGTTTCACTAAATTGTCCCTGTCTACCTATTAGGCTGAGGAGCTGCAGCCCCCATTTCAGGGTCATGGTATTGTTACAGCCTAGACCTTGAGAAGTGGCCTCCCTGAATTAGAAACAGGGCTATCTGGGCTGGAGGAATGGCTTAGCGGTTAAGGTGTTTGTGCTTGCAAAGTCAAAGGACCCAGGTTCGTTTCCCCAGGACCCACGTTAGCCAGATGCACAAGGGGGCTCACGCATCTGGAGTTCGTCTGCAATGGCTAGAGGCCCTGGCGTGCCCATTCCCTCTCTCTCCCTCTTCCTCTGTCAAATAAATAAATAAAAATAAAATATTTTTTAAAAAAGAAACTCATGGGCCTGATGCTGCCAGTCAGCTGTGCCGTGTCCCCCTCACTGGGGAGACAATGATGCCCTGGATCAAGTTAACAAGACTTTAGATTGAATTGTCACCAGGGCATTGCGATCAATGACCAGACTTAGCCCCCTTGCCACGTCCTTCACCAACAAGTTTTAATAAGAGATGAACGCACACATTTGACTTCCTTGCAATGTTTACATCGAGCAATGGGTCAGTTTCCTCTGGCCTTTGATGGGACCTGGCAACTTCCTCCCTCCTCCTAGGGGGTCCCCTTCTGTCACCGCGGGAGATGGCTCATGTATTGCAGAACCCTAGCCATTCCTCCGGGGACAGCCTCTCCCGGTTCCTCTGAAATGGACATGTTTATGCTGGGGACCCCTTTGGCCCTCTCCGCGTCAGGGTGTCCTGACCGTGGGCTTTGTGGCTGAGCCCTTAGGATTTTACCTCTGCCAGACCACCGAGGCAGCCCAGACAGTGGGGGGCAACAGAGAAAGCAGGGAAGAGCTCTGTAACAGGGACCCCTGGACTGATCAGAGCCTGTGGTCAGCGTCACACCCTTGAGATTCTTCACCTGGTCAGTCAGCCGCTCTACCCACGAGGCAAAGTCCTGAGGCCCCAGCCAGCCACTTTATTTCCCGGGGAGTCGGCATTCGGGGCGGCTGAGGAAGGGTCCAGAAAGAAACCCTGGTCTGGCCTTGGCTGCTTCGGAAGGCGCCTCTGGCTTTGGCTTTGGACTTGAGTCTCCCCTCCTTCGGGCCTCAGGCTCTGATTTCCAGATTTGGGTAGGGGCTGAGTAACTGCTTTCTGAGGTTGTGCAAGACTAGCTCTTCCCCAGAGTCATGGCTGGATCCCCTGTAGCCAGAGACAGCAACTCCAGAGGAGGCCCAGTGGGGCCACAAGGCTAAGGTTCAAATACACAGTCACCTGCCAGTCTCCACTCGGGCAGGCCCTGAGGAGGATTCCAGAGGGCTTGACAGGAGGAACGAGGGAACATTCCCCTAGCCCGAGCAAAAGCTGCTTGGGCCACATACCTAGGTCACCTGTAATTCCAAAGAAGAAAGCCTGGGGCCAGGGGTGCCAGGAGAAACCTACTGGACAGGTTGGTCGGTGGGTGGCAGGTGTCACACAAGTCTGGGCCTGGACCGTGTCTCCTGGGTAGCTCTTTCTAGCATCTGTCTGCTTAGCTGGCACTCGGTAGCCCAGGACCCTCTCATGCAGACCTACGGATGATTCAGGAACTTCTCCTACACACAGACCCCCCCCTCCCCCGGAGCAAATGCCCCATCCCCACGGGAGGGGGACCTTTGATGGACATGGTCAAACACAGTGAAGACACAAAACCCCGTTGGTCCAGGTCATCCTTTCTGGTGAATTCTTGGTGTCGGCAGTGACTGTGAATGGCCCCGCTGGATTCTGCCAGCTCCCCGGGCTCTACAGCCTCAAAGACTAGCTCCGCTACCGGAGGTCACTATTCCTGAGAGCCAGAGTTCGACCTGGGGACACCCGCACCATGTGTCCCTCGGCCAACCATCTCCTGGCCCCATTCCCGGTGGCTGGATTCCTGTAGTCCTCGGCCTTTGGTCTCAATGGGCAAGAAGCAGGAGGCCACGGCGGCTAGGAGGCAACAGCCACTGTAAACGGACAGAGTCAGGTACACAGAAGACTCCAGCATCACCTGAGGAGAGAGGCGCAAGTTGGTGTGAGAATGTTCTCTTGGGGGGTTTCAGGTGTGCCACATGACAGCATGTCAACTAAGCACTTCATCTACATTTAAAAAATTTTTTATTCTTAATTTTAATTTTTACTTTTTTTTGTTGTTGTTGGTTTTTTGAGGTAGGGTCTCACTCGAGTTCAGGCTGACCTGGAATTCACTATGTAGTCTCAGGGTGGCCTCGAACTCACCGTGATCCTCCTACCTCTGCCTCCCGAGTGCTGGGATTAAAGGCGTGCGCCACCATGCCTGGCTAATATTTTTACTTTTGGAGAGAGAGAGAGAGAGACAGAGACAGAGACAGAGAGAGACAGAGAAAGAACTGGCATGCCAGGGCCTCAGCCACTACAATAGAACTCCAGATGCTCATGCCACCTAGCGGGCATGTGTGACCTCGTGCTTGCCTCACCTTTGTATGTCTGGCTTATATGGGATCTGGAGAGAGACTGAACATGGGTCCCCAAGGCTTTGCAGGCCAGTGCTCTTACCCACGAAGCCATCTGTCCAGCCCTTCATCCACACTTTACAGAGGGGAAGTGTGAGACTCGAGGATGCACACCTGGAATCCTAGCACTTGGAGGCTGAGGCAGGAGGGTGGCCATGGGTCTGTGGCTAGTCTGGGCTACCGAGCAAAAGTGTGTCTCGACAAACAAACAAGAACACAGTTGGACAGATAGACAGACTAAAACAACATATGAAGACTTATACAGATGATGAGGATGGGACAGAGGTTTGAATTCAAGTCTATCAGGTTTAAGAGTCTAGACTCATGCCAAGCATGGTGTTACATACTGGAATCTGAGAGCTAGAGTCAAGAGGACAGTAAACATAGCAAGACTCTGCCCCTCAAATCAGGGCTCTTTTCCTTTAGAGAACCCTGATTAATACATTATGCATGCCTCTCGCCTTCCGCTTAAACCTACACCTCATGTCTGTACCCTGAAGATGGATTTGGGGGTCACTTTAATTGTTCCTTTTCCCAATGTAGCCACATTGAATAAATCTCCTTTCTCCGATGATTTTTTTGTTTTTTTGAAGTAGGGTCTCACTCTAGCCCAGGCCAACCTGGAATTCCCTATGCCGTCTCAGGCTGGCCTCGAACTCACAGTGATCCTCCTAGTGAACCCACAGAGAACTCCATGGCCCAAGGAACCTAGTTTCTTTCTTTTTTTTTTTTACGATTTATTTTTTATTTATTTATTAGAGACAGACAAAGAGAGAGAGAGAGAGAGAGAGAGAGAGGGAGGGAGATAATGGGTGTGCCAGGGCCTCTAGCCACTGCAAACGAACTCCAGATGCATGTGCCATCATGTGCATCTGGTTTATATGGGACCTGGAGAATTGAACCTGGATCCTTAGGCTTTGCAGACATGCTCCTTAATCGCTAAGCCATCCCTCCAGCCAGTTTCTTTATCTACCCTTCTGGGGTGAATTGCAGAGAAATAATGTCAGGAAAGGCTTGCCACTCACTGGGCTTTTTTTTTGTGGTCACACCTACCTGAGCAATGAACGGGGTGATGAGAGCACCCACTCTTGCCATGCCGCTGCAGGTGCCCAGGCCCAGTGCCCGTGTTGCCGTTGGGTAGACCTAGAAAATCAGCCAGATGTGAGCTCAGGAAAAGCAAAAATCCCCACCAGCTCAGGCCTGAAAGTCAGGGTCAATCCCTCAGGTGTTGCTGTCCCACTTTTAAGGAATGGAAGACTAGGTGAAAGGGGATGCTTGCCCCAAAGAGGGTGGGAAGTTCACTTGAGAAAGAGGAAACAAAGCTACATTCTTGGGCTGGAGAGATGGCTTAGCGGTTAAGGCCTATGAACCCAGGTTAGATTCCCCAGAACCCATGTAAGCCAGCTGCACAAGGGTGCGCAAGTGTCTGGAGTTTATTTGCAGTGGCTAGGGGCTCTGGGGCGTCCATTATCTCCCTCTCTCTGTCTCTCTGTCTCTCTTTCTCTCTGCCGCTCACTCTTTCAGTCTCTCAAATGAATAAAATTAAAAAAAAAAAAAGGAAAAAGAAAAGAGACTTATTGAGGGGGATGGGATGATGAAGAGTGGATTTGTGAAGGGGAACATGGGAGAGGGGATGGAATTATTATGGTTTATTGTCTATAATTTGTTTTCTGAGGTAGGGTCTCACTCTAGCTCAGGCTGACCTAGAATTCACTATGTAGCCTTAGGGTGGCCTTGAACTTGTGGTGATCCTCCTACTTCTGCCTCCCGAGAGCTGGGATTAAAGGTGTGCACCACCATGCCCAGCTTTGTCTATAATTATGGAAGTTTGCAATAAAAAAAGAAAAACTGGGGCTGGAGAGATGGCTTAGCAGTTAAGGCGCATGCCTATGAAGCCTAAGGACCCAGGTTCAATTCTCCAGGTTCCACGTAAGCCAGATGCACGTGGTGGCGCACGTGGTGGCGCACGTGTCTTGAGTTAGCTTGCAGTGACTAGAGGCCCTGGTGCGCCCATTCTCACTCTCTCTCTGTTTCAGTCTCTAATAAATAAATAAAAATAAATCTTAAAAAAAAGAAAAAAGAAAAACCTTTCTCAATGACCAGCTACTTGATTTAACTGATGCATGCACCACAGACATGTGCTTCAAAAAAGAGCTAGAGGGAGCTGGGAGATGGCTTAGCAGTTAAGGCGCTTGTGTGGAAAGCCAAAGGACCTAGGCTTGATTCTCCAGGACCCACGTAAGCCAGATGCACAAGGTGGCACATGCATCTGGAATTCATTTGCAATGGCTGGAGGCCCTGGCGTGCCCATTCTCTCTCTATCTGCCTCTGTCTCTCTCTCTCAAATAAATAAATAAATAAATAAATAAATAAATAAATAATTTTTTTTAAAAGAGTTGCGCCGGGCGTGGTGGTGCACGCCTTTAATCCCAGAAGTTGGGAGGCAGAGATAGGAGGATCACCATTAGTTCGAGGCCACCCTGAGACTACATAGTGAATTCCAGGCCAGCCTGGGCTAGAGTGAGACCCTACCTTGAAAAACCAAAAAAAAAAAAAAAAAAAAAAAAAAACCAACCAACCAACCAAACAAACAAACAAAGAGCTGGAGGGCTGGAGAGATGGTTCAGCATCAAGGTGCCTGCCTACAAAGCCTAACGACAGAGGTTTGATTCCTCAGCACCCACATAAAGCCAGATACTAGTTTTTTGTACTAGTTTTTTGAGGTAGGGTCTTGCCCTAGCCCACACTGACCTGGAAATAGTCTCAGGCTGGCCTCAAACTCACAGTGATCCTCCTACATCTGCCTCTCAAGTGCTGGGATTAAAGGTGTGAGCCACTACACCCAGCTAATAACATATATTTTTGCGTGGTTTTTCCAGGTAGGGTCTTATTCTAACCCAGGCTGACCTGGAATTCACTATGTAGTCTCTCAGGGTGGCCTTGAATTCACTGTGATACTCTTACCTCTGTGTGGTAGTTTGATTCAGGTGTTCTTCATAAACTTAGGTGTTCTGAATGCTGGGTTCCCAGCTGATGGAGATTTGGAAATTAACACCTGTAGGTGGTGTATTGTTCATGCCAGTGTTTGGCACACTCTCCTGTTGTTATTGTCCACCTTATGTTGGCCAGGGGGTGGTGTCCACCCTCTGCTCATGTCATCGTTTTCCTTGCCATTGTGGAGCTTACCCTCATGTCTGTAAGCCAAAATAAACCTCTTTTTCCCACAAGCTGCTCTTGGGTGGGTGATTTCTACCAGCAGTGTGAACCTGACTTCAACAGTAAAGTTGGTACCAAGAGTGGGCTTTCTGCTAGACACCTGACTGTGTGGCTTTGGCCTTTTGGAGCTGATTTTCAAGAGGAATGTGGAAGGATTTGAAACCTTAGCCTAAGAGACACCTTGCAGTGCTGTAAATACAGCTTGATGGACTATTCTGGTCAGAGTTGAAAGACTTGAATGCAGTGAGAACTATGGACTGTGAGGTTTGGCTTATGAGGGTGAGAAAGAGCTTTGCTTGGACTGGGCTAGAAGCCAATTTGTGTGAGAGGCTTGCTGTTATGCCTGTGTCCTGAGAACTTGTGCAGGGTTGCATTGTGTAGAAATGGATTGATGTGTGCAGAGGGATATGGCACAGAAGTGAAATCTTTGGGCTCAAACTTTTGCCTGTTCAGTTGCAATTGAATGAGAGATTACAACCTTTGAGATTGGGCCAGCTTCACTGGGGCAACAGGAAGAATGTAGACTCTTTGGAAGGGGCCTGAGTGCTCAAAAAGTGTCCTGTTCTTCAAAGTCTGCTTTATCCTCCCCGCCTCTGGATTAACAAATTGGCACCCTACCTGATATTGTGGAGTATAAGAAATGCAGGAGAGAGGACTGGAGAGATGTCTTAGAGGTTGAGGCACTTGTCTGCAAAGCCAAAGGACCCAGGTTCAATTTCCCAGGACCCACGTAAGCCAGACAGATGCACAAGGTGGCGCCTGTGTCTGGAGTTTGTTTGTAGTGGCTGAAGGCCCTGACATGACCATTCTCTATCTGCCTCTCTCTCTCTCTCTCTCTAATAAATAAAATAGATTTTAAAAAATGCAGGAGAGAGAGGGTCATTGAGTTTACAATGTGGTCTTGTGTTTTGGAAATGGCCATGGGCAGTGTGAAGCAGGCTTGCTGGATGCCTGCAAGGAGACCCAATGGAGCCATGAGTATGGACAGTGGATTGCAGTGGAGACCCAGTGGAGATGCCGGGACCACGAGATGGCTGCCAAGAGGAGCTGCCAGCCCTGGATGAAGTTTTCCAGGACTGTGAGTAGCCTAGCTGGAGGGCAGAACTGTAACTCAAGAGACTTGTTGCTGGTTAGAATTATCAGACTTAGAGAGTTGTTGAACTTGGAACTATAGAGTCTGATGTTTTTCTGTTTTAAATCTTGTATTGGTTGAATATTTGTTTGCTATGCCCAATGCCATCTTTTGCAGTGTGAATGCGTATTTTGTGCCATTATGGTTTTTTGGGGGAATTATGGCTCAGTTAAAAGACCTTGGATTACAGAGATGTTTGAACATCATTAGGATTGATAAAAACTATGGGAACTTTTAAAGCTGGACTGAATACATTGCATTTTATATCATGTATGGTTATCAGTTTATGGGGGCCAGGGGCGGAATGTGGTGGTTTGATTCAGGTCTGTAAGCCAAAATAAGCCTCCTCTTTGTTCCCCACAAGCTGCTCTTGGTTGGGTGATTTCTGCCAGCAATGCGAACCTGACTCCAACACTCTGCCTCTCAAGTGCTGGGATTAAAGGCATGTACCAACATGCCTGGCTATAAAATATTTTTATTTATTTATTTGACAGAGAAAGAGGGGAGAGAGAGAGAGAGAGAGAGAGAGAATGGGTGCACCAGGGCCTCCAGCCACTGCAAATGAACTCCAGATGTGTGCGGCCCCTCGTGCATCTGGCTAATGTGGGTCCTGGGGAAAGGAACCTGGGTCCTTTGGCTTTGCAGGCAAGCGCCTTAACTGTTAAGCCATCCCTCCATCCCTAAAATATTTTTTACAGAAGCAAAAGAGCTGGAAAAATATACACTGGTCCATTCGAGAAGATTCTCTAGGAAGGGAGAATGTGGCTCTTTCTCCATCCTGGTTTTAGACTTAGGCAACTTTTGGAATGTTGGCCATGAGTATACACAATAATAAGCAGGAAAAAAGTGATTGCAAAACAAGTGAAATATAAATAAATAGAAGATATTCTAGTCCTCGCTCATCAAAAGGAGAATAAGATAAGTTGAAGTAACGAGGGGCTTCAGTTGACTCTCAGACCCGAGGACAGCTTGCACACCCAGCATCCTGGCTTCTCTGTGACATTGCTCCTACCTCAGGTGTGTAAACATAGGCTGCTTGGAAACCTCCGGAAATAAACGCTCTTGCAATGAAGAGTAACAGAGTGAGTACATTTCTGAGGAGATTAAAAAAAAAAAAAAGCAGATGAGTAGGTATTACTATAATTATATTATATATAATATATCATTATATTATATTACATATTATTATTTTCTATCTGCTTGTTACAGCAAAAGCCTATCTTACCTTCCAGGGAAGAATTCACATCTAATGAAATTGCCAAAGTTCACCCCTCCCTGACAGGCATTCCCACACACATCTTAGCACTATTTCTGAAGGTCTGTTCTTACAGTTCATCAGGCCCCCGGCTCGCCAGGCTGGGAGATGGCAACATCTATCGTGTACAGGTTGGAGACAAGATCAGGGAGTAATGATATAAATTACTAAAGGTCAGGATGGGGGACGTGGCTCAGTGGTAGAGAGCTTGCCTAGTATGTAGAAGGCCCTGGGTTCCATTTACGGCACCAGAAACAAAATAAGAAAAAGAAGAGCTGAGCGTGGTGGCGCACGCCTTCAATCCCGGCACTCAAGAGGCAGAGGTAGGAAGATCACCATGAGTTCAAGGCTACCCTGAGATTACATAGTAAATTCTAGGTCAGTTTGGACTAAAGCAAGACCTGACCTTGAAAAACAACTACCTCCCCCACAAAAAAAAAGGAAAGGAAAGAAAAAGAAAAGAAAAATAAAGTCCAGAAAAATAAAATGTGTAGGGATTGGAGGAGAGCCAGGGGCTGCCTGAGCCGGGAACAATATACTACATTGGGTATTCCTAACCCTGTGTTCCACTCTTCCCAGAATGCCAACACTTCAAGATCTATGCTACATGTGTCTCAATCTTCTGTGACCCACAGATTCCTCATGGGTTTTTTGTTGTTGTTTTAAATTTTTATTTAGTTTTTCTAATTAATTTTTTTAAACAACTTCCATGATTGTAAGCAATATCCCATGGTAATGCCCTCCCTCCCCCCACTTTCCCCTTTGAAACTCTACTCTTCATCATATCCCCTCCCCCTCTCAATCAGTCTCTCTTTTATTTTGATGTCATCATTTTCCTCCTATTATGATGGTCTTGCGTAGGTAGTGTCAGGCCCTGTAAGGTCATGGATATCCATGGGGGTGCATGTTGTATTTTTTTTTTTTTAATGAGAGAGGGAATTGGTGCACAGGGCCTCTAGCTACTCCAATCCAACTCCAGATACATGCACCACCTTGTGTGTTTGGCTTACGTGGGTTCTGAGGAGTCAAACCTGTGTTCTTAGGCTTTGCAGGCAAGCACCTTAACCACTGAGCCATCTCTCCAGCCCTTTGTTTATTATTTGCAAGCAGAGAGAGAGGCAGAAAGAAAGATAGAGCCAGATGTATGCACCACTTTGTGCATCTGGCTTTACATGGGTACTGGGGAACTGAACTGGGGTTGTTAGACTTTGTAGACAATCATCTTAACCACTGAATAATCCTTCTAGTCCCCTCATGGGATTTTTGTTTGTTTATCAAGGTAGGGTCTCGCTCTAGCCCAGGCTGGCCTGGAATTCACTATGTAGTCTCAAGGTGGCCTCGAACTCACAGCAATCCTCCTACCTCTGTCTCCCAAGTACTGGGATTAAAGGCGTGCACCACCACGCCCAGCCCTTCATTGGGTTTTGTCTGGGTCTGTCAGAGCTCAGGTCATGTCTATATGTTGAGGTTCTTGGGAGTTGAAAAGAAAATTGCATTCCCAACAGGTTCTGTTTCTATTAAACAAAGCAACACTTTTAATATCTAATTTCCTCCCGTCGCTCCCATCGGAGAGGCCTTGGCCTTGAGCCAGGCGCCTCAGCCCTGGGGAGGGGACAGGGGCACCCTCTGACACCCACCTTCCCACGCAGATGAGCAACAGGAGACTGCAGAGCGAGAAGACGATGAAGCTTAGAGCCATAGTCTTCTTGCGGCCCAGGCGGTCAATGATCCACAGCGTCACCAGGACACCTGCCAGCAAAGTGGGGACATGGTCGGCAGCTTCTCAGGTGCTTCCCAAACACCCATCCCGTGTCAGCCCCCCACACCTGAGGCTCACTTCTAATGACTAGGACACAGGGAAGCGGGGGATGTTCCCTCTCAGCCTGGGCTGTCACAGGCCATGGCCGCCACCTTGCCAGCGTTCTGTCCCCCTCAGGTGCTCTCCTGGCTGGATAAGGTCACTGGGCAGGAACCGGAAGGTGGCCTCGGGCCAACCATCGGTGAGAAGAGGAGGCTCAAAGTCCCCGAGCCCTCAAGGAACTGAACCTGCCAATAACCACGTGTGGAGCCATTGAAACAGATCCTCCCAGCTGGGGTCTCAGATGAGCTGGTAGACCCCAGGGTGATGCCTGCATTGCATCTGTGTGACATAGGGGGGAAGCAGGGGCCCTTGGGAGCAGCTCTCCCTCTGGATCCGCTCGTAGCAACTATGGAACAATGTGTATTGTATCAAGCCACTCAGGTTTGGGATCATTTGTTGAAAGACATCAGGTAACTCATACAGGGGGCCTGAAGAGTGATTGGACTGGCTGAATCCAGGCAGCACAGTGGCCCAGGTGGGGACTCCAACACAGCTGGGATCTAAGGCCTCACAGTGCTCTGAACTTGCCATGTGGATTTGGGTGAGGCTTGTCTTCTCTGAGCCTCAGTTTCTACATCTGTTAAATAGAACTGAAGAAAAAAGAAAAACAGCACTCGGGAGGTCCAGGCAGGAGGATTGCTGTGAGTTCGAGGCCAGTCTGAGACTACATAGTAAATTCCAGGTCAGCCTGGGCTAGAGTGGGGGAAAGTATTTCTATTACTATTTAATCATCAAAAGAACCTTCTAGGGCTGGAGAGATGGCTTAGCAGTTAAGGTGTTTGCCTGTGAAGCCTAAGGATCCAGGTTCAATTCTCCAGTACTCACATAAACTAAATGTACAAGGTAGTGCATGCATCTGGAGTTTGTGCCCATTCTCTATCCACTCCCCCAAATAAATAAATAAATAAGTAAAATATTAAAAACAAAAAAGGGCCTGGCATGGTGACTCACACCTTTAATCCCAGTACTCGGGAGGTAGAGGCAGGAGGGCTGCCATGAGCTCAAGGCCACCCTAAGGCTATTTGAGGTCAGCCTGGGCTAGACCAAAACCCTAACTCACAACACCAAAAAAAAAAAAGAACCTTCTAGAATAAATGCTAGTAATAGTCCTAGTTTCCATTTTCATTCCATCAGTCATTGCATATTGTGTGTCAGGAATTATCCTACATGGTTGGGATGTGTTAGTGGAGGGAAAAAAAAAAGTAAAGCAAAAACAATAAATAATGCAGCCCAGAAACAAGGCTCAGGGTCCACTGTAGAAGAGGTGGCAGAAAGAATGTAAGAGCTGTCTGGGGAAATGGCTTAGTAGTTAAGGCATTTGCCTGTGAAGCCTAAGGACCCCAGGAACCAAGTAAGCCAGATGCACAAGAGGGCGCATGCGTCTGGAGTTCGTTTGCAGCAGCTGGAGGCCCTGGTGTGCCCATTCTCTCTATCTGTCTTTTCCTCCCTCTCTCTCTCTCTCTTCAAATAAATAAATAAAATATTTTTTTTAAAAAAAGGATGTAAAGCCGGGTGTGGTGGTGCACGCCTTTAATCCCAACACTCGGGAGGCAGAGGCAGGGGGATTGCAGTGAGTTCGAGGCCACCCTGAGACTCTATAGTGAATTCCAGGTCAGCTTGGGCTAGAGTGAGACCCTACCTCGAAAAACCAAAACCAAACAAACAACAACAACAACAAAAAAGGATGTAAGAGCCCAAGGAAGGGTAGGACTCCTTCCAATGTGCTCCTCCAGACACAAAATGGCCTGGATATCCATGAACTCGCAGTGCCTGATACTATCTACACAAGACCATCATAGTAGTAGGAAAAGATCATGACATCAAAATAAAAGAGAGACTGATTGAGATGGGGAGGGGATATGATGGAGAGTGGAGTTTCAAAGGGGAAAGCGGGGGGAGGGAGGGCATTACCATGGGATATTGTTTATAATTATGGAAGGTGTCAATAGAAATAAATAAAGAAAAAAGAAAAGAAGAAGATGTAATGATAATGAAAGGAAGACCTGCACTTATGGAAACGGTGACTGACTGATGCTGAGCTCAATTTCTGAGTCTCCACTCTTACCTTACTACACTACACGGAGATGCTTTACGAGACACTGTCTGGTGGCTCTAGGGTGAAGCACAGTTCCTAGCTCTGCCAACCGTGGGACATTTGGTGTCTTAAGCTGGTTTTCACAATGGAGCCTGGGACAAGTTCAAGGTGATGAGGAGGAAACCCAAGCGAACACTGGGAGGAGCAAGGGGGCTGGGGGCAGGAAGGCAGTTAACAAGGGACTTTGCTGTGACTGACATTCATTGGGAGTTAAGTGCTACTGGGGATACGGTGGGGCTCTGAGAGCCAGAACAGAACGTGTACCTTAGAGTTGTCCTGCCAGACGGACAAGGGAGCTGGGCATTTTTATGCCAATTCCTACAACTAGTACTGGAAGGTGCTCCCTGGGTTTAGCTCTCTTTCTCCCCTGCCAGCCACCAGCTTGCTTGTCTCTAGATGTGGTGGCTTCTGTCTGCTGAGAGAGGCATCTCTGATGCCCATCCAGACAAGGTGCAAGTTGAAGGAACTCTTTCTTAAAAGTATTTTACTGGGCTGGAGAGATGGTTTAGCAATTAAGGCACTTGCCTGCAAAGCCAAAGGACCCAGGTTCGATTCCCCAGGACCCACGTAAGCCAGATGCACAAGGTGGCCCATGTGTCTGGAGTTCATGTGCAGTACCTAGAGGCCCTGGTGCACCCATTCTGTCTACCTCCCTCTTCCCTCCTCCCCAATAAATAAATAAAAGTAAAATATATTTTTAAAGAATATTTTATTTATTTATTTAGGTTTTTCTTTCTTTATTGTTTGTTTTTTGTTTTTTCAAGGTAGGGTCTTGCTCTAGCCCAGGCTGACTTGGAATTCACTATGTAGTCTCAGGGTGGCCTCGAACTCACAGTGATCCTCCTACCTCTGCCTCCCAAATGCTGGGATTAAAGGCGTGTGCCACCACGCCCAGTGGCTTTTTGTTTTTAAATATTTTAAAAAATATTTTATTTTTATTTATTAATTTGAGAGAGAGATAGATATAGAAATAGGCAGGGAGAGAGAGAGAGAGAGGGAGAGAATGGGCATGCCAGGGCCTCTAGCCACTGCAAATGAACTCCAGATGTGTGCACCCCCTTGTGCATCTGGCTTACATGGGTCTTAGGAGTCGAACCTGGGTCCTTTGGCTTTAGAGGCGAACACCTTAACTGCTAAGCCATCTCTCCAGCCCTATGTTTTCAAGGTAGGGTCTCACTCTAGCTCAGGCTAACCTGGAATTCACTATATAGTCTCAGGACGGCCTTGAACTCATGGCAATCCTCCTACCTCTGCCTCCCAAGTGCCTATGCCCAGCTTATTTTATTTATTTATTTGATAGAGGGAAAGAGACAGGTAGAAAATGGGCATGCCACGGGCTTCCAGCCATTGCAAACAAACTCCAGATGTATGTACCACCTCGTGCATCTGGCTTACACGAATACTGAAGAATTGAACCTGCTTCCTTAGGCTTCACAGGCAAGCACTTTAACCACTAATCCACCTCTCCAGCCTGAAGGAACTCTTTCTGCTTGATGGGCAAGTGACATTACTCTCCAAGCCTCAGTGTGACAGAGAGAGAGAGGGAGAAAGAGGCCGTGACAGAGAGAGAGAGAGAATGGGTACACTAGGGCCTCTAGTTACTGCAAATGAACTCCAGGTGCATATGCCACCTTGGGCATCTGGCTTACATGGGTCCTGGGGAATCGAGCCTTGAACTGGGGTCCTTAGGCTTCACAAGCAAGCACTTAACTACTAAGCCATCTCTCCAGCCCCGGATTTGTTTTTAATTTTTAAAAATTTTACTTTATTTTTATTTATTTGAGAGCGACAAAGAGGCAGACAGACAGACAGAATGGGGTACCAGGGCCTCCAGCCACTGCAAACAAGCGCCAGATGCATGCACCACCTTGTGCGTCTGGCTTACGTGGGTCCTGGAGAGTCGAGCATTGAACCAGGGTCCTTAGGCTTCACAAGCAAGCACTTAACCGCTAAGCCATCTCTCCAGCCTCTAATTTTTGTTTTTCTGAGGTAGGATCTCACTCTAGCCCAAGCTGACCTCAAATTCACTATGTATTCTCAGGGTGGCCTTGAACTCATGGTGATCCTCCTACCTCTACCTCCCAAATGCTGGGATTAAAGACGTGTACCACCACGCCCAGCTGTGTCTACTATTCTAAAGTGTGTAAACTTAGGGCTAGAGATATGGCTTAGCATTTAAGGTGCATGCCTTTGAAGCCTAAGGACCCAGGTTCGGTTCTCCAGGTCCCACGTAGGCCAGATGCACAATCTGGAGTTCATTTGCAGTGAGTGGCTGGAGGCCCTGGCACACCTGTTCTCTCTCTCTGTCAAATAAATGAATAAAAATAAAATATTTTGCTGGGCATGGTGGTGCATGCCTTTAATCCCAGCACTTGGGAGGCAGAGGTAGGAAGATCACTGTGAGTTTGAGGCCACCCTGAGAATACATAGTGAATTCCAGGTCAGCCTGAGCTAGAGTGAGACCCCCACCTCAAAAAACAACAAATTTTTTTTTAAAGTTTGACACCTTTTCCAAGGAAAACACTTTTAGGGTAATGAATCTGTGTTCCCAGGCTATGGTCACTCTTATTTGGCTCAAAATAGACTATTTTCTTTCTTCTTTTTTTTGTTTTTGTTTTTCAGGGTAGGGTCTCACTTTAGCCCAGGCTGACCTAGAATTCACTATATAGTCTCAGGGTGGCCTCAAACTCGCAGATTCACCTACTTCTGCCTCCAGAGTGCTGGGATTATAGGCCTGTGCCACTATATGGGTTTAAAGGTATTTCTCTTTTTCTTTCTTTCTTTCTTTCTTTCCTTCTTTTAGGTTTTTGGTTTTTCAATGCCCTTTCAGTTTTGACTAGCATTACAAGGTTGTTTATACAGCAAATAGCCTTGGAAGATAAGGATACCCACTGGGGCAAAGGCTTGATTTGTGTACTAAGCAATTTAATTAGGGATAATGTCTCCCTTAGAGGCAAAGATTGGAGGCAGCCAGTTATATTAGAAAAGAGCTGGGGGCTGGAGAGATGGCTTAGTGGTTAAGCGCTTGCCTGTGAAGCCTAAGGACCCCAGTTCAAGGCTTGATTTCCCAGGACCCACATTAGACAGATGCACAAGGGGGCACACACATCTGGAGTTCGTTTGCAGCAGCTGGAGGCCCTGGCGCGCCTATTATCTCTCTCTCTCTGCCTTTCTCTCTGTGTCTGTTATTCTCGAATAAATAAGTAAAAATAAACAAACAAAAAAAAATTAAAAAGAAAAGAAAAGAGCTGAGTGTGGTGGTGCATACTTTTAATCCCAGCACTCTGGAGGCAGAGGTAGGAGGACTGTAATGAGTTCAAGGCCACCCTGAGACTACATAGTGAATTCCAGGTCAGCCTGGGCTAGAGGGAAACCCTACCTCAAAAAGCCATAAAAAATAAATAAGAAAAAAAAAAAAAGATTTGGGCTGGAGATATGGCTTAGCAGCTAAGAACCTGGGTTCAATTACCCAGTACCCACGTAAATTCAGTTGCACAAGGTGGCATATACACCTGGAGTTCATTTGAAATGGCTAGAGGCCCTGGAGCACCCATTCGCTCTCTCTCATTCTCTCTCAAAAAAAAAAAATTTTTTTTTATTTTTTAGCCGGGTATGGTGGCACACGCCTTTAGTCTCAGCACTGGGGAGGCAGAGGTAGGAGAATCACCATGAGTTCAAGGCTACCCTGAGACTCCATAGTGAATTCCAGGTCAGCCTGGGCTAGAGTGAGACCCTACCTTGAAAAATAAAAATTAAAGATATATTTTTAAATCCCATTTCTTCACAGTTGCTGGTCATATGCGGCAAAGGGTTGAAAACTAAAATCCCCAGGGTTTGCTTTGGGTGGTACACGTTGAGCCTGAACAGACGCCGTATTTGTTGGCTCTCATGCCCCAGCCTCACCTGGGAACTCGGAGAGGGTGGTCCACAGCAGGTCCATGTAGTCTTCCTCGCTCAGGTACTCACAAGCCAGGCTGCATTTGGCCTCCACCGCCTTCTTCCGGCTGGAGACTAGGGACAGGGAGACACAGAGCCTGGAATCACACCTTCCTGTTCCCCATCCCTTCTTCCCTGCTAACACTACGGGCATCCCATTGCACAGGTATCTGGCAGCCTATTGTGAAAGACTGCAATCTCCAAAGCTTGGGGTTCCCTAGTGCTGGGGCTTGGATGTGGGTCACACATAGGAACAGCCCAGGAGATAGACTTGAGAGGGAGTCAGGTGCCTTTGCCAGGCTGTGAGGATGCCTGGAACCGTGAAAGTAAAAAGCAGGCATGTGGGCTGGAGAGATGGCTTAGCAGTTAAGGTGTTTGCCTGCAAAGCCGAAGGGCCCCGGTTTGATTCTCCAGGACCCACGTAAGCCAGCTGCACAAGGGGGCGCCACACATCTGGAGTTCATTTGCAGTGGCTGGAGGCCCTGGCCTGCCCATTCTCCCCCACCCCTCTCTCTGCCTCTTCTCTCTAAATATATATATATATATATATATATATATATATATATATTTTAAAAAAGCAGGCATGTCCTTGGGCTTTGCTAGAGATCAGAGAGGAAGCTGGTTTCTCCTTATCTGTTGTCTAAAGGAGTTCCCTAGATCTGTTTTTCCATAAAACAATCGGAGCCCCTCCTGGGACGGAGGTCCCCTTTCTAGAATTTCAATCTAGTCAGGACATTGTGCTTGATCAAGTCCAGCCCCCAGAACTTGGTGTCATGGCTAACCTCTTCCTAAATCAGCCTGTAGTCCAGACCAATCTGCTGTCTGTCTGCCTCACCTGAGCCAGAAGGCAGGGCCTGCTACCATAAAGTTACAAATACGGCCAGGATGGTAGTGCATGCCTTTAATCCTGAGATGGGGGCAGTTAGGGTGACTGGAATCAAGAAAGTCTGCACTTGCCAGAAATCAAAGATGATCTGACTTCTCATCTCTTGCCTAGTTCCCTAGACCTGTTTTTCCACAAACAACCAGGACCGCTCCTGGGAGGGAGGTCTTTCATAGGATTCAAACATTGTGGTTGATTAGGTTCAGTCCCCAGAACTTGGTGTCAGGGCTAGCCTCTTCCTGAGACAGCCCCTAGCCCTAACCAACCAGCTGTCCCTCTGGTTCACCTGAGCCTGGAGACAGCCCACCACTATGAGGTTCTAAGCACCTTTGCACAGGGAGAGGCAGGCTCTCTGACTCTTACCCCTGGGGAGCTTCCAGCTGTAGGCGAGTTCTTCCCTTGGGTGGGCTTGGGCTGGCTCTGTCCAGGCCCAGGCCCCACCGGGAGGGTCCCCCCATCCCTTACTGTCCACATGGGCTCCTTTATCCCCTCCAGCTCCCCATATGGTGGGAGCTCCTTAACCTTTCTTTTCTCTCTGACATTTTTTTTTCCAGGCCCTCCATGGGATCTTTAGCCACGTGGATACCTTTCCTTGGCTCTGTACTTTCCTCAATAAATGTAATAATTTAATAATTATCCTTGTCAGTCTCCTTTTTAATTCAATTCTTTGATTAAAATTAGATATGAGGGCTGGAGAGATGGCTTAGTGGTTAAGTGCTTGCCTGTGAAGCGTAAGGACCTCAGTTCGAGGCTCGCTTCCCCAGGACCAACGTTAGCCAGATGCACAAGGTGGCACACATGTCTGGAGTTCATTTCCAGTGGCTGGAAGCCCTGGCTGGCCCATTCGCTCTCTATATGTATCTGCCTCTTTCTCTCTCTTTCTCTCTGTCACTCTCAAATAAATAAATAAAAATAAACAACAACAACAACAAAATTAGATACGAGGGCTGGAGGGATGGCTTAGTGATTAAGCGCTTTTCTGTGAAGTCTAAGGACCTTGGTTTGAGGTTCAATTCCCCAGGACCCACGTTAACCAGATGCACAAGGTGGCGCACGCGTCTGGAGTTCGTTTGCAGTGGCTGGAGGCCCTGGTGTGCCCATTCTCTATCTATCTGCCCCCCCCCCTCTGTCGCTCTCAAATAAATAAATTAAAAAAAATTAGATATGAACCTAGGGTTTGGGGTTCAAGGGCTTTCTTGGACCCCATGCTCCCTATTAAAACCCCAGCATTTGGGAGACTACATAGTGAATTCCAGGTCAGCCTGGGCTAGAACGAGAGAGACCCTACCTCAAAACAGGGGGGAGGTTGGAACAGAATGTGGGCAGGAACGAGGGAAAAGATGGTACCAAGGCATGATGTTTCCATACTAAGTAGGTCCTTAACAATAATAATAATAATAAAAAGTCCAGGGCGTGGTGGCACATGCCTTTAAATGCCAGCACTTGGGAGGTTGAAGTAGGAGGATCTCTGTGAGTTCAAGACCAGCCTGAGAGTCCATAGTGAATTCTAGGCCAGCCTGGGCTAGAGTGAGATCCTACCTTAAAAAACCAAAAGAAGAAGTTCTAAGTATGTTTACCAGGGGAGGGCAAGCTCTCTTGGTAGTCCAGTCCATCACACCTGCAGGCTCTGGTAAGTTTCCCTCCTCTTGGCCCAGCTCAGCTGACACAAGGGAAAATCACCCTCAATCCATCTCTACCCCCTTCCTGCCCTCCACCTGGCAGGAGCTTTCTATTCTTTTTCACCTTTTCAAAGATTTTATTTATTATTTATTTGAGACAGAGAGAGAATGGGCACACCAGGGCATCCAGCCACTGCAAACGAACTCCAGACACATGTGCATCTGGCATCTGGACTATATGGGTCCTGGGAAATCGAACCTGGGTCCTTTGGCTTTGCAGGCAGCACCTTAACCGCTAAGCCACCTCTCCAGACCTGGTCTCCATTTTATTATAATGGAACCTCCATGTCATTAGCCATGCAAAGCTGCCTGCTCCCATCATGCATCTGATGCCATGACAAATCCAGAAATTCCCGATCAGGACAGAAAAGGGAAGTAAACCATATTCCAGAGAAAAATTCATTCCTGTAATTCCAGACCTTTCCCCTCATGAATAATCCACCCTCCATTAAGGTTTGCTCACGAAACAAGCCGCCCAAGATTGCAGCAGTGTGGAGACGACACTTGTTTGAGAAGCCTGGCAGATCGGAGAGAGAATGGAGGCTCTTGGGATTCAGAAGTCAAGTCTGGGAGACCCGATTTTAAAAGGCCACACAATCACTCCCCAAGGTTATGTTAGCTAAAAACAGAAACAGGCCTGGAGAGAAGGCTTAGTGGTTAAGGTGCTTGCCTGCGAAGTCTAAGGACCCAGGTTCGATTCTCCAGGTCCCACGTAAGCCAGATGCACATGGTGGCGCATGTATCTGGAGTTCGTTCACCTGTGGTGGCTAGAGGCCCTGGCATGCCTATTCTTACCCTCTGTCTCCTTGTCTCTAATAAATAAATAAAAATAAGCTAGAAAAAAATTAAAAAGAAAAACAGAAACATCTCTTGGTGGGGGGACAACAAGGAAGTTGCAGAGACTTAGGAAGTCAACAAGTCTGGGAAAGGGTCGCAAGACCCCCACATACCCTAAGGCTATATAAAGATGAGAGACTTTCCAACAGGAGCTGCAAGTGACACAGTGTGGACAGTCTCCCATTCTGCGCTGAGGTGGGTTTCCGGAGGATGTTGTCACCCAGGATAGCATGAAACTTCCGGTGGTGCGGCTGCATTTGAGTCATCCATTGCTCCTGTAAGTGACCCCTCACCCTGCTCTGTAAGTAACCCCAATAAACTCATGGGTTCACCCAAAGCGGTTTTGGTATAATTGGCCCTTAGTCTATTGTCTGTGCCCTTTCTGGGGGAGGAGACCTGTTTTTTCGTGTCACCCCAGGTAAAAGGTCTTCTGGGACAGATGTGGACCACTGCCTTTGCCTTAATAAATTCCAACTTTGGTTTCATACTGCCTCACCCTGAAATTCTTTTCTGAAGTGGAAGTCGAGAACTCCTTGGGCTGTTCGGGCAGCGTGTGTGTGTGTGTGTGTGTGTGTGTGTGTGTGTGTGTGTGTAAGTGTGTCTCACTGTTGCTGTCATTTAACCTTTTCCAGTTTACTCAGGAGACCCTTCAGGGGGTCGAAGGGAAATTTCCCTTCCGTGGCAATAATGTGCAGAGCTGTTTTCCTGAGACAGGTGGCAGAACTCTGTGGCCTACAGAGCCAAAAATATTTACTAGCTGTGTGGTGGGAAAGAAGCTCACGGTTGAACGGATTCACTCAGTTACTGTAAGAGTTAACTGCGGAGGAGCTCAACTTATCTTTGTCAACAGAGGGAAGAATCCCCAAGAGGGAACCATCCAGAAAGGATCCAGAGGGACCATAAGAGGGAAAGACAGTTTAGACTAAAACAAAGTAAAAATGGAGCTTCTTTGGAGGGCCACCTCAAGCGTTTTGTACCCCCCCCACCGGGGTAAATAAACTCCCCCACTTTCACTCATACTGGCGTCGCAGTGATCTTTGCAGAGAATTTCTGCAACGTCTCGTCCTGCAAAGGAAAGGCTGGCCAGCCTCTGCTAGACTTTCTAGGATTGCCCTGCGACCTCTGCTGGGCATGGGCATGGCCTCTGTTCAGGGATGCGCTCTCAAGCAGTTCCAAAGCCAGCTGGATCTGCAGCTGGGGCTCGTCTACAGAGCATCTGGCTTAGCCACACTGACACGGGCGGGGGTGGTGCATGCCTTTAATCCCAGCACTTGGGAGGCAGAGGTAGGAGGATCACCATGAGTTCGAGGACACCCTGAGACTCCATAGTGAATTTCAGGTCAGCCTGGGCTAGAGTGAGACCCTACCTTGAAAAACCAAAAAAATAAAATAAATAAATACATAAATAAATAAATAAAGTATTTTTATTTATTTATTTAAGAAAGAGAGGAAATGGGTGCGTCAGGGCCTTTAGCCCAGCAAATGAACTCCAGACGCATGTGCCGCCATGTTCATCTGGATTACATGGGCACTGGAGAACTGAACCTGGGTCCTTAGGCTTTGCAAGCAAGCTCCTTAACCGCTAAGCCATCTCTCCAGCCCAAAGCATTTGTTCTTTGATTTTTCGAGGTAGGGTCTCACTCTAGCCCAGGCTGACCTGGAATTCACTATGTAGTCTCAGGGTGGCCTCGAACTCACGGTGATCCTCCCACCTCTGCCTCCTGAGTGCTGGGATTAAAGGCGTGTGCCACCACACCCAGGCTTCAAAACCTTTTTAAATGGTTGTTCTGAGGATGGAACCCAGAGCCTCACACATGCTATGTAAGTGCATCCTCCTCCACCGCCGAGCTACCTCCCTAGCACCCAGTGAGTAAAACTGTTAATTACGGTTATCAGAGACTTGTTATGAAAAAGAGAGGTTGGCAAACCCTGAAGAAAAGACGGAGGGAACGTGATTCCTTTATTCCCCCACCTGAATTCCATGTTAGGAATCTCGTATCGTATGGTTTGAAAGCCCGGACACGGGCACACAGACCTTTCTTTTATTTCTTCTTCGCTCCAGTGGTTCCGCCTCCAGCTTCACCATACAAACACCCGGGAAGCTTTTGAACCTCACTAAGGCAAGGGCCTCACCCATGCAGATTAAGTTGCTCTGGGCTTGGTTTAAATGACACTGCCATTGTTTCCATGTTGGGGGAGGAAGCACTGGGGGTACAGTTCAGTGGTACAGTGCTGGCTTAGCATGCAAGAAGGCCTGGGTTCCATCCCTTGGTGGGAAACAAACAAAAAAGCAGCAATTCTTGTGTGTGGCCACTGGAGTGGCGCTCCATCAACATACTAGGCATATTAGCAACGTTGTCCAGGATCACACTCATAAAACTAATTGTCTCTCTCTTTTTGTTGTTGTTGTTGTTGTTTTGTTTTTTTCAAGGTAGGGTCTCACTCTGTAGTCCCAGGCTGGCCTTGAACTCACAGTGATCCTTTTACCTCTGCCTCCCAAGTGCTGGGATCAAAGGCGCGCACCACCACGCCTGCCGCATTCATAGAACTGAGAATGGTGCTTCCCGGAGTCCTTTGAAGGATTTGGAATGACAATCTGAAATACATGTTCCCAATGCTGTTAGAAAAAAACCGAATCATGCCGGGCGTGGGGGCGCAGGCCTTTAATCCCAGCACTCGGGAGGCAGAGGTGGGAGGATCGCCGTGAGTTCGAGGCCACCCTGAGACTCCATAGTGAATTCCAGGTCAGCCTGTGCTAGAGTGAGACCCTACCTCGAAAAAAAAAAAAGAAAGAAAGAAAGAAAGAAAAAGAAAAGAATCAGGAGGCTTTGAGGCTAAGGCAGCCAGTACTTGGCTCCTCTGGAAGCAAACAGAAATCTTACCCAAAGTACTTCAGTCAACCAAGAAACGGTTCCACTTCTACCTGGAAAGCCTGTGTCACGCTTGGGCGTGCACCTGGGATTAACATTTCTGGGAGGCCGTTGCTCTGGCCTGAGCTCCTGCATTCAAAGCCAGAGCATACCAGACTGGAGCCCTTGTTATGTAACAGAATCAAATCCAGGAGATTCATGTGACCAGTAAGAAGGGGCCGATTCTATCTACATGACGTGTCCCCTGTTTAAGGGACGGGAAGATGGCTCAGCAGTTAAAGGCACTCAGGTTTGCAAAGCCTGATGGCCCAGTTTCAATTCCCAAGCCATCAGTGTCTGGCATTCATTGGCAAAAGGCCCTGGCATGCCCATACAGATGCACACACACACCATACACACGTGCAAAAAAATAAAAATTTGAAAAAGATAACTGCTTTAACTCAGTTAATAAATAACTAGGGTTGGAGAGATTGCTTAGCAGTTAAGGCGCTTGCCTGTGAAGCCTAAGAATCTGGGTTTGATTCTCTAGTAGCCACGTAAACCACATGTACAAAGTGGATCATGCTTCTGGAGTTCTTTTGCAGTGCCTGGGGGCCCTGGCATGCCCATTCTCTCTTAAATAAATAAATATTAAAAAACAACTTGCTTTAATTCATTAATTAAATTTTTTTTTTGAAGCAGGATCTCACACTAACCTAGGCTGAACTTTCTCTGTAGAACAGCTGGTCTTCAATTCATGGTGATCTTTCTACCTCAGCCTCCCAAGTGTTGGGGAAAAAGACATGGGCCACGACACCCGCAAAAAAACTTTAAAATGATTAATCTAACCTTTGTGTGTGTGTGTGTACACATGCACGGGCACACAGCGCACACACAGGTGCCACAGCCTATGTATGAGGTAGGAAGACAACCTCGTCTGTTGTGTCTGGCTTGACTTGGGTTTTGGGGGTTCAAACTCCAGTCATCAGGCTTGTGCAGCAAGTGGGGTGCTGAACCATCACCCCAGCTCCCCAACTTAACTTACATTTCTTTCCTTGTTTCTGCTTTTTCCCAGTCCTTTTCTAGGCATAATGCTGACCTCCCATGTTTGCTTATCAGAACACTCATTAGGTTTTATACAATGAGGTTTTCTCCAATTCTAGAATTGCTATACTAGTCTATCAGAGAGCTGGATGTGGTGACACCTGCCTATATTTTATTTATTTACTTATTTTGGTTTTTCGAGGTAGGGTTTCACTCTAGCCCAGGCTGGAATTCACTATGTAGTCTCAGGGTGGCCTCGAACTCATGGTCATCCTCCTACGTCTGCCTCCCGAGTGCTGGGATTAAAGGCGTGCACCACCACGCCCGCTATATTTTATGTATTTGAGAGAGACAGATAGAGAATGGGCACACCAGGGCTTTTAGCCACTGCAAATGAACTCTAGAGGCATGCACCACCTTGTGCATCTGGCTTTACGTGGGTACTGGGGAACAGAACCTGGATACTTGGGCCTTGCAGGCGAGCACCTAACCGCTGAGCCATCTCTCCAGTCCAACACATGGCTATAAACCCAGCATTCACTAGGCTGAGACAGGAGGATTCTGAGTGTGAGGCTATCAGACTGTGTCTCAAACAAGCAAAAAGTCCCACAACCTCTCCCCCTACTCCCAAAGCTGTTAGAACTCTCTTTCTTTCACTCTTTCTCTTTCTTTTCTTCTTCTTCTTCTCTCTCTCTCTCTCTCTCTCTTTTTTTTTTTTTTTGAGGTAGGGTCTCACTCTAGCTCAGGCTGACCTGGAATTCACTATGGAGTCTCAGGGTGGCCTGGAACTCAGGGTAATCCTCCTACCTCTGCCTCCCAAATGCGGGGATTAAAGGTGTGCGCCACCATGCCCGGCTTCCTTCCTTTTTAATTCATTCATTCATTTACTTGTTTGTTCACTATGGTGGCAGGGGTTCAGCCCAGGTTATCAAGCATGTAGGATTCTCTTCCCCTCCATTAGCTCTTCAAATCTGTTGACCTTTGGTTCTTGGGAAGCCCCTCCCCCCATCATGTCCCTTCAGTGGAGTTCGAACCACCTCCAGCCTGGTACTGCCTGCCTGGCTCATGGGTCTCCTTCTCGATCAGGTAAAAGCCAAGATTCCACCGTGTTTCCATTGACCCAGCAAACCGTGTTAACTTCACAGCCCGACCCTCCGACTCGGTGAGGGTGTGAGTGGGCACATGGGGGCTCCATCGTCACTGGAGGGCCCAGCACCTCGGAAACAGTTAGATTTGTGTCCGGCCAGGCCAGCGAGGGCAGCACCTGGCGCCAGAGTGTGTGTGCCCTGCGCAGGGGGCCGAGGGCGTGGGATACTCACTGCTGCAGACGTCGCCCGCCTGGAAGAGCTCCGTGGTGAGCAGAACTAAGCCGTAGTAAGAAAACGCGTTGGAAAACCTGCCAGAGGGAAGCGAGGAGGGTCAAGCCATGTTCAGAGCCACGACGGGCCCCTCCCGTGTGCCCGGGGAAGAGCTCTTTCCACGGCAGCGGGACCCAAGCTTTGGATATAGCGCAGGGTCTTTGGGATTTTACTGGGGGGACTCTGAGCAGGAAGATGGCAGGTACGGTGACACGGGGATGGGATCAAAGCAGGAAAGTTCTTTTGTCCTGGAAAGACTAGGGTGGACATCCAGAGACACACCCTTCCCAAACTGCCCCACTGGAATTTTTTTTTTTTTTTCTGGGACTAAAAATTGGAAGAAAACAGCTCAAGTGGTATCTTTCCAGGGTTTCCAGGCCGATCCAGGGAATGTGGCCATGACTTTTAGAATTTCAAAGCGGATGACAGTTTATGAATTCCATACTGGCCCTGGAATTAGAATACTCAAGTCTGCAGGACTAGAACATTCTCACCCAGTGACTCAACAGCTGTGTGGGCCTCCATCCAGGTACAACCAGGAGCAAAGGTGACTTTCCCAGGGTTACAGTGTGTGACTTCTGTAGTATAGTCGGTCTGGTTAGAAAATATACCTTATTCTTTTTCTTTTCTTTACTTTTTTTGCTCTTTGGTTTTTTTCAAGGTAGGGTTTTGCTCTAGCCAAGGCTGACCTGGAATTTACTATGTAGTCTCAGGGTGGCCTCCAGCAATCCTCTTACCTTCTGCCTCCCAAGTGCTAGGATTAAAGGTGTGTGCCACCATGCCCAGCTCTTCGTTTTCTTTTTATTTACTTATTTATTGTTTTTTTTTTTTTTTTTTTTCGAGGTAGGGTCTCACTCTATAGTCCAAGCTGACCTGGAATTCACTATGGAGTCTCAGGGTGGCCTTGAATTCACTGCGGTCCTCCTACCTCTGACTCTTGCGTGCTGGGATGAAAGGCATGCGCCACCACACCTGGCTTTTGTTTTCTTTTTTTCTTTTTTTAAAATGCCTCACCTGCCACCTTTTTTTAAAGAGATGTTTTTATTGTTTTAATTTTTATTTATTTGGGAGAGAGAGAGAATGGGCACACTCTGCAAACGAACACCAGACACATGTGCCACCTTGTGCATCTGGCTTACTTGAGACCTGGGAATTGAACCTGAGTCCTTTGGCTTTGCAGGCAAGTGCTTTAACTGCTAAGCCATCCCTCCAGCCTTTACTTTTTTTTTTAGGCCATACTATGTTCTTGATTATTTTAACTTTAGGTATAACACTCCTACAATATATCACATGTAAATGTTATGTCAGATATAGAGGGTAGAAGAAGAAAAAAAAATCACACCCAGGTCATGCTGACTAATAATGTTAGTAGGATACCGGGGTTTCTTCTTCTGAAAAAATATTTCTTTGCCAGGCATGGTGGTACATGCCTTTAATCCTGGTATTAGGGAGGAGAAATAGTAGGATTGCTGTGAGTTTGAGGCCAGCCTGGGACTACAGAGTGAGTTCCAGGTCAGCCTTGGCTAGAGTGATACCCTACCTGGGGGGAAAAAAAAAGTTTATTTAATGTGGGGGTTGGGGGAAAAGGGCATGCCAGGACATCTTGCTGCTGCAAACAAACTCCAGATGCATGAGTTGCTTTGTGCATGTGGTTTTATATGGGTAATGGGGAATTGAACCCAGGCCATTAGGCTTTGCAAGAAAGCACCTTTAACTCCTGAGCCATCTCCCCAGCCTAGGGGTTTCTTCTTATTGGATGTAACTACTTCTTTCTCAAGATTTCTCTCTTGCCTACTCAGCCTCAGTTTTCTCAAGTCCGAGGGATGAGCTTTTGATACAGATAAGGAGATAGGGAGATTATTTTTATTTTATTTATTTTTTTGATTTAGTTTTTTTAAGTATTTTATTTTTATTTATTTACTTATTTGACAGAGAAAGAGGGAGGCAGGGAGAGAGAGAGAGAGAGAGAGAAAGAATGGTCATGCCAGGCTCTCTAGCCACTGCAAATGAGCTCCAGACGCATGCACCCTCTTGTGCATCTGGCTAACATGGGTTCTGGGGAATCAAACCTGGGTCCTTTGGCTTTGCAGGCAAACCCCTTGACTGCTAAGCTGTCTCTCCAGCCCCCCTAATTTTATTTTTGTAGGTAGTCAGCTAGGGACTGGCACAGAGGAACATATCTGTCCTGGTGAGATTAGAACTCCAGTCTGATTTAGTCTCATCCAAGATGGCTGTAAGCAGCAGCTGCGGCTTCCTGAGTTTTCTTCAACTTTAAAAAATTATTTATTAAAGAGAAAAAGAGGCAGAGAGAGAGAGTGTGAGAGAAAGAGACAGAGAGAGGAAGAGAGAGAGAGAACAGGCCTGGCAGGGCCTCCAGCCACTGCAAACGAACTCCAGATGTATGTACCACCTTGTGCATCTGGTTTTGGGGGGTACTGGGGTATCAAATTTGGGTCCTTAGGCTTTACAGGTTGGGTCTCACTCTGGTCCAGGCTGACCTGGAATTCACTATGTAGTCTCAGGGTGGCCTTGAACTCATGGCGATCCTCCTACCTCTGCCTCCCGAGTGCTGGGATTAAAGGTGTGCACCACCATGCCCGGCTAGGCAGGCAAGTATCTTAATGGCTAAGCCATTTAACTCTCCAGCCCGTTCCTCAACTTAAAAAAAATATTATTTATTTATTTGACAGAGAAAGAGGAGAGAGAGAGAGAGAGAGGAGAGAATGGGCATGTCAGGGCCTCCAGCCACTGCAAATGAATCCAGATGCGTACGCCCCCTTGTGCATCTGGCTAACTTGGGTCCTGGGGAATTGAACCTGGGTCCTTTGGCTTTGTAGGCAAACGTCTTAACCACTAAGCCATCCCTCCAGCTCCTCTCCTCAACTTTTTGTGGGCCCTTCTTTCCTTCTGGACACCCATTAACCAATCAGGATCCTCCCTATACACCTGCACCTGGCAATGAGGCTCATTCTAATTGCGTAATTCACAGACCTGAGCTTGTATGTGTGAGGGAGATTTTTGCTTCTCCCTCTAGAGAGGATTTCCTCTTGGTTAGGGCGTTTTCATGATTTTTCTTCTCTTCTATTTCTCTACCCTACCTTAATAAATCTTTTATAACTCGCTCTTTCTCTGAGTTCTGTGGTTTTTCAATTCTTTGCTAAGTATGGATAAAGACCCAAGGCTTGAGAGACACTGACTCAGGGATTCTGAGATCACCCAGAGCCCAGCCTCTCACCTGTATCTCCCAGAGTTCCAACCCTGCAACCCCTTCCTAGTGCCTTACGGGACATGTCACAACACTTGACCTCCTCATGCACAAAACATGAAGCTTGGCTAACCCAGGAATTGAAATCCCCGGGGCGGAGTGGGGGCGGGGGAGGGCAGCATCTATTTTAAACATTCTACAAGGCTGCCTGACTGTGTGTGAAAGGTTGGAATGTTGCGGATCGACAGCCAGATTATTTCGGGTTATCTGTAGTCATGTCCTGACCACCCTGTATATCGGACCCAAGATCCTTTGGAATGCATTAACAGAGCAGATCTCTCTCTTCCACCAACCCCAAAGCTTGCAATGTCATCAGATGGTATCTGAAATTTACGCAGAAGTTTCCTCGCTTTACTGTAACCTGGTTTCCCCACCGAGGTATTTGGTAAATGCCTTGATTTAAGACTTTTATTCTGTGACTGCAAACGCTGACGTAATCACTTCCACGCTGGAATATGTCATACGGGACAAACTGTGCCATGGTCATTTATATTTGGCTCAGAATAAACCTCTTACTTCCTTCAAGGTGAGAGCTGTGCTTTGTACCCATAGCCCTAAAATTATCTCATGAATTGCTTCAGGATTCGAATGGCGTTGGGCCAGCGAATCGCACAGTCCCAAAGGCAGACATTCTCAACTCTGCACTCCTGTTTTTAAAACGCTACAGGCTCCAAGGTCTGCACAGGGAACTGAGTAGGTGTTTCAATGAATGCCTGGCCAGTCAATTCAGCTCTTAGGAAGCAGTGGAGGAGGGAGGGACAGAGCTGGATTTCAGCTCAGTTCTGTGTATTATCCAAGCTGTTCTCTCCTCTTCCCTGTAATTGACCACAGTGGGGGCACTCCCCCTGCTAATTAGCATCCCTGCTCCTAGGTGAATAGAAAAACCGAGAACAGGTTAAAAATAGAGCACAAAGCCTGTACCCACTGCCTACATTGGTAATGCTTTGTGCATAATTTGGTAGAAAGAAATGGCAAGAACGGCTGAAATCTGTTTTTTTTTTTAATTTTTCTTTCTGATTTATTTTTATTTATGTATTTGAGACAGAAAGGGAGCGGGGAGAGAATGGGCACGCCAGAGCCTCTAGCCAGTGCAAACAAACTCCAGATGCCTGTGCTACCATGAGCATCTGGCTTACGTGGGGCCTAGCGAATTGAACTTTGGTCCTTAGACTTGGCAGGCAAGCACCTTAACCACTAAGCCATCTCTCCAGCTGCTGCTTGAGACTACATAGTGAACAGGGTCGGAACTAGTACTTCCAAGAATGGCCACGCTGACCAAATCTTGCTTCTCAAACTAGGGGCCATGTGACACCAGCAGTAGCCTCGGCAACCTGGGAGAGAGGAAGGCAACAATGATACAGCGTGGCTATTAAATCTCATCCGAGAAACAATTCCCTTTGAACTTGAAACAATTCCTTTGTTTATATCCTAGTCTTCTGGATGTGCTATTGAATCCTTAACACCCGCCTCACTCTTAGATTCTCAGTCTCTTTAATACACCAGCTGGGGCCTGGAGAAATGGCTTAGTGTTAAGACACTTGCCTGTGAAGCCGAAGGACCCAGGTTCAATTCCCCAACACCCATGTAAAGCCAGAGGCACAAGGTGGCACTTGGGTCTGGAGTTAATTTCCAATGGCTGGAGGCCCTGGCATGCCCCCCCCTTTTTTTTTTTTCTCTCTCTCTCTCTCAAATAAATAAGTATATTAAAAAAAAATACATAGGCTCATTGCTTGGGCCAGTCAGCAGTAACTTTTTATTTTAAGAGTGCCTTCTATGCGTGGTCTGCAATTAATGTGTTTTCTTGGGAGCAGAGATAATGTCCTTTCTGTTTGTTTTGTGTTTAGAGGTAGTGTCTCACTCTAGCCCAGGCTGACCTGGAGTTCACTATGGAGTCTCAGGCTGTCCTCTGCCTTTGAGTGCTGGGATTAAAGGAGTGCACCACTACACCAGGCTAAAATGTCCTTTTAAGAGATGCGGATCTAGGGCTGGAGAGATGGCTTAGCCGTTAAGGCGCTTGCCTGCGAAGCCTGAGGACCGAGGTTCTATCTTCCAGGTCCCACGTTAGCCAGATACACATGGTGGCGCTTGTGTCTGGAGTTCATTTGCAGTGGCTAGAGGCCTTGGTGCGCCCATTCTCACTCTCTCTCTACCTCTCTCTCACTCTCTCTGTCTCTAATAAATAAAAAAAAAAAATCTTGAAAACAAATGCAAACTCTTAAAAAAAAAAAAGAGAGATAGATGTTGATCTGGGTACGATCCAAACCAAGTTAAAGACCCAGTGGGTCCAGGTGGTAACCCGGATGCTGCAGAAATTAGAAAGTGATGTTCGAATCACCCACATGTGAGGTTGTCTGGGTGATGCAGTAAAATCAAAGTCCCAACCGTGCAAGATGGGGAAGGGGTTCAGAGCAGGCAACCTGCGGCTCTTACCATATAAACCACAGCAGCAGAGTTGTCCAGCGAAAATGGGGTGTGAAAAGGTCCCTCATTTTGCCTCGGTCTTCCTGTTTCAAGAGAAGAAGAAACTTATTGGCACATGCACGTGCGCGAACACACACATACACACACACACACTCACTCACTAGGGCTGGGGATGTATGTAGGCCAGTGGCACAGTATATATTTAGCATGTGTGAGGCCCTGGGCTCCATCCCTAGAATCATGTTTAAAAAACAAAAATTCCTTAAGGGCCAGAGAGATGGCTCAGTGGTTAAGGTGCTTGCTTGCCTCTAGAGTCTAAGAACCCAGGTTCAATTCCCCAGTATCCACGTAAAGCCAGATGCTCAAGGTGGCGCATGCATCTGGAGTTCATTTGCAGTGGCTGGAGACCCTGGCACACCCACTCTGTCTTCTATCTATCTCTCTACTTGCAAATAAATCAATAAAAATTTTAAAAATCAGCCGGGCGTGGTGGTGCAAGCCTTTAATCCCTGCACTCCAGAGAGGCAGAGGTAGGAGGATCACCATGAGTTCTAGGCCACCCTGACACTACAGAATGAATTCCAGGTCAGCCTGGGCGACAGCAAGACCCTACCTCAAAAAAAAAAAAAAAAAATCCTTAAAACAAGTTTTGGGTAGTGATAATTTAGCACATATTTCTGGCAAATGGTTACATTGGACAAGTGCCCTAGGAAGTCTGGCTTGGGGAGCATCACTGGGATTCTGGACAGCCTTTCTTTCTTTCGGCCTATCTCCTGCCCGAGCCACCACCTTCCTGGACCACCATCGGAAGTGAGCCCCCTCCCTAGGCCTTGTTGGCCCTGGGAATTGCAACACAGTCGCTCTGGCCCAGTGGGGTTCACTGCTGCTACTGGGCCATCAGGATGCGGGCCAACAGTTCTGTTCCCGAGGAGCATCCAGTGCCATAGCTTTCTCTGCTGGACACAGTTGAAATCGCTGCAAATTCCCGCATAGCACCTCGTACAGACTTGGGGCTTTCCTCAAAGGCAACCAAATGGGAACCCCAACTCTTTAGGGTGCCTTCCCATACTGCCCATGTGGTTCCCAAAGTAGATCTGGGATAGGCCTGACAGCCTCTGTGTTGTTAGGTCATGGCAAAACCCTTACCTCACAAATCTGGTGAAATTCCATTCAGTTCTTCACAATATAGAAATAAGTAAGTATAGCTTTACTTTATTATTTTTATTTACTTATTTGAGAGACAGAGAGAGAGAGAGAGAGAGAGAGAGAGAGAGAGAGAGAGAGAGAGGATGGACGTGTCAGGGACACCCGCCATGGCAAACAAGCTCCAGACGCATGCACCACCTTGTGCATCTGGCTTACGTGGGTCCTGGGAATCGAACTGGGGTTCTTTGGCTTTGTAGGCAAGCACCTTAACTGCTAAGCCATCTCTCCAGCCTTATAGTTTTACTTTAAAAGGTCACTTCCCAGCTGGGTGTGGTGGTGCATGCCTTTAATCCCAGTACTCCAGAGGTAGAGAAAGAAGTTTGATGCCACCCTGAAGCTACATAGTGAATTCCAGGTCAGCCTGGGCTACAGCGAGACCCTACCTTGAAAAAACAAAAACAAATAAATGAAATAAAATAAAAAGGTCACTTCCTTATAGGGTCTGTGGTCTGCCTGGATGATTCTTAAGGTCAGGGACTGGACTGCACCCTTGAATCTGAGTTCCTTCTTCCTATTTGCTGAGTAAGAGGGTTGACATGTGGTGGGGTGCTCATGAAGGCTCCTAGGGGTTGAGTCCCTGTGCTGTTATCGGGGTGTGACACATTGCCTATTGAGGATATCAACATGGGGGTAAACAGTTTGAGCACCTGGATCTAAGGGTACCACTCCCTTAAATGTTTTTGGTGGTAGATACCGAACCCAGGACTTTATTTCTCAATATTTTATTTATTGATTGATTGATTTGAGAGAGAGAGAGAGCTGGGCGTGGTGGTGCATGCCTTTAATCCCAGCACTTGGGAGGCAAAGGTAGGAGGATCACCATGAGTTTGAGGCCACCCTGAGACTATATAATTAATTCCAGGTCAGCCTGGGCTAGGGTGAGACCCTGTCTTGAAAAATAAAAATAATAATAATAATAAAATTTAAAAAGAGAGAGAGAGAGAGAGAACGCACCAGGACCTCTAGCCACTGCAAACGAAGTCCAGATGCATGTGCCACCATGAGCCTCTGGCTTGAGTGGTGAGCCCAGGACTTTATGAATATCAAACACATGCTCTGCCACTGAGTTCTATCCCTAGGCCCCCAGTGTGGTTTCATTGCATAACTTTTGACCATCAATCACATTTTCTGAAAGGCACACACCAAAGAAGAAGTTGTTACAGGATGGGGTATTCCTAGTCACGAGCTAAATTCTCCACTTAGCATTACCACAGCCCGGCATTGGGGATACAAACTCAAGCTGCCAAATTCTCCTCGTAGAGCTCCGGCATGTGCGTGCCTGTGCACTCCAAGAACATACAGAAACCATGCAACAAACACACAGGGAAGGCCACCCCGGGCATCGTGCTCTTGCCCACCCACGCACCCACGCATGATCCGCCCCTCGCGAACTGACCTGTCTGGAGATGACAAGCTTCCCCAGTGGCATGGGGGCTCCGTTTTCTGTGGCTATCCTCTTTAAGGTGGCGATGGCCTTTTCCTGGTTCCCAGACAGCACATCGTACCTCGCGCTCTCTGGCAGCCACTGGGGGGACAGGAGATCCGGGTGTGGCTGGTTAGGGTGGAACTGAGCACTAGCTCCCGGACACACACACACACACTCTGTGTGGGGTCATTGAGGGTTAGGGGCTCTGGAGTCAGAGACCTGGGTTCACATGCAGCCTCTGCTGGGCCCTGTGCAAGGTTGTGACCTCTCTTGTGCCTCTGTTCTTCACCTACACAATGAAGGTGACAATAGATTTGACCTCTTAAATTAAGACCACCACAAAAAAAAAAAAAAATCTCACCCTTAACTCTTAAGAAATGCTACCTTACTATGTTCAGATTCATCTTGCAAACTCATGTATATATATAGAGAGACAGAGAAATCAGAAAGACCTTCAAGCCCAATGGAATCTCAACTCCAAGTGACTAGATCAATACATTTCTATAAAATGAAGCTACAGTGATTTGCAAGATAGCAGATATAGTAGGGAAAACATGAGGCTGTGGGGGGGGGGGTCAGAAAACCTGATTCCCCCGTTAGAGTTCTGGTGTTTGTTTGATGTATGCCTTTTGAAAAGTCAGTCAGCCTCTGTGGACTTCAGTTTCCTCATTAGAAAAATTGGGATGGAGCACGTTAACTGGTAACTTCCGCCGTAATTCACACCAGAGTGCTGGGCAGCCTGTGCACATGGCCACCCAGCCATGGACTACATTTCCCAGATTTCCTTGCAGCCAGGCGAACCCTCATAACTTGCTGTCACGGGGAGGGCTTGTAAACAGACCTTAAAGAAGCAAGTGCGTCCTCTTTACCTTCCCTTCCCTGACTCCAAAGGCCAGGAGAGGGGCAGAACCTTGTGTTGGAAGGAAAACCTGGGCCAGTTCCCACTTGCTATCCAGAATCTCCTTCTGGACGGTTATGATGGTGAGACGTGACCTCTGTGTGAAGATGCCCAGTCTGTGAGGCTTGTCGCAAGCTGTCACTCCAGTGAACACGCGGCTTTGTTATGGTGCTACCCCGCGTAGTTACTGGAGGGATAAATAGTGACTGCATTTACAGAGCCTCCCTCAGAGTTAAGCTCATCACATCGGTTGTCATTAACTAAGAATTACCAGTAGTATTCGCCACGCATGAGAACTGTGCATCCATACACTTACGTGGGGCTCCACTGGATTAAAAGTGTTTGCATGTGTGTGTGTGTGTGTGTGTGTGTGTGTGTGTTCTACGTGTGAAACGACAAGAGGGCTTTATGCAGGTGAGAACTGGATTCAGCCACGCCTGAGGCCTCTTTTCTGTGTCTATTCCCTTTTCTTTCCCCCCCCCTCAAGACAGCTTGAATTGGATTTCTGTCACTTGCAACGTTAAGAATTCCAGTGAAGGGCTGGAGAGATGGCTTAGCGGTTAAGGTGTTTGCCTGCAAAGCGTAAGGATCCTGGTTCGATCCTCCAGGACCCACTTAAGCCAGATGCACAAGGGGGTGCATGCATCTGGAGTTCCTTTGCAGTGGCTGGATGCCCTGGCATGCCCATTCTCTCTCTCTTTCTCTTTCCCCTTCTTTCTGTCTCTCAAATAAAAATAAATAAATAAAAAAGAAAAAGAAGTCCAATGAAGCCAGACAGGACTATCCCCCCCCCCAAAAAAAATATATATGTAAATCTCAGAAGAGTCTGTTTAGGAAATCTCACACTCCATTCTGGCGCTGCCCCAGGCCTCATTTCCTTGTCTCATTTCACAATTAAAAAATAAATAATCTTAATAATCTTCCACCTACTTCCCACTAAAATGTAGTTGCCAGTGGGCAGGAAAGGAGATGGCTTTAAAGATACGTACAAAACACAGAACAGCAAAGATGAGGAGAGGGACAGCGGAGAGGATGAGCAGCCAGCGCCAGCCCAGGCTGGGCATCACGAACACCGCCAGGATGACCTCGAACACTGTTCCGATGGCCCAGAAGACCTGGCGTGGGAGAACCAGAGTCAGCGGTGGGAGTGGCCGAGCCGGCGCAATGATCAAGTGCAGGGTTTCTGTGCTGGGGAATACAGATTGGTGTGGGCTGGAGACGGCGAGGTCAGAACGGCCACCTCTTTCCTGTGGACCACATGGTGGCCCATAGTGGCCTATCCTGCTGTCCATCCCCTGTGTGCCCCTCCACCCCAAATACTACTTGATTGGTGTCACTGAAGCTGTGCAGTGTGGCAGCCATGGCTAAGGTCAACGTCATAGAGTCAACATTATGTGACATCAGTATAAACACTGGACACATTGAGGGACTTTGGAGTTTTTTTTTTTTTTTTTTTTTTTTTTTTCAAGATAGGGTCTCACTTTAGCTCAGAACTCACGGTGAACCTCCTACCTCAGAGTGCTGGGATTAAAGTCATGCGCCACTACGCCCAGCTTTAAAAAAATTATTTTTATTTGACAGAGAAAGGGGGGGCAGAGAGAGAGATAATGGGCGCGCCAGGGCCTCCAGCCACTGCAAACGAACTCCAGATGCGTGCACCCCCTTGTGCATCTGGCTAACGTAGGTCCTGGGGAATCGAACCTGAGTCCTTTGGCTTTGCAGGCAAATGCCTTAACCGCTAAGTCATTCCCTTCAGCCTCTCTTTTTGGTTTTCTTTTTCTTTTTTTTTTTTTTTTTTTTTTGGGTTTTTCGAGATAGGGTTTCACTCTAGCCCAGGCTGACCTGGAATTCACTATGGAGTCTCAGGGTGGCCTCGAACTCACGGCGATTCTCCTACCTCTGCCTCCCGAGTGCTGGGATTAAAGGCGTGCGCCACCACGCCCGGCTCTCTTTTTGGTTTTCTAAGGTAAGGTCTTACTCTAGCTCAGGCTGACCCGGAACTCACTCTGTATGTAGTCTCTGGCTGGCCTCAAACTCACAGCGATCCTCCTACTTCTTCTGCGTCCTGAGTGCTGGGATTAAAGGCATGCGCCACCACGCCCGGCTCAACTTTGTTTTTATTTCCCAATTTATAAATATAAAATGTACCATCACTTTAAGTGTACAGTGGTATGAAACGCATCCCAAGTGTGCAGCCATTACCACTACCTGCCCCTGGAACACTTTAACCACTCCACCCATCCCCAGTCCCTGGCAATCTCTAATCTATTTTTCTATTTTTGGTTTTTCGAGGTAGGGTCTCATTCTGGCCCAGGGTGACCTGGAATTCACTATGCAGTCTCAAGATGGCCTCGAACTCACAGTGATCCTCCTACCTCTGCCTCCCGAGTGCTGGGATTAAAGGCGTGCGCCACCATGCCCGGATATTTTTTTAAAAGACTTTTTTATTTTTATTTATCTATTTATTTTTGGTTTTTCGAGGCAGGGTCTCACTCTAGCTCAGGCTGAATTGGAATTCACTATGTATTCTCAGGGTGACCTCAAACTCATGGCAATCCTCCTACTCTACCTCCAGAATGCTGGGATTAAAGGTGTGTGCCACCATGCCTGGCTTATTTTTTTTATTTTTGAGGGAGAGAAAGAGGCAGAAAGAGAAAGAGAGAGAGAGAGAATGGGCGCACCAGGGTCTTTCAGCCACTGTGAATGACCTCCAGACACGTGCCCCCTTGTGTGAATGTGCAACATTGCATGCTTGCATCCCTGTATGTCTGGCTACATGGGACATGGAGATTTGAACATGCGTTCTTAGGCTTCGCAGGCAAGCGCCTTAACCACTAAGCCATCTCTCCGGCCCTCTAATCTATTTTTCAACCTATTAATTTATTTATTTGCAAGTAGACAGAGAGAGATAAAGATAGAGACGATGGGCATACCAGGGCCTCCAGCTACTGCAAACGAACTCCAGACACATGCACCATTTTGTGCACCTGGCTTTACATGGGTACTAGGGAATTGAACCTGGGTCATTAGGCTTTACAGGCAAGCTCTTTAACTGCTGAGCCATCTCTCCTGCCTCTCTAAGCTATTTTCTGTCACTGTGATTATTACATTTTTTTTTGGTGTGTGTGTGGTGTGCATGCGTGTATGAATGTTCGTATGCATGAGGGCACATGTGTGTGTGTGGGGGGGTGAGTACTTGTGCGTACACATACATGCGGGGGCCAGAGGTAGATCTTGGGTGTCCTTCTCAATCGCTCTTCACCTTATTATTTGAGAACAAGGTCTCTCCCTGAACCTGGAGTTCACTAATCAACTAGCTTGTCAGCAAGTCCCTAGAGATCATCCTATCTCTGCCTCCCTGGCACTGTGATTATACATACTACCATGGCCAGCTTGAGTGTGCGTGCTGGGAATCCCAACTGAGGACCTCATGCTTATACAGTAAGCACTTTTTCCATTGAGCCATCTCTTCAGTCTCCATTGTGACATATATGTATGTAAAACATATATATATATATATATGTATATATATATATATATATATATATATATATATATATATATATATATATACTTTTTTTGTTGTTGTTCAAGATAGGGTCTCACTCTAGCCTAGGCTGACCTGGAATTCACTATGGAGTCTCAGAGTCGCCTCAAACTCACTGCGATCCTCCTGTTTCTGCCTCCTGTGTGCAGGGATTAAAGGCGTGTACCACCACTCCCAGCCTGGAATTAACTTTTTGTTTTGTTTTGAGGCAGAGTCTCACTATAGCCCAGGCTGACCCGGGACTTACTCTGTAGCCCAGGCTGGCCTCAAATTTACATGATCCTCTTAAAGGCATGCACTACCACACCTGGAATGATTTTTTTTCCCATACAGTCTTACTATGTGGTTCTGGCTGCCTTGAAATTTGCAGCAACCCTTCTGCCTCCGTCTCCCAAGTGCTGGAATTCCAGGCACGCGCTACCATGTGGCTGGAATTAACTCTTCAGGGGCTAGATCATAGGAATCTTGAAGGGGTCCTAAGAGAGTGCAGAGTGTGGCTAGCGTTAGTTACTGGAGTGTGAATTGGTTAATCACCATTCAGGATTAGCTGGCCCAGATGCACTTCAGTATTTCAACAACTACCCAAGTGTGGTGGTGTCTATCTGTCATTCCAACAGTAAGGAGCCAGAGACAGGAGGATTGCCACAAGTTCCAGGCCAGCCAGCCATAGTGAGATCCTGTCTTGAAAACAAAATAAAACCAACGTTTCAACATCTGATTCATCCAAGCCAGCTTGGGCCAGCTGTGTGCCGCCCTACTAGATCATGAATGGATACGGTCAGGACGGGTAAGCTGGGCCGTGGGGCCAATGTGAAGGATATTCTCTGTGATCACAGTGACTGAGGAGGAGTCGTTTCTGTGGCCAGCAGTGTCTAGCAGAGGCACCTAACACTGTTCTGTCCACCTGTCCCTTCGTGGAGGGACCTGTTGGAAAGCTATGCATCTGCCCTGAGATCTTTTAGATCATGGGTCACAAAGCAAGGTCTGGTGGTCCAGGCCTGACATCCCAGCTACTCAGAAGGCTAAGGGAGGAGGAATACAGGTTCCAGGTCAGCCTAGGCTACAGAGTGCCATTCAGGGGCAAATTAGTGAAAGCCTCTCTCATAATAAAAAGTAAAATGGGCCAGGCGTGGTGGCGCATGCCTTTAATCCCAGCACATGGGAGGCAGAGGTAGGAGGATCGCCATGGCCACCCTGAGACTCCATAGTGAATTCCAGGTCAGCCTGAGCAAGAGTTAAGACCATACCTCGAAAAAAAAAAAAAAAAGTAAAATGGGGGGCTGGAGAGATGGCTTAGCAGTTAAGCGCTTGCCTGTGAAGCCTAAGGATCCTGGGTTGAGGCTCAATTCCCCAGGACCCATGTACGCCAGATGCACAAGATGATGCATGCATCTGGAGTTCGTTGTGCGCCCATTCTCTCTCTGCCTCTTTCTCTCTCTGTCTATCACTCTCAAATAAATAAACAAACAAAAAATATTAAAAAAAAAAAAAGTAAAACGGAGCCGGGTGTGGTGGCGCACACCTTTAATCCCAGCACTCGGGGGACAGAAGTAGGAGGATCACCGTGAGTTCGAGGCCACGCTGAGAACTACATAGTGAATTCCAGGTCAGCCTGGACTAGGACTGGAGTAAAACCCTACCTCAAAAAAAAAAAAAAAAAAAAAAAAAAAAAAAAAAAAAAAAAGGAGGAAATGAAAATGGGGCTGGGGAGATGGCTTAACAGTTAAGGCTTGCCTGCGAAGCCAAAGGACCCAGGTTCAATTCTCTAGGACTCACATAAGCCAGATACACAAGGTGGCACATGCGTCTGCAGTTCCTTTGCAGTGACTGGAGGCCCTGACATGCCCATTCTCTCTCTCTCAAGTAAATAAATAAAAGTAAAACACTGACTGGAGACACCGCTTAGTGGCAGAACATTTGCCTAGCATACAGGAGGGGTTCAATCCTCAGGTCCGGAGGGGGGAAAAAGAAGGTTGCAAGATGCTGGCAGAAAGAGGATTGAGAGGGACTGGCTGGGTCATGAGAGTTTCAAGGCTCCCCACAGTCATGGAGGTGGCAGAGAATGGAGAGGTCTCAGGCCAGGGGCCAGTGAGGTGAGAACAGGTCAGGGGATGGTGTGGGCAGGGAGGGATCTGGTGAGAACAGACGGGGTGAACCTGTGGGCAGCAAGGAGTCTCTTCCGCTCAAGTTGTATTGCGCGCTCCCGGTCTCGGAAACCGTTCTCAGCTGAACTAGGATGTACCAACTGCCTGCCACCACTTTTTGCAGCAGCAACTGATATTGAAAAACATTAATTTAGGGCTGGAGAGATGGCTTAGCGGTTAAGCGCTTGCTTGTGAAGCCTAAGGACCCCGGTTCAGGCTCAATTCCCCAGGACCCACCAGATGGACAAGGGGGCGCACGTGTCTGGAGTTCGTTTGCAGTGGCTGGAAGCCCTGGTGTGCCCATTCTCTCTCTCTCTCTCTCTATCTGCCTCTCTCTGTGTCTGTTGCTCTCAAATAAATAAATTAAAAATAAAAAAAAAGAAAAACGTTAATTTAGCCGGGCGTGGTGGCGCACGCCTTTAATCCCAGCACTTGGGAGGCAGAGGTAGGTGGATCGCCATGAGTTTGAGACCAACTTGAGACTAGATAGTGAAGTTCAGATCAGCCTGGGCTAGAGAGTGAGACCCAACCTCAAAAATAAATAGATAGATAGAAAAGAATGAGGTGCATTCACACTGCAGGGCAGCCATGTCTGATCCACGCATGCAGGTGCATGTTGAATCTGTTTTGTTTTCCTTAAACTCCCTTGTGCTTGTCAGATAGGCGGCGTTCCCTAGAGACCCAGTCACCCACACCTTACCTCAATCAACAAAATACACTTGGCCCTGGCCTTCATGGGAAGGAATTCTGCATACAGCGTCACCCTGGGCAAACAGAGACAGAGAGGGGTGAAGGTTAGAGCTGCGTGGGAAGGTTGCTGCAGTTTCTGAATTCCTTTATTTTATTTTTAAAAAATATCTTATTATTTACTTATTCAAGAGAGAGAGAGAAAGAATAAGAGACAATGGGTGCACCAGGGCCTCCAGACACTGCAAAGGAACTCCAGATGCATGCGCCATCTTGTGCATCTGGCTTATGTGGGTCCTGGAGAATCGAGCCTGGGTCCTTAGACTTTGCAGGCAAGTGCCTTAACCACTAATTCATCTCTCCAGCCCAGAATTTTTTTAACTTAATTAATTTATTTATTAGAGAGAGAGAGAATGGCATGCCAGGACCTCCAGCCACTGCAAACGAACTCTAGACACATGCACCACCTTGTGCATCTGGCTTACATGGGTACTAGAAAATTGAACCTGGGTCCTTAGGGCAAGCACCTTAACTGCTAATCCATCTCTTCAGTCCCAGTTTCTGAATTTCTAAGGTGATATTCTGCCACAAATGGTCAGTGGATTCCTACATTAGTTTACTGGGATCATGACTAAATGAGTATATTCTCTTACTCTCTGACAGTCTCACTATGTGGGCCTTGAACTTATGATCACCCTGCCTTATGATCTCCTGAGTGCTGGATTACAGGCATGAACTACCACTGCAACCTACAAATGAGAAAAATCATTTGATTTAAAAAAATGGGACCTTAAGCCAGGCGTGGTGGCACACGCCTTTAATCCCAGAATTTGGGAGGCAGAGGTAGGAAGATCACCATGAATTTGAGGCCACCCTGAGACTACATAGTGAGTCCCAGGTCAGCCTGGGCTAGAGTGAGACCCTACCTCGAAAAACCAAAAAAAAAAAAAAAAAAAAAAAAAGGGACCTTAGGCTAGAGAGGTTGCTCAGTGGTTAAGGCACTTGCTTGCGAAGCCTAAGGACCCAGGATCACTTCCCCAGAACCCATGTAAGACAGATGCTCATGGTGGTACATGTGTCTGGGGTTCATTTGCAGTGACTAGAGGCTCTGGTGTGCCCTTTCTCTCTGTCTACCTGTCTCTCTCTCTCTAAAATAAAAAAGAATGGGGCCTTGGCACATGCATTATTAACTAGCTGCCTAAATCAGCCTCAGATTTCCCCACTGAGGGCCACAGGGCCCAGCGAGTGCAGGGCAAGTTGGCTAATGAGACTATGGGTAACTCTGGTCTACTAACAGTTTCCTTGTGTCCTGCTCAGTCTTAAGGACCACAGCTTAAAAATGTGTGTGTGAGCCGGGCGTGGTGGCGCATGCCTTTAATCCCAGCACTCGGGAGGCAGAGGTAGGAGGATCGCCGTGAGTTCGAGGCCACCCTGAGACTTCATAGTGAATTCCAGGTCAGCCTGGCCTAGAGTGAGACCCTACCTCGAAAAACCAAAAAAAAAAAAAAAAAAAAAAAAAAAAAAAAAAAAAACCAAAAAAAAAAAATGTGTGTGTGTATATATATATGTGTGTGTGTGTGTATGTATATTTATTTATTTGAGAAAGAGGCAGATAGGGAGAATGGGACCCAGGGCCTCCAACCACTGCAAACGAACTCCAGGTGCATGTGCCACCTTGTGCATTTGGCTTACGTGGGTTCCTGGGAATCGAACCTGGGTCCTTTGGCTTTGTTGGCATGCTCATGGCATGCCTTCCCTGCCACGACTAAACTTCTGCTTGAAACGACTAGCTGGAATAAACCATTTCCGTCCATATACTGTTTCTGGTTGGGTGTTTTTTTCTCAGCAGCAAGAAAGTAACTGCTACAGAAAATTGGTATGGGACTGAAGAGATGGTTTAGCAGTTATGGCACTTGTCTGCGAAGCCTATGTTCCGTCTCTCTCCAGACTGCTCCTAAACCAGACACACAAAGGTGACGCAAGCGCAAGGTCGCACATGCCTACTAGGTGGCACAAGTTCCTGGAGTTTGATTGCAGAGGCTGAGGCCCTGGCACACCAATTTTCTCTCTCTGTCTCTCTTTATTTATTTATTTAATTTTTTCGTTTATTTTTATTAATTTATTTGAGAGCAACAGACAGAGAGAGAAAGAGGTAGATAGAGAGACAGAATGGGCGCGCCAGGGCCTCCAGCCACTGCAAACGAACTCCAGACGCGTGTGCCCCCTTGTGCATTTGGCTAACGTGGGCCCTGGGGAATCGAGCCTCAAACCGGGGTCCTTAGGCTACACAGGCAAGCACTTAACTTCTAAGCCATTTCTCCAGCCCCTCTGTCTCTCTTTGAAATAAAAAAATAATTAAAAAAAAAAGAAAAAAATTAGTATGGGGCTTGAGAGATGGCTTAGCATTTAAGGTGCTTGCCTGCAAAACCTAAGAACCCAGGTTTGATTTTCCAGGTCCCATGTAAGCCAGATGCACATGGTGGCACATGTGTCTGGAGTTCGTTTGCAGGGCTAGAGGCCCTGGCATGCACATTCTTTCTCTCCCTCTCTCTGTCTCTAATAAATTAATTAATTTTTTAAAAATTTTATTATTTATTTATTTATTTGACAGAGAGAAAGAGGGAGAGAGAAAGAGAGAGAGAGAGAGAGAATGGGCATGCTAGGGCCTCCGGCCACTGCAATGAACTCTAGACGCATGCACCACCTTGTGCATTTGGCTAACGTGGATCCTGGGGAATCGATCCTTTGGCTTTGTAGGCAAACACCTTAACTGCTAAGCCATCCCTCCAGCCTATATATATATATATATATACATATATATATATATATATATATATATTTTTTTTTTTTTAAAGAAAGAAGCTGGGCATGGCGGCACATGCCTTTAATCCCAGCACTCAGGAGGCAGAGGTAGGAGGATAGCCATGAGTTCAAGGCCACCCTGAGTGTACATAGTGAATTCCAGATCAGCCTGTCCTAGAGTGAAACACTACCTTAAAAAAACAAAAAGAAGAGGAGGAGGAGGAAGAGGAGGGGGAAGAAGGAAGAGGAGGAGGAGGAAGAGGGAGGAGTGTGGAGAAGTGGGGCCGTCACCACCACTGAACTTGACCATGTGGTTTTTAGTCTTTGGAACTGGCTTGCAGGAGGAATATGGAAGGATTTGCAACTGTGGACCAGAGAAGCCTTACATAAACTTGCTGTGGGCAGAACTTAATGGACTATTCTGGTGAGAGTTTCAAAGACCAAAATGCAGAGAGATGTACAGAGACTGTGGAAGCTCAGCTTATGAGGTTTCAGAGAGGAAAGGGACTCTATTGGGAGTGGGCTGGGGCAGGCCATGTGGTGTTCTGGTGGACAGACTGCCAATGTCTTGAGAACTTGAGCAATGTTGAATGTAAAAGTAACGCACTGGTGTGTTTGGCAGGGGGCAATACGGAGCAGAACACAAAAGCTGTGAACTTTGGTACAGGAGGAAATGTGACCGGGTTTCAGATCCCAGAGACTGTGGTCACTTCAGCTTCGATTGTTTAAGAGGTTATTTTAATTTATTTATTTATTTTGGTTCTCTAGGTTAGGGTTTTTTCTTTTTTTTTTTTTTTTTCTTTTTTTTTGGTTTTTCGAGGTAGGGTCTCACTCTAGCCCAGGCTGACCTGGAGTTCACTATGGAGTCTCAGGGTGGCCTCGAACTCACAGCGATCCTCCTACCTCGGCCTCCCAGTGCTGGGATTAAAGGCGTGCGCCACCACGCCCGGCCTAGTTTTTTTTTTTTTTTTTTTTGGTTTTGGGTTTTTTCTTAATTTTTAATTTTTATTTATTTATTTATTTGACAGAGAAAGAGGGAGAGAGAGAGACGGAGAGAGAGAATAGGCGTGCTAGGGCCTCCAGTCACTGCAAACGAACTCCAGACGCATGCACCCCCTTGTGCATCTGGCTTACGTGGGTCCTGGGGATTCAAACCTGGGTCCTTTGGCTTTGCAGGCAAATGCTTTAACCACTAATCCATCCCTCCAGCCCTCTAGGTTAGGTTTTTGAGACAGACAGACAGAGAGAGAGAGAATTGGGGTGCTAGGGCCTCAACCACTGCAATTGAACTCCAGATGCCTGCACCACCTAGTGTGCATGTGTGACCTTGCATTTGCTTACCTCACCTTTGTGCTTATGGCTTACGTGGGGCCTGGAGAGAGATGGAACATAGGTCTTTAGTTTTCGCAAGAAAGCGCCTTAGCTGCTAAGCCATCTCTCCAGTCCCTGATTATCTACTTTGGCACTGGGTTTTGAACCCAAGATCTTGTGCATGCTAAGCATGCTCCACCTCCAGCTTTGGGGTTCTAACCTTCAAGAGCAACTAAAACATAAGTAGGGTGCCAGGTGACTTCACCTTCTGTCAGTTTAATCTAATGGTGTTCTGTTGAAGCCCACAATGCCCTCTACTGGAAATAAAATGCTATCGCTTCTTGTCAACCTGTATTTTGTTTATTTTTCATGAAAAGACTGGAGGTGGTTATCAGTTTTAGATGCCTATTTGGATTTTCTTTTCCTTCCTTCCTTCCTTCCTTCCTTCCTTCCTCCCTTCTTTCTTTCTTTCTTCTTTCTTCTTTTTTTTTTTTTGGTTTAGTCTCACTATGTAGTCTCAGGGAGGCCTCGAACTCTGCCTCCCGAGTGCTAGGATTGCCTTTCTCTCTCTCTCTTTCTTTCTTTCTTTCTTTCTTTCTTTCTTTCTTTCTTTCTTTCTTTCTTTCTTTCTTTCTTTCCTCTCTCTCTCTTCCTTTCTTTATTCCTTCCTTCCTTCCTTTCTTCTTTCTTTCTTTTTTCAAGGTAGGGTTTCACTCTAGCCCAGGCTGACCTGGAATTCACTCCAGTCTCAGGCTGGCCTCAAACTCACAGCAATCTGCCTACCTCTGCCTCCCAAGTTCTGGGATTAATGGCATGTACCACCCTGGCTCTGTTTTTTTTTTTTTTTTTAATTTTTTTTGTTTATTTTATTTATTTATTTGAGAGATACAGAGAGAGAAAGAAGGAAAGAGGCAGAGAGAGAGAGAATGGGCACGCCAAGGCTTCCAGCCACTGCAAATGAATTCCAGATGCGTGTCCCCCCTGTGCATCTGGCTAACATGGGTCCTGGGGAATCGAGCCTTGAACTGGGGTCCTTAGGCTTCACAGGCAAACGCTTAACCGCTCAACCATCTCTCCAGCCCTGTTTTTTTTTTTTTTTTTTTTTTTTTTTTTTGTTAACACAAATTAGCTGGGTGTGGTGACGCACACCTTTAATCCCAGCACTCAAGAGGCAGAGGTAGGAGGATCGCCGTGAGTTCAAGGCCACCCTGAGACTACAGAGTGAGTTCCAGGTCAGCCTGAGCTAGAGTGAGACCCTACCTCGAAAAACCAAACCAAACAAACAAAAGAAACCAAAACCACAAATTATCATTTCAATTATTTTTTTAGTGTGTGTAAGTGCGGGTGTACATGTGCCACTAAGCATGTGTGGGGGTCAGAGGACAACTTTTAGGTAGGACTTTGCCTCCCACCATGTTTTGAGCACCGTCTCTCATTGACTGCTCTGTTTATGAGCTTTGGGCGAATTTTCCTGTCTCTGCTTCCAACTCACCATAGACACATTAGAGCAGGACAAGCTCACCACAGTGTCTGGCTTTTACGTAGGGTCTAGGGATCCGAACTCAGATACTCAGAGTTACAAAAGGATCATTTTTTTTTTTTTCGAAGTAGGGTCTCACTCTAGCCCAGGCTGACCTGGAACTCACTCTGTAGTCCCAGGCTGGCCTTGAACTCACAGACATCCTCCAATCTCAGCCTTCTGAGAGCTGGGATTAAAGGTGTGCACCACTTTGCTTAGTCCAAAAGTATCATTTTAATCATAAAAATAGAGTGCTAGCTGGCGTGGTGGTGCACACCTTTAATCCCAGCATTCGGGAGGTGGGAGGATCACTAAGAGTTCGAGGCCATCCGAGACTACATAGTGAATTCCAGGTCAGCCTGGGCTAGAGTGAGACCTTACCTAAAAAAAAAAAAAAAGAAAAGAAAGAAAGAAAGAAAGAAAAAGAAAAAAGAAAAAAAATAGAGTGCTTTCTGGCGTGGTGGCACACGCCTTTAATCCCAGCACTTGGGAGGCAGCTGTAGGAGATTAGCCGTGAGTTTGAGGCCACCCTGAGACTACATTGTGAATGTCAGTCTGAGCTAGAGTGAGATCCTACCTTGAACTGCCCTCCCAAAAAATAGAGTGCTGTTTAACGCCTTTGTTCAAACGAAAAATCTATTTATTTCATATGCTTATCCACAGCCGGGCATGGTGACACACACCTTTAATCCCAGCACTCAGGAGGCAGAGTTAAGAGGATCACGGTGAGTTCGAGGACACCCTGAGACTACATAGTGAATTCTAGGTCAGCCTGAGTTAGAGGGAGACCCTACCTCAAAAAAAAAAAAAAAAAAATCAGATGCTCATCTGCGAACAGAAAGTAAAATTACCTCCCACATGTGATCCTCTTACCTGCCTTAAAGAAAATAGAAACAAGCTGGGTGTGGTGGCGCACACCTTTAATCCCAGCACTCGGGAGGCAGAGGTAGGAGGATCGCCATGAGCTCGAGGCCATCCTGAGACTACATAGTGAATTCTGGGTCAGCCTGGACCAGAGACCCTACCTTGAAAAAACAAACCAAACAAACAAAAACAAACAAACAAACAAAAACATTGGGGCTGGGGTGATGGCAGTGGTTAAGGTGCTTACATGTAAAGCCTAAGGACCCAAGTTCAATTGCCCAGCACCCACATAAACCAGACTACAAGGTGGCACATGTGTGTGGAGTTTGCAGTGGCTAGAGACCCTGACACACCCATTCTCTTTTTCAAATAATTAAAAAAAATTTTTAAAGTCTATGGGGGACATACATTCAAACTACCACAGTTAGTATCTTACTAACTCAGTAATTTGTATTTATACTAAAACTTCAGCAGTCTTTTCTACATTATTGATGGATTGGATGTGACTGGAGCATATCCCCCAAGGTTTCATGCATTAATGTTTTATCCTCATTGTGTGGAATTTAGATGAAACGTAATCCAATGTTGAAGCCTAGAGGTGGGAACTGTCAGCTAATTAAAATTACACAAGGTGGGGCTTGGAGAGATGGCTCAGAGGTTAAGGTGCTTGCCTGCATAAGCCTGAGGAGCCAGGTTCAATTCTTCAGTACCCACATAAAGCCAGATGCACAAGGTGGCTCATGTATCTGGAGTTCGTTTGCAGTGGCTAGAGATCTTGGCACACCCATTCTCTCTCCCTCTCTCCTCTCTCTGTCTGCCTCTTTCTTTTTGCCTATCTCTCAAATAAATAAATTATTATTGTAAAAAAAAAATCACACAAGGTCATTCTGGTAGGGCCCCTGGATTAATTCCTTATAGCTTTTTAAAAATAATTTTATTTATTTATATTTATTTGAGAGCAACAGACAGAGAGAGAAAGAGGCAGATAGAGAGAGAGAGAGAATGGGCATGCCAGGGCCTCCAGACAGTGCAAGTGAACTCCAGATACATGCGCCCCTTTGTGCATCTGGCTTACGTGGATCCTGGAATTGAGCCTTGAACAGGCAGCGCTTAACCGCTAAGCAATCCAGCCCTTTTGTTTGCTTTTGAGACAGGGCCTCAATCTGTAGCCTGGGCTGGTCTGGAATTTCTGGTGATCCTCTTGCCTTAGACTCCAGCACAGGAGGGGCCCAAGGATACACACGTGTGCCTCCCAACTCTTGGCAGGTGTGATTGTCTGAGTGGATGTCCCGCAAGAGATTCCGTTCTTATTTTATTTTTTTGGGAGGGAGGGTTTGGTTTTTCGAGGTAGGGTCTCACTCTAGTCCAGGCTGACCTTGAACTCAGTACGTAGTCTCGGGGTGGTCTCGAACTCATGGTGGTCCTCCTACCTCTGTCTCCCAAGTGCCTGGCCTAGATTCAGTTCTATTGAAGCTTCTTGGATTTCCAGCCATCTGATTGGAAAAGGTGTCACTGTGGGTGGATCCTAGACCTTTAGCATGTTTGGGGTTACGTCTGGAATTTCAGCATAAGGTATGTAGAGTGCTTGGGCTCTGCCTGGGGTTCCTGGAGTGTGCTAGCTTGTGGTGCTGGTGGTGATATTCCCCACCGCCCCCCCATAGCTCATTCTTTTTTAATTAATTTTTTTTTCGAGGTAGGGTTTTACTCTAGTCCAGGCTGACCTGTAATTCACCATGTAGTCTCAGGGTGGCCTCGAACTCACGGTGATCCTCCTACCTCTTCCTCCTGAGTACTGGGACCACACCTGGCTTAATTTATTTATTTTTATTGACATCTTCCATAATTGTAAACAACAGCCCATGGTACTTCCCTCCCTCCTCCCCTTTGAAACTCCACTCTCCATCATATCCCCTCCCCCCTCAATCATTCTCTCTTTTTTAAAATATATATATTTTATTTATTTGAGAGATAAAGAGGCAAAGAGACAGAGAGAGAGGGAGAGAGAATGGGCATGCCAGGGCCTCCAGACACTACAAATGAACTACAGACTCGTGTGCCCCCTTGTGCATCTGGCTTACATGGATCCTGGAGAATAGAACCAGGATCCTTTGGCTTTGCAGGCAAATGCCTTAACCCCTAAGCCATCTCTCCAGCCCCATCAATCAATCAGTCTCTCTTTTTGATGTCATGATCTTTTCCTCTTATTCTTTTTTTAAAAAATTGTTTTATTTTTACTTCTTTATTTGAGAGAGACAGAGGGAGAGAGAAAGAGAGAGACAGAGAGAATGGGTGTGCCAGGGCCTCCAGCCACTGCAAACGAACTCCAGACGTGTGTGCCCCCTAGTGCATCTGGCTAATGTGGGTCCTGGGGAATCGAGCCTCGAACCGGGGTCCTTAGGCTTCACAGGCAAGCGCTTAACTGCTAAGCCATCTCTCCAGCCCCCTTTTCCTCTTATTCTGATGGTCATGTGTAAGTAGTGTCAGGTACTGCGAGGTCATGGATATCCAGCCATTTTGTGTCTGGAGGAGCGCGTGGTAAGGAGTCCTCCCCTGCCTTTGGCTCTTACAGTCTTTCTATGGTGGTGGTATTTCTCTCTGTGTGGACCTGTGAAAGGGAACGTCCCCTGAATCTATAAGCTTCAAATCAGTTCCCTTTCCCTCATAACTGTATCTGGTCTGGAGGTTTGTCCCAGCAGCGTGAAGCTGACCGCGACACCAGCTGATGCCCTGAGCCACCTCGGACGCTGCCAGCACGAAGATCAGCGCTGGCCCTGGGCCAGGACCACAGGTTGAATGACTCTCTTTATAACTCCCCCCATCGGTGGCTCTGTGCTCCCACCAACACAGAACACACTAATCCAGTTACAAAGATTTCTGGCTGTTGGAGCTTTTAAAATTTATACCAAGCCAGGTGTGGTGGGGCACGCCTTTAATTCCAGCACTTGGGAGGCAGAGGTAGGAGGATCGCCGTGAGTTCAAGGCCAGCCTGAGACTACATAGTGAATGCCAGGCCATCTTGGGCTAGAGTAAGACCTTACCTTGGAAACCTCCCCAAAAAATAAACAAATAAATTAAAAGATATATATATATATGTTATTCCTGGGGCTGGAGAGATGGTTTGCTGTTGAAGATGCTTGCTTGCAAGGCCTCATGGCCCAGGTTTGACTCCTCAGTATCCACATAAAGTCAGAGGGACAAAGTGGTGCATGTGTCTGGAGTTTGCGTGCAGTGGTAGGAGGCCCTGGTGTGCCCATACTCTCTCTCTCTCTCAAATAAATAAATTAAGCCGGGCGTGGTGGTGCATGTCTTTAATCCCAGCACTTGGGAGGCAGAGGTAGGAGGATCGCCATGAGTTCAAGGTCACCCTGAGACCCCATAGTGAATTCCAAGTCAGCCTGGGCTAGAGTGAGACCCTACCTTGAAAAACAAACAAACAAACAAAAAATTAATTAATTAATTAATTAATTATTTTTTTTATTCCTCTGGTTTTCTGAGGCGCTATGACTGGGCGAAGCTACTCTAAATGAATGGAAACTCTTGATTTCGCTTAATTACATTAAAAAAGCACTAAGTGCTTCCCAGTAATGAACTTAGGGGAGCCATTTTTATAATTAGATAAGAACACTAATTACAACGTAATTAGTTTTATGCTAAGTGGCTACAGTTAAAGTGCTAAGGAGCCAGGAGCTCTCTTGGGTGGCTCAGTAGTTCTTCTGCGATTTTGCTCACAGAGTTTTTCTTGCCCCCTCGCAGATAGGAGAGCTATTTAGTGGAGCAGTCAAGAGAATAAGTGTGGCGAGCCGAAGAAACTTTTAAATCTCAGGTCTGTGACCTTGAGTATGTTTCTTCATTATAAAGCCCAGATTTCTGGCTGGAGAGATAGCTCAGCAATTAAGGCACTTGCCTGCAAGGCCTAAGGACCTGAGCTCGATTCTCCAGTACCCACGTAAAGCCAGATGCACGAGGTGGCACATGTGTCTAGGGTTCGTTTGCAGGGGTTAGAGGCTCTGCCACTCCCATTCTGTCTCTCTCTCTCTCAACTAACTAAATAAAAATAAAATATTTTAAAAAATCAACCAGTATTGTGGAATACTGCAAGAACTACCAGGAAGTTTTCCCAAGCCTACGAAATATGCTGGGCCTTGAACAAGGGATGTTTGTATCTAATTTTATTTTTTTTTAATTTTTTGTTCGTTTTTATTTATTTATTTGAGAGCGACAGAGAGAGAAAGAGGCAGACAGAGAGAGAGAATGGGCACGCCAGGGCCTCCAGCCACTGCAAACGAACTCCAGATGCGTGCGCCCCTTTGTGCATCTGGCTAACATGGGTTCTGGGGAGCTGAGCCTCGAACTGGGGTCCTTAGGCTTCACAGGCAAGCTCTTAACCGCTAAGCCATCTCTCCAGCCCCTGTATCTAATTTTAAACATGCCTGTTACGAAAGCTGCCCTTTCTGCTGCCGGAAATGTCATCTGTTCTCCAGGCGTTGTCCTGGGCACTTCACACGTTGGCATTTAACAATCTAAGAGATTCCCCGAGGTGGGCATGCTGTTATCTACCTTTTAGAGACAAGGGGGATGAAGTGTAGAAAGGATCAGTGACTTGTCCAAGGTCACACAGCTGCGAGGCGGCGGCAGCGGGATTTGAACCCTGCTGCTGTGCTGGCTGAGCCCACATCTATCTCATCACACTGCTTCTGCACAGCATCGCCTTTCTAGATCACCTCACGCGGACGGCTCCAAAGGAGGTGGGGGGGGGCAGGGGAGGGTGGGGTATGACCGTGGAGTGCACTGATTCTGTCACATACCATGTCACCCTGAAGCTGCTGGCCCGAGAGCAACGGAACAGCCTGTTGGAAGGTCGGAGGCCCCAGCTTGAAGGTGATGGCCTATGAGGATGAAGCCGTGTCCTCTGGGACACAGCACTTGTTTAAGTCAACAGCCTTTAGGTGACTGTGTTCCTATGTGAGAATAGACGGGCCTGGGGCTAGAGAGATGGCTCAGTGGGTTAAAGGCACTTGTTTGCAAAGCCTGATGGCCTGGGTTCTATTCCCCAGGACCCACGTAAGCCAGATGCATAGGGTGGCACATGTGTCTGGAGTTTGTTTGTTTGCAGTGGCTAGAGGCTCTGGCACACCCATTCTCTCTCTCTCTCTCCTCTCTCTCAAATAAATAAATAAAGATAAAAAATATAGGGCTGGAGAGATGGCTTAGTGGTTAAGGCGCTTGCCTGCGAAGCCTAGGGACCCATGTGAAATCTCTCTCCAGATCCCACATAAGCCAGATGCACAAAAGGTGAGGCAAGTGCAAGGTCACACATGCCCACTAGGTGGCGCAAGAATCTGAAGTTCGATTCAGTGGCTGAGGCCTTGCACACCAATTCTCTCTCCTCTCTGTGTGTGTCTCTCACTCTCTCTAAAAAAATAAAATTTAAAAATTAATAAAAAATAAAATATATTAAAAAAAAAGATCAAGCTGCAAAAATAAGAGATGCTATTTGTCGGAGTCAGCAATCCTAACTGTCAGGGGCACCTGGGGCTATTATTATACAACCAGGATATCCAGGCAGTATCCTGGTTTTCTCTCAGTACTCCTGTCCAGCCAGGGATACAGTGAAGGGTTTAGTGACCAGGGGCTCAGACCCCCTCGGGCATGGGGGTCTGGGCCACCCCACCAGGTGAACCGTTTACATCAGCAGCTACATGAGCGGAAGTGAGGGCATTCTTGTCTGCATGGCCGAGGAGGAAGGACAACAGCCCGCTACAGCTCTGAGACCAGCGGCGGCGACTGCGGTCCACCGCACTGGGCATCCTCGATGCTTCTGCAGGATGAACAAGTGGCCTGAGTTCCAGAGGCACTCACCGCAGAGGGGGAGGTCATGTCAGGAAACATGCTGACCACAGAAATGCGGGGGGTGGGGGCTGTAGTGCGAGCCATGCTGTGCCACCTGGATTCCTCACTGGGGAGCCAGGCCCTCATTTCCTCTGAAAACAGTCAGAAGTGTGTGTCTTCCTTCCTTCCTTCCTTCCCTTCCTTCCCTTCCTTCCTTCCTTCCTTTCAATTATTTATTTATTTGAGATAAACAGGCAGAGGAAGAGAGAGAGAGAGAGAGAGACAGACAGACAGACAGACAGAGAGAGAATGGTTGCACCAGGGCCTCCAGCCACTGCCAATGATCTCCAGACACATGTGCCACCTTGGGCATCTGGCTTATGTGGGTTCTGGGGAATTGAACCTGGGTCCTTAGGCTTCCCATGCAAGCACCTTAACCACTAAGCCATCTCTCCAGCTCAGAAGTATATCTTTCTAAGAGACCACAGCAGCTGGGTCCTTTGCGGGATTGGCCTTGGCCCAAATTAGCTGTTGGAGTGCCATTGTCAGGACTTTTTTTTTTTTTTTGGCACAGGATTTCACTCTCTCAGAGCTACAGTGACCCAACAGCCCGTGCCTGCTGGTCGCTGTGATCTGTCCCAGTGTACTGGGCGGTGAGTGCTAGATGGAGTATTTAATCATCATTTCATTCTTCCAACCTTCCAGACACTGTGCTGGTGCTATTGTCGGTCATGTAATGTATATATATATATACATATATATATATATATATATATATATATGTGTATATATATATGTATGTATATATATATATGTATATATATATATATATATATATATATATATTTTGTGTGTGTGTGTGTGTGTGTGTGTGGTAGGGTCTCACGCTAGCTCAGGGTGACCTGGAATTCACTATGTAGTGTCAGGGTGGCCTTGAACTCACAGCGATCCTCCTACCTCTGTCTCCCAAGTGCTGGGATTAAAGGCGTGTGCCACCATGCCCAGCTCGGTCATGTAATATTGAGGGTGTTGATGCTCTTGGGCTGTGCCCTAGCTGTGGGTGCCAGGAGCCCTGTGCAGCTGTCCCCACACCTCCAAAACAGTGAAACCATCCAGCTGCCCATTTGCATCTCCAGAGGTTTGGCTCCAGGACAAACCCTCAGGTACCAGACTCTGCGAATGCTCAAGTCCCTCAAATAAAATGAGTTTCATATGGGGAGGCTGGACAGGTGATGGCTAATCAGTTAAAGGCACTTGATCACAAAGCCTATGACCTGAGTTCAAGTCCCCCTTGCAAATAAATAACTATTTTTTTTTTTAAAAAAAAGATGACAGTATTTTGGGCTAGAGAGATTGCTTAGCAGTTAAGGCACTTGCCTGTGAAGTCTAAGGACCCAAGTTCAGCTTCCCAGAACCCATGTAAGGCAGACACACAAGGTCACACATGCGCACAAGGTCATGCATGCACACAAGGTCACGCATGCGCACAAGGTAGCACACATGTCTGGAGTTTGATTTCAGTGGTTAGAGGTCCTGGTGCACCAATTCTCTCTCTCTCATAAATTAAAATATATATATATACATCTTTCCTAAAAAAAAATGAGTTTATTTTGTTTGTTTGTTTGTTTTTTCAAGATAGGGTCTTGCTGTAGCCCGGGCTGACCTGGAACTCACTATGTAGTCTCAGGTGGCCTCAAACTCACGGCGATCCTCCTACCTCTGCCTCCCGAGTGCTGGGATTAAAGGTGTGCGCCACTACACCTGGCAAAATGACAGTATTTTAATAGCACATACCCACACCACCCATGTACTGTAAATCACCTCCAGGTGACTTGTATGTTATGGTTGCTACTGTGTTCTTCAGTGAGCAATGACAAGGGGGGAAAGTCTGCATGTGCTTGGTATAAATGCAGTTTTGTTTTTCCCCTCAAATATCTTGAAACCCAAGGCTGCAAGACCTGTGCATGCAGAGGTCCAGCGCTGGGTATTATTTACTTACGACTGGGGGACCCCTCCGATCCCAAAGCCCACCAGGCCCCGGAGCACCAGGATCCAGCTGTACACAGGCGCGAAAGCACTGAGGATGCCATAATACAGGGTCCAGAGCACGCTGACCTTCAGCCCCTGCAGAGAAGGGAGACACCGAGTCACAAGGGCTCCTCAGCACCTTCGGGTGGCATGGGCCAGACCTGGATGTGGGATTTCCAAAGCTAAGTGCTGTGCTTTGAGTGAACCACCCTGCTCCTGCAGGCTCTGGTGGCTCTCCATGACCTCTAATAGAATATAGAGTCATGGGGGCTGGGGAAATGGCTTAGCGGTTCCTGCGAAGCCAAAGGACCCAGGTTCGATTTCCCAGGACCCATGTAAGCCAGATGCACAAGGGGGCGCATGCATCTGGAGTTTGTTTGCAGTGGTTAGAGGCCCTGGTGCACCCATTCTCTCTCTTTCTATCTGCCTCTTTCTCTCAAATACAAAAATTAAATTAAAAATTAAATTAAATTAAATTAAAAGAATATAGAGGGCTGGAGAGATGGCTTAGCGGTTAAGCGCTTGCCTGTGAAGCCTAAGGACCCCAGTTCAAGGCTCGATTCCCCAGGACCCACATTAGCCAGATGCACAAAGGGGCACACGCATCTGGAGTTCGTTTGCAGTGGCTGGAAGCCCTGGTGTGCCCATTCTCTCTCTCTCTCTCTATCTGCCTCTCTCTCTCTCTCTCTCTCTGTCACTCTCAAATAAATAAATAAATAAATGAACAAAAAAAATTAAAAAAAAAAAGAATATAGAGTCATGGGGCTGGAGAGATGGCTCAGCGGTTAAGGCACTTGCCTGCAGAGCCTAACAACCTGAGTTCAATTCCCCAGGACCCATGTAAAGCCAGATGCACAAGGTGGCACATGCAATCTGGAGTCTGTTTGCAGCAGCTGGAGGCCCTGATGTCCCTTCTCTCTCTCTGTGTCTCTCCCATCTCTTTCTGCTTGCAAATAAATAAAAAATATTTTAAAATATATCTTTTAAAATATTTTTTATTTAATTATTTGAGAGATAGAAAGAGTGAGAGAGAGAAGAGAGAGAGAGAATGGGGGCGACAGGGCCTCCAGCTATTGCAAATGAACTCCAGATGCAGGCACCCCTCCTCCTTGTGCATCTGGCTTACATGGGTCCTGGAGAATTGAACCAGGATCCTTTGACTTTGCAGGCAAACGCCTTAACCGCTAAGCCATCTCTCCAGCCCCAAATAAAAATATTTTTTAAAGAAGAATACACAGTCATGACACAGGGCAATATAGGAGGGACAGGTGGGGATTGCATACACGGGAGAGCTAGCTTGTCTTGCTTGCTTATACTCCTCTCTAGTCAGAAGTCACCAGGACTTACCTCTGCCTCCTAAGTGCTGGGGCTAAGGTGTGTGCCGTCATACCCAGAGAATTTATTATTATTATTATTATTATTATTATTATCATTATCATTATTTTGGCTTCTTTTTGAGGTAGGATCTCACTCAAACTCAGGCTGACCTGGAATTCACTATGTAGTCTCAGGGTGGCCTCGAACTCATAGTGATCTTCCTACCTCTGCTTCCTGAGTGCTGGGAGTAAAGATGTGCGCCACCATCTGTTGGCAAATTATTATTTTTTTAAAATGCAAAGACTTATTCCAACCACCCTTTCTGTTCCTATTACCACCTCTATTTTGTATATAGGGATAAAGACACTCAGAGAGGGGAAGCAACTTGTCTTGCTCCATGGGGGATGGGCACTGGGACATGAACCCTGTGGAGTCAGGTGTGTTTATGCCCCTGACCTCAAGGTCACACAATCACCATCACCTTCACCTGCCCGTGACTGCCACAAACACCCAAGCGCTACTGTAGGAATCAAGACTGCTGTGCTAGTTTGAATGGATGTCCCCCAATAGATTCAATCTTATTAAAGCTTATTGGTCAGCTGTGGTGGCGCACACCTTTAATCCCAGCACTCGGGAGGCAGAGGCAGGAGGATCGCTGTGAGTTCAAGGCCACCCTGAGACTACGTAGTGAATTCAGCCTGAGCTAGAGTGAGACCCTATTTGGAAACAAACAAACAAACAAAAATACTAAAATAAAAAAATCTTCTTGGATTTCCAGCTGCCTGGCTGGAGGAGGTGTTAATGTGGGTGGATCCTGGGGTCCAGCCCTATGGTGTGTTTGGGGGCGGATCTGGAATTTCCAGCCTAAAGGTATTTAGAGTGCTTGAACTCTGCCTGGGGTTGCTGGAGTGGGCTCTGCAAAAGTAACTCAAGCTCTGACGTCAGCTTCCTTTAGTCCCCTCCTTAAGTCACGTTCCCTGGCAGGTTAACACTCAGATCTACCTCACCCAGGGCCCTGGCTCCTTGCGAGCCCCAGACATCCTGCCCAGTTGCTGAGAACGTGGAACCTGCCTGTGCCTGTCACATACACCTTACAAGCCTCACCTTTCCCAGCTGCAACTGGGAGAAGCCATGTTCCCTCCCACGAGGGGACATGAGGACTAGAACCCCTGACACGTGACAGGTGTTAGTGAATGCTGAGGGTGGGTTTTCTCTCTGCGTGGACCTGTGAAGAGGGTCACCTTCTTTCACCATTACAGAACTTCCCCTGGATCTGTAAGCTTCAATACCTCCTGTTCCTCCCACAAACTGTACCTGGTTTGGAAATTCATCCCAGCAACATGAAGCTGATTATGGCAATGGCTTACCGAGTCCTAATGCGTTATATGTGACTGCCTGGCAAAGTCACACCGTGGACCCACTCGGGGAACCTTCCCCGCTGGGCCAAGGCCAAACAGGAGTGGTTCTGTGGTTGCCAAGGCTGGCCTCTGGAGGAGCCCCTGGGAGGCTTTCTAATCACAGCCTGGTCCTTGCTTCCTGAGGTCATGTTAGGACTCCACGCCAGGAGGAGCTCTGCTCTCTGAGGACACTTCCTCTCCTTTGCTTCTAATCATGCCCACTGCATGTCTCTAGTCATGCCCACTGCATGTCATTAAACCTGGCGACCTACCCATGAGCCTCTCCCCTCAGCCTTATTTGTCTGTGACATGTGGATGTCCAAGTGATACACTGAATTCTGAGGGAGAATAGAGGAGAGAGGAGAGACAGACAGACAGATAGACAGAGAGAGAATGGTTGCACCAGGGCCTCCAGCCACTGCCAATGATCTCCAGACACATGCGCCACCTTGGGCATCTGGCTTATGTGGGTTCTGGGGAATTGAACCGGGGTCCTTAGGCTTCCCATGCAAGCACCTTAACCACTAAGCCGTCTCTCCAGCTCAGAAGTATATCTTTCTAAGAGACCACAGCAGCTGGGTCCTTTGCGGGATTGGCCTTGGCCCAAATTAGCTGTTGGAGTGCCATTGTCAGGACTTTTTTTTTTTTTTTTTTTTTTTTTGGCACAGGATTTCACTCTCTCAGAGCTACAGTGACCCAACAGCCCGTGCCTGCTGGTCGCTGTGATCTGTCCCAGTGTACTGGGCGGTGAGTGCTAGATGGAGTATTTAATCATCATTTCATTCTTCCAACCTTCCAGACACTGTGCTGGTGCTATTGTCGGTCATGTAATGTATATATATATATATATAATATATATATATATATATATATATATATATATATTGTGTGTGTGTGTGTGTGTGTGTGTGGTAGGGTCTCACGCTAGCTCAGGGTGACCTGGAATTCACTATGTAGTGTCAGGGTGGCCTTGAACTCACAGCGATCCTCCTACCTCTGTCTCCCAAGTGCTGGGATTAAAGGCGTGTGCCACCATGCCCAGCTCGGTCATGTAATATTGAGGGTGTTGATGCTCTTGGGCTGTGCCCTAGCTGTGGGTGCCAGGAGCCCTGTGCAGCTGTCCCCACACCTCCAAAACAGTGAAACCATCCAGCTGCCCATTTGCATCTCCAGAGGTTTGGCTCCAGGACAAACCCTCAGGTACCAGACTCTGCGAATGCTCAAGTCCCTCAAATAAAATGAGTTTCATATGGGGAGGCTGGACAGGTGATGGCTAATCAGTTAAAGGCACTTGATCACAAAGCCTATGACCTGAGTTCAAGTCCCCCTTGCAAATAAATAACTATTTTTTTTAAAAAAAAAAAGATGACAGTATTTTGGGCTAGAGAGATTGCTTAGCAGTTAAGGCACTTGCCTGTGAAGTCTAAGGACCCAAGTTCAGCTTCCCAGAACCCATGTAAGGCAGACACATAAGGTCACACATGCACACAAGGTCATGCATGCGCACAAGGTCACGCATGCGCACAAGGTAGCACACATGTCTGGAGTTTGATTTCAGTGGTTAGAGGTCCTGGTGCACCAATTCTCTCTCTCTTATAAATTAAAAAATATATATACATCTTTCCTAAAAAAAAAAATGAGTTTATTTTGTTTGTTTGTTTGTTTTTTCAAGATAGGGTCTTGCTGTAGCCCGGGCTCACTATGTAGTCTCAGGTGGCCTCAAACTCACGGCGATCCTCCTACCTCTGCCTCCCGAGTGCTGGGATTAAAGGTGTGCGCCACCACGCCTGGCAAAATGACAGTATTTTAATAGCACATACCCACACCACCCATGTACTGTAAATCACCTCCAGGTGACTTGTATGTTATGGTTGCTGCTGTGTTCTTCAGTGAGCAATGACAAGGGGGAAAGTCTGCATGTGCTTGGTATAAATGCAGTTTTGTTTTTCCCCTCAAATATCTTGAAACCCAAGGCTGCAAGACCTGCGCATGCAGAGGTCCAGCGCTGGGTATTATTTACTTACGACTGGGGGACCCCTCCGATCCCAAAGCCCACCAGGCCCCGGAGCACCAGGATCCAGCTGTACACAGGCGCAAAAGCACTGAGGATGCCATAATACAGGGTCCAGAGCACGCTGACCTTCAGCCCCTGCAGAGAAGGGAGACACCGAGTCACAAGGGCTCCTCAGCACCTTCGGGTGACATGGGCCAGACCTGGATGTGGGATTTCCAAAGCTAAGTGCTGGGCTTTGAGTGAACCACCCTGCTCCTGCAGGCTCTGGTGGCTCTCCATGACCTCTAATAGAATATAGAGTCATGGGGGCTGGGGAAATGGCTTAGCGGTTCCTGCGAAGCCAAAGGACCCAGGTTCGATTTCCCAGGACCCATGTAAGCCAGATGCACAAGGGGGCGCATGCATCTGGAGTTTGTTTGCAGTGGTTAGGGGCCCTGGTGCACCCATTCTCTCTCTTTCTATCTGCCTCTTTCTCTCAAATACAAAAATTAAATTAATTAAATTAAATTAAAAGAATATAGAGGGCTGGAGAGATGGCTTAGCGGTTAAGCGCTTGCCTATGAAGCCTAAGGACCCCAGTTCAAGGCTCGATTCCCCAGGACCCGCATTAGCCAGATGCACAAAGGGGCACACGCATCTGGAGTTCGTTTGCAGTGGCTGGAAGCCCTGGTGTGCCCATTCTCTCTCTCTCTCTATCTGCCTCTCTCTCTCTCTCTGTCACTCTCAAATAAATAAATAAATAAATGAACAAAAAAAAAATTAAAAAAAAAAGAATATAGAGTCATGGGGCTGGAGAGATGGCTCAGCGGTTAAGGCACTTGCCTGCAGAGCCTAACAACCTGAGTTCAATTCCCCAGGACCCATGTAAAGCCAGATGCACAAGATGGCACATGCAATCTGGAGTCTGTTTGCAGCAGCTGGAGGCCCTGATGTCCCTTCTCTCTCTCTGTGTCTCTCCCATCTCTTTCTGCTTGCAAATAAATAAAAAATATTTTAAAATATATCTTTTAAAATATTTTTTATTTACTTATTTGAGAGATAGAAAGAGTGAGAGAGAGAAGAGAGAGAGAGAATGGGGGCGACAGGGCCTCCAGCTATTGCAAATGAACTCCAGATGCAGGTGCCCCTCCTCCTTGTGCATCTGGCTTACATGGGTCCTGGAGAATTGAACCAGGATCCTTTGACTTTGCAGGCAAACGCCTTAACCACTAAGCCATCTCTCCAGCCCCAAATAAAAATATTTTTAAAGAAGAATACACAGTCATGACACAGGGCAATATAGGAGGGACAGGTGGGGATTGCATACACGGGAGAGCTAGCTTGTCTAGCTTGCTTCTACTCCTGTCTAGTCAGAAGTCACCAGGACTTACCTCTGCCTCCTAAGTGCTGGGGCTAAGGTGTGCGCCGTCATACCCAGAGAATTTATTATTATTATTATTATTATTTTGGCTTCTTTTTGAGGTAGGATCTCACTCAAACTCAGGCTGACCTGGAATTCACTATGTAGTCTCAGGGTGGCCTCGAACTCATAGTGATCTTCCTACCTCTGCTTCCTGAGTGCTGGGAGTAAAGATGTGCGCCACCATCTGTTGGCAAATTATTATTACTTTTTAAATGCAAAGACTTATTCCAACCACCCTTTCTGTTCCTATTACCACCTCTATTTTGTATATAGGGATAAAGACACTCAGAGAGGGGAAGCAACTTGTCTTGCTCCATGGGGGATGGGCACTAGGACATGAACCCTATGGAGTCAGGTGTGTTTATGCCCCTGACCTCAAGGCCACACAATCACCATCACCTTCACCAGCCTGTGACTGCCACAAACACCCAGGCGCTACTGTAGGAATCAAGACTGCTGTGCTAGTTTGAATGGATGTCCCCCAATAGATTCAGTCTTATTAAAGCTTATTGGTCAGCCGTGGTGGCACACACCTTTAATCCCAGCACTCGGGAGGCAGAGGTAGGAGGATCGCTGTGAGTTCGAGGCCACCCTGAGACTACGTAGTGAATTCAGCCTGAGCTAGAGTGAGACCCTATTTGGAAAAAACAAACAAACAAAAATACTAAAATTAAAAAATCTTCTTGGATTTCCAGCTGCCTGGCTGGAGGAGGTGTCAATATGGGTGGATCCTGGGGTCCAGCCCTATGGTGTGTTTGGGGGGCGGATCTGGAATTTCCAGCCTAAAGGTATTTAGAGTGCTTGAACTCTGCCTGGGGTTGCTGGAGTGGACTCTGCAGAAGTGACTCAAGCCCTGTGACGTCAGCTTCCTTTAGTCCCCTCCTTAAGTCACGTTCCCTGGCAGGTTAACACTCAGATCTACCTCACCCAGGGCCCTGGCTCCTTGCGAGCCCCAGACATCCTGCCCAGTTGCTGAGAACTTGGAACCTGCCTGTGCCTGTCACATACACCTTACAAGCCTCACCTTTCCCAGCTGCAACTGGGAGAAGCCATGTTCCCTCCCACGAGGGGACATGAGGACTAGAGCCGGCATAGCCCCTGACACGTGACAGGTGTTAGTGAATGCTGATGGTGGGTTTTCTCTCTGCGTGGACCTGTGAAGAGGGTCACCTTCTTTCACCATTACAGAACTTCCCCTGGATCTGTAAGCTTCAATAACTCCTGTTCCTACCACAAACTGTACCTGGTTTGGAAGTTCATCCCAGCAAAGTGAAGCTGATTGTGACAATGGCTTACCGAGTCCTAATGCGTTATATGTGACTGCCTGGCAAAGTCACACCGTGGACCCACTCAGGGAACCTTCCCCGCTGGGCCAAGGCCAAACAGGAGTGGTTCTGTGGTTGCCAAGGCTGGCCTCTGGAGGAGCCCCTGGGAGGCTTTCTAATCACAGCCTGGTCCTTGCTTCCTGAGGTCATGTTAGGACTCCACGCCAGGAGGAGCTCTGCTCTCTGAGGACACTTCCTCTCCTTCGCTTCTAATCATGTCCACTGCATGTCTCTAGTCATGCCCACTGCATGTCATTAGACCTGGTGAACTACCCATGAGCCTCCTCCCCTCAGCCTTATTTGTCTGTGACATGTGGATGCCCAAGTGATACACTGAATTCTGAGGGAGAATTCTGGTCTGTCTGTAGCAGCTAAGGTCAGGCTGAAGGAGGGACTCTGGAGGCAGACAGAGAGAGAATAGATGTGCCAGGGCCTCTAGCCACTGCAAAGCAACTCCAGACACATGTACCACCTTGTGCATCTGGCTTATGTGGGTCCTGGGGAATCGAACCTGGGTTTTTTTTGGCTTTGTGGGCAAGCGCCTTAACCACTAAGCCATGTCTCCAGCCCTGTTTTTTTTTGGGGGGGGGGCAGGGTAAGGTCTTACTCTAGCTCAGGCTGACCTGCAATTTACTATGTAGTCTCAGGGTAGCCTTAAACTCTCAGCAATCCTCCTACTTCTGCCTCCTGAGTGCTGGGATTAAAGGTGTGCGCCACCATGCCTGGCAGTAGTAGATGTTATTTCTGAAAACCCATCTATGAATATATATATTTTTTGAGGCAGGGTTTTACTGTGCTGACCTGGAACTCACTATGCAACCCAGGCAAGCCTCGAACTCACAGCGATCCTTCTACCTCAGCCTCCCAAGCGCAGGGATATGAATATTTTTAAAATCCAAACTCAAACCTTTCTAGGCAGTGAACCAAGCGGGGGAGCAGGAACCTGAGGCTGGACAAGGAAGACAGATGACCCTACGGGAGCAGCTTCCCAGGGCAGGCACCCCGTCCTGCCGGGGGTTGACAAAGGGTCACCCGACACTGCTCCGCAGTCAGCGCCCCGGTGCTGACACAGACAGAGAGGTTTCTCTATGTGCCAGTGCCGTCCTAGACAGAACACAGAGGACAAGTGTGTAGAAGAGACGCCTTACTGTTTTCCTGCCGTACTGGTCTGAGATATTTCCCCAGAGCGTGGAGCTGGACATCATGCCGACGAACACCACCTGTGGGCTGGAAAGACAAGGCTCTGTTAGCAGCTCAGAGCGAGAGAGCTCACCAAACCCTGACATCGCGCCTTCGTGACGCAATCAGCCCACGTTTACCGTCACTGCTGGCTCACTGTTCCTTTTCTTTTTCAGACAGGGCCTCTCTATGTAACCCAGGCTGGTGGGCTGGTGTTGAACCCTTTTATGGTTGATTATTTTATTTATTTATTTGAGAGAAAGAGAGGGAAAGAGAAAGAGGCAGAGAGAGAATGGGCAAGTCAGGGCCTCCAGCCACTGTAAAACCAACTCGAGATGCATGCGCTACCTTGTGCACCTGGCTCATGGTGGGTCCTGGGGAGTTGAACCTGGGGCCTTTGGCTTTGTAGGCAAGAGCCTTAACTGCTAAGCTGATCTATCTCTCCAGCCCTGGTGTTGAACCTCATGATTATCCTGCCTCAGCTTCCCAAGTGCTGGAATTAGAAGTGTGTGCTATGACACATGCCTGCAAACACTACCTTTTTGGTCTTCCAACAATCACATCGCTGGGTACTATCTATCTATCTATCTATCTATCTATCTATCTATCTATCTATCTATCTATCATATATATATATACTTTTTTTTTCGAGGTAGGGTCTCTCTCTAGCCCAGGATGACCTGGAATTCACTATGTAGTCTCAGGGTGGCCTTGAACTCACGGTGATCCTCCTACCTCTGCCTCCCAAATGATGGGATTAAAGGCGTTTGTCACCACGTCTGGGTTGTTTTTATTTTTATTTTTTGAGGTAGTGTCTCACTCTAGCCCAGGTTGCCAGAAATTCACTATGTAGTCTGTCTGGACTTGAACTCACAGCGATTCTCCTACCTCAGCCTCCCAAGTGCTGGGATTAAAGGTGTGCACCACCATGCCCAGCTCTTTTTTTTTTTTTGACATTGTGATAAACATATATAATGTATTTTGATAATATTTTCCCCCATTACCCTCTCTGTAATCTCCTACTCCTGCTTTATTCCCCCTCATCCCAACAACTAGCTTCCCCGCTCCATTTTTTTTTTTTTTTTTTTTTGTTTCTCGTGGTAGGGTCTCACTTGCTCTAGCCCAGGCTAATCTGGAATAATTCACTATGTAGTCTCAGGGTAGCTCAAACTCACGGTGATCCTCCAACCTCTGTCTCCCAAGTTTAATCCTGAGCTGGGACTAAAGGCATGCACCACCACATCCAGTTTATTTATTTATTTTTATTTTCTGGTTTTTCGAGGTAGTGTCTCACTCTAGCCAAGGGTGTCCTGGAACCACTCTGTAGTCTCAAGGCTGGCCTCGAACTCTCGGTGATCCTCCTACCTCTGCCTCCTGAGTGCTGGGGTTAAAGGCGTGCACCACCATGTCTGGCTAGTTTATTTTTTTAAAATATCTTTATTTATTTATTTGAGAGAGAGAAAGAGAAAAGCAGATAGAGAGAGGGAATGGGTGAGCCAGGGCCTCCAGCCACTGCAAACAGACTCCAGATGCATATGCTACCTTGTGCATCTGGCTTACATCGGTTCTGGGAAAGTGAACCTGTATCCTTGGGCTTCTCAGGCAAGTGCCTTAACCGCTAAGCCAGCTCTCCGGCCCTGTGTCTCCCTTTTTGAAGGCTGCTGCTAACTTCCCCCAGCAAAGACCAAGCATTCTGCTTTACTTGTCTGTTCAGCCTACTTCCAGAGCGCAGCGTCTCTGACAATTTACTAACACCTGTCCACGTGTCAGGGGCTATGCCGGCTCTAGTCCTCATGTCCCCTCATGGGAGGGAACATGGCTTCTCCCAGTTGCAGCTGGGAAAGGTGAGGCTTGTAAGGTGTATGTGACAGACACAGGCAGGTTCCAAGTTCTCAGCAACTGGGCAGGACGTCTGGGGCTCGCAAGGAGCCAGGGCCCTGGGTGAGGTAGATCTGAGTGTTAACCTGCCAGGGAACGTGATTTAAGGAGGGGACTAAAGGAAGCTGACGTCACAGGGCTTGAGTCATCTCTGCAGAGCCCTTGGCAGCAGAGACAGGGCGCCATCCCACAGGACACCCAGAGGTCCGGAGCTGTACGCAACCAGGGAGAGCCACTGGGCTGCCTACCGAGGTCAGTAGTGCCACCTGCCAGCTGGGGAGCCGCCACTCACAATGCAGCTGTGGTGCCAGGATACTGAGGATCATCATTTCCATAGCGTCAGCCATCTGCGGGGCGAAAGGGACACCGTGAGGTCAGAACGTTGCCCAGTCCCGGGGACAGCTGGCCCCAGAGAGCACAGCTGACCACTCCAGCACCCGCCCCAGTGCCCTGACCAAACACACATAAAGTTCTAGCGGCCGATCCCACCTCCCACATGGATCTGGGTTATCTGCTGACTGGAATTCAGGCAAAGATTCCATGTGCCGGAACTGTCATTCCTTGCAGGCCGTGAGGACACAGCTGAGCAGCGGGGGGGGGGGGGGGGGGGGGTCTCTTCGAGCACGTGTGAGGTTACTTCCTCAGAAATACTTGCCCAAGCCGGGCGTGGTGGCGCACGCCTTTAATCCCAGCACTCGGGAGGCAGAGGTAGGAGGATCGCCGCGAGTTCGAGGCCACCCTGAGACTACATAGTTAATTCCAGGAGAAGAGCCTGAGCTAGAGCGAAACCCTACTTCGAAAAAACAAAGAAAAACAGAAAGAAAGAAAGAAAGAAAGAAAGAAAGAAAGAAAGAAAGAAAGAAAGAAAAACAAATACTTGCCCAAGCCAAGCCAGTGAGAACAGACAGCTTCCATTGAACTTTCCAAACCCGATGGCTTCCACCGCATCTTCCACCATAAACGTATCTGGGGAGAGGAAAGCGGAGGGAGGAGGGATCAGTGCATCTTGTGTTCGGTCCTATTGTGGGGTGTCTGAGGTGGTCACCAGCCAAACTAACTCCCTGCTGCACATCATGCTTCTAGAACTTAGCCTAGGAAAACGGCCCAGCAAGTGTGAAGACATACCTCCCACTCAACATGGCTTGCCACAGAGAAAAGTGGCACAACCAAGGGTGTCTACCAAGAGGTGTTTGGATAAACAGAACTATGACATCTATTATATGTATTTTATTTATTTATGTATTTATTTATGAGAGACAGAGAAAAAGAGAGAAAGAGTGTATAGGTAAGCCAGGGTTTCCTGCCACTACAAACGAACTCCAGATGCATGCACTACTTTGTGCATTTGTGCTTTACATGGGAACTGGGGAACTGAACCCAGGAATCAGCTTTGCAAGTACGTTTAACCACTGAGCGAGCCATCTCCCCAGTCTTACATCTATTATATGTAAATTATTAAGTACCCAACCATGAAATAGACTCAACTGCTATAAAGAGTGTCCAGGGATGCTGGGCGTGGTGGAGCACGCCTTTAATTCCAGCGCTCGGGGGGCAGAGGTAGGAGGATCGCCGTGAGTTCGAGGCCAGTCTGAGACTCTATAGTGAATTCCAGGTCAGCCTGGGCTAGAGTGAGACCCTACCTCAAAAAACTAAAAAAAAAAAAAGAATGCCCAGGGACTAAAGATGTAGCTCAGTGGTAGAGTGCTTCCCTAGCATGAGCAATGCCCTACATTCCTACATTCAACACCCAGCATTAAAAGAAAAAAAAAATGTGGGGCTGGACAGATGGCTTAGTGCTTAAGGCACTAGCCTGCAAAGCTAAAGGACCCAGGTTCGATTCCCCAGGATCCATGTAAACCAGATGCCATGCTGGTGCGTGCTTCTGGATTTTGTTTGCCTGAGTGTCTGGGAGGGATTATCTTGATTAGGTTAATTAAAGTGGGAAGGCCCACCTTAACTGTGGGTGGCATCATTCCATCAGCTGGGGTCCTGGACTACATAGAGGTGGCTAAACTGTGGCCTTCATCACTCTGCTTTCTCACCGTGGGCTGGCTTTAAGTTGTTTCAGGTTCCTGTCATGATGAACTGTATCCTTACAGTCTCAGGGTGGCCTTGAACTCACAGCAATCCTCCTACCTCTGCCTTCTGAGTACTGGAATTAAAGGCATGTGCCACCATACCTGGCTCATTTTTTCTTTTAAGATCATTTTGTCAGGTCTTTTTTACAGCCATGGAAACCTGATTAATACATTATCTGTGCTTTTTGTTGTTGTTGTTGTTGTTGTTGTTTTGGTCAATCTAAAATTATTTCAAACTAAAAAGTTCATTTCAAATAAAAAAGGTTAAAGGAGCATGTTGGGTGGCCCTTCCACAGGCTGCCTCTGAGAATCCCATCAGTCTTTACTGGGACTCGTGTCCTTTATGGAGTTTCAACTGGCTTCTGTGACAATCACACTTTTCTCCAGAAGTGTGAGCTACCGTTTAGCATACTACCAGGTTCTGAGTTCCCCCAACAAAAGCACTGAGGTGAAAGTAGATTGAATTCTATCACATCATCAGTAAGAAGAATTGTGATAATATTATGAGATCGTCACTGAGCCCGTTCTGTGACCAGGAGCTTGATGTGCGTCGCGTCACGGAATCCTGCCACAGCCCTGTGAGCTCAAGTCTGGCGCTAGCTCCGTGGTACGGGATGCCGTGGACTTGCCCCAGGATCTACACTAGCGCATCACAGAGCTGTAAGCTGAGAGACTAGTGGACAGAACAAGGGCTCAACCCCCAACCATTGCTGTTGTCGCCTTCTTAGACCTGATCTTCAGGCCTTCGGGTTTTACTCACTAATTCTCTCTTCTTGGGAATCTGAGGCCTTTCAGAACTACAGGGAATGTTTTCATCCATCAGCAGCAGGTGGGGAAGAAGGTCTGAGACCAGATCCCACAGAACCATCTTGGGTCTCTTATCTGGTCACTTCTGTTTAAAGGCAGCATAGTCATAGCCGACAATGTGAGCTCTGAGGTCAGGTCACCAGGGTATAAATCCAGCTTGGCTGTGTCCCCTCAGGTTAAAATAACAAACAAACTGAATCCTGGGGGAAAGAGAAGGCTTAGTGGTCAAGACACTTGTCTGTGAAGCCTAAAGACCCAGGTTTGATCCCCTCAGAACCCATGTAAGCCAGATGCACAAGGTGGTGCAAGTGCACAAGATGACACACATGTCTGTAGTTCAATTGCAGTGGCTAGAAGCCCTGCATGCCAATTCCCTCCCTCTCTCTCTCATTCTCTCTCTCTCATAAAAATAAAAATAAGATAAAATATTTTTAAAATCTGAATCCTTTTGTACTTGTTTCCTAATGTGAAAAATGGGGAAGATGATGGTTATATATGTTAAAACTGTTGAGAGGATTAATGTAGTGGACTAGGACTAGTCTCAGGAACAAGATAAATCTTCAATGTCAGCTGCTCCCGTACCACCATCATCCTCACCATCATCACACATCATAACCAATAGCATCCTATCTGCATCACACTGGCATCACCATTGCCTTCACCGTAACCACCACCATCACCTCTGTCATCATAACCCTAACCACCACACCACCATCACTGTAACCACAATTATCACCACCACCACCATCACACTGTCATCATTGTCATCACCATCATCATCATCACCATCATCATCATCATCCACCACCATCATCACATCATCATCATCATCACCCACTCATCATCATCACATCATCACATCATCACCATCATCATCATCACCATCTCATCACATCATCATCACCATCATCACACATCATCATCACATCATCACACATCATCATATCATCACCATCATCATCATCATCACCATCATCATCATCACATATCACATCACACCATCATCATCATCATCACACTCATCATCACCATCATCATCATCATCATCTCATCACCATCATACATCATCATCATCATCATCATCACCATCATCATCATCATCATCCATCATCATCATCACTCATCACATCATCACATCATCACATCAATCATCATCACCATCATCATCACATCATCACCCATCATCACACACACTCATCATCCATCATCACATCATCACCATCATCATCACACCTCATCACATCATCACCACATCACTCATCATCACATCATCCATCATCACATCATCATCATCATCATCACCTTCATCATCATCATCACCATCATCATCATCCTCATCACATCACCATCATCATCATCATCATCATCATCATCATCACCATCATCATCACCATCATCATCACCATCATCATCATCATCACCATCATCATCATCATCATCATCATCATCATCACACTGTATCATCATCATCACACTTATCATCTCATCATCACACATCATCATCACCCTCATCATCATCATCACACTGTATCATCATCATCATCATCATCATCACACTGTATCATCATCATCATCACCATCACACTGTATCATCATCATCATCATCATCATCACACTGTATCATCATCATCACCACATCATCATCATCATCATCATCATCACACTGTATCATCATCATCATCACATCATCATCATCATCATCATCATCATCATCATCACACTATTGTTACTGCTCTTCTCAGCATGGAAGTGTTGTGCACTGAAGGGACTGGCCGGGATTGTGATGTCACCCTCCTGCTGAAATAAGCCATGTAGACCCAGCCCACACTTCCAGTGTCACCCTGGGGCTCTCTGTGCCCTCCCAACTGCCCACTCACAAGAAGTTTCTGAGACCACCACCTACAGAGGCGACCTGGGTGCCCCAGAACCCTGATCGTGACCCAGGCTGAGGTCCCCAGCTATAGGGATTTCTCACCATCTGTGGGGTTGGCAAACTCCTTGGGCACAGCTGCCCCATCGTCCAGCTCAACTGCTTCTAGGCCCACTCGGACGCCCTCAATCTGGACCTCGTGGTCTCCGGAAGCCGCGTCATCTTCTGACCTTGCACTCTCTCCTGTGCGACGGAATTTCACCACCCTAGAGAAAAAGGCGGATGTGACCAAGATGGCGAGAACACCCCGCTCGCAGTGGCCTTGCTGCCCGGCTCCTGTACTCCAGACAGGTGAAAGGCGTTTTCTCATGGTCTGAGAGTTCAATGGCTTTGGGGTTGGCATTTCTACTGAGCTGGCTAGGCAGAGGTGGGGGGCATGACAACTTCAGGCATTTTCTGTCAGAGCTGCCTCGTGCAATTGGACAGGTTGGGTGTTGCACAGCAGTGGAGTGTGTGTATCTGTGTGTGCGTGCATGCGTGCTTGTTTGTGCATACATGTGCAAGGTGGGGGGTTATTTCCCAGCAAATAAGGATATCTTTGTTCTAGACCAGAATATGGCTTAGAGGGACAATCACGCATTGCTTAATTCTTTTTAAACTTTTTTTTTGTTTGTTTGTTTTTTTTTTGAGGTAGGGTTTCACTCTAGGCTAGGCTGACCTGGAATTCACTCTGCATTCTCAGGGTGGCCTCGAACTCATGGCGATCCTCCAACCTCTGCCTCCCGAGTGCTGGGATTAAAGGCATGCGCTGCCACGCCCGGCTTGCTTAATTCTTTTTAAAAATATTTTATTTGTTTATTTATTTGACAGAGAGAGACAGAGGAAGAGGCAGAGGCAAAGAGAGAATGGGCGTGCCAGGGCCTCCAGCCACTGCAAATGAACTCCAGATGCATGTACCCCCTTGTGTATCTGGCTTACGTGGATCCTGGGGAATCGAACCGGAGTCCTCAGGCTTCGCAGGCAAACGCCTTAACCACTAAGCCATTTCCCCAGCCCTTTTTCTGGTGTTTTGAGGTAGGGTCTCACTGTAGCTCAGGCTGACCTGGAATTTACTGTGTAGTCTCAGGGTGTTCTCGAACTCACAGTGTTTCTCCTACCTCTGCCTCCTGAGTGCTAGGATTAAAGGTGTGTGCCACCATGCCTGGCCTCTGCTTAATTCTTAGAATGTGTCAATAGGCAACTTCCTAGTTGTGTGAACATCATAGGGGGGACTTCCATAAATAGAGGTAGGAGGTGAAGTAACGTCATGGGATCACTGTCCTGTGTATAAGAGTCCATCACAGAGTGCTGTGTAGCACGTGACCACATCTTTGTTTCAGAATTTCCACTTATCTGTATGTAACATAAGTTAACAGCTGGGCCAAGTTGCATAAGCTTACACTAAACTTAGAAAAAGTTGCTCTTTTAAAAAATTTTTGAAGGGCTGGAGAGATGGCTTAGTGGTTAAGCACTTGCCTGTGAAGTGTAAGGACCCTGGTTCGAGGCTCAATTCCCCAGGACCCACATTAGCCAGATGCACAAGGGGGCGCACGCCTCTGGAGTTCGTTTGCAGTGGCTGGAGGCCCTGGCACGCCCATTCTCTCTCTCTCTCTCTCAAATAAATAAATAAATAAATAAATAAATAAATAAATAAATAAAAACTTTAAAAAAATTTTTTTGAAGTAGGGTCTCACTGTATCCCAGGATGACCTGAAACTGACTCTGTAGTTCCAGGCTGGCCTCAAATTCACTGCAACCCGCCCACCTCCGCCCCCCAAGTGCTGGGATTAAAGATGTGGGCCACCACTCTCTGATAAGTTGCTCAATTTTTGTTTTGTTAAGCACTAATTGAAAGGCAAAGCTAATTTTTTTTTTCAGGTAGGATCTAGCTCTAGCTCGGGCTGACCTTGAATTCACTACGTAGTCTCAGGGTGGCCTTGAACTCACAGCCATCCTCCTACCTCTGCCTCCTGGGTGCTGGTATTAAAGGCGTGCGCCTTTATTTATTTATTTATTAAAGAGAGATGAGAGAGAGAGAGAGAGGACACACCAGGGTCTCTTGCCACTGCATATGAACTCCAGATGTAAGTAGCATATTGTACATCTGGCTTTATATGGGTTCTGGGGAATTAAACCCAGCAGGCTTTAAGAGCAAGCGTCTTTAGACTGCTGAGCCATCTTCCTAAGCCCCAAGTCTGTAATTTTAAATTTTTAAAAAAATGTTAAACCAGGCACGGTGGCTCTCGCCTTTAATCCCAAAACTCGGGAGGCAGAGGTAGGAGGATCGCCGAGAGTTCGAGGCCACCCTGAGACTACATAGTGAATTTCAGGTCAGCCTGGACTACAGTGAGACCCTACCTCAAAAAAAAAACCCCAAAATTAGTTTTATTTATTTATTATTTGAGAGAAAGAGAGAGAGAGAGAGAGAATGGGCACACCAGGGCCTCCAGCCACTGCAAATGAACTCCAGACACGTGCACCATCTTGTGCATTTTGATTATGTGGGTCCTGGGGAATGGAATCAAACAGGGGTCCTTTGGCTTTGCAGGCAAACGCCTTAACTGCGAATCCATCTCTCCAGCCCTGTTTTTTTTCTTTCTTTCTTTCTTTTTTTTTTTTTTTTGAGGTAGGGTCTCACTCTAGCCCAGGCTGACCTGGAATTCACTATGCAGTCTGAGGACTCACAGTAATCCTCCTACCTCTGCCTCTCAAATGCTGGGATTACAGGCGTGCACCACCGTGCCTGGTGAATCTGGAATTATTTATATATTTATTTGACAGAGAGTGAAAGAAGCAGAGAGAGACAGAGAGAAAGAGAGAGAGAGAATGGGTGCACCAGGGCCTCCAGCCACTGCAAAGAAACTCCAGACATGTGCGCCCCCTTTGCATCTGGCTTACGTGGGTCATGGGGAATCGAACCTGTGTCCTTTGGCTTTGCAAACAAGCGCTTTAACCGCTAAGCCATCTCTCTAGCCCTGGGATTTTTTTTACATGGGTGCTGAGGGTGCAAACTCAGGTGTTCACGCCTGTGCATTTGCGGTTCTGAGTTCTTAGTGCCGCTGACGTTGTTGACCCTGGAGCCGCTTTCCTGACTCTGAGGCAGACACATACATCTGCAGCAACTCAAGCCTTCATCTTGAAGCAGTCATGTTGCGGTCCCTCAGGTCCCTGAGGGCTGAGCTGGGTGCCTGTAGGTGACCCTTCACCTGAGAGGTGCAGGACTCGGACCTACGTCCCTACAAACTGGGGGCTGGGGCGTCCCTTGCAGCTGGAATGCAGCAGAGGATTGAGGATAAATTGCTTTGAACTGGGACTGTTGCTTGGAAGGTGGTGTCCAGGCTCCTCCGGGGAAATTGATCAGTGGGTAATGATAGGGTTTGCTGCCCTGCACAAGCATGAAGACCCAAGTTCAATCCCCAGAAGCCACATAAAAAGCCAGGCATGGTGACGAAGAGACTATGCTTTCGGCCAATGGTGTTGGACTCCTGACGCCCTCCTGTAGCCTCTACACATGCACACAGGGTGCACACATCTGCAAGCATGGGCATACACTATACTTACACACACATGCACACACACACACACACACAAACACACACACCCCACAGGACTTGCACAATAAGAGCAGCATTTGTTGAGATGTGTCTATAGGGCAACCCTTGGGGCTGCAGATAGAGATTACAGGGGTCCTTTAAATCCAGGGATAGGAGCTGGAGAGATGGATTAGTGGTTAAGGCACTTGCCTGTGAAACCTAAGGACCCAGGTTGATTCCCAGACCCACTAAGAGATAGGGGCACTTGCCTGTGAAACCTAAGGACCCAGGTTTGATTCCCCAGAACCCACATAAGCCAGATGCACAAGGTGGTTCATGCATCTGGAGTTTTTTTTTTTTTTTTTTTTTTTTTGCAGTGGCTGGAGGCCCTGGCATGCCCATTTTCTCTCTCTTTATCTGCCTCTTCCTCTTTCTCTCTCAAATAAATAAATAAAATATTTAAACACACAGACATACACCCTCCATGATATTCAGAGTAGATTGAAATATAATGATCAGAGGAGAAAGGAAACAAACATTTACTTATTTATTTTAAAGATTTTATTTATTTATTTGAGAGAGAGAAAGAGGGAGAGAGAGAATGGGCACACCAGGGCCTCCAACCATTACAAAAACCTCCAGACACATGAGCCATCTTGTGCATCTGACTTACGTGGGTCCTGGAGAATCGAACCTGGGGTCCTTAGGCTTAGCAGGCAAATGCCTTAACCACTAAGCCATCTCTCCAGTCCGAAACAAACTTTTACGTATACATCTTTATGGATTTGTCTTTAGAGATGAAGGGAAAGCCAGTTGATGACCCTCGAATCTGAGGAGACTTTCACAGGAAGAGTGGTGCAGGCTGTAAGTTCCCTGAAAACTTTTTATGGCATCTTCTGAAGTATCCTGCGTGGCTCCTTTCTTCTGTGACTAACAGTGACCACAAGACCACACCTTTCTGGAAGGTAATTTGCGATCTCTTTCAAACTTCAATTGCTCCCACCCAGAACCTTGACATTCTCCCCCCCCCGCCCCCGGCAGTTCCTTCTAGGCATGGACGCAGGTATGCAATGGTTTATGATGCGGTGCGGACTGATGTGGGCCCGAGTGTGGAGCTGTGGAAGAGTTATTCAGTCATTTCTTCCCCCCACATTTACACAGGGGGACACTAGATCACAAAGGGGCTGGGGGGCTTGCACAGGAACTGGCCACCCTAGGTCTTGGCAAAGCCATTTGACTTCAGAGTCTCTACTCCTGGCCACTCTGCCATGGTCTCTTCTGGTGCCAGCATGCCATTGGCAACGTTGCTTGTGATAACGCAAAGCTAGGAACATTCATCAGGAGGGGAGTGAGGGCTAGAGAGATGGCTTGGTGGTTAAGGCGCTTGCCCGCAAAGCCAAAGGACCTTGGTTCTATTCCCCAGGACCCACACAAGCCAGGTGCACAAGGTGGCACATGCATCTAGAGCATGTGCTCTCTCCCTCTCTCTCCCCCCCTTTCTCTGTAAAATAAATAAAATAAATAAAATTAAAAAAAAAAGAGGGGAGTGAGGGCTGGAGAGATGGCTCAGCAGTTAGGGTGCTTGCCTGCAAAACCTAATGACCTGTGTTCGATTCCCCAGTACCCACATAAAGCCAGATGCACAAAGTGGCACATACATCTGGAGCTTGGTTGCAGTGGCTAGAGGCCCTAGTGTGCCCATTCTCTCTCTCTCTCTGTCTCTGCTTGCAACTATATTTATCATTTATCGATCTATCTGTCTACCTGTCTATCGATCTATCTGTCTATCTATTTATCTATCTATCATCTATATATATTTGCAAGTTATTTATAGAGTCGGGGCTGGAGAGATGGCTCAGAAGTTAAAGGCACTTAATTGCAAAGCCTGTTCGTTGAGATTTGATTACCCAGGTGCCCGTGTAAAGCCAGATGCAAAAAGGGGAGCAAGTGTCGGGTGTTCAGTGCTGGATGTAGTCTAGGAATATCCACTCTAAGAAAACACAAGTTGCCCGGCGTGGTGCACACCTTTAATCCCAGCAGTAGGGAGGCTGAAGGAGGATTGCTGTGATTTCAAGGGTAGCCTAGTCTACAGAGTAAGTTCCAGGTCAGCCTGGGCTAGAGTGAGAACCCTACCTGTCAAAACCAAACAAACCAAAATGAGTAGGGGAAGGAAGTCATTGACTATGGCTTATCCACAGAGAAAAATGTATTACAATGTACAATGTGTCGCAATAGTCAAAGGACAGTCTTGTACCCATTAGAAGGTGGAGCAAAATGTGGTGTGTTCATATACAGGGATATTATTCAGTCTTTAGAAGGAAGGTGATTTGGACACATGCTACAACCTAAAATCACTTTTTAAAAAAATATTGTATTTATTTATTTGAGAGAGAGAGGGAGAGAATGAGAGCACCAGGGTCTCTGTAATCAAACTCCAGATGCAGGTGCCTCCTTGTGTATCTGGCTTTATGTGGGCACTGGAATCGAACCTTGGTCCTTTTGCAAGCATGTACCTTAACCACTGAGTCATCTCTCCAGGCCCCTAAAAGAATCTCTTTTTTTTGGGGGGGTAGGGTCTCACTCTAGCTCAGGCTGACCTGGAATTCACTATGTAGTCTCAGGGTGTCCTCGAACTCTCTGTGATCCTCCTACCTCTGCCTCCTGAGTGCTGGGATTAAAGGCATGTGCCACCACGCCTGGCACCCCTAAAATAATCTTTAAGGCATAATACTAAGGGAAACAAGCCAGATGCAGGGCAAACAGTGTATGATTCCACTTACACGAGGGGACGTCGAAGAGTCAAATTCAGAGTTATGAAGTTCCTTGGGCCTGCGCAGTTAGCGGTTTTACTATCTGTCTTTGTCTCACTATGTTGCCCAGGCTAGCCCCTGGACTTCCAAGTGCTGGGATTACACAGGTGCGTGTCACCACACCAGGCTCAGGAGTTAGTGCTTAATGGATACAAAGCCTTAGAAGGAGAAGATAAAAAGGTGCGGAGAGGGATGGGGTGATGGCTGCTGGACATGACTGAGGTATTGATTGCCAGAGGGTTCATCACATTGTCAAAGCGGTGCATTTCATGAAGTTTTCCATAGCAAGTGCTCACAAGCATGCGCGCGCGCACACACACACACACACACACACACACATGGGCGCACGGACACAGGCACGCGCTGTTCCACCAGGGTCAATGGAAGACTATAGTGGTTCCTTGTTGGATAGGCAATAACAGGGTCCAGTGACTCAGGCCCTTTCTTCTCAAAGTCTTCAGCGTGGTCAGCTTCTCAGAAATGCAGATTCTGGGGCAGGCTGAGGCTCAGTAGTATGATCCTTGCTGAGCTGGCACGACAAAGGTTTGAGCCCCAGCGCTAAAGAAAAAAGATGTAAAAAGCAGTGGGGCTGGGCCAAGGCCTGAGACTGCATTTGCTTTTTGTTTGTACTGGGGCTCAAACCCATGTAGCAGACAGGCCTGTGTAAAATATGGTGTGTATACTTATACATACATGTACATAGGCACACATGTAAGAAAAAAGGAAATTTATTTGGCTCATGGTTCTAGAAGTTAAGGCATACTGTTGGCATCTCTTTATTATCTGGCAAGGGTGTTCTTTTTATTGGTGTGTGTGTTTGTGTATACAAGTATGTACGCATGTGCATACTGTGTGCGAAAGGTGTGCATGTGGAGGCCAGATGTTGGCATCAGATATCTTCCTCAATTTATACCCACCTTCTTTATTGTTTTAATATATTTATTTTATTTGCAAGCAAAGGGAGTGTAGCAGTCAGCCTCAGTAGCTGGGATGAACTTCCAAAGCAGGTACACTTTATGGTGGGGGAATGGCATTTATTTGAAGTTTAAAGATTCAGGGAAAGTTCCATAATGGTGGAAGGATCCTCCCCCCCCCCACAGATCGAGTAGAGAGAGACAAAAGAACCCCCACCAGTACCAGCAAGCACACGTCAGGACCTCCAGGCAGAACTCGGGCACTCTGCACATCTTAGGCTGGAATTCGGATCTGCCCCCAGTAACACCTCCTCTAGCCAAGTTACAAGATTGAATAATACTCCTTAACTTATTGGGGGCCATCCAAACCCACCCCATTATGTCCCTGGCCCCCAGTAGATGCATAAGTATCTCATATTGTATATTGTGTTCAGTCCAAATTCAAAGGTCCTCATAGTCTTTACCAACTTAAGACACTTCTAAAGTCCCAAGTCTCATCTGAGATTTAAGATTGTCGCTTAGCTGTGAGTCCTGTAGAATCAAAACAAGTTACATACTTTCAACACACAAAGGCACAGAGTGAACATTTCCAACTGCTATAAGGCATAACAAAAAGAGACTGGCATAATGTAAACTCAATTACCATCAAGCAAACATCAAACATCTGCAGTCCAAGTCCTATATCATAATCAGTGACTGACAGTCTCCAGATTTCCCAATTCCATCCTTACAGCTGGGCTGAGTAGCCAGAGAAAACTTCCATCCCTAGCCAACAGCCTCCTTGCACAGTCATGGTATATACCTCCTTGGGTCTTCACTGCAAACCACAGTCCATCTTCCAATGGCTTTGCCAGCCTATCAGGGTCATCACACCCTGCCTCGTGTTGCATCTCAGCAGTGACTCACCATGTCCACTTCATGACCCACCCACTCCATGCATTTTTCATGCTTCTGAAACCAATACCAGGTTGCAGGACACAGACATTAATTCAGGGACAACATAAATCATAAACTCGAACAGCAGTCTCCTTCCCCAGTCAACGTTTTTCCAAAAGAGTTTGCATGTCTATCATAGACTTTCCTCAGGCATCCTTTCCATTGTTTCAATGTAAAGAAGTTGGGCCATCTCCCTTCCAAATATTAATGTATTTGACAATAGCAGCTTCAGAAACCAGTCTGTGTGCCAGTAATTTTAAACTTGCTTGAGTTTTTCCAAGTTTCCATCTTAAACTTCTGGGTTCTGTATCTTAGCGAGGCACATCAGTCCATTGCAGATTTAACCTTGATCAGACTCTCTGGGTATGGGCAGCAGAACGCAGCCACTCCTTATTCCAGTATCCCAGTTCCCACAAAGTTTTCTGCAGTCTTTCCTTCCCCTTAGAAAGTTCATAAGCCAAGCCTCCAAATACAGTTCTCTCTGCACTTAGCATTTTCAAACTCCCATCAGAATAGTCCACAGAAGTTGGCTTCCCACCCCAGAAGGTCTCTTCAGTTGCAAGCACCAAGTTTACCATTCCTCCAGCACACAAGCTCCAAAAGACTAAAACCCACATGGTCAGATTCATTGCTCAGCAACAGCTCACACTCTGGTACCAATTCTGTAGCAGGCAGCTTCAGCTGCTGGGATGAACTTCCAAAGCAGGCACAGTTTATGGGAGGAATGGCATTTATTTGAAGCTTACAGATCCAGGGTAAGTTCCATAATGGTGGAAGGAGTTGGCACCCCTCTCACAGATCAAGCAGAGAGAGAGAGAGAGAGACAAAAGAACCCCCACCAGCACCAGCAAGCACACATCAGGACCTCCAGGCAGAACTCGGGCACTCTGCACATTTTAGACTGGAATTCGGATCTGCCCCCAGTAACACCTCCTCCAGCCAAGTTACAAGATTGAATAAAACTGAATTTATTAGGGGACATCTATTCAAACCACCACTGAGAGACAGAGTATAGAGAGAGGTAGAGAATGGGCACACCAGGGCCTCTAGCCACCGCGAACAAAACTCCAGATGCATGGGCCACCTTGTGCATTTGGCTTTACATGGGTACTGGGGAATTGAACCCTGGTCATTAGGCTTTGTAGGCAAGTGCCTTAAATGCTGAGCCATCTCTACAGCCCCCACCTTATTTTTTTAATACTTAATTTATGTACTTGCAAGGAGAGAGAGAATGGGTGTGCAAGGGCTTCGAACCACTGCAAACAAACTCCAGATGAATGTGCCACTTTGGGTGTCTGGCTTTTTGTGGGTACTGGGGAATTAAACCTGGCTCCTTGGACTTTGCAGGCAAGTGCCTTAACTGCTGAGCCATCTCTCCAACAACCCCTCACACACACACACACCTTACTTTTTGAGAGTCTCTCACTGAACATTGAGCACACTGATTTGGTTAGAATAGCTAATCAGTGATTTCCTGGGATCTTCCTGCCTCAGTCTCCCTAGTTCTGAGGTTCTAGGCATGTTCCCAACATTTTCTATGGGTACTAGAGATCTGAACTCAGATCCTCATGCTTGTATGATGCTCGCTTTACCCCCCGTGGTATCTCCCCAGACCCTGGTGAGGACTTTTTGTTGTAGTTGTTTGTTTTTTTTTTGAGGTAAGGTCTCACTCCAGCTCAAGCTGACCTGGAATTCACTACATAGTCTCAGGGTGGCCTCGAACTCATGGTGATCTGGTGAGGCTCTTCTTGCTAGATCATTCTATAGTGGAAGTCAAGCAAGCACATATGTGTGTAAGAGGTCCAACTTGCAGACTCTGTCCGTTTTAAAACTGGTGTTAATCCATTCATGGCCAAATGAATCGTAGGTGATGGATAAGCAGTCTTTAGTGTTTTATTTTTATTTTTTTTTTGTTTTTTTGTTCTTTCAGTTTTTCAAGGTAGGGTCTCACTATAGCTCAGGCTGACCTGGAATTCCCTACGTCGTCTCAGGGTGGCCTGGAACTCAGAGCAATCCTCCTACCTCTGCCTCCCAAGGGCTGGGATTAAAGGCGTGCACCACCACACCTGGCTCAGTCTGTAGTTTAAAAAAAATTTTTTTTATTATTTATTTATTTATTTATTTGACAGAGAAAGAGGCAGAGAGAGAGAGAGAGAGAATGGGCGCGCCAGGGCCTCCAGCCACTGCAAACGAACTCCAGACGCATGTGTCCCCTTTGTGCATCTGGCTTACGTGGGTCCTGGGGAATTGAACCGAGGTCCTTTGGCTTTGCAGGCAAACATCTTAACCACTAAGCCATCTCTCCAGCCCCCAGTCTGTAGTTTTTTAAAAATAAATTTTTTTGAGGTAGGGTCTCATTCTAGCCCAGGCTGACCTCCTGGAATTCAGTATGCAATCTCAGACTGGCTTCAAACTCACAGCAATCCTTATACATTGGCCTCTCAATCCTACTTTGGCTTCCTGAGTGCTAGGATTAAAGGTGTGTGCCACCACATGTGGTGATTATACAAATTTTAAAAATATTTTTTAGTTTTATTTTTTGTTTTGAGAGAGAGGAAGGGGAGAAATGGGCATGTCAGGGCCTCCAGCCTCTGCAAATGAACTCAGACACATGCACCACCTTGTGTATCTGGTTTACGTGGGTCCTGGGGAATTGAATCTGGGTCCTTTGGCTTTGCTGGCAAGCACCTTAACACTAACCATCTCTCCAGCCCTAATAAGGGTTTTTAAGAACAATCATAACAATAATAAAAATTTGTCTTTAAACAGAAAGGGAGAGAATTTTTGACAAATAAGTTCCTACAACCAGACTACATTTTGCATCAGCTAGGTTCCTAAAAGTATTTCTCAATACACGAGCCAAGCTTTCCCAAGGCAGGGTGTGTGTGTGGGGGGGGAGGAGGCAAAATGTGGAAGACATCCAATAGCAGTGACATATGCTAAGTACACGAGGCTTCCAAACGGGCTGGCTCTTGTTGCGCGTAGTTCTTGGCATTTGTTACACATATTATATATAGCTTCTAATTTACCAGAATAATGGGGTACATTTATTTTGCATGATTTTGCTACTTAAGGAAGACAAAAAAAAAAAAAAGAGAGAGAAAGAAAAAAAAAAAACCCTCGAGGAAATGGCCATCACATGAAAGATCTTGTTTATATCAATGCCTCCAAGCTGTTATCAGAGCCCATGACGCGGTTAGGCGATTTCAACAGGGAAGTTTATCTTTTCATCCAGTCTTCTGGACGTGCATGTCTTGAATTCGTGGTTATACGACACTGACCAAGGATGCTTTACACTGAGCCGTCATTGTCACAGGGTGGCATTGAGGGCCTCGCATGGAGACAAGGAGTCTCTATCATAGGCAAGAGAGACCAAGGGTGGTCTCGTAGACTGACTTGGGTTTCACTCTCCCTACCCACATAGTTCAGTAGCTGTGTGACCATGGGTAAGTTATTGTAACTCTCTGAGTCTGTCTCATTGTGTTTAAGTACAGGTGGTAATTCCTGCCTCACAGGGTTTCCAAACAGAAGTCACTGACCAGTGTATCTTGGAGAGATTGACACCATCGTTTCCTTTATTTATTTATTTTATTATTATTTATTATTATTTATTTATTTTTTGGTTTTCGAGGTAAGGTCTCACTCTAGCCCAGGCTGACCTGGAATTCACTATGGAGTCTCAGGCTGGCCTCAAACTCACAGCGATCCTCCTACCTCTGCCTCCCGAGTGCTGGGATTAAAGGTGTGCGCCACCAATGCCAGGCCCATCTTTTTTTTTTTTTTTTTTTCAGTAAGTGTTTATTGAGAGTTGGCTGTGTGCTGAATGCCGGGATCCAAAGTGTTAACATGGTCCTTGCCCTGGTAAAGTGGACGTTGCCATGGGGAGATGGCCGATACAGGAGCACATAAACACAACCTCTTACATCCATGTGCACGTGAGTGTCTCTGAGAAGGAAGCTAACTGGAGCCAAGATAAAGAGCCACTTGAGGGCTGGAGGGATGGCTTAGCAGTTAAGGTGTTTGCCTGCAAAGCCAAAGGACCCAGGTTTCATTCCCCAGGATCCACATTAGGCAGATGGACAAGGGGGCGCATGCGTCTGGAGTTCGTCTGCAGCAGCTGAAGGTCCTGGCGCACCCATTTTTTTTCTCTCTCTCTCTCAAATAAACAAATTTAAAACACAGACAAAGCACTTAACACACAAGCATGAAGGCCTGAGTTCAGATCCCCAACACCATGCAAACACCGGGAGCGGCAGAATGCACCTGCAATCCCAGCACTGGGGGGCAGAAGCAGGCAGATCCCAGGGGCGAGCTGGCTGGCTTGCCAGATTAGCTGAACCAGTGAACTCTAGGTTGAGAGAGAGAGAGAGACTCTGTGTCCATAAATATGGTGGAGAAGGACTGAGGACAACACTGGACATTCACCTCCAGCCTCCACATGTAACACACACAGCAGAGAGAGAGAGAGAGAGAGAATGTATTATTGTTTATATAGGGACAGTCCAAGAGACCACTAAAAGGAGGCAAAGCCATCTGAGCAGGAGCAGGGACAGTCAAGAGGCAGGGAAAGCCTGACAAGAGCTTCTGGTAGCATTTCCTTGGAAGGGCTTTATCCCCGCAGGGCGAGCAGACTTAGGGTTTGAATGATCCCAGCAAGCTCTGAACACGGTCAGAGCTTGTCACCAGTTGACTAGCATTTAGCTCTGGGGTGACTGGGGCAGGTAAATGTGGCCCGAGGCAGACAGCCCTGCATAAACCTACCAGAGGGAGGTGACCAGAGTAGGCAGGAGGCCTCCGGATCTGTTGATTGACACAAGGCAAACTGCCAGCTAAGCCTTGACCAAGAATTAGGCAGCTCTGCAGGGGGCAGAGCTAGGGTTTGGATCTGATGTGGCTCCCACAGGCTCCTGTTTTGAATGTGTTGTTTTTTTTTTTTAATTTTTATTTATTTATTTATTTGAGAGCAACAGACAGAGAGAGAAAGAGAGAGAATGGGCGCGCCAGGGCTTCCAGCCACTGCAAACGAACTCCAGACGCTTGTGCCCCCTTGTGCATCTGCTAACGTGGGTCCTGGGGAATCGAGCCTCGAACCGCGGGTCCTTAGGCTTCACAGGCAAGCGCTTAACCACTAAGCCATCTCTCCAGCCCTTGAATGTGTTTTTTTCCCCAGCAAGGTGGCGCTATCTCGGGAGGCTGTGGAACCTTAGGGAGCTGGGAGCCTCGCTGGAGGAAGTAGGTCACAGGGGAAAGGTCCTCATGGGTATATTGTCTCTGGCTCCTTCCTGCCTTGGTTTCTGCTTCCTGGTTCTTATGATGTCTCAGTAAATATGGTGGAGAATAGGCTGGAGAGGTGGCTTAGGGGTTAAGGCGCCTTGCCTGCAAAGCCTAAGGACCCGGGTTTGACTCCCCAGAACCCACGTAAGCCAGATGCACATGGTGGCATATGCATCTGGAGTTTGTTTGCAGTGGCACAGCCATTCTCGCTGTCTCTTTCTTTCTCTCTCTCTCTCTCTGCTTCAAATAAATAAATAAAAATAAATTTCTAAAAAAAAAATATATGGTGGGGAAGGATTGCCCCAGAAGGCCTCCTCTGCCATGAGAGCCAAAAACCTCAGAAACCCTTTTATGTTGTCTTTATTATTGTTATTATTTTAGAGAGAGAGAGCGAGAGAGAGAGAATTGGCGTGCCAGGGCCTCAGCCACTGAAATCAAACTCCAGACGCTGGTGCCACCTTGTGGGCATGTGCAACCTTGCGCTTGATTTACCTTTGTGCGTCTGGCATGCATAGGATCTGGAGAGTCGAACATGGGCCCTCAGGCTTTGTAGGCAAGTGCCTTAATGGCTAAGCCATTTCTCCAGTCCAACCTCAGAAACTCCTTAGCCAAAATCAGGGCTTTCTCCCTAAAGTTGTTTTTGTCTACATCTAGACTATAATAAGTAATACCAGGGAGTGGTATTACTTATTATATAACGTCTAGCAGCTCAGTTGGTAGAGTGCTTGCTTAACATGCACGTAGTCTCGGGTTTGATCCCCAGCACTGCACATACTGGACATGGGAGTGCATGCCCGGAATCTTAGCAGTCCAGAGGTGGAGGCAGAAGAATCAAGGGTTCAAGTCTTTAAACCCAGCACTTGGGAGGCAGAGGTAGGTGGATCACCGTGAGTTCAAGGCCACCCTGAGACTACATAGTGAATTCCAGGTCAGCCTGGGCTAGAGTGAGACTCTACCTCAAAAAAAGAAAAGTTCAAGGTCATCTTTGGTTATACAGTCAGTATGAGATACAAGAGACCCTGCCTCAAAAACAAAACAAAACAAAGCAAAAAAAAAAAAAAAAAAAAAAACACAAGCTGGAGAGATGGCTTAGTGGTTTCAGGTGCTTGCCTGCGAAGCCGAAGGACCCATGTTCGACTTTCCAGATCCCACCTAGGGCAGATGCACAAAGGCGAGGCAAGGGCAAGGTCGCATATGCCCACTAGGTGGTACAAGCGTCTGGAGTTACAGACCACTCCCCTTAAAAAGTTACAAAAGTGGGCTGGAGAGATGGTTTAGCGGTTAAGCGCTTGCCTGTGAAGCCTAAGGACCCCTGTTCGAGGCTCGATTCCCCAGGACCCACGTTAGCCAGATGCACAAGGGGGTGCACGCGCCTGGAGTTCATTTGCAGTGGCTGGAAGCCCTGGCGCGCCCATTCTCTCTGTCTACCTGCCTATTTCTGTATATCTCTCTCAAATAAATAAATAAAATTAAAAAAAAAACTTACAAAAGTGCAGGCTGGAGAGATGGCTTAGCGGTTAAGGGACTTGCCTGTGAAGCCTGAGGAAAGAGGTTCAGTTCCCCAGTATCCATGTAAGCCAGATGCACAAGGTGGCTCGTGCATCTACAGTTCATCCGCAGTGGCTGGAGACTCTGGAGTACCCATTCTCTCTCTCTATCTGTCTCTCTCTCTCTCTCTCAAATAAATAAAGAAGTTATTTTAATAGAACAAAAGTAAATAATGCAAGCAGCAAGGCCCTACGATATCAGCATACTGGCTGAACACAGGGGGCCAAAGATGGGGTTCGCACCAGAAGATGGCTAGGAAAGTGGGTGACGGTGTTGGTGGCTTGGACTGCAAGGCAGTGGAATGAAGGGTGAAAGCTTTCGTTTAGGATTACTCCATCTCCTTCCCCACGCTTCCAGTGACACAGGAAGCTACCTTCCTGGGGAGTCGTTGGCAAGGTTATCCAACAAGAGAGGGCTGCGCTGTGACTGAGGAGCTCCGCGAGAGATGGCTAGCCAGCACCCCCTGGCTTCGTCCCAGATGTCTCGGTTAAGTGGCACTGGGCTTCTTCGTAAGCTGACAGCGACTGATGGATGAGGTTAGTTGCTGTGCACTTGAAGCAGCGGAAACTGCCAAGTTCACTGACATATGGACTTGCCTAGTCTCCGTCAAGGCTAGCCTGGCCCCCTCCGGCCTGTGGGATTTGGGCAGAGTCCTCTCAGGGAATGCTCTGACAGCTGAAGGAAGGTGCTTGTTGAACACAGACCCCCACCCCCCAAGAACAGAGCTTGAACGTGTGGGTGTCAGGAAGCACGAGGCTGACTTCCAGTCAGTGTAAGGAGGAGCCTTCTTGCTGGGTGTGGTGGCGCACACCTTTGATCCCAGCACTCCGGAGGTAGAGGTAGGAGGATCGCTGTGAGTTCGAGACCAGCCCGAGACTACGTAGTGAATTCCAGGTCAGCCTGGGCTAGAGTGAGACCCTACCCTGAGAAAACAAGAAGAAAAAGAAGGAGGAGGAGCAGCCCCTTCTCAGACAGAATAGTCCAGAGACGAGAAAGCTGTTATAAGAGACTGTGGAGGGCTGGAGAGATGGCTTAGTGGTTAAGGCACTTGCCTGCAAAGCCAAAAGGTCCCAGGTTTGATTCCCCAGGACCCATGTAAGCAAGACACACAGGGGTGGCACATGTGTCTGGAGTTCATTTGCAGCAGCTGGAGCTCCTGGTGTGCCCGTTCTCTCTCTTTCTTTCTCTCTCTCTGCCTCTTTCTGTCTCATAAATAAATAAAAATAAATTATTTTTAAAAAGAGGCAGTGGACTCCCCTTTATGAGAGGCTTTCTAGGACAGGCAGGGGTCCATGTGACTGGCTCAGGAGGAATCATATGTAATATTGATGTCTCACTTTATCAGGCCACATCCAGACCTGAGTGCTAAACACCGTTTTACAGAATGCTTTCAACAATCGGAAGGATGTTATCAACCTCAGTTTATAGGTAAATAAACTGAGGTGGCTTAGAGAGGTTCCATCTATTGGTCCAGGTCCCCTAGATAATATATAGTGTACTGTGACCCTGGGTTCAGCACTCCATCCCTTGTGATCTTTCTCTCTCTCTCTCTCTCTTGAGACTGGCTAGCCTCCAACTCCTGATTCTCTTGCTTCAGACTCCCAAGTGGTGGGATTACAGGTGTGTGTCACCATACCCCACTCAAGTACCCATGGTCTTAACCAATCAACCACTGTCCTCTAACAGAGGCAAGAACTCTCCTGGGGAGCTGTCTAAAACACTGGTCGTTCATGGACCATACTTCCAAGCAGATCTGCAAGGTGGGGCTCGGGGACTAGAATCTTAATGAGACGCTGATAGTATCCACGGAAGTTTAAAAATCACCACTGAATGCCCCGCTCCCCACCCCCCACCCCCGGCCCTAAACCAGAGAGATGGCATATGAGAAGTTGGAGGTTATGCCCTTTAATGTTCCTTCTATTCCTGAATGTCTGAGTGTCTGTCGTGAGTGGAAATTTTCATGCTGTGTGGATTTTGTCTGTCTTCTTGCTGCCGCTCCTTGACTGAGAAGCCGTGAGCTTGCTGTCTGGGTAAGAGAGTGCTCATTTATATTCTGGAGAAAAGGGGATTGCATTAGCTATTTTTCTCAGCACTGTGGTACAGCACCTGAAAGGAAGGATTTGTTTGGGTTCCTGGTTTGAGTCGATCACGAGACAGAAGGTGGGGCAGCAGAAGCTTGCTCGCTGGGCAGATTCGGAAACAGAGATGGGGCCAGGTTATAAACCTCGAGGCCACTACCCTGTTGACCCACTTCCTCCAGCAAGGCTCCTCTTCCCGAATGTTCCGCAACCTCTCAAAACGTTGCCACTGGCTGGAAACCCAACTGTTCAAACATGGGAGCCTTTGGAGACATTTCACGTTCAAGCGATTCACAGGAGTGAGGAGGAGGCAGTAATAGTCAACACCTATGAGGCCCTCGCCCCATGCAGGCAGCTTTGCTAAGTATTGACACGCATCAGGCTAAGGAATTTGTGCCTTAAGTAGGCCCTGGGCTAGAGAGATGGCTTAGCGGTTACGGCACTTGCCTGCAAAGCCAAAGGACCTAGGTTCAATTCCCCAGATGCACAAGATGGCACATGCGTCTGGAGTTCATTTGCAGTGGCTAGAGGCCCTGGTGTACTCATTCACTCCCTCTCCCTCTCTTTCTCGCTCTCAAGTAAATGAATAAAAATGAAATATTAAGAAAAAAAGAAGTAGGTCCCCTTGCTATCCCCACCTTACAGATGATAAAACCGAGACTTGAGAAGAAAAGGCCCGACAGGACCTACCAAGTTAGCAGGAAAGTCAGATTTGAAACCAGGTCTGTCCGAGCAGAGAGCCCAGGGAGTCATTCTCGGATGGGACATCAGTGGAGAAGTCGTCAGAGCTACGGCTTCCCAGGGGCCTCATCACTGTAAATGTTTATTCTGTTGTCATTCAATAAGCGTGCAGCGAAGGACTTCTCTGTCAGACTGCCCTCTTGCCCTTGTGGACTGCAGAGTCTTACTCAGGGAGCGCTGGGGGGTCGTGGAAGAGGCATGTGGACAAGTACCGGGGAACCAACAGGGCTGAAGTCAGACGTGACCTCTAAAGAGAGAGCTGAGATGCTCTGGAGGTCACGACTGAGTGACAGAGCACTGCTTCGCAATCGGGGGTGTTTAGCCCTGCAGGGGACAAGGGCAATGTCGGGGGGGGGGGCGAAGAGTCTTGACTGTCATAACCCAGCTGTGAAGTGGGGGATGGGTTGTGACATTGGGGGAGCAGAGGCCAAATATGCTACAGTGCACAGGACATCTGTCCCACAACAAAATGTGCTCTGGTGTCAAAATAGTGCCAAGGTTGAGAAATCATCACGCTGTCGTTTGGATCTGGGAAAACTCCCGAAGGCCCACGTGTTTAAGGCTTGGCTGCCAGCCTGTGGTGGGCCCTGATGGGAGGTGGTGGCTTAGGGGAAAGTTAGGTTACTGGGAGGGACATGAGAGGGCCATTGGGACTGAGCTCCTTCCTTCCTTTCTTCCTCTCTCTCTCTGGCTTCCCTGAGGTAGACATCTTTCTCTGCAACATGCTCCTGTCAGCAAGGCTCCAGCTCACCATGGTCCCAAAATAATGGAGCCAGCCAACTATGGACCAAAGCCTCCAAAACCATGAGCCTGTATAACCCTTTCCTCTTCTTAGGGTGTTTTTCTTGGGCAATTTGGTCACAAAGATAGAAGGCTTACTAACATATCCACGCCGAGGAGTAAAAGGGATCTAGGGTTAATAGTAACACAAGAAACTTGGTGTGGTGGCACACGCCTTTAATCCCAGCACTCGGGAGGCAGAGGTAGGAGGATCGCCGTGAGTTCAAGGCCAGCCTGAGACTACATAGAGAATTACAGGTCAGCCTGGCTAGAGCGAGACCCTATCTTGAAAAATCAAAGAAACAAAATAATAATAATAATAATAATAATAATAATAATAATAAACACAAGAGCCACCACCTACTCCAGAATGGAGCCATGGGCTCCCATCTCGAGAATTTACAGCCAGTGTTTCAGAGCTGATGCGGCCCTTATTGGTGATGGAGGGACCCCCTCTCTTCATTTCCAGTTGTCCAGAATGGAACCCAGGGCCTTGCTCACGCTAGGCAAGTGCTCTACCACAGAGCAACACCCCACCTCTAATCTGCAGGATTCTTTCAGACAGTCCACAGACGACCCCATGGCTAGGCCAATAAAGTCATTCTCGAAACCACGGGTCCCTGGAACAATCACCCCTAAGACCTAAAGTTACTAAGCCAATGGCCTCTTTGTAAGACTCACCTCCCCTGCCCACCATACTGTTCCCCCAAGCCACTGAAGCCCACATTCCTTAGCAACTGTTTGACGTGAAAATGTGTTTCATATGGAGAAACGTGAGCAGCTTTGAGGCTGAAGTTTGTAAAGGCTTTGGGGAGTTGGGATGGGTTGAGCCACTGTAATAACTCCCTGTTGTATAGCCTGGAGTAGGTGACAATGAATTCTCAAGTCTGTTCCTTGGCCAGGGAATCCCCCCTTTTGTCCCACTGAATCTCAGGGGAGTTGGATCCAGTAGGATGCCTCATGGGTGTCTTTGCTAACCACTGTCTCCACACAGCAGTGTTCTCAATGAGAGGACACAGACCTGCTTCAGTGCCACCACTAGGACTCAGGCACAAATCCTTCCCAGGATCACCTTGGCCCAAGCTGTTTATGTGAGGCAATTTCAAGGACAATAATCATGTCATCATTGAAACATTGATTCACAATAGCAAAAGTAGGGACTCATATGTGACTGTCAGTGGATATGTGGATGGGCGAAGAAAATATGATTCTGTGTGGGCATAAGATGAAACCTTGTATGAACCTGAAGGGGGGGCTGGAGAGATGGCTTAGCGGTTAAGGCACTTGTCCTGCAAAGCCAAAGGACCCAGGGTTGATTCCCCAGCAGCCCACGTAAAGCCAGATGCGCAAGGTGGCGCATGTGCCTGGAGTTCGTTCGCAGTGGCTGTAGGCCCATGGTGGGCCCGTTCTCTATCTGCCTCCCTCCCTCTCTCTCTCTCCAATAAATAAACTTAAAACAATGCTGTGTGGGTGTGGCAGCCCACGAGTAATCCCATCACTTAGAGGCATAGACGCACATTACGCACAAAGTTGAACTCAGAACTAGAGAGCAGAATGGTGGTGGGTACCAGGGTTTTGGGGATGGAAGGAATTTGGGAGATCATCAAAGGGAACAAAATTTCACTTCCACAGAAGGAATCTGTTGGAGAGCTCTGCTGTCCAACAACACAGTGATTACAGTTAAGAACAGCGGGTTAGGGGTGATCTCACCACAGAAAAATGTGAAAATGAGCCTATGAGGTAATACATGTATGAATTAGCTTGATGTCTCCATATGACAATGTGCATATATTTCAAAACAAACATACAAATTTTGTCAACCAAAATCTTATTTTGTTTTTGAGGTAAGGTCTCACTCTAGCTCAGGATGACCTGGAATTAACTATGTAATCTCAGGGTGGCCTTGAACTCTCAGCGATTCTCCTACATCTGCCTCCCAAGTGATTAAAGGCACGTGCCACCACACCCAGTTGTCAACCAAAGTCTTTAAAAATCAGTATTGAGGGCTGGAGAGATGGCTTAGCAGTTAAGCGCTTGCCTGTGAAGCCTAAGGACCCCGGTTCGAGGCTCGATTCCCCAGGACCCACGTTAGCCAGATGCACAAGGGGGCGCACACATCTGGAGTTCGTTTGCAGTGGCTGGAAGCCCTGGCGCGCCCATTCCCTCTCTCTCTCTCTCTATCTGCCTCTTTCTCTGCGTCTGTCACTCTTAAATAAATAAATAAATAATGAAGAAAAAAATTAAAAAAAAATCAGTATTGAACCAGGAGCGGTGGTGCACACCTTTAGTCCCAGCATTTTGGAGGCAAAGGTAGAAGGATCATCATGAGTTCGAGGCCAGCTTGAGACTACATAGTGAATTCTAGATCAGCCTGAGCTAGAGTGAGACCCTACCTTGAAAAAACAAAGAACAAAACAAAACAAAACAAAAAACCCATGGGGGCTGGAGAGATGGCTTAGTGGTTAAGGCACATGCCTGCGAAGCCTAAGGACCCCAGTTAGATTCTCCAGGTCCCATGTTAGCCAGATGCACATGGTGGCGCATGTGTCTGGAGTTTGTTTGCAGTGGCTAGAGGCCCTGGCATGCCCATTCTCTCTCTCTCTCTCTCTGTCTGTCTCTAATAAATAAATAAATAATAAAAGTAAAATCTTTTTTTAAAAGTTATAAAGAATACCCCGTGGGGAAATGGAAGAGCACTAATCTTTCTAGGTGGCTGGAGATGTGATAAGGCTAACATGTGACCACGATGGCCCCAACTATAAAAGAATTACCTTTCTTTCAAAGACTGAAAGTAGCTTATTGCATAGGCATACCCTATTTAATCTAGTTTTATGTTGGTGGACATAGGCTGTGTCCATGTTTTAACTATTGTAAATAATGCTAGTATGAACAAGGGTACATCTCTTTAAGACCCTGCTTTCAACTACATGGCAAATTGGCATTTCTCAGTATCTGTAGGGAATTGATTCCAGACCTCCCCTGGAAATCAGAGTCTGTGGATGCACAGGTCCCTCATATGAAGTGGCATAGCATTTATTTATTTATTTATTTTGATTTATTTTCAAGGTAGGGTCTCACTGTAGCCCAGGTCGACCTGGATCTCACTCTGTAGTCCCAGCCTGGTCTCAAACTCACAAAGATCCTCCTACTTTTGCCTCTCTAGTGCCAGGATTAAAGGTGTGCACCACCATGCCCGGCCCTCCAATGTACTCTAAATCCTCTCTAAGTTACTCCAAAGACCTAAAACAATGTAATCGATATGTAAATAGTCATTATGTCATGATATTTAGAGGATGACAAAGAGAAAAGTCTATGCATGTTCAATACAGACAAGTTTTTTTTCCCCAAGTATTCCTGATCTCTAGTTGGTTGAATTTTGTTGTTGTTGCTGTTTTTGTTTTGTTTTTTTGAGGTAGGGTCTCACTCTAGCCCAAGCTGACCTGGAATTCACCGTGTAGTCTCAGGGTGGCCTCCAACTCATGGTGATCCTTCTACCTCTGCCTCCCGAGTGCGGGAATTAAAGGCGTGCACCACTATGCTTGGCTCAGATCACTGATTGTATATTCAGAAGTGGAATTCCATTTTAAATTGAGGAACCACATACTGTTTTCCACAGTATCGATACCATTTTTATTTATTTATTTATTTGACAGAGAAAGACAGGGGTAGAGAGAGAGAAGGAATGGGCACGCCAGGGCCTCCAGCCACTGTCAACGAACTCCAGATGCATGCGCCTCCTTTTCCATCTGGGTGACGTGGATCCTGGGGAATCAAACCTGGGTCCTTTGGCTTTGCAAGCAAATGCCTTAACTGCTAAGCCATCCCTTCAGCCCATTGTTTGAGTTTTTTAAATGTTTTTATTTATTTTTATTTGAGACACAGAGAGAGAGGGGGGGGAATAGAGAGAGAGAATGGGCATCCCAGGATCTCCAGCCACTGCAAACAAACTCCAGATGCATGTGCCACCATGTGCATCTGGTTTACATGGGACTTGGAGAGTCAAACCTGGGTCCTTGGGTTTCGCAGGCAAATGCCTTAACAGTTAAGCCATCTCTCCAGCCCTGTTTGAGTTTTTTTTTTAATGTATATGTGTATGCATGTATGTGCTTGTCAAGGTAGGAGGACAACTGCAACCGCATGAAAGCACATGCCTGACCTTGAACTCATGTGTGTGTGTGTGTGTGTGCGTGTGTGTGTGTGCGTGTGTGCGTGTGTGCGTGTGTGCATGTGTGCGTGTGTGTGTGCGCGCGTGCATGCTGGCATACACGTGCCACAGCACACATGTGGAGATCGGAGAATAACCTCTGGTGTCATCCTCCTCTTCCACCTTGTTGGAAGCAGGGCCCCTTCTGCTGTTGACTGCTGCATCTGACAGGTGACCAGGCCTGCACACTTCTATGACTCTCCTGTCTCCGCCTCCCGTCTCACTGTAGCTGGGGTGGAGGATTACAGACACACATCACTGCACCAGGCTTTTACAGGGGTACTGAGGAGCCTCCCTTTCACCCACTGGGCCACTTCCCCAGCCCCCCCCCAAAGAACTTGAACTCATGATCTCCCCTCTGCTCTGCCCTGTTTCAGCTTCTCTCGTTCAATTGATGATCATTCCTCCAACCCAATAGGGCCAAATCTTTTGGAGTCAACCTTGTGCCTACTCGCTCATTCACGCTTCACGCGCAGTCCATCAGGGAATCGCGCTGGTCTTGTCTCTAAGCTTCATGCAAGGCTCCAGCCCCTTTTCTCTGCCTCTACCATAACCTTGTGGCTCAGGTCCCCAGCTGCTCTCAACAGGCTGGATGGCAACGGTCTCCTTGCATGTCTCTCCACCACTGCCCTTGCCTTGTTACAGCCTGTTCTCAACACAGAGGACAGAGGGAGCCCCCAGGAGCCATGTAAGTCAGATGCACAAGGGGGCGCACACTTCTGGAGTTCGTTTGCTGTGGCTGGAGGCCCTGATGGGTCCATTCTCTTTCTCTCTCTCTCTCTTCCTGCCTCTTTCTCTCTCTCTATCGCTCTCAAATAATAAATATTTTAAAAAATTCTAGCAAAGAAACATGATCGAAATTTTAAAATATATATTTTAGGGACTGGAGAGATAGCTTAGTGGTTAAGGAGCTTGCCTAAAGACTCGGGTTGCCATTCACCCTCTCCCTCTCTTCTCCTCTTCTGCTCTCAATATAAATAAACAACAAAATAATAATTAATAGATGATTTCAGCTGAGGTATTTGGTTAGGATTGCTACGATGGGTTGTTCCGAATCCAATGATCATGTGGCATGTATTGAGTTTTGCAGTGGCTAGAGGCCCTGGTGCACCCATTTTTTTCTCTCTCTCAAATAAATAAATAAAAATAAAATAACATAAATATTCTTTAAATTAAGTTTGTTTCAATAGCCACATGTGGCCAGTGGCTACCGTATTGGATATCACAGTTGTAGATTGCAGCTCCTTAAAGGCAAAGACCTCGCTTCTTCAGCAACGTCCTCAGTGGCTGAATCCTTTGAACTGAGGTGGTACTGAAGTAAACTGTTGAATGAATGACTGAGTGAATGAATGAATCTGTTAATGAGACCACAAGCAGTCTTGTAATTTTCATATATTTGCAAGGTCTGAAAAATGTGTTTTCAAGAAACTCATATTGAGGGCTGGAGAGATGGCTTAGCAGTTAAGCGCTTGCCTGTGAAGCCTAAGGACCCCGGTTCGAGGCTCGATTCCCCAGGACCCACGTTAGCCAGATGCACAAGGGGGCGCACACATCTGGAGTTCGTTTGCAGTGGCTGGAAGCCCTGGCGCGCCCATTCCCTCTCTCTCTCTCTATCTGCCTCTTTCTCTGCGTCTGTCACTCTTAAATAAATAAATAAATAATGAAGAAAAAAATTAAAAAAAAATCAGTATTGAACCAGGAGCGGTGGTGCACACCTTTAGTCCCAGCATTTTGGAGGCAAAGGTAGAAGGATCATCATGAGTTCGAGGCCAGCTTGAGACTACATAGTGAATTCTAGATCAGCCTGAGCTAGAGTGAGACCCTACCTTGAAAAAACAAAGAACAAAACAAAACAAAACAAAAAACCCATGGGGGCTGGAGAGATGGCTTAGCGGTTAAGGCACATGCCTGCGAAGCCTAAGGACCCCAGTTAGATTCTCCAGGACCCATGTTAGCCAGATGCACATGGTGGCGCATGTGTCTGGTGTTTGTTTGCAGTGGCTAGAGGCCCTGGCATGCCCATTCTCTCTCTCTCTCTCTCTCTGTCTGTCTCTAATAAATAAATAAATAATAAAAGTAAAATCTTTTTTTAAAAGTTATAAAGAATACCCCGTGGGGAAATGGAAGAGCACTAATCTTTCTAGGTGGCTGGAGATGTGATAAGGCTAACATGTGACCATGATGGCCCCAACTATAAGAGAATTACCTTTCTTTCAAAGACTGAAAGTAGCTTATTGCATAGGCATACCCTATTTAATCTAGTTTTATGTTGGTGGACATAGGCTGTGTCCATGTTTTAACTATTGTAAATAATGCTAGTATGCACAAGGGTACATCTCTTTAAGACCCTGCTTTCAACTACATGGCAAATCGGCATTTCTCAGTATCTGTAGGGAATTGATTCCAGACCTCCCCTGGAAATCAGAGTCTGTGGATGCACAGGTCCCTCATATGAAGTGGCATAGCATTTATTTATTTATTTATTTTGATTTATTTTCAAGGTAGGGTCTCACTGTAGCCCAGGTCGACCTGGATCTCACTCTGTAGTCCCAGCCTGGTCTCAAACTCACAAAGATCCTCCTACTTTTGCCTCTCTAGTGCCAGGATTAAAGGTGTGCACCACCATGCCCGGCCCTCCAATGTACTCTAAATCCTCTCTAAGTTACTCCAAAGACCTAAAACAATGTAATCGATATGTAAATAGTCATTATGTCATGATATTTAGAGGATGACAAAGAGAAAAGTCTATGCATGTTCAATACAGACAAGTTTTTTTTTCCCCAAGTATTTCTGATCTCTAGTTGGTTGAATTTTGTTGTTGTTGCTGTTTTTGTTTTGTTTTTTTGAGGTAGGGTCTCACTCTAGCCCAAGCTGACCTGGAATTCACCGTGTAGTCTCAGGGTGGCCTCCAACTCATGGTGATCCTTCTACCTCTGCCTCCCGAGTGCGGGAATTAAAGGCGTGCACCACTATGCTTGGCTCAGATCACTGATTGTATATTCAGAAGTGGAATTCTATTTTAAATTGAGGAACCACATACTGTTTTCCACAGTATCGATACCATTTTTATTTATTTATTTATTTGACAGAGAAAGACAGGGGTAGAGAGAGAGAAGGAATGGGCACGCCAGGGCCTCCAGCCACTGCCAATGAACTCCAGATGCATGCGCCCCCTTTTCCATCTGGGTGACGTGGATCCTGGGGAATCAAACCTGGGTCCTTTGGCTTTGCAAGCAAATGCCTTAACTGCTAAGCCATCCCTTCAGCCCATTGTTTGAGTTTTTTTAATGTTTTTATTTATTTTTATTTGAGACACAGAGAGAGGGGGGGGAATAGAGAGAGAGAATGGGCATCCCAGGATCTCCAGCCACTGCAAACAAACTCCAGATGCATGTGCCACCATGTGCATCTGGTTTACATGGGACCTGGAGAGTCAAACCTGGGTCCTTGGGTTTCGCAGGCAAATGCCTAAACGGTTAAGCCATCTCTCCAGCCCTGTTTGAGTTTTTTTTTTTTTAATGTATGTGTGTATGCATGTATGTGCTTGTCAAGGTAGGAGGACAACTGCAACCGCATGAAAGCACATGCCTGACCTTGAACTCATGTGTGTGTGTGTGTGTGTGCGTGTGTGTGTGTGTGCGTGTGTGCGTGTGTGCGTGTGTGCATGTGTGCGTGTGTGTGTGCGCGCGTGCATGCTGGCATACATGTGCCACAGCACACATGTGGAGATCGGAGAATAACCTCTGATGTCATCCTCATCTTCCACCTTGTTGGAAGCAGGGCCCCTTCTGCTGTTGACTGCTGCATCTGACAGGTGACCAGGCCTGCACACTTCTATGACTCTCCTGTCTCCGCCTCCCGTCTCACTGTAGCTGGGGGTGGAGGATTACAGACACACATCACTGCACCAGGCTTTTACAGGGGTACTGAGGAGCCTCCCTTTCACCCACTGGGCCACTTCCCCAGCCCCCCCCCAAAGAACTTGAACTCATGATCTCCCCTCTGCTCTGCCCTGTTTCAGCTTCTCTCGTTCAATTGATGATCATTCCTCCAACCCAATAGGGCCAAATCTTTTGGAGTCAACCTTGTGCCTACTCGCTCATTCACGCTTCACGCGCAGTCCATCAGGGAATCGCGCTGGTCTTGTCTCTAAGCTTCATGCAAGGCTCCAGCCCCTTTTCTCTGCCTCTACCATAACCTTGTGGCTCAGGTCCCCAGCTGCTCTCAACAGGCTGGATGGCAACGGTCTCCTTGCATGTCTCTCCACCACTGCCCTTGCCTTGTTACAGCCTGTTCTCAACACAGAGGACAGAGGGAGCCCCCAGGAGCCATGTAAGTCAGATGCACAAGGGGGCGCACACTTCTGGAGTTCGTTTGCTGTGGCTGGAGGCCCTGATGGGTCCATTCTCTTTCTCTCTCTCTCTCTTCCTGCCTCTTTCTCTCTCTATCGCTCTCAAATAAATAAATAATTTTAAAAAATTCTAGCAAAGAAACATGATCGAAATTTTAAAATATATATTTTAGGACTGGAGAGATAGCTTAGTGGTTAAGGAGCTTGCCTAAAGACTCGGGTTCAATTCCCCAGAACCCACACAAGCTAGATGCACATGGTGGTGCATGTATGTGGAGCTCATTTGCAGTGGCTAGAGGCCCTAGTGCACCCATTTTTCCTCTCTCTCTCTCAAATAAATAAATAAAAATAAAATAAATATTCTTTAAATTAAGTTTGTTTCAATAGCCACACGTGGCCAGTGGCTACCGTATTGGATATCACAGTTGTAGATTGCGGCTCCTTAAAGGCAAAGACCTCGCTTCTTCAGCAACGTCCTCAGTGGTTGAATCCTTTGAACTGAGGTGGTACTGAAGTAAACTGTTGAATGAATGACTGAGTGAATGAATGAATCTGTTAATGAGACCACAAGCAGTCCTGTAATTTACATTGTTTGCAAGGTCTGAAAAATGTGTTTTCAAGAACTCATTTGAGAGGCTGGGAGAGATGGGTCAGCAGTTAAAGGCACTTATTTGCAAAGCCTTATGACCTAGGTTCGATTTCCCAACACCCACATAAAGCCAGATGCACAAAGTGGCACAAAGTGGTCTGGAGTTCATTTGCAGTGGCTGGAGGCCCTGTGTTGCCCAGTCTCCCTTCCTCTCCCTCCCTCTCTCTCTCTCTCAAATAAGTAAAAAATATTTTATGAAAAAGAAATCATTTGAGAGCTGGAGAGAATGCTCAGTGGTTAGAGGAGGACCTAGGTTTAATTGTCCAGTCAGTGCCCATGTAAAGCCAGATACAAAAAGTGGCACATGTGAATGGAATTCATTTGTAGCAGCAGGAGGCACTGTTGTGCCCATTATTTCTCTCTAATAATTTTTGTTTGTTTTTTTGAGGTAGGGTTTCACTCTAGCTCAGGATGACCTGGAATTCACTATGTAGTCTCAGGGAGGCCTCGAACTCATGGCTATCCTCCTACCTCTGCCTCTTGAGTGCTGGGATTAAAGGCATGCGCTACCACACCTGACTCTTAATATATATATATTTTGTTGTTGTTGTTTTGAGGTAGGGTCTCACTTTAGCCTAGGCTGGCCTGAAACTCACTCAGTAGTCTCAGGCTGGACTTCAACTCTCAGCAATCCTTCTACCTCTGCCTCCCCAGTGCTGGGATTAAAGGTGTGCACCACCACGCCCAGCAAAGTAAATATATATATATATATATATATATATATATATATATATATATATGGTTGTTCTTGTTTATTTTTATTTGAGAGTGACAGAGAGAGAACGAGGCAGAGGGAGAGAGAGAGAGAGAGAGAGAAAGAGAGAGAGAGAGAGAGAATGGGTGCACCAGGGCCTCCAGCCACTGCAAACGAACTCCAGATGCATGTGCCACCTTGTGCATCTGGCTTACATGGGTCCTGGGGAATTGAGCCTCGAACCAGGGTCCTTAGGCTTCACAGGCAAGCGCTTAACTGCTAATCCATCTCTCCAGCCCCCAGAAAAAAAAATATTTTTTAAAAAAAGAGAAAGAAGGGCTGGAGAGATGGTTTAGCAGTTAAGGTGCTTGCCTGCAAAGCCTAATGACCCTGGTTCGATTCCCCAATACCCATGTAAAGCCAGATGTACAATGTGGCACACGCACCTGGAGTTCGTTTGCAGTGGTTAGCTGCACTGGTGTACCTATTCTCTCTCTGTGTCTGTCACTCTTCTCTCTGTCTCCCTCTGCTTGCAAATAAATAATTTTTTTTTAAATAAGTCATGTGAAGGCTAGGGAGGCAGCTCTGTGGTAGTGTTTACCTAGTATGTGTGAAGCCCCAGGCTTCTTCCCCAGCACTGAACAAGAAATCCTCACCCTGGAACGGAGAGGATCTCACAAAATTTGCCTTGCATACGGGCACACGACAGGGCAGAACCGGCCACAGAATTTTAGCTTCCTGAATCCGCCATACCTGAGGATCTTTGTGAGGAATCAGCAGGTGACAGACAAAGACTGCTTGTGGCCTCGGATGGGCCACCTACAGCTGTGTGCCAACCAAATGCCTCCCAGTGCAAGAAAGGATTGTTTTCATACCCACCCTCATCCCCTCTCCCCTCCTCTCGCTGCAATCTGCTTAGTAGTGGCTTATGATCTGTTAACACTTGGCCTCCCATAGGACAGAGTTCCGCTCTTGCCAGCCCTCTACCAGGAGCCCTGAGTTGTTTTATTTTTTTAAACCATATTGCTCTTGGGAAATCTGTTGCCTGCAATCTGTGCATAATCTATGCAGGCTATGGTTAGAAAAAAAATATGGAAGTCGTGATTTGTAGCCCACTCACATTTGCATGGCTGGTTCTTGTAGCTTACTCTTTTCTTTCTTTCTTTTTTTTAAATATAAATGGTGGTCAGCACATTTCAGATCCAATTTTGGCTTCGTTCAAATGTAGTTTGGGGCTTTCGGATTTTAATTTGGGGGAGTCTAGCAACAGCGAAGCTACATATTTTGCTTTTAAAAGTTCTTTAAAAAGTTATTTATTTGAGGGGCTGGAGAGATGGCTTAGTGGTTAGGAGCTTGCCTGTGGAGCCTAAGGACCCCAGTTCGAGGCTCCATTCCCCAGGACCCATGTCAGCCAGATGCACAAGGGGGCGCACACATCTGGAATTTGTTTGCAGCGGCTGGAGGCCCTGGTGTGCCCATTCTCTCTATCTACCTCTTTCTCTCTCTCTCTGTCACTCTCAAATAAATAAATTAAAATAAACAACAGAAAATTTTTTTTAAAGTTATTTGAGGACTGGAGAGATGGCTTAGCAGTTAAGGCACTTGACCTGCAATGCCAAAGGACCCAGGTTCAACTCCCCAGGACCCACGTAAGCCAGATGCAAAGGGGGCGCACACATCTGGAGTTCGTTTGCAGTGGCTGGAAGCCCTGGCATCCCCATTCTCTTTCTCTCTCTCTACCTGCCTATTTCTGTATATCTCTCTCTCTCTCTCTCAAATAAATAAATAAAAATAAAGTATTTTTAAGTTATTTATTTGAGAGAGAAAGAATGAGAGAATGGGCACGCCAAGGCCTCCAGACACTGTAAATGAACTCCAGATACGTGCACCATTTTATACATCTAGCTTTACATGGTCACTGGGGACTCCAACCTGGGTCCTTAGGCTTTGCAGGCAGCCACTAAGCCATCTCTCCAGCCCTTTATTTTGCTTTTATACATGATGTTTCATATGTAACAATGATAATGGAAAGTAGCTAATATGTGTTCATTGCTTCGTGTCACTCAAGAATCTGGCACACATCTCATTTAATCCTCGCAGTAGCCATATGAGGCGAATCCTACTGTCAAACTTATTTGTGTGTGTGTGAGGGTGGGTGTGCACCTCCGTGGTGCAGGCGTGGAGGTCAGAGGACAACCTCTGGTGTGGGTCCTCACCGCCCACCTTGTTTGAGGCAGGGTCCCTGCATTTGCCAGGCTAGCTGGCCCACGAGCTTCATGGGCTCCTCCTGGTTCCACCTCCCACACTGCTGTAGGAGCCCTGGAATCCCAAGTGTGGACTACCGCACCTGGCTTGTCAGGAGTTCTGTGGCTCACACTGACGTAGCGGATGCTGGATCTACTGAACCAGCTGGTCAGCCCATATCCTGATACTCATTTAAAATTTATTTATTTTATTTATTAGAGAGAGCGAGAGAGGGAGAGAATGGACATGCTAGGGCCTCTAGCCACTGCAAACGCACTCCAGATGTGTGTGCCACAATGTCCATCTGACTTAAATGGGTACTGGGGAATCGAACCTGGGTCCTTAGACTTCACAGGCAAACACCTTAACCACTAAGCCACCTCTCTAGCTCCCATGATAGTAATTTTTTTCAATGATACTAATTTTTTTTTTCAAAAGTTGCTGGTAATTGAATCTAGGGCCTGTACGTACTAGTCACACACTACTTCTGAGCTACTCTCTTATCTCTATGATGCCAATTTAAAAATACTTTTTTATTGAATTTTTTGAGAGTGAGAGAAAGAAGAAGACACAGAGAGAGTAAGCATGGCCGTGTTAGGGCTTCCACCATTGTAAACGAGCTCTAGTCACATGCCCCAGTTTGTGCATCTGGCTTTACATGGGTGCTGGGGAATTGAATTCAAGCCATCAGGCTTTGCAAGCAAGTGCCTTTAATCACTGAGCCATCTCTCCAGCCCCATGATGCCAATATTTTTGTTGTTGTTGTTGTTGTTTCGAGGTAGCGTCTCACTTTAGCCCAGGCTGACCTGGAATTTACTATGTAGTTTCAGGGTGGCTTTGAACTTATAGTGATCCTCCTACCTCTGCCCCTCAAGTGCTGGAATTAAAGGTGTGTGCCACCACACCCTGGTCAATGATGCCAGTTTTATAGCTAGAACATCCAGGTCTCAAAACGATTAACTGGCCTACTAAGAAGTGGCTGGGTCAGGATTTAAACTCAAGTTCATCTGACTGAGAGACAGTGTTCTCAAACAATGAACTATTTGACCTCTCTAATAGATATTATATATTTCCTTAAATCTATAAACATCAAGAAAAATAATCAAAAAACAACTTTGGGGAATAGGACTGCATAGAGACTTTTCATTCTTAGGCTTATTATTGAACTGTGTTTATTTTATTTATATATTTATAATATATTCACATTAAAAACAACATTTATTTTGTTAGATATTATTTATTTATTTTAGGTCTGGAGAAATGGATTAGTGGTTAAGGCACTTTCCTGCAAAGCCAAAGGACCACGGTTTGATTCCCAGGACCCATGTAAGCCAGATGCACAGGGTGGCACATGCATCTGGAGTTCGTTTGCAGTGGCTGGAGGCCCTGGTGTGCCCATTCTCTTTCTCTCTCTCAAATAAATAAGTAAAAATAAAATATAATTATTTATTTTAGAGAGAGACAGAAAGAGTGTGAAGCACCAGGGCCTCCTGCCACTGCAAATAAACTCCAGATGCTTGCTTTTCTTTGTGTATCTGGTTTTACGTGGGCATTGGGAATCAAACCTGGGTCATCAGACTTTGCAGCAAGCAGCTTTAAACACCCTGCAATCCCTCCAGCTCTTTTTTTTTTTTTTTTTTTTTTTTTTTTTTTGAGGTAGGGTCTCATTCTAGCCCAGGCTGGCCTCAAACTCACAACAATCATCCTCCTACCTCTGTCTCCCAAGTGCTGGAATTAAAGGCATGTGTCACGATACCCAGGCCACCAGCCCTATTTTATGTTAATTTTTTATTATTAATATTATTTCTTTGAGAGAGAGAGAGAGATAAAAAAAAAACGGGTACACCAGGGCCTTCAGCTACTGCAAACGAACTCCATATGCATGTGCCGCCATGTGCATCTGGCTTACATGGGTCCTGGGGAATCTAACTGGGGTCCTTTGGCTTTGCAGGAAAGTGCCTTAACCGCTAAGCCATCTCTCCATCCCTCCCCCATTTTTTTTTGTTTTACAAAGTAGGGTCTTGCTTTTGCCTAGGCTGACCTGAAATTCACTATGTAGTCTCAGGGTGGCCTTGAACTCATGGTGATCTTCCTACCTCTGTCTCCTGAGTGCTGGGATTAAAGGCATGACCCGCCATGCCTGGTTTCCAGCCCTTATTTTATTTATTTTATTTTATTTTTTTTAAATATTTTGTTTATTTTTATATATTTATTTGAGATTGACAGACAGAGAGAAAAAGAGGCAGATAGAGAGAATGGGTGTGCCAGGGCCTCCAGCCACTGCAAATGAACTCCAGACGCATGCGCCCCCTTGTGCATCTGGCTAACGTGGGCCCTGGGGAATCGAGCCTTGAACCGGGGTCCTCAAGCTTCACAGGCAAGCGCTTAACCACTAAGCCATCTCTCCAGCCTCCTTTATTTTATTTTTTGAGACAAGGTCTCCTATAATATGTAGCCCAGGTTGGCCTGGAAATTGTAGTCTTTAGGTTTCTGAGTGCTAGGATTGCTAGTGAGTAACTCTATACTCAGCTGAACTTAATTAAATATGTAAAGAAAAATCTTCCTCTTTTCACTCATATATGTATGTTTTACTTATTACTTGTGCATGGGGATCTAACCCAGGACCTTAGGCATGATAGGCCAGTGCTCTACCACTCATTTATTTCTTTATTTGAGACAGAGAGGCAGATAGAAAGAAAGACAGAATGGGTGTACGAAGGCTTCCAGCAACTGCAAACAAACTCCAGACTCATGTGTCCCCTTGTGCATCTGGTTTTACATGGGTACTGGGGAATTGAGCCTGGGTCCTTAGGCTTAGCAGGTAAATGTCTTAACTGCTAAGCCCTTGCTCCAGCCCTTTACTGATTTATTAAAATATTTTTATATTTATATATATATTTGTTTGTTTATTTGAGAGAGAGAGAGATATAATGGGTACACCAGGGCTTCCAGCCACTGCAAATGAACTCCAGACCCATGTGCCACCATATACATCTGGCATACATGGGATCTGGGAAATCAAACCTGAATCCTTAGGCTTCAAAGGCAAGCACCTTAACTTCTCAGCCATCTCTCCAGCCCCCTTTAGTCTTCTTTTTAATATATATTTTTTATTTATGAGAGAGAGAGGTAGATGGAGAGAATGGGTGCACCAGGGCTTCTTGCCACTGAAAATGAACTTCAGATGCATGAACCACTTTGTGAATCTGGCTTACATGGGTCCTGGGGAAGTGAACATGGGTCCTTTGGCTTCACAGGCAAACACCTTAACTGTGAAGCCATCCCTCCAGTCCCTTCCCTTTAGTCTTTTTTTAATGAAAGAAAGAATTGCTATGATAAGATCATGTCTTCATGATGGTAGATTAAATGTGTATAAATCATCCATAAAGCTCACATGGCAATGTCTGCAAAATATTGTACTAAATCTTAACTTCCAATACACATTTTTATTTGAGTCCCAATTTATTACTATTATTATTATTTTTAATTCATTTTTTATTACAGACATACTTAGTATGGATACATTATGTGTTGGTACCATCCTTTTCCTCATTCCTGCACCTATTCTTCTGGGGGCCCCACTCAGTGGGGTTGCTGGTATTCCCCATGGGGTTGTGAGTTATGCATTGTGAGAGCAGCAGTCAGATATTAGGGGGAGTCAGATATTGGGGAGGAGTCAGATATTAGGGGGACCAATTTTTATTTTTGAATTACTTTTTTTGAACAACAGTTCTGCTTTTTTCCAAAATATACTATTTATTTATTTATTTATTTAGGAGAGAGAGGCAGATATAGAGAGAATAGGTGTGTCAGAGCCTCTAGCCACTGCAAATGAACTCCAGACGCATGTGCCACCTTGTGAATCTGGCTATATGTGGGCACTGGGGAATTGAGCCCAAATCTTTAGGCTTTTCAGGCAAGTGCCTTAACTGCTGAGCAATCTCTCAGTCTCAGTTCTGCTTTGGAACATGGTGTTTATGTTCAGTAGGCATGGCAGAGGTTTTTTTTTTCTTTTTCTTTTTTTAGAGGAACATGCACTCTGACATTCTGATTGTCTTGGGCCTTCAGGATATTATCAACAGGAGTCCTTTAACATTTGTGAAATGAAAACTGTCATAAGTTATTTTGTCTATGGCTCAATTAATAAAAGCTTAAAAAGAAAAATTTAATTAATTAAAAGTGTATAATAAGAGCCGGGCATGGTGGTACACACCATTAACCTCAGCACTCAGGAGGTAGAGGTAGGAGGATCACTGTGCATTAAAGACCAGCCTGAGACTATATAGTGAATTCCAGGACAGCCTGGGCTAGAGGGAGACCCTACCTCGAAAAACCAGAAAAAAAAAAAAAAGCGCATAATTAAAGTTAAGTTTATACCAATTGAGAAGTAAACATTGAATTACAAACCCCTTCAGCATACAGAGCCTCAGAGAGCTGCACCAATCACACTTAAAGTCACTTGGGAGAATTCCTCAGTAACACACACACACACACACACACACACACACCATTTTTTTTTTTAAGTCAAGAAAATACACATGTGCTACCAAGGATGTACGCTTTCCAACAAACCCAAATAGAATCTACTTTTACAATCCAAATAACTAGTGATTCTAAAAATTAAAACAGAAACACCCGGGAATGTTCTTTTTAATACCCCCACTCATACTCTGGGAATTTGCTTAACAAATCACCATCTGCTTGTGGTAGGAAAAATCGGCAAGCCCCCTAAGAAGGCCCTTGTCCTTCTCTTTGCCTGTTTGTACCTCCCCCCACCAAATATTGTTGAAGTAAATTTGGTATCTCTGAGGGAGTCCTAGCCTCAAAGGAGCATATTCCTGGTGTGCCCAGCGGCGAGTCTTACTCCAGCCAGCGAGTGCCTGAAACCCTTCATTCAGAAGAGCTTTCCGCCACAGCACACAGCCCTCTCATTCACACACTTCATCAACAACAGACTTTGCCCAATCCTTTCCTCTAGGAAGAAACCCCAGCTTTTCAGAAAGCAGCTTGCAACATCCCGTCATTCCTTTCCAAAAGACCTTGCAGAAGAATCAGGGATTTCACGGTGCAGGAGAAAGGTTGCGAAGGACAAATGCCATCCCATGCTCTTATCCATTCAGTCCACATCTCCCAACAGCAGCTGACGCTTATCTTAAAGCATAGACCTCGAAAGTCCCTCTAGGGTTGAGAGCAATTAGAAGGGGGGGCGGGGGGAGACAAAACACGGCACTCAGTGATTCCCACAAGCTCCCGACAAGACTGCAAAACCGAAGCGAGTTGGAGAAACCAAAGCTGGGTTTGCTGGGGTAGGAAAACGGCTTGTCTCCTCTAGGCCTAATTTCTTCCTTCTTCTCTGACAGTTACCTTTAAATCCAAGAAGCCATGCCGTGATGCACACCCCCCCCCCACCCTCCAGCTCCCCTGCAGGTTTTCATTCCTCTCGGAGAAAGCCTGCCTGCCTCTCATTCGCCCCCGTGGTACTCACGGCAGCTGCCTGAGCTGGAATAAGTCCTCCTCCATGTCCGCGCTGCGCCAGGACCAGCCCTTTGCATGGTCCTTACATGGTAGCAGAGCTGGGCGAGGAGCGCTCCGGGGTTCAGCACCGGGATGATGGACAGCTCCCGCGCCTCTTCCTCCCGGGGAGGCAGCTGTTGGGGGGGTGGGGGGAGGCGTTGGGGGGGAGGGATCAGCCCTGGAGACAAAAGCCTCTGCCGCCAGGAGACCGCGGAGAGTGGGAGGCCAGGAGGAGGAGGAGGAGGAAGAGGGGAGGACCGAGCGAGCTGCGGAGGGCGGGGCGAGCCCTTCTGAGCCTCTCTCTGTGGCTGCAGGGGCCGCTGGCTGGGGGAGCCTAAGGGGCGCATTAGCCTGTGAAATGGCTGTCCCGGTACTACCGCGCACACCCTGAGCCCAAACGAAACCTCCCTAAATGTTTATTTGTAGGAATCCAATAACATCAATACCATATATTCCTATAACAAACGCAGGGGATGGAAAAAATATTATGTTTTTGAAATGGACACAAACATGAAGCTACTGTTTATTGAGCACCTGCTGTGTGCCAGACACAGTAACAGGCCCTTGGCTTATGACAGAATAGACTGGATCTATTGTCATCATGGGGCTGAAAGACTACTGAAATTAATCAAGAAGAAGATGAAAAGGCCAAAGGTAACCTCTACTCAGCAAACATTGTGCTGTGACTTTCATAGCCCTGACTCTGGGGCATCACAGATGAATCAGGTCCCTGCCTTCAGGACCCATCCTACTGGGGTTTTTTTGTTTGTTTGTTTGTTTGTTGTTGTTGTTTGTTTTTTTTTTTTTTTCAAGGTAGGGTCTCACTCTAGCCCAGACTGACCTGGAATTCACTATGTAATTTCAAGGTGGCTTCAAACTCACAGTGATCCTCGTACCTCTGCCTCCCGAGTGCTGGGATTAAAGGCGTGCGCCACCACACCTGGTTCATCCTACTGAGTGTGACTACTCACTCTCCTCTCATGTCTCCCTCTTTACAACCTCAGCCCCGTGGATTTTCACAGACGAAGCCACCTCAGGTACCTAAAACAGTGCCTCGGCACACAGATGCGGCTTATCGACTCCTTTTTAGTGGTCTGGTGAGGTGACCCATGTGCACAAGGGAAGCTGAAGCGGGGGGACTGTGAGTCTGAGGCCAGACTGGGGGCCATAGCAAGTTCAAGGTTGGATTGGGATACATGCCACTATCCCTGTCTCAAAATAACAAGGCTGGAGAGATGGCTCAGCAGGCTTGCTTGCAAAGCCTGATGGTCTGGGTTTGATTTCCCCAATATCCAAGTGAAGCCTGATGCACAAAGTGGCGCATGCATCTGGAGTTTGTTTGCAGAGGCAAGAAGCCCTGGCATGCCCATTCTCTCTCTGTCTTTTCTCTCTCTTTGCAAATAAATAAATAAATATTTTTGTTGTTGTTGTTTTGTTTTGTTTTGTGAGGTAGGGTTTCACTCTAGCCCAGGCTGACCTGGAATTCACTATGTAGTCATGTAGTCTCAGGGTGGCCTTGAACTCACAAGGATCCTCCTGCCTCTGCCTCCCAAGCACCGGGATTAAAGGCATGTGCCACCACGTCTGGCCAAAATATTTTTTTAAAAAAACCCAAAATAGGGCTGGAGGGATGGCTTAGCAGTTAAGGCGTTTGTCTGCAAAGCCAAAGGACCCAGGTTTGATTCCCCAGGACCCATATAAGCCTGATGCATAAGGGGCGCATGCGTCTGCAGTTCGTTAGCAGTGGCTGGAGGCCTGGCACGCCCATTCTCTCTCTCCTTCTTTCTCTCTGTCAAATAAATAAATAAAAATAAAATATTTTTTAAAAAACAAAATAACAGTAAAAGAAAGAAAAGGAAAGAATGAAAACCAAAACTAAGCACAACATTAAAAAAAAAAATTGAAGAAGCTGGGTATGGTGGCGCATGCCTTTAACCCAGCACTTGGGAGGCAGAGGTAGGAGGACTGCTGTGAGTTCAAGGCCAGTCTGGGACTACGGAGTGAGATTTAGGCGAACCTGGGCTAGAGTGAGACCCTCCCTCGAGAAAACCAACAAACAAAAAATCACTGAGGAGGCTGGAGGGATGCTCAGAGGTTAAAGTGCTTGCCTACAAAGCCTAAAAACCCCAGTTCAATTCCCCAGTACCCATTTAAATCCAGATGCATAAAATTCTGCATGCATCTCAAGTTCATTTGAAATACCCATTTCTCTCTCTTCTTTTTAAAAAATAAAATAAAAAAAGAAAGAAAGAAAAGCAAAAAGAAAGAGCCTAAAAACCCAGAGTCAAGAGTGTCCCGGGCACCAAGGTGTCTTCTTCACCTGTGTGTGTCTGTCAATCTTTCTTTCTTTCTTTCTTTTTCAAGGTAGGGTATTGCTCTAGCTCAGGCTGACCTGGAATTCACTATGTAATCTCAGGGTGGCCTCGAACTCACGGCGATCCTCCTACCTCTGCCTCCCAAGTGCTGGGATCAAAGGCGTGCACCACCATGCCTGGCATGTCTGTTAATCTTAGCAAGCATTGCTATGGCACAGGCCTGGTTTTATCTCCATTTTACAGATGAAGGAAGAAATCTCTGAGTGGGGCAAATTGTACAAGCCCAGTCAGTGAGGTAAGGATTGATCTGAAATTAAAATCCAGTCTGTCTCTAGAGTCTGCCTCCCTAAGAACAAGCCTTTTTAAAAATATATATATTTTTGAGCCGGCCGTGGTGGTGCACGCCTCTAATCCCAGCACTTGGGAGGCAGAGGTAGGAGGATCATCATGAGTTCAAGGCCACCCTGAGGCTACATAGTCAGCATGAGCTAGACTGAGACCCTACCTCGAAAAACCAAAAAAAAAAAAATTATATATATATATATATATATATATATATATATATATATATATATAATATATTTTTTTGGCCTGGCATGGTGGTGCATGTCTTTACTCCCAGCACTTGGGAGGCAGAGGTAGGAGGAATGGCATGAGTTCAAGGCCACCCTGAGACTACATAGTGAATTTCAGGTCAGCCCGGGCTAGGGTGAGACCCTGCCTCAGAAAACCAAATATATATATATATATTTGCAAGCAGAGCGAGATAGAGAGAAGGTAGAGACACAGAGAGTATGGGCACACCGGGGCTTCTAGCGGCTGCAAACAAACTCCAGACACATGCGCCACTTTATGCATGTGGCTTTATGTGTATACTGGGGAATCAAACCTGGTTGTTAGGTTTTGCAGGCAAGCGCCTTAACCACTGAGCCATCTCTTCATCTTGAAAACCAATTATTGAGTGTGTTAGTTTTCCATGACTGTGACAAAGTGATAAACTGAGATAACAGCTTTAAATGAGGAAATAGTTTTTTTTTGGTTCACAGTTTGGGGGAGTTTTAGTCCCTGTCACTAGGCGTTTTTTGAGGTAGTACGTCATGGCAGAGGCACATGGCAGACCAAGAAAAGACATGGGTCAGTACAGCAGTCATAAAAAGGAGATACAAACACAGGAGTCAAATGTCTCCCACCCCAACACTTACACTTACCAAAAATAAATAAATAAATAAATAAATAAAACTGGAAATAGCTGGGCACGGTGGCGCATGCCTTTAATCCCAGCACTCGGGAGGCAGAGGTAGGAGGATAGCCGTGAGTTCGAGGCCAGCCTGGGACTATAGAGTGAATTCTAGGTCAGCCTGGGCTAGAGTGAGACCCTACCTCATGAAAAAAAAAGTTAAGAATAAGTGACTGTTGAGTACTCAGCACTAATAAGACATCTCTATCACACACACACACACACACACACACACACACACACGCACGCACATACACACACACCAAGAAAAAAGACATCAAGGCAGAAGAGGGGCAAGATGGGAAGAAGAAGGGTTTCATGGAAAGGGGATGACAGGGGTAATGAAGGGGGACGATGTTCAAACTACACTATATGTCTGTATAAAAATTGTCAATATTTTTTTTTTTAGCCTGGCATGGTGTCTCACTCCTTTAACCCCAGCACTTGGGAGGCAGAGGTAGGAGGATCATTGTGAGTTTGAGGCCACCCTGAGACTACACATTGAATTCCAGGTCAGTGTGGGTTAGGGTGAGACCCTACCTTGAAAACCCAAAGAACTATTTTCTTTTTTTAAGTACACTTCCAGAAACCTACTTCTTCCACCTTCTCCTACCTCCTAAAGTTCCCACTACCTTCCAGCAGCTAAAGATCAAGCTTTCAGTATAAGAGCCTTTTGGGGGGACATTGCACATCCAAATGATCACAGCAGTTACTAAAACTCAAAAATATTCTAATTTATCCAGAAAATATTAATGAACAATATCTAGGTGCCAGGTACAATGATAATTCATATCAATTGACTCCTGGCTGATTCCTACTTCGTTTCTTGAGCACCAGTTACAGCTCCTCCTACCCATACTCATTTCTAGAGAAATCTTCCCCACATCTATACACTGCCTGTATATCCAGTAACCCATGACTCCTGGCCACAGGTGACCGATTTGGGAGGTAGACACTAACCTAAAGATATCAAAGGGCCGGGCGTGGTGGTGCAAACCTTTAATCCCAGCATTCGGGAGGCAGAGGTAGGAGGATCGCCATGAGTTCGAGGCCAGCCTGAGACTACATAGTGAATTCCAGGTCAGCCTGGGCTAGAGAAAGAGAGACCTCAAAAAAAAAAAAAAAAAAGATATCCCATCCAAGCACTTATCAGTAGCTATTTGTTACAGTTACCTGCTTGTGGCTGGAACAAAACACCTGACCAGAAGCAGCTTAGGGGAGTGGTGAATGGTTTATTTTGGCTTATGGTTTATTTTGGCTTACAGTTTATTTGTTTCTGTTGTCGTTTGTGGTAGGGTCTTGCTCTAGTCCAGGCTGACCACCTGGATGCTAGGATTAAAGGCACGCACCACCACGGTTTGTTTTTTTAATTTATTTTTAATTTATTATTATTATTATTTTGTTTTGTTTTGTTTTTCGAGGTAGGGTCTCACTCTAGCTCAGGCTGACCTGGAATGCACTCTGTAGTCTCAGGGTGGCCTCGAACTCACGACGATCCTCCTACCTCTGCCTCCCGAGCGCTGGGATTAAGGCGTTCACCACCACGCCCGGCTACCACCACAGTTTTGAGGGGAAGTTTCATCATGGTTGGGAAAGCATGGAAGGCTTAAGCAGGAAGTCACATCTGCGGGAAAGAAGTAGTCTGAGTGAGTGAACTCTGAGCACCCAGTGGGCTGGACCCCTAAACGCAAGGTCTCCCCTCTACTAACACACCTCTTCCAGTAGGGCTCCACCTCCCAAAATCCCCACAACTTTCTCAAATTGCTGCCAGCTGGGGACATTTACATTCAAACCGTGGCACCTAGCCAGGCAAGGAAGCTTGGGCAATGTAGGATGTTTTCAACGATGGATTCAAATGTCTTTGAGTTACTAAGTGACGCCTACCTGCACTTCTATCTACATCCCCAAAATAATTGAAAGCAACACCTCAACCAGAAGTTGTCCACTAATTCTTAGCAGCAACATTTTCTCAGTAGCTGAAAAGTGAGATCAAACCATGTCCATTGCCAGAGGAACAGATAAACAACGTGTGTTAGTATACATGTGAAAGAATATTATTCAGGGAGCTGGGAAACAGCCCAGTAGGTAAAAGCATCTTTTGTGGCTGGGTGTGGTGGTGCACGCTTTTAATCTCAGCACTTGGGAGGCAGAGGTAGGAGGCTCGCAGTGAGTTCTAGACTACCCTGAGACTAGAGAGTGAATTCCAGGTCAGCCTGGGCTAGAGCTAGACCCTCCTTGGAAGGAAAAGAAAAAAAAAAACCCAGTCCTAGTCCAGGTGTAGTGACACACACCTTTAATACCAGCGCTTTGGAGGTAGGAGGATTGCCATGAGTTTAAACTGCAGAGTGATTCAGGTCAGCCGTGGCTAGAGTGAGACCCTGCTTCAAAACAACAACAACAACAACAACAAAACTCTAGGGTATGGCCACACATGCAAACCTAGTGCTGTGGGGAGTAGAGACAGAAGAATTTCTGGGGCTTGCTTGGTCAGTCTGACCAAAAACGGGAGCTACAGATTCAGTGAGAGACTGCATCTCGAAGAAACAAGGGGAAGAATGATAGAAGAGAGAACGCCTGAAGTTCTTCTGTTCTCTGCATACTGCACGCACGTGGGCATACACTATACATACACACACCACCCATCATGCCACACAGAAATATTATTCAGTCATATAAAAGCATGACATTTGGGGGCAGGAGAGGGGGGCTTCGTGGTTAAGGTGCTTGCCTGCAAAGCCTAAGGAGCCATGTTCAACTCCCCAGATCCCACATAAGCACAAGCTGATGCATACGCAAGGTCACACATGTGTACAAGGTGGCTTACATGTCTGGAGTTAGATTATAGTAGCTGGAGGCCCTGGCGTGCCAATTCTCTCTCTCTCTCTCTCTTACTCTTACCCTTGCTGTCTCTCATAAAAAAAAAGAAGGCCAGTCTGCTGGGCTTGTCAGAAAGAAAGAAAGAAAGAAAGAAAGAAAGAAAGAAAGAAAGAAAGAAAGAAAGAAAGAAAGGAAGGAAGAAAGAAAGAAAAGAAAGACAGAATGACATTTGTGCATCTGGCCTACGTGGGCACGGGGGCAAGCACCTTAACCACTAAGCCATCTCTCTGGCCACTAGTAGGGTTTTTAATGCTACAGACAGCATGGTGGCAGGAGAGTGCGGGGAAAGGACATGTCAGAAACGACTGAAAGCCTTCAGTTCCCCTCTTAGAAGTTTCTGCAGGACAGGGGCGATCCCACACCAGGAAGCAGCAGGCTTAATTATAGACGTGCTTGCAGCCCAGGTGGCAGGGAGAAGGGGGAAGAGGGGTACAGACATTGTAGCCTGTCAGCACCTCAGAGCAGGTGTGAAGGTAGGAGGTACCACACCTGTGATCTAACCACACCTATGATCTAACCATTACGTGCTGATTACATGGTCCCATTGATACGAAGTATCCAGCCTGGGAAATAGACAGAAAGCAGAAGAGCATCAGTTGCCAAGGAGTAGGTTGCTAAGGGTAAGGGAAAAAAAAGTCCTAAAATTAGATGCGACCTTTTCACAACCCTGTGACTATCCTACAACACACTGAATTGTGCACTTGAAGTGAGCTCTTTGCATAGCAAGCAAATTACATATCAATAAATATGGTCATAAAAAACTAATTACTGTAAAACTTCATTCCCAACCTTTAAATTGAGGGATTTCTCCTGAGAGGATTATCAGCTCCTTGGAGAAAAGGGCAGCTTCCTCCCCTGGGCTGGCTTTCTCTCTGGACAGGAGCAGCTATAACCTCACTGTCGCTCTTACAGTGTCCAGGCTGCAGCTGTTGCAAGCTTTGTACACTGGTGTATGTGTGTGACTCCTCTCTGGAGGTATTGCAGAAGAGCCCCCCGAAAACTGGGAGCAGAGCATCTAGCACACAAGAAACACTGATAAAATAATGTAAGGCCAGGTGTGGTGGCGTAAACCTTTAATCCCAGCACTCGGGAGGCAGAGGAAGGAGGATCACTGTGAGTTCGAGGCTACCCTGAGAATACATAGTGAATTCCAGGTCAGCCTGGGCTAGAGTGAGACCCTACATCAAAAACAATGATGATGAGCCAGGCGTGGTGGCGCACACCTTTAATCCCAGCACTCTGGAGGTAGAGGTTAGGAGGATCACTGTGAGTTCAAGGCCATCCTGAGACAACATAGTGAGTTCCAGGTCAGCCTGAGATAGAGTGAGACCCTACCTTGAAAAACCAAAAACAGGGCTGGAGAGATGGCTTAGCAGTTAAGCGCTTGCCTGAGAAGCCTAAGGACCCTGGTTTGAGGCTCAATTCCCCAGGACCCACGTTAGCCAGATGCACAAGGGGGCGCGCGCGTCTGGAGTTCATTTGCAGTGGCCGGAGGCCCTGGTGCGTCCATTCTCTCTCTCTCTGTCTGTCTCTTTCTCTCTCTGTCCGTCTCAAATAAATAAATATAAATAAATAAAAATTAAAAAAAAAAACAAGCTGGGTGTAGTGGCACGCGCCTTGAATCCCAGCACTCAGGAGGCAGAGGTAGGAGGATCGCCATGAGTTCGAGGCCACCCTGAGAATATATAGTGAATTCCAAGTCAGCTTGGGCTAGAGTGAGACACTGTCTCAAAAAAAAAAAAACAAAATAATAAATAATAATAATAGTGATGGTGATGATGATGTAGAGAATTAGTTGTACTGAAGAATTAATTGTGCAAGTAACCTCTTCTTTGCTTTCTTAGAGACAATGGTGTCTTTTTCTGAAAGGGTGGTTTTCACCTTGAACATGCATTGGCATCCTGGAGAGAGCTGGTTAGCAGGGAGGTCAGGGGACCCTCTCCTCACAGTTTCTAATTCATCCCATCTGAGCTGAGGCCCCACAGTCTGCTAACATGTTCCCAGGCACTGTTGTGGGCAGGGACCGCTTGGAGAATCACCCTGTTCTGAGGACAGCTCGGTGAGGTTGTCAGAACAGAGAGACTGGGCCTGCGTATGTTTAGACTCCTGACCTCCGAGACACCCTTAAGCAAACAGGAATATTATGAAAGCAGCTGTTTTATTACCCGTCTGTCTGGATGATGGGAACAGGCCAACAACCAGATGGGTTCTACTTCACACCACAGCGGTACATCGTGATCCCCCCACCCACCTCAGATTCTTTTTTTAAACATATATTTTATTTATTTATTTATTTGAGAGAGAGAAAGAGGCAGAGAGAGAAAGAAACAGAGAGAGAGAAAGAGAGAGGGAGAGAATGGGCGCACCAGGGTCTCCAGCCACTGCAAAAGAACTCCAGACGCATGTGGCCCCCGGTGCATCTGGCTTACGTGGGTCCTGGAGAATTGAATCGGGATCCTTTGGCTTTGCAGGCAAATGCCTTAACCACAAAGCTATCTCTCCAGCCCCTTTAAAGAAATTTTTTTTTCCCTCAAGGTAGGGTCTCATTCTAGCCCAGGCTGACCTGGAACTCACTCTGTAGTTCCAGGCTGGCCTTGAACTCCTAGTGATCCTCCTACTTCTGCCTCCCAAGTGCTGGGATTAAAGGTGTGTGCTACCATGCTTAGTGCCCCCTCAGATTCTTAAAACAAAAGTGAATATGTTAAAATAGAGGCTGGGATAGAGACTGACAAGCTGCCTCTTAGCCTGAAATACTGAAAATCAAAAGCATGTGCTATGCCCCAAGCAGTTCTTAAATCAACTGTATTCTACATCTGATTTATTTTAAATTTATTTATTTGCAATCAGAGAGAGACAGAGAGAACAGAGACAGAGGGAATGGGCATGCCAGGGCCTCCAGCCTCTGCAGAGGAACTCCAGGTACATGGGCCAGTTTGTGCATCTGGCTTATGTGGGTATTAGGGAATCAAACTTGGGTCGTTAGGCTTTGCAGGCAATTCCCTTAACCACTGAACAATCACTCCAGCCCCCTATATCCTACTTTTAAGATGAGTGTCTACTAGTTAAGAGAATAGCACTTCACTTTTACAAAGGGAGCTGTGATTTAAATTCCTCAAGAGAAATGTCCTCACCTCCCTGATTTGGAATTTAAATCTGATTTTTTAAATCCCAAACCAGGTGTGGTGGCTCACACCTATAATCCCAGCTCTCTAGAAGCTGAGGCAGGCAGCTCAACATGAGTTCAAGGCTAGCCTGAACTAGAGCAAGACTGACTCCGAAAAAAAAAAAAAAAAAGATATGTAAAAAAAAAAAAAAAAAACTAACCTAAAACACAACAGTAACAAAGAAAACAGCCAGGGTTGGAGAGATGACTCAGCAGTTAAAGGCACTTGCTTACAAAGCCTGATGACCTGGGTTCAATTCCCAAGCCACCCATGTCAGCCTGACACAAAAAAATAGCACAAGTGTCTGGTGTTCCCTTGTATTGTCAAGAGGGCCTGGTGATCTGTACACACACGTGCAAATAATTTTTTTGAAGTATTTTCTAATTTGTCTTGTTAATTCTTTTACCGTTGGTTACTCGGGAATGTTGGTTTGATTTTGTTGGTTATGAATTCCGCAAATATTCATCTGTTATGATTTCTACTTTCATCTCCTTGTGGTCAGAGAACACTGGATATGTTTTGGTCCTGCAAACGTGTTGGGATTTGTTTTGCTCTTGAGAATATGGTCTATAATAGAGAATGTTCCATGCTGTCACTCAAGATGAAGTTGTCTTCTGCTATTGTTGGTCAGAGTGCACTACAGATTGTTAAAAATAGGGCTGGAGAGATGGCTCAGTAGTTAAGGCACTTTCCCACAAAGCCTGACAACCAGGGTTTGAGTCCCCAAGTTTCCACATGAGACTGGATGTACAAAATAGTGCATGCAGCTGGAGGTGGCTTACAGTGGCTGAAGGCCCTGGCACACCCATTCTCCCTCTCTCTTTCTTTATCTTTCTCTCTCTCTATTTGCAAATAAATAAATAGAAATTAAAAGAAAGAAGCCAGGAATGGTGGCACCCATCTTTAATCCCAGCACTTGGGAGACAGAGGTAGGAGGATCGCCGTGAGTCCGAGGCCACCCTGAGACTACATAGTAAATTCCAGGTCAGCCTGGGCTAGAGTGAGACCCTACGTTGGACAACCAAAAACTAAAAAATAAAACAAAACAAGAAATAATGGGTGGCACATACTCGTAAACCAAGCATTCAGGAGGTGGAGTTGGGGAGACTAGACGGAAAGCTCAAGGCCAGTTTAGGCTATATGGTGAGATGCCAGGGTTGAGCTACTTTTCCTCAGAGAGGCACAGAGTTGCCCAGTGCCCATCTGGCTCTTCCTTAGCTTGGTGCTCCTCTGTGAAGCTCGGTGAACAGCAGTGGTGGTTGTAATATATTCTACAGTGAATACTTGAGGCTCACAACATGGAGAATTATATAACCTTACGGGACACATGTAGGTAGTACGCTGGTTGCTATAGTGATGCAGATGAACACATCTGTCACTTCACATAGTTACTTTGTGTGTGTGTGACAAGAGCAGCTAAAATCTCCTTATTTAATTAAAAAAAAAACACACCTTAAAGTAGGGCTGAAGAGGGCTGGAGAGATGGCTTAGCGGCTAAGCCTTGCCTGTGAAGCCTAAGGATCCTGGTTCGAGGCTCGATTCCCCAGGACCCATGTTAGCCAGATGCACAAGGGGGCGCACGCGTCTGGAGTTCGTTTGCAGTGGCTGGAGACCCTGGCTCGCCCTCTCTCTCTCTCTCTCTCTCTCTGTCACTCTCAAATAAGTAAATAAAAATGAACAAAAATTTTTTTAAAATAGGGCTGAAGAGATGGCTTTGTGGTTAAAGTGCTTGCCTGTGAAGCCTAGGGACCCAGGTTCAATTTTCCCAGTACCCACCTAAGTGAAATGCACAAGGGGGTGCATGCGTCTGGAGTTCATTTACAGTGGCTGGAGGCCCTGGCACGCCCATTCCCTCTCTCTTGTGCTTCTTTCTCTTTCTCTCAAATAAATAAAAAAATATTTTTTAAAAAACCCTAAAATAAGCCTGGCATGGTGGCACACACCTTTAATCCCAGCACTCAGGAGGTAGAGGTAGGAGGATTGCAGTGAGTTTGAGGTCACTCTGAGACTACATAGTGAATTCCAGGTCAGCCTAAGCTAGAGTGAGAACTTACCTCTGGCAGGGGTGGGGGGGGACCTAAAATAGTGCAATTTTATTAACTTTGGACTGTGTGTACTTCATTTCTCTGTACTGGTTCATCCTACATATATGCTATTTTGTATCCCTTGGCCTCATGTCCTTAATTTCTCCATTTGTGGTAACTGCTATTTTTTTTCCATACTTCTGTGAATTTGAGCTTTTAAAAAAATGTGTGTGTGCCGGGCGTGGTGGTGCATGCCTTTAATCCTAGCACTCAGGAGGCAGAGGTAAAAGAATCGCCGTGAGTTCGAGGCCACCCTGAGACTCCATAGAGAATTCCAGGCCAGCCTGAGCTAGAGTGAGACCCTACCTCAAAAAATCCAAAAACAAAAAAAGTGTGTGTCTGAGAGAGAGAGAAAAAGAAAGAGAGAGAGAGAGGATTGGCCCACCAGGGCCTCCAGCCACTGCACTCGAACTCCAGACACGTGCGCCCCCTTGTGTGCATATGCGACCTTGCGTGCTTGCGTCACTGTGCATCTGGCTTATGTGGGACCTGGAGAGTTGAACATGGGTTCTTAGGCTTCGCAGGCAAGCATCTTAAATGCTAAGCCATCTCTCCAGCCCTGAGTTTGAGCTTTTGAAAAATTGTTTCTTTTCTCTCACAGACATGTGCTTCATTTTATAGCTCACACAGAAGGCACACACAGTCTTGCTTCCTGCTTCTTGCTGTAGGCGTTTTCTCATATTGTTAAAACGTGTTTGTAGAAGTGGACGTGTAGCTCAGCGATGGAGTGCTTACCTGATATTCCCCAGGTGGGCCTCAAATTTTCAATGATCCTCCCACCTCAGCCTCCACAGTGCTGAGATTAAAGGTGGACACCAGAACACCCAGCTTTATTTATTTATTTATTTATTTATTTGCAAGAAGAAAGCATGAGAGAAAAAGAGCAAGAGGGAGAGAGAAAGAGAGAGAGCGCAAGAACGAGCATGCCAGGGTCTCTTGCTGCTGTAAACGAATTCCATTTGCATGCACCACTGTGGATCTGGCTTTACATGGGCACTGGGGAATTGAACCCAGGCTGTCAGGCTTTGCACGTAAGTGCCTTAACAACTTAGCCATCTCTCCAGCTCCTCATTATTTAAAAAAAAAATGTATACGTGCTTTCTGTGTCTGGCATAATGGCAATATCTCTTTTTAATGCTATGTAATATTCCATTATATACAAGGATAGATTTTTTTTTAAGGATAGATATTTTAATTCTTTTTTTTTTTTTCAAGGTAGGGTCTCACTCTAGCTCAGACTGACCTGGAATTCACTATGTAGTCTTAGGGTGGCCTTGAACTCACAGCAATCCTCCTACCTCTGCCTCCCAAGTGCTGGGATTAAAGACGTGCGCCACCACGCCTGGCCAAGGATAACTATTTTATATGACACATTTTCTTATCCATTCCTCACTTGGCTGGGCATTTAGGTTGCTACCATGTTTTGCTAATATGAATAGTGCTGCTATGAGCATGAGTGTGTGCATTATTCTAAGGGGTGGTGGCTCACGTCCTCTGAGGATGGATGTAGGGGAGGGTGTAACCACATTTCCGCAGGACCTGCACCGAGTCCATTTCAGGCAACTACATGCAGGAGGGAACACACGAAGGTCAGGGAAGCCAGAGAGATTCAGGGGCCAGGTTTGCTTTTCCTGTGGCAATTGTTGCAGTCAGTTCTTCATTGCTGGCACAAACATCCAAGAAGACACAACTAATCAGAGGAAGGGGTTTATGCCAAGCTGACAAAATCCAGGGAGTCAGACGCCTTTAATCCCAGCACTCGAGGCCCTGGCGTGCCCGTTCTCTCTCTGTCCCTCTCTGCTCGCAAATAAATAAATAAAAATAAAAGTAAATCTGCTACTTTCTGCATGTATGAATTTATTGAGACAAGGGCTATGCAGCCCAGGCTAGCCTCGAACTTGTGTTCCTCTGGCCTCAGCCCTTCCTTCATGCTGGAAGAACAGGCCTGTGTCACAACACCTGCTTCTATTATTATATTATTATTGTTATTATTATTATTATTATTATTATTATTATTATTTACCTGTGTGTGCACACTCACGCCCACAAGAGCTTCCACCGCCAATGAACTACAGACATAGGCACCACTTTGCATGCAGCTTTATGTGGATATTGGAGACTCAAACCCCAGAGCAGCAGCAGGCTTTGCAAGCAAGCATCTTTAACCACTGAGCAATCTCTTCAGCCACAATTATTATTATCATCAGTATGGAAAAAGTTTGCTGATGGCAGGGGGAAGATCCTTTTAGGGAGCATGTAGTGCATATCTGGCCACATTAAATAAGGAAGCTGCCATCTTGGCTAACAACAGCCACCAAACTCACAGCTTACTTCAGTGTTGTTGGTATTCCTAAGTACTGTGATATTCGCTTCGAATCCTCTTGTAACAGACACATTTGGGAGTCTGGGGTGTTTACTGGAACCCCAAGCCTTGAGTCCATATCTGTAAATTAACCAAAGAATTGGCAATTCCAGACTCAAGAAAATGATTTTTTTTTTTTGAGGCAAGCCCAACAGACTGGCATTTTCCTTTGTCTGTCTGTCTTTCTTTCTCTCTTTATCTCTCTCTCTTTCTTTCAAGAAAGAGGGAGAGAACGGGTGTGCCACGGCCTCCAGCTGCTGCAAATGAACTCCAGAGCCATGGCCCGTTTTGTACATCTGGCTTTACGTGAGCACCCAGATCCTTGGGTTTTTCAAATATTTTATTATTTATTTATTTGACATAGAAAAAGGGAGAGAGAGAGAGAGAGCCACTGCAAACCGAACTCCAGACACGTGCGCCCCCTTGTGCATCTGGCTAACGTGGGGCCTGGGGAATCAAACCTGTGTCCTTTGGCTTTGCAGACAAACGCCTTAACCGCTAAGCCATCCCTCCAGTGCCCAGATCTTTAGGTTTTTGCAGACAAACTCCTTACCCACTGAGCCATCTCCCCAGCCTGTTTTTTTTTTTTTTTTTTTTTTAAAGTTTAGAGAGCTTTATTAGATTAAGAGAAGGGAATAGAGGACATTACGTATGCAAAGCTCCTGCAGGAGAGAAGGTCGAGAGGGGGGGTTAAATCAGCCCCAGGTGGCAGAGTTCTGACACTCTCTAGGGCGGGGACTTCCGTTTCCAAACATCTGTCGGCACGTGTGAATGGGATCTCGGCGAAACCTCTGCAGCGGTCCAGGGCTGGGATGATGGCGCGGGGTGGGAGGAGAGCTCCTTAGCAACCGAAGTCAGCGTGCGTTGCTACGGGGAAAGGGAAAGCAGAGACGTCGTCCGTCGGCGATTGCGCTCCGGCAGCAGCGACTTCCGGTCGTGCCGAGGAAGCCTGTCCGTCGTCCTACCTCTCCCCCCCGACCCACTTCCCGAGGAGGTGGGGTCGCGGCCGCAGGTTCCGCCGCCCTGGGAGGCTCGGGAGCTGTCCGTCCGGCGGCGGCGGTGGGGGCGGCGGGGGCGGGGGCGGCGGCCGGCCTCCCGCGCGGCCGCGATGCTGAGTTCTCGGGTTCAGGCGGCGAAGACGGCGGCCGACAAGGCCATCCTGCGTTTCCTGCGGACCGGGGCGGCCGTCAGGTGAGCTGCGGGGGGGCGGGGCTCGGGCGGCCGGAGTCGCGGGGCCTGGGGGTCGCCTTGCCCCACCCGCCCCCTCCTACGCCGGTCACGGTCACTCGGGACCCCGCACGGACGCTCCCGAGCCTTCTGCCACCGGAGGGGCTTGGGATCCCCGCCCTGAGGTGGGAGGCGGGCGAGCCACTCGGGGGTTTCCAGTCCTGCCGCCACCCCGAATCTGACAGTGCCCCCCGCCAACTCCGACCCTCGCCATTGCCTTTGCATCCTGGCATGGCCGGCCCCCTAGGCTTGTCTGGGCCCAGAATTATCAATGCCCGTCCACCCTCCCCCCCCAACAAGTCCTTTCAGAGCCGTCTAGATCTACAAGACCCCCTCAGTCCTTTAAGGGTACCCCAACCCTCCTGGACCCCGAGCCATACCAGTCCCTGGACTGCCTGGCTTCCCCAGTCTTGCTTTGCTTCCCACAAACTTGTAAGTGTCCCAGGTTTGCAGATACCCTTCCCCCATTTTGTCAATATTCCTGTCAGCAACCCACCATTCTACTAGAAATGGTCACTTCTGTATGTGGCCCAAGCCTTCGTGTGAGTAAAGAGTTGTGAAGGTGTAGAGGTTAAGGCGCTTGCCTGGGAAGCCCAAAGACCCAGGTTCAGTTCCCCAGGACCCACGTAAGCCAGATACACAAGGTGGCACATGCATCTGGAGTTTGTTTGCAGTGGCTGGAGGCTCTGGTGCACCCATTCTCTGTCAAATAAATAAAATTAAATTTAAAAATTTTTAAATAAAAGAGTTGCCAGGGTCCCTTAAACCAAAACCCTTTCATCTGTTAAAGTTGTCCAATCCTAAACTGGGTGTGGTGGCGCATGCTTTTAATCCCAGCACTCGGGTGGCAGAGGTAGGAGGATCACCATGAGTTCGAGGCCACCCTGAGACTACAGAGTGAATTCCAGGTCAGCCTGAGCTAGAGTGAGACCCTACATCGAAAAACCAAAAAAAAAAAAAAAAAAAAAAAGTTGTCCAATCCTGTTAAGACTTAAGACCCCTTCCTTCCTGCTAGGACTCCCCCCCAATTGTCTGCATCCCCCATTTCTCTCCTCTTAGTCATTCTCCCAAGGTCCCCAGGCTTGAGAGCCAGGCACCATGACCTCATTGCTGACCCTAAATGACCCTAAATGAAGGCTTGTTGCTCAGTTCAGCTTCCTTGAGGATTGCAACAGCTCTAAAGAGCTTGCTGTCTGTGCAGGAAGCCTTCAGTAGCTGCAACATGTGGGTGGGAAGCAGGCCTTGAGCAGGCCTTGCCTGTGGTGGGATATCTGACCCGAGAGCAGAGCTGAGAGGAAAAGCCAGATCCCCTGGGCTGGAGAGACGGCTTAGTGGTTAAGGCGCTTCCCTGTGAAGCCTAAGGACCCACGTTCAACTCCCCAGAACCCATGTAAGCCAGATGCACATGGTGGCACATGCGTCTGGAGTAGGTTTGCAGTAGCTGGAGGCCCTGGTGCACTCATATTCTACCCCACCCCCAGTAAATAAACAGATAAAATTGAAAGAACCGATCTCCTGATTCCAGGGCTCCACCACTCTCCTCGTGATGTCATTTTGCAGAGGAGTGGAGTTTCCAGACTCATCACTCCTGTTTTTGTTTTTCCCATGCTCTGCTATGGACCTGGGAAAATCTCTCCCATCCTTTTCAACGCTGCTCTTCAGTCTCTCTCATGAACTTCATGGTTTTAAACCCAAACATGTTATGCCAGTGCTCTGGCACTGAGTTAAATTCCCAGTCCCAGATTACACTTTTCTTTTTTCTTTCTTTCTTTTTTGACTTGGAAGAACAAAGCTTTGGAATTCACCTGTCGTTTCTGACACGAGGAGAATGCTGAGTGCTGTATGACAGTAACCGTTATCACTAGTGACTTTGCTTTGAGTTAATGTTTACTGGGCTGAGGTCAAAACCGTATTCCTGGGCTGGGGAGATGGCTCAGTGGTTAAAGGTGCTTGCCTGCAAAACCTGCCAGCCCGAGTTCCACTCTGCAGTGCCCACGTAAGTGGTACATGTACCTGGGGTTCAACTGCTGGCTTGCCCGTGTGCCTACTCTCTCTCGCACACATAAATAATTAAATAAAAATATCTGCTGGGTGTGGTGGCTCACGCCTTTAATTCCAGCACTGGGGAGGATCACTGTGAGTTCAAGGCTACCCTGAGACTGCATAGTGAATTCCAGGTCAGCCTGGGCTAGAGCAAGACTCTATCTCAAAAACAAAACAAAACAAAACAAAATTTATTTATTTTTAAAAATCTTTTTAAAAATATTTATTTTATTTATTAGAGAAAAAGAGAGAAGGAGTGTGCCAGGAGGGCCTTTAGCCACTGCAAGTGAACTCTAGATGCATGCGCCACTGTGTGCATCTGGCTTACGTGGGACCTGGAGAATTGAACTTGGATCCTTAGGCTTTGCAGGCAAGTGCCTTAACTGCTAAGCTATCTTTCCAGCCCCAATAAAAATATTTTAAAGGCTTGGAGAGATGGCTTAGCAGTTAAGGCGCATCCCTGCGAAGCCTAAGGACCATGTTCAACTCTCCGGATCCCATGTAAGCCAGACACGCACAAGGTGATGCAAGCATGCAAGGTCCACACATGCACACAAGATGGTGCATGCATCTGGAGTTCGATTGCAGTAGCTGGAGGCCCTGGCATGCAAATTCTCTCTCATAAAAAAAATTTAAAAACCATATTCAGGGCTGGAGAGATGGCTCAGCCATTAAAGGTGCTTGCTTGAAAGCCTGATGGCCTGGGTTCAGTTCCCCAGTACCCACATAAAACCAGATGCACAGGGCTGGAGAGATGGCTTAGCAGTTAAGCGCTTGCCTGTGAAGCCTAAGGACCCCGGTTCGAGGCTCAATTCCCCAGAACCCACGTTAGCCAGATGCACAAGGGGGCACACATGTCTGGAGTTCATTTGCAGTGGCTGGAAGCTCTGGCACGCCCATTCTCTCTCTCTCTCTCTCTCCCCCTCTCTCCCCCCCTTTGTCTGTCACTCTCAAATAAATAAATAAAGATAAACAAAATAATTAAAAAAAACCCAGATGCACAAAGTGGTGCATGCATCTGGAGTTTGTTTGCAGGAGCAAGAGGCCCTGGTGCACCTATTCTCACTCTCTCTCTTTTCTTGCAGATAAATGATAAAATTAAAAAACACACAAAAAAAACCATATTCACGTGATCTAAATATGTACATATTCACATATAACACATGCAGGTATATATTACACACACATGATATATATGATGTGCTTTATTTGGCGGAGCTATACAACTTTGTATTTAAAAAAAGTGTAAATTGCTGGTACAGTTTCTTCATTTGTAGAAAGGAATGACTTTAGAGTTCACATCAAGCTGGGCATGGTGGTGCACATCTTTAATCCCAGCACTTGGGAGGCAGAGGTAGGAGGATCATCATGAGTTTGAGGCCACCCTGAGACTACATAGTGAATTCCAGGTCAGCCTGGGCTAGAGTGAGACCTTACCTCGAAAAACCAAAAAAAAAAAAAAAAAAAAAAAAAAGCAGAGTTCACATCAAGCCTGATATTAATTAATCTTTTAATTTTATAAATATCCAGAAGATTTTAAAAAAATATTTTTATTTGTATATTTAAGACAGAGACAATGGCTCACAGGGCCTTCAGCCACTGCAAATGAACTCCAGAAGCATGTGCCACCTTGTGCATCTGGCTTATGTGGGGTCTGGGGAATTGAACCTGGGTTCTTTGGCTTTGTTTTTTTTTTTTTTTTTTTTTTGCTTTTTCGAGGTAGGGTCTCACTCTAGCCCAGGCTGACCTGGAATTCACTATGGAGTCTCAGAGTGGCCTTGAACTCACGGCGATCCTCCTACCTCTGCCTCCCGAGTGCTGGGATTAAAGGCGTGCGCCACCACGCCCGGCTGGTTCTTTGGCTTTGTAGGCAAACACCTTAACTGCTAAGCCATCCCTCCAGCCCCAGAAGATCTTTTAGTATATGTTCTTTCCATCTATTATATGTTTAACATTCTAAAAGAGAAATCTGTTTTCTCTTTCGCATATGTGGGGTGTGTATGCCTGTGTGTGTTCAGATGTGTGCACCCTGTGCACATGTGTGGAGTCGAGTAGAATGTTGGGTGTCCTCCTCTATCACACCTCCATGTGGTCACCTTGAGACAGTCACTGCCTGAACCGGGAGCAGCCGTTTTTCAGTCTTGAGTGGCTGACCAGTGAGCTTGTATCTACCTTCCTTGGCACAGGGTTTATGGGCATGTGTGGCTGCACCTGACTTTTTTTTTTTGAGGCAAGTCCAGAAGACTGTCCCCCCTTTTTTATGAGAGGGAGCAAAAGTGAGAGAGATAGAGAGAGAGAGAATTGGCATGCCAGGGCCTCCATCCACTATAATCGAACTCCAGATGCAGATAAATCAGAATGTATCTGACATGTGTGACCTTATGCGCTTGTGTCACCTTGTGCGTCTAGTTATATGGAACCTAAAGAGTCAAACCTGGGTCCTCAGGCTTCGCAGGAAGCACCTTAACCACTGAGACATCTCTTCAGTCCACATCTGACTTAAAACATTTTTTTGCAAGGGGAGAGAGAGGAATGAAAATGAATGATTGTGAATGGGTGCACCAGGGCCTCCAGCCACTGCAAATGAAGTCCATATGCATGTGCCACCTTGTGCACCTGGCTTTGCATGGGTCCTGGGGAACCAAACCCCAGTTGTTAGGCTTTACAGGCAAGTGCCTTAATCTCTGAGCAATCTCCGCTGCCCTACACCTGACTTTTATGTGGGTGCTGGGAATCAAACGTAGCTCCTTGTGCTTACACGACAAGTACTCTTACCCACTGCATCATCTCCCCAGCCTAAGAAACACATTTCTAAAGGTGAGCCTGGTGTTGCAAGCCTATGATGTCAGCTATTCGGGAGGCCAAGATAGGAGGACTATGAGTTCAAGGCCAGCCTGAGGAACTTATCAAGACTCTGTCTCAGCCAGGCATGGTAGCGCACCCCTTTAATCCCAGCACTAGGGAAGCAGAGGTAGGAGGATCACCGTGAGTTCAAGGCTAGCCTGAGACTACATAGTGAATTCCAGGATAGCCTGGGCTAGAGTGAGGCCCTACCTCGAAAAAAAAGACTCTGTCTCAAAAATAAAAAAAAAAAAATAAGAAAGAATGAGCAGAACTGGGGATGTGGCTCAATGGTACATCACTTGCCAAGCATGGGAAAAACCCTGGGTTTGATACCCAGCACCATAAAGAAATCTATTTCTATACATTTTCTCAGCGTTCAGTCCTTTAGGAAATAGTACTGAGACCTTACTATGTGCTGGGAATGATCTCGACACTGAGGATGCATCTGTCAGTTACATAGACACACATCTCTAAGAGACTTGCTTTAGAGGAAAGGCCTGAGGGCAGGGACTCTGTGTTCTAGTCAAGAGAGGGGGAGAAGGGGCGAGGGAGGAGGGAGGGAGGACACAAGCATAGTGAATAAGTGAATTCTGTCAGAAGGTGATAAGTGCAAAGGTGAAAAGAAAATACATCTATAGGAAAAGGGGGCCAGGAGCGCGGGCCGCAGCAGTGCATAGCGTAGGCCATAGGCTGCATGGAGAAGTACAGAGAGGAGATGCCAGTGAGGGAGGGAGCCAAGCAGCGACCCAGGCACAGGGCACCGTCGTGCAGAGGCCCCCAGGCCGAAGCACTGGGTCTTGGTGGCCAGGATGGCCCTGGAGCAAGAGACAGAGTGGAACAAAAATCCAGCTTTTCCTCTGAGGCGGGCTTTTCTTTTAGATTCCACATCCTAATGTTTAAACAGCCTGATTTTCAAGGCGTGATCCTATTATTACTACATATTACTTAGGTATAAAATTCGTGGCTTGGGTTATTTTGGCAAAATATCACCCTGCTTGCTGGTGGCTGCGTATCTACGCCCTGTGCCTGTGATATGGGGAGACAGTAATGGCTTTTCATTTTCAGGTCTAAAGTCATGAGGAACTGGGGAGTAATCGGTGGAATTGCTGCTGCCCTTGCAGCAGGAATCTATGTTATTTGGGGTCCCATTACGGAAAGGAAGAAGCGAAGAAAAGGTAAAGATGGGCCCCTGCTTCATGGTCTGTGGATGTGACGCAAATCCCTTTTGCCTGAATGCGCTGCAGAGAGCTGAGGGAATGGGTCATTTTTGTTCTCTTGGATCTTAATTAATTAATTAAATTATTTTTTCGAGGTAGGCTCTCATTCTAGCCCAGGCTGACCTGAAACTCACTCTGTAGTCCCATGCTGTCCTTGAACTCACAGAGATCCTCCTACCTCTGTTTCCAGAGTTTCTGGGATTAAAGGCATGTGCCACCATGATCAACTAATCTTGGATATTTTATATTTAAGACTTTGGGGGAGGGGAGGCAATTATCATGGTTTATTGTCTGTAGGTATGGAAGTTATCAATAAAAAGAAAAGCCAAAACAAAAGAAGAAAAAGGAAAAAAAAAAAACAACAAAAATAGAGCGAGGACTTTAAAGCTGGGCGTGGTGGCACAAACCTTTAACCCCAGCACTTGGGAGACAGAGGTAGAAGGATCGCAGTAAATTCAAGGCCATCCTGAGACTACATAGTGAATTTCAGTTCAGCTTGGGCTGGAGTGAAAACCTACCTTGGAAAACTAAAAGAAAAAAAAAAAAAGAATAAGATAAGGACTTTAGTTTCAGAAACAACTTTTACACTGACTCCTTATTTTCCACTCTATATGCAAAGATTATTATTTCAGTGCCTCCCCACACTTGAGTTTAACATGTGCTTTGTGCTGGGTATTTTTGTATTTCTGAAATTCCAGCATTCAGGAGGCTAAGGCAGAAGATCACCATGAGTTTGAGGGCAGCCTGGACTACTTAGAGAGTACCAGGCCTGTATAAGTCCCTACCTCAAAAATAAATGAAAATAAAAAAGACCTGCTTTGTAGTGATACATTTCAAGTGGCTTGCTTGTCTGAGTATTCTCAATAATGCAGCAATTGTGTTTGCAGTTTCCACGTGGCTGATTGTCACATGTGGTTGTCTAGTAGCTGTTAGTAACTAGTGAAAGTGTCAAGTGAGTTTATTCCTTAGTAAAAAAAAAAAATTCTCTTATTTTTTTTAAAAAAATTTATTTTTACCTATTTGACACAGAGAGGAAGAGAAAGAGAGAGAGAGAGAGAGAGAGAGAGAGAGAGAGAGAAAGAAAGGAAGAAAGAAAGAAAGAAAGAAAGAGAAAGGAAGAGATACCAGTGCACCAGGGCCTCCAGGCACTGCAAGTGAACTCCAGACACATTTGCCACCTTGTGCATCTGGCTAACATGGGTCCTGGGCAATTGAACCTGGGTCCTTTGGCTTTGCAGGCAAATGCCTTAACTGCTTCTAAGCCATTCTTCCAGCCCAACATTCTTTTATTTTTTAAATGCCCTCTTTTTATGCTGCTCTACCTAACATTGATTAAAATTCAGTGGAGGGGGCTGGAGAGATGGCTTAAGGGTTAAGCCACTTACCTGCAAAGCCAAAGGGCCTCAGTTTGATTCCCCAGGACCCACGTAAGCCAGATGCACAAGCGGGCCATGTATCTAGAGTTTGTTTGCAGTGACTGGAGACCCTGGTGTGCCTGTTCTCTGTCTATCTTTCTTTCTGCTTCTTTCTCTCTCTCAAGTAGATAAGTAAATGAATTGAAAAAAGAACTAAGTGGAAGGCTGGAGGGATGGCTTAGCAGTTATGGCACTTGCCTGCAAAACCAAAGGTTTGATTCCCAACAGCCCACATAAGCCAGATACACATGGTGGCACATGCGCTGTAGGCCCTGGTGCACCCATTGTCTAACTTTCTCTCTCTCATTCTCTAATAAATGAAAAAGTTCAGTGGAGAGACAGATGGAGACAGAAAGAGGGGAGAAAAGGAGGGAAATAGGGAAGTTGCAAAATAAGTTATTGGCTCATTGTTAAATCCAGGGATAGTTGTAAATGGGTTCATTATGAATTCTCATACATGTCTGATAACTGTCATTGAAAAGCTTTCCCAGTCAGATATGGTGGCACATGCCTGTAATCCCAGCACTTAAGAGGCTGAGGCAGGAGAATATTGAAATTGAGATCACCCTGGGCTATCTATACTGAGTTCCAGGGTAGCCTTGGCTACACAGAGACCCTGTCTTCATTAAAATTTTTAAAAATACACATATTCAGCAGAAGAGGGAATTATAGCAGGTTATTCTCTTTGCAGAAAGACTGATCAGACTGGTAGAGTGACGTCTTTACAGTGATTGTTACAAGACAGCCATTGTCTTGGGGGAGCAACAACAGCTCATTTGTCTGTTCTGAGAAACACTGCTTTCTGACCTAAGAGGAGAATGGGGGAGAGGGAGAGAGGGTGTGGTTACCACTCTGTGTGTTTAGTAATGAGCCAGGCAGCGCCAGATCCCGTGAAGGGTTTTGGAGAGCACTTGAGACAGTGACCTGTCCTGCTGCATGCGGTCTGCAGGGGTAGAACCTGGGCCTGGGTGCAGACGGGATGCCGGAGCCGGATCTCTTTGGAGAAGGACCTGCTCATGTTGGAGCTCCAAAATTTAAGGACCAGTGCAGAAACTCTGGACTCCAAATGGGAGGAAAGAAAGTTGGGCTGGAGGGATGGCTTAGCACTTAAGGCATTTGTCTGCAAAGCTAAAGGACCCAGGTTCGATTCCCCAGGACCCATGTTAAGCAGGTGCACAAGGGGGTGCACACATCTGGAGTTTGTTTGCAGTGGCTGGAGCCCTGGCATGCCCATTCTCTCTCTCTCTCCTTCTCTTTCTCCCTCTTTCTCTCTGTCAAATAAATAAATAAATAAAAATAAAATATTTTTTAAAATGTTGGTCTGATGTGCTTCTCCCCTCCGCTTTGTTCTAGGGCTTGTGCCTGGCCTTGTCAACTTGGGAAACACCTGCTTCATGAACTCCCTGCTGCAGGGCCTGTCTGCCTGCCCTGCGTTCATCAAGTGGCTGGAAGAGTTCACCACCCAGTACACCAGGGACCAGCAGGAGCCTCCCCCACACCAGTACTTGTCCTTGACACTGTTGAACCTCCTGAAAGGTACAGTGGGAACTTAACGGGCCAGTCACACTTTCAAAGTAGTCCAGAGGATAGGCAAAGGAAGGCTTCGTAGTCTGCTGTAGAAAAATATCACATTTGGGGGCAGGGGGAGAAACAACCAAAAGTCAATGCCAGATATATATATATATATATATATATATATATATATATAATATAATATGTATATATATATAATTTTTTGAGGTAAGGTCTCACTCTAGCCCAGGCTGACCTGGAATTCACTATGTAGTCTCAGGGTGGCCTCGAACTCACGGCAGTCCTCCTACCTCTGCCCCTGAGTGCTGGGATTAAAGGTGTGTGCCACCATGCCCTGCTGATACTATTTGTTTTCATTTTTTTGGTTTATTTATTTATTTGAGAGAGACACACACACAGAGGGGGAGAGAGAGAGAGAGAGAGAGAGAGAGAGAGAGAATGGGCACGCTAGAGCTTCCAGCCTCTGTAAACGAACTCCAGGTGCGTGCGCCCCCTTGTGCATCTGGCTAACGTGGGTCCTGGGGAATTGAGCCTCGAACCGGGGTCCTTAGGCTTCACAGGCAAGCGCCTAACTGCTAAGCCATCTCTCCAGCCCTGATACTATTTTTTTAAATATTTATTTATTAGAGACAGAGAGAGAGTGAGAATGGGCACACCAGGGCCTCTAGCCACTGCAAACAAACTCCACACTCATGTACCACCATGTGCATCTGGCTTACGTGGTACCTGGAGAATTGAACCTGGGTCCTTAGGCTTCTCAGGCATGCACCTTAACCACTAAGCCATCTCTCCAGCCCATGATACTATTTTTTTAATGAAAGATGGAACCGTTTATTTAAAAAAATTGTCAGTTTTGGGCTGGAGAGGTGGTGTAGCAGTTAAGGCATTTGCCTGTGAAGCCTAAGGACCCAGGTTCGATTGCCCAGTACCTGCATAAGCCAGATACACAAGGTAGTGCATGTGTCTGGAGTTCATTTGCAGTGGCTAGGGACCCTGGCATTCCTGTTCTCTCTCTCTTTTTCTCTCTCTGCCCCCCCTCTAATAAATAAATTAATTAATTAAATTAAAAATTGTCAGTTTAATAACATCTATCTTTCTAAGGGAGAAAAAAAGACTCACTGTCACATAAGTTTTTTTTTTTGTTTGTTTGGTGTGGCAAGCCCAACAGACTTTTTTTTTTTTTTTCTTAATGCAAGAGACAGAGACAGACAGAAAGGGAGAATTGGTGCACAAGGACATCTAGCCACTGTAATCTAACTCCAGATACGTGTGCCACCTTGTGTGCATGTGCAACCTTGCACACTTTTGTCACCTTGTGCATCTGGCTTACATAGGACCTGCAGAGTTGAACATGAGTCCTTAGGCTTTGCGGGTAAGCGTCTTAACCACTAAGCCATTTCTCCAGCCCCACATAAGTATTTTAATTATAAGAAGTAAAAAGTAGCCGGGCATGGTGGTGCACGCCTTTAATCCCAGCACTCGGGAGGCAGAGGTAGGAAGATCACCGTGAGTTCGAGGCCACCCTGAGACTACGTAGTGAGTTCCAGGTCAGTTTCACTAGGATGAGACCCTACCTCGAAAAACAAAACAAAACAAAACAAAACAAAAAAAAATGTAAAAAGTAGGAAAAAAAATGTGCTTTCACCTAAGAAATAAGGTCATTCTCAAAGTAAGTTATACGGTGCTGCTGTATAGTGTGTTCTCACGCTGCAGTGAGACCTTTCTAGAAGGTCTGGGAACTGCCCAATAAGGGCTTGCAACATGCTCAGCACCATGTGGCCTAGTAACCCCACATCCTGGCGTCTGTCTCAGGCAAGGGTTAGAAATGTGTTCTGTGGCTTACACAAGACAGGAAAACAGGATCCCAAGGGCAAAGAAGTTTGGGAACAGTGTGTCATAGCTTGTTAAGTTTGAAGTCACCTGTTCCTGCTTCACTTTTTTTTCTTCTTCGAGGTACGGTTTCACTCTAGCCCAGGCTAACCTGGAATTCACTATGTAGTCTCAGGGTGGCCTTGAACTCATGCCAGTCCTGCTACCTCTGCCTCCCAAGTACTGACATTAAAGGCATGTGCCACCACACCTGCCCCTTGTTTTTTTAAATATAGTAAAACAGGGCTGGAGAGATGGCTTAGCAGTTAAGGTGCTTGCCTACAAAGCCTAAGGACCCAGGTTCGACTCCTCAGAACCCATGTAAGTCAGATACACATGATGGCACATGTGTCTGGAGTTCGTTTGCAGTGGCTAGAGGCCCTGGCATGGCTATCCTCTCTCACTAATAAATAGATTAGTAAATAAATAATAAAAGAATTAAAGTTGTGCTAGAGAGATGGCTTAGCAGTTAAGGCATTTGACTGCAAAGCCTGAAGACCCAGGTTCGATTCCTTAGTATCCACATAAGCCAGATGCACAAGGTGGGACATGCATCTGGAAGCCATTTACAGTGGTTAGAGGCCCTGGCATCATGCCTGTTCTCTCTCTCTCTCAAATAAGTAAACAAATAAAATTTAAAAAAATATTAAAGTCCTTCAGTTTTGACCGACTTCCACATGGTATGCTGTGCAGGTTTTCTGGTTAATTGTTGTGCTGTTGGTTTAGTAATTATCTTGCCTTTTTTTCATATCCAGCTTTGTCCTGCCAAGAAGTCACTGAGGATGAGGTCTTAGATGCAAGCTGCTTGCTGGATGTCTTAAGAATGTACAGATGGCAGATTTCTTCCTTTGAAGAACAGGTGAGTACCCTAGGCAACAGGACAGAATCATTTCCCTCGTGAGTGAGGGGCCTTGCCTCAACAATGACTGTGATCCTCTGTGTGTGTGTGGTGGTGGTGGTAGGGACCAAGCCTAGGCCCTTGATCATGACAGGCAGGTGCTGTACCCCTGAGTTACATCCATTGCTTTAAAAAAGTATATGTTATTTATTTGAGAGAGAGAGAATGAAAGAAAGAGGCAGAGAGAAAGAGAGAGAGTGTGTGTGTGCATACATGCATGTGTATGTGTGTGTGAGATAGAGAGAGAGAAAGCGAGCACACACGCGTGAGCACCAGGACCTCCAGCCACTGCATACAGACTCCAGACACGTGTGCCATCTTGTGCATCTGGCTTTATGTTGGTACTGGGGAATCGAACCTGGGTCCTTTGGCTTTGCTGGCAAGCAAGCACCTTAATGGCTAAGCCATCTCTCTCTAGCCCTCCACTGCTTTTCTGTGACATTTTTGATAACTTTAATGTTCCGGGACCGGAGTACCAACTTTCTTCCCAGCTGGGTCACCTAGCCGAGGAAGGCTGGCAGGATGGGTCATAAACAGCTGCCGGGGGGGGGGGGGTTGTTCAGCTTTCCTGTGACTTTTCATGTCAGTGGCTGACAGAGACAACCTGTCTGTTTCAGCGAGGTGGGGCCTCCACGCTACAGGCTCCCAGGTTCAGGGGAGACTCTCTCTCTTTCTCCCTCTCTCTTTCTCTCACTCTTTTTTTGGCCCATACCCTGTGTCTTTGAAGATCCATCTTCAGAGATTAGCTTAGCTGTCCAAACCCTCAGGCAGGCGTCCCCTGCAGCCATAGGGCTGTATTCCCTCCACTCGCCTCCCTTTTGCAGCCTCGCTATGCCCTTTAGAACTTGGCACCCCTCCTCGCCTGGTCGAGGTTTAAGGCTGAGGCCAAGAGGGACTGACTCTGGGGATGAGAGGATTCAACTTTGGTGTTCTGGCGCATCCTCCGGCCGCATCTCCAAGGTGGCCTTGTCCCACTTTGTGTAGGCTGTGTCTGCTGTCTAAGGGGCTGGGGGGGGGGGCAGCTCTTTGGACCTCTCCTCACTGAGGCTGGAATGGGAGGAATTGTGAGATATACAAAGAGATGTGAGGGTGCTTTGTAGCACCCCTAGGCTTAGAGATAATCTCTTGTTTCTGTCTGAATCTGAAGTCTTTTCTAAATACAAAGTGGGGAATATCTATTCTTAAAATGCATCTCGATGAATCCAAGTATATGTTGAAATGTTTTACCATTTCCACTTGGGAAATTCTTTTTAAAAATGTATTTTATTTATTTATATATGGAAAAGGGAGGGAGAATGAGAATGGGTGCACCGGGGCCTCTAACCACTGCAAACAAACTCCAGGCACATGCATCATCTTGCGCATCTGGCTTTACATGGTTAGTGGGGATTGGAACCTGAGTCCTTTGGCTTTGCAGGCTACCAACTGCTAAGCCATCTCTCCAAACTGGAAAAGGTTTTCTTTTTCTTTCTTTCTTTTTTTTTTTTTTGTCTGTCTTTGTTTTTAACTTATTTATTCATTTATTTGAGAGAGAGAGAGAGGGAGGAAGAGGCAGATGGAGAGTAAGAGAGAATGGGTGCACCAGGGCCTCCAGCCACTGAAAACTAACTCCAGATGCATGCAGCCCTTTGTGCATCTGGCTTACATGTGTCCTGGGGAATCGAACCTGGGTCCTTTGGCTTTGCAGGCAAGCACCTTAAACACTAAGCCATTTCTCCAGCCCTTATTCAGTGTTTAAAAAGGACATTCTGGGGTTGGAGAGATGACTTAGCAGTTAAGGTACTTGCCTGAGAAGTCTGCGGACCCTTGTTTGACTCTCCAGGTCCCACATAAGCCAGACACCCAAGGTGACATAAGCGTGTAAAGTTGCACACACGCACAAGGTGGCACACGTGTCTGGAGCTCAATTGCAGTGGCTGGAGACCCTGATGTGCCAATTCTCTGTCTTTCTCTTGCTCTCACTCTCTCTCTCATAGAAAAATGACAAAAAATAAAAATAAAAAGGACATTCTCACACATGCTACAACCTGGATAAGCCTTGAGGACTTCGTGCCCAGTGCAGTGACCGCATACACTATACACATCCTGTCACAAAAGGACTAACAGGACAAGTACTGCCCCATTTACAGGAGTTGTCCGAAGGGAAATGGGGAATTACTGTCTCATGGGCATGGAGGCTCCGTTTGGGAAGCTGAAAAAGTTCCAGTAGCAGATGGGGCTGTGGTTACGTACCGGCGTGGGCGTACTCCAGTGCTAAGCTGCTGCGCTGTACACTGAAGGGAAGGTCAAGGCGTTAAATTTTCTGTTGCTTGTGTTTTGCCACATTTTAAAAATTTTTTCAAGGTAGGGTCTCACTCTGGCCCAGGCTGACCTGGAATTTACTAGTTCTCAGGATGGCCTCAAACTCACAGCGATCCTCCTACCTCTGCCTCCCGAGTGCTGGGATTAAATGCATGTGCCACCACGCCCAGCACTGCCATGGTTTTTAGGAAGAGTGGAGTGGGTGCATGGAGGTGAGGGCCACCGTGTGCAGCTGACAGCCTGCTGGCGGAAGGCAGTCACCCAGCCTCCCTTCCCGTTCCTTGTGGGGCTGGAAGTTGGTGGTGAGGATGTGTGCTTGGGAAGATGTCTAGAGTGGACAGGACTCTGAGAGGGTAGAAAGCTGATTCTCCCCCACTGACTGGGATCTGCCTGCTGGTCTACACCGGGGCCGGTTCTGGTCCTGCCCTTGCCTGTGGGCCCTCTGAGGAAAGCCTTGCCCTTGGACAGGATGCCCATGAGTTATTCCATGTCATTACCTCGTCACTGGAAGATGAACGAGACCGTCAGCCGCGGGTCACACATTTGTTCGATGTGCACTCCCTAGAGGTAAGCCATTGATATTTCCAGTGCCAGTTTCTGCATATTCAATGAGTGTGGGAAACCCAAGTATTAATCTTTCTGTGTAAGATTCAGTGGCAGTGAGGCTGGGGAGGGACTTAAACTACATCCTCTGTGGTTGGTGCCTTTGGCTAGGAATGTCAGACCCTTTAAGATAATTCGCTGCTGCAGTTTGGGTTTGGCTTTGAAAAGGAAGGGTGAGCCGGGCGTGGTGGCACACACCTTTAATCCCAGCACTTGGGAGGCAGAGGCAGGAGGATTGCTGTGATGTTTGAGGGCACCCTGAGACTTCATAGTGAATTCAGGTCAGCCTGGACTAGAGTGAAACCTCACCTCAAAATCCTAAAAATAATAATAATAATAACAAAACAACAAAGAAAGAAAGGGTGTATTATATTTCCTTGTTAATGGAAGGTCCATAGAAACCCTGAGTTCTCATCTCTCTGAAACACTGTTGGTGTCAGTAACCAGCGAAGTGCTGTATCTCAGAGAGAAGAAATGTGCTTGTATTAATCTGGATAAAGGAATTCACAGTAGTGAACCCGAAGGAGAGTTAAGGCTAATTTTAGAATTGTGAACTGTGTTAAAAGTGGATTTTGAGTGATGCAGCCAGCTTAGAAACTCGTAAGGTTTTGGGGTGGCGAGGGCAGTGTAAAGTCGGGTTTTCAGCCTCTCTCCTTTTTCCCTACAGCAGCAGTCAGAAATACCTCCCAGGCAAATAACCTGCCACACAAGAGGTGGGTGTTTTTCATTGAAATGTGACATAGAAGATGTGTACTTGTTTAAATGTGACAGTAATTTGCTTGTTCTAAGAAAGCAGGGTTTGAGTTTTTGCTGGTGACTAGCTCAGCTTGAACTGTGAGGTCTTTGCCGAGGAACTCGTGCATTGGAAGCGGCTCTGAGTGAGTCTCCGTGGTGCACCCACCCCAGCTCTGTTCTGGTTTTCTAGAGAAAGACTTTGTCCTGCCCGCTGAGCACAGGGCTCTCCTTTTACTGCCTTGAGTTTAGATCCTGGGAAGAATCCAGTAAGATGAGTCTGTCTTGTGCTCAGTCTTTCCACTCTGCCTAACTTTGATAGCTATCATAGCTCTCCTTTAAAGTCTGCTTTCTTAGGCCAGGCATGGTGGTACATACCTTTAATCCCAGCACTCATGGGAGGCACAAGTAAGAGGATCCCTATGAGTTCCAGGCCAGCCTGAAACTATATAGTGAATTCCAGGTCAGCCTGGGCTAGAGCGAGACCCTACCTTGAAAAAACAACAAGAAGCCGGGCATGGTGGCGCACGCCTTTAATCCCAGCACTCGGGAGGCAGAGGTAGGAGGATCGCCGTGAGTTCGAGGCCACCCTGAGACTCCATTGTGAATTCCAGGTCAGCCTGGGCTAGAGTGAGACCCTACCTCGAAAAACCAAAAAAAAAAAAAAAAAAAAAAACCAAAAAAAAAAAAAAAAAAGAAAAAACAACAAGGGCTGGAGGGATGGCTTAGTGGTTAAGGCGTTTGCCTGCAAAGCCAAAGGACCCAGGTTTGATTCCCCAGGACCCACGTAAGCCAGATGCACAAGGGGGCACATGTATCTGGAGTTTGTTTGCAGTGGCTGGAGCCCTGGTGTGCCCATTCTCTCTCTCTCTTCCTGTCTTTCTCCCTCTTTCTCTCTGTCAAATAAATAAATAGAAATAAAAATATTTAAAAAACAACAACAACAAAAGAAAGTCTGCTCTCTTAAGATGTAGACTTAAAAAAAAATAAAATTGACACAATTCCTTTGGGCACTAGCATAGTAGAAACAGGTGTTTGGAGAGCCCACACTGTGTGCCAGGGGTCGCACTTCTCACCTGAGCCTCACAGCACTGTGAAGTCCACGCTAATGACCACGGGGTGATAATTATCCCTGTTGGCAGCAAGTGAGATGTACAGGAGCTAAGTGTGGTGGCTCGTGCCTGTAATCCCAGCACTTGGGGAGCTGAGGCAGGAGGCTTGCTGTGACTTTGAGGGCCTGGGCTACATAGTGAGTTCCAGGCCAGTTTGGGCTACAGAGCAAGACCCTGTCTCCCTGGGTAGGTGGAGGGAGGGAGGGAGGAAGAGATTGAGATTTTCCAGGTCACATGGCTGACAGGAAGCAGAGCTAGGCCTGAGTGCCTGGAGAACAAGTGCTTCTCACCAGTGCCTTGTCCACTGACCCAACCCAGCCAAAGAAGGCCCCAGCTCTGCAGAACTTGATTTCGGGGATCATTCCAGGAGTTCACGGAACACTCCCCACTGCCGCCTTCTTTTGACCCGTCCAATATTCTAAGCATGTTTGCGCGATGTTCTGTGCATGCATGTGAGGTGTGTGCCCATGTGTGCCTGTATGGGCATCCTCTACACATGCGTGTGGAGGACACAGGAGAGTGTTGTCAGGTGTCCTCCTCCGCCACTCTTCCGCCCTGTTTTCCTGAGACAGATTCAGTGAACCTGGGCTCCCGCGTTCTCAGTTAGACAGGCTGATGAGGGAGCCCCGGTGATACTCCTTTCTCTGCCCACCTCAGCACCGGGGTTACAGGCCTGCGCAGCCAACCCTGACTTTTTTTTTTTAGAGAGAGAGAAAGAGGGATGGCACACCAAGTCCTCAGCCACTGTAATCGAATTCCAGATGCTTGCACCACCTAGTGGGCATGTGTGACCTTGCGCTTGGCTCCTTTATGCATCTGGCTTACATGGGATCTGGAGAGAGATCAAACATGGGTCCTTAGGTGTCACAGGCAAGCGCCTTAACTGCCGAGCCAACTCTCCAGCCGAACCCTGGCTTTTTATGCAGATGCTAGGGATCAAACTTACGTCCTCTTTTTTGTACAGGAAGCACTCACCACTGAGCCTTCTCCCCAGCCCTAACACAGGTCCTTTTAAAAAGGTGCAGCTGTTCCCATTTTTCAGAAGTCACCTGTAGAAAGTGTCCCATGTGGCATAGGGCTGTGTGTGACGGAAGTCACCGAGGAGAACACTTTCACTGTTGTTTTCAAGAACATTTTTTAGGGGGAGAGTTTCTTCTATGTACTAAAAAGGAGGGTGCATTTTACCATCTGTCCCAGAGAGCTGATGTGGCCTATCAAAACATACTTTGCATTCCAGGGTCTCCCCACCCCATGTCCAGCCCCTGGAAGTCCCAGCACCCTTTTCATGGAAGACTTACTAGCAATATGGTCTGCAAACACTGTGAACACCAGGTAAGTAAATGCCTGCCCTTCCTTGGCAGATTCTTGCGACAGGATTTGGGAAAAGGTCTGGAGAGGATGGGCTGGCCTCAGAGACAGCGTTTGTGATTGCCTGGACCTGACACTCCTTTGGTCAGTGCTAGTGTTCCACTGACCTGTGTGGACTGTCAGAATTTCCAGTTCTAAGGTTAGGTTTATGCTCACAGAGCCTACAACACATTCTAGGACTAGGGAGGGCTTTCTCTTTGCAAATATATATATATATATACACACACACATATATATACATATATGTATATATAATTTTTTTGTTGTTGTTGTTTTTCAAGGTAGGGTCTCCATCTAGCCCAGGCTGACGTGGAATTAACTATAGAGTCTCAGGCTGGCCTCAGATTTACAGCGATCCTCCTACCTCTGCCTCCTGAATGCTCGGATTAAAGGCATGCACCACCACTCCCAGCTAGGAATCTTAAAACATATTTTATTTATTGCTCCTGTCACTGCAAACAGAACTCCAGAAGCTTGTACCACTTTGTGCATCTGGCTATACATGGGTACTGGGGAATCAAACCCAGGCTATCAGGCTTTGCAAGCAGGTATCTTTAACTGCTGAGCCATTTCTCCAGCTCTTCTCCCACCCCATCTTTTTGAGGCAGGGTCACTCTAGTCCAGACTAACTTGGAATTCACTCTGTAATCTCAGGGTGGCCTCAAACTCACAGCTATCCTCCTACCTCAGCCTCCCTAGTGCTGGGATTAAAGATGTGTACTACCACGCCCAGCTATAATTACCATTTAAAAAATATTTTTAGAGTTTTATTTGAGGGAGAGAAAGAGACAGATAGAGAAAGAGAGTGGGTGCACCAGGGCCTCTACCTGCTACAGACGAACTCCAGATGCATGCGCCACTTTGTGCATCTTGCTTATGTGAGTCCTGGGGAATGAAACCTGGGTCCTTCGGCTTTGCAGACAAGTGTCTTAACTGCTAAGCCATCTCTCCAGCTTTCAAGGAAGGGTCTCCCTGTAGCCTTGGCTGACCTGGAATTCACTGTGCAGTCTCAGGGTGGTCTTAGACTCGTGGCGATCCTCCCCCTCTGCCTCCCGAGTGCTGGGATTAGAGGTGTGCACCACCATGCCCCGCTTCCATTTTCTTCTTTTAAACATTTTCTTCACTGAGATTTTTCGTTATCCATTCACCATATCTAGTTTTCCTCTTTCCCTCTTGCACATTTGTAATTCATCTGTGAGGTACTTGTGCGTGTTTCAACACCTAGGTTAGCTCTTCCTTGATCTAGCATGGGTTACGGGTTCATCTGTGTACTGCTATCTCTCTCTCTCTGGGTGTGTGTGTGTGTGTGATGGGGAAGTGCATGGGGAGGCCACAGGTTGTCATTGGTGTCTTCCCCTGTCACTCTCCTCTTTAGTTACTGCAGGGTCTCTCATTTGAGCCCAGAGCTCTCTAGTTCAGCTTATCTCGCTAGTCAGCTTCCCCCAGGGGTCTCCTGTCTTTGGCTTCCATATGCTGGGGTAGTAGGCACCCACCATACCCACTCAACATTTACAAGGCAAATTGGGAGTCCAAACTCCAGTTCTCATATTTTGTGGCAGGAGCTTTATCCCCTGAGCCATCTCTATAACCCCCTTGTCATTTTAGTGCATATTTAACATTGTAGTAGACATGCTGTTAGGTTTCTATGAAGGAAAATGATTTCCTTTCCTTTTCTTTATTTGTTTTTTCAAGATAGGATCTAGCTCTAGCCCAGGCTGACCTGGAATTCACTGTGTAGTCTCAGGGTAGCCCCGAACTCATGGCAGTCCTCTTACCTCTGCCTCCAGAGAGCTGGGATTAAAGACACATGCCACCACACCCAGCTAGAAAATGAATTTTACTGGATGGGCACATCTGTGATCCCAGCGCTCAGGAGGCAGAGGCCGGAGAATCAGAAGTTCGTTGCCAGCCTTGGCTACATAGTGAATTCATAGTCAAGTCTAGGTTACATGTGAGTCTACCTCAAACAAAAATGAAAAGAAAGAGAGAGCGAAAATGAATGAATGAGTGAGGGAGAGAGAGAGAGGAAAGAAAAAATTAAAAGCTTCGTTCTGGCAGGCAGCTCTTCTGACTCAGATTCCAGACTCTTCCTCCTTGGGCAGTGAATTCACTGTTCAGAGTTTCCACTTCCAGCTGCTGCTTTGCCAGCCTCCTGTGAGGCCCCAGCACATCTGTGGGTCTGGACAGTCATGGAATTGGGTGGGGTGTGCACCAGCTTGGGGGCTCACCCTCTTTGTGACTGCCCTGTCCCTCTGCCAGGACTGACCTCTGTCTTCTGACAATTCAGTCTTACAAAATAGCTGCTTTTTGCCTCCAGAACTGTACAATTGACCTATTATTCATGTCTGCCTGCTTAAGGTAACTGTCTAGCCATGAAATCGTTCTGTTTTGTTTTTGTTCATATTTTATTGTATTGTATTTTATTTGAGACAGAGAGAAAAAGAGGCAGACAGACAGACAGACAGACAGAATGGGTGCACCAGGGCCTCCAGCAACTGCAAATGAACTCCCAGACACATGTGCCACCTTGTGCACCTGGCTTACGTGGGTCCTGGGGAATTGAACCTTGGCCCTTTGGCTTCGCAGGCAAGTGCTTTAACTGCTGAGCCATCTCCCCAGCCTTTTGTCCATATTTTAAACTGGTTCTGGGGGGGGCATGTCCAAGGTGCTCCCCATCACTCCCTGCCTGCAGGAGTGCCACGCTCTGTTTACCCTCCTGCTTTGCTCTTCATTTAGTCACATAAAGATCATGCTACATGGCTACATGCTCTCTTTATCTTAAGAGAGATCTAGAGTGAGAGAGAGAACTGGCAAGCCAGGGTCTCAGCCACTGTAATCAAACTCCAGACACTTTTCGCCACCTAGTGCGCATGTGCAACCTTGTGTTTGCGTCCCCTTTGTGCATCTGTCTGGCTTACATGGGATCTGGAAAGAGATCAAATATGGGTCCTTGGGCTTTGCAAGTGCCTTAACTGCTATGCCATCTCACCCAGCCCATGTTCCCTTTATTTATTTATTTATTATTATTTTATATTTTAGAGGTGGGGTCTCGCTTTAGCCCAGGCTAATGTGGAATTCACTATAGTGTTTGGCTGGCCTCAAACTCATAGCCATCCTCCTACCTCTGCCTCCCAAGTGCTGGGATTAAAGGCATGAACCACCACGCCCAGCTCGTTCTATTTTTTAAATATTTATTTGCAAACAGGCAGAGAGAGAAACAGAGCATGGGCATACAAGGGCCTCCAGGCACTGCAAACTCCAGATGCATGTGCAACTTTGTGCATCTGGCTTTATGTGGGTCCTGGGCAGTTGAACCTGGGTAATTGGGCTTTGCAGGTGAGCGCCTTAACCACTTAGCAGTCTCCAGCCTGGTCATACATGCTTCTACCACATCCTGTAGTGTGCACGATAACCCTCTCAAGATGTCAGCTGCTCACATCTTTGCTGTTGTGAATACTGCTGTAATGAAAGCCCTTGTAATTATGACTAGTCCCTTACATAAAGTTGGGTCATATAGCTCATCTCACAGTTTCTTTCAGACTCCCCTCTCTCTATTGCTATTGTAGCTTGTACATTTACAAAGTTACTTTCAGAGGATTTGCTTCTAAGTACATTGTGTTGTGTTAATGGTGGCCATCTAAGTGTTAAACAGCCTCATGGGCATATGTCTCCCATCTGTTGAGTTGAATCTAAGTCCTTTTTGGATCTTCCTCAATATTTGTTTCAGAGCCCTGTTCGATTCGATACCTTTGACAGCCTTTCCCTCAGTATTCCAGCTGCCACGTGGGTACGTACTGATCTGTGTCCTCCTTGGGGTTGGTAGTCTAGAGCCCTAGCAGCCTCAAAGGGCTCTGAGGCATTTGATGTGTCTCAGCTCATAGTTAGCTAAACTGCCTTAACTTTTATCAGGGCCTGTATGGGAGACAAGGAACAAACAAACAAACAAACATAAGAAGGTGGGTGTTTTTGTTTTTGTTTTTTTTTTTGCGGTAGACATCTTGGCATTGTGAACATACAGGAACATGTCAAATTCAAAGATTTAAAAGAGTGACATCCCATTGTTTTCTACAGTTATGTCCTTATTTTACTTATTTGAGGGAGAGAGAGAGGGAGGGGGAGGGAGGGAGAGAGAAAGAGAGTGGGCATGCTAGGCCTTCTAGCCACTTCAAACAGACTCCTGACACATGCATCACCTTGTGCATCTGGATTTACGTGGGTCCTGGGAAACTGATCCTGCCTCATTTGGCTTTGCAGGCAAGTGCCTTAACCACTAAGCTCCCCCCTTTTTTCCTGGATTTTTGAGGTAGGGTCTCAGGCTGACCTGGAATTCACTATGTAGTCTCAGGCTGGCCTCAAACTCAGCACGATCCTCCTACCTCTGCCTCCCAAGTGCTGGGACTAAAGGAGTGCGCCACCACACCTGGACAGCTGTACTCTGTCACTGAATCTGTCAGAGCCACAGTATAGGGTGTTTGAACTCCACCTTTGTTCGGAAAGGTTCAGGTCTCTGTGAGCCTTTATTGCCTCTGCATCCCGAAACACAGCAGCTCTGGGATGCTCCCTGCCACCTGCTGTTCCTGCGGAGCTCTCCCTTGAGTAGTTCCAATGTTCTCCTCCTGCTGTAGGGTCACCCACTGACCCTGGACCACTGCCTTCACCACTTCATCTCATCAGAGTCAGTGCGGGACGTTGTGTGTGACAACTGTACAAAGGTATGCACTTCATCCCAGTGTCACCTCCCAACTGGCCTGAGTGTCCGTCTGCGCACCTTTAACATGACCGGCCCTAAGCTTGTCCAGCCAGGTGGACCCAGTGGATCTTTCCAGCCACTGACTTCTTTGCAGGGCAGATGTATGAGGAGTTTGGTTTCCCCCACAGTGCTAAAAGAATAAAACTTAAGTGTCATGCATAGAGCTGGAATAGCCCCTGTCCCCTCTGTTAGACCTCCGTTTCCATTTGTGTCAACTCCACCTGCTCCCAGCCTGCCTCCCCACTGACTGACCTCAGCTCCCCCTCCTCCCCTGTGCTCCCGGCCCGCCTCCCCACTGACTGACCTCAGCACCCCCTCCTCCCCTGTGCTCCCGGCCTGCCTCCCCACTCACTGACCTCAGCACCCCCTCCTCCCCTGTGCTCCCGGCCTGCCTCCCCACTGACTGACCTCAGCTCCCCCTCCTCCCCTGTGCTCCCGGCCTGCCTCCCCACTCACTGACCTCAGCTCCCCCTACTCCCCTGTGCTCCCGGCCTGCCTCCCCACTCACTGACCTCAGCTCCCCCTCCTCCCCTGTGCTCCCGGCCTGCCTCCCCACTCACTGACCTCAGCTCCCCCTCCTCCCCTATGCTCCCGGCCTGCCTCCCCACTCACTGACCTCAGCTCCCCCTCCTCCCCTGTGCTCCCACCTGTCTCCCCACTCACTGACCTCAGCTCCCCCTGCTCCCCTGTGCTCCCGGCCTCCCTCCCCACTCACTGACCTCAGCTCCCCCTCCTCCCCTGTGCTCCCGGCCTGCCTCCCCACTGACTGACCTCAGCTCCCCCTCCTCCCCTGTGCTCCCGGCCTGCCTCCCCACTCACTGACCTCAGCTCCCCCTCCTCCCCTGTGCTCCCAGCCTGTCTCCCCATTCACTGACCTCAGCTCCCCCTCCTCCCCTGTGCTCCCGGCCTGCCTCCCCACTCACTGACCTCAGCTCCCCCTCCTCCCCTGTGCTCCCGGCCTGCCTCCCCACTCACTGACCTCAGCTCCCCCTCCTCCCCTGTGCTCCCGGCCTGCCTCCCCACTGACTGACCTCAGCTCCCCCTCCTCCCCTGTGCTCCCGGCCTGCCTCCCCACTGACTGACCTCAGCTCCCCTCCTCCCCTGTGCTCCCGGCCTGCCTCCCCACTCACTGACCTCAGCTCCCCCTCCTCCCCTATGCTCCCGGCCTGCCTCCCCACTCACTGACCTCAGCTCCCCCTCCTCCCCTGTGCTCCCGGCCCGCCTCCCCACTCACTGACCTCAGCTCCCCCTCCTCCCCTGTGCTCCCGGCCCGCCTCCCCACTGACTGACCTCAGCTCCCCCTCCTCCCCTGTGCTCCCAGCCTGTCTCCCCACTCACTGACCTCAGCTCCCCCTCCTCCCCTGTGCTCCCAGCCTGCCTCCCCACTCACTGACCTCAGCACCCCCTCCTCCCCTGTGCTCCCGGCCTGCCTCCCCACTCACTGACCTCCGCTCCCCCTCCTCCCCTGTGCTCCCGGCCTCCCTCCCCACTCACTGACCTCAGCTCCCCCTCCTCCCCTGTGCTCCCGGCCCGCCTCCCCACTCACTGACCTCAGCTCCCCCTCCTCCCCTGTGCTCCCGGCCCGCCTCCCCACTCACTGACCTCAGCTCCCCCTCCTCCCCTGTGCTCCCGGCCTGCCTCCCCACTCACTGACCTCAGCTCCCCTCCTCCCCTGTGCTCCCGGCCTCCCTCCCCACTCACTGACCTCAGCTCCCCCTCCTCCCCTGTGCTCCCGGCCTGCCTCCCCACTCACTGACCTCAGCTCCCCCTCCTCCCCTGTGCTCCCGGCCTGCCTCCCCACTCACTGACCTCAGCTCCCCCTCCTCCCCTGTGCTCCCGGCCTGCCTCCCCACTCACTGACCTCAGCACCCCCTCCTCCCCTGTGCTCCCAGCCTGCCTCCCCACTCACTGACCTCAGCACCCCCTCCTCCCCTGTGCTCCCAGCCTGTCTCCCCATTCACTGACCTCAGCTCCCCCTCCTCCCCTGTGCTCCCAGCCTGTCTCCCCATTCACTGACCTCCGCTCCCCCTCCTCCCCTGTGCTCCCGGCCTGCCTCCCCACTCACTGACCTCAGCTCCCCCTCCTCCCCTGTGCTCCCGGCCTGCCTCCCCACTCACTGACCTCAGCTCCCCCTCCTCCCCTGTGCTCCCGGCCTGCCTCCCCACTCACTGACCTCAGCTCCCCCTCCTCCCCTGTGCTCCCGGCCTGCCTCCCCACTCACTGACCTCAGCACCCCCTCCTCCCCTGTGCTCCCGGCCTGCCTCCCCACTCACTGACCTCAGCACCCCCTCCTCCCCTGTGCTCCCAGCCTGCCTCCCCACTCACTGACCTCAGCTCCCCCTCCTCCCCTGTGCCCCCGGCCTGTCTCCCCACTCACTGACCTCAGCACCCCCTCCTCCCCTGTGCCCCCGGCCCGCCTCCCCACTCACTGACCTCAGCACCCCCTCCTCCCCTGTGCTCCCGGCCTGCCTCCCCACTCACTGACCTCAGCTCCCCCTCCTCCCCTGTGCTCCCGGCCTGTCTCCCCACTGACTGACCTCAGCACCCCCTCCTCCCCTGTGCTCCCGGCCCGCCTCCCCACTCACTGACCTCAGCTCCCCCTCCTCCCCTGTGCTCCCGGCCTGCCTCCCCACTCACTGACCTCAGCTCCCCCTCCTCCCCTGTGCTCCCGGCCTGCCTCCCCACTCACTGACCTCAGCACCCCCTCCTCCCCTGTGCTCCCGGCCTGCCTCCCCACTCACTGACCTCAGCACCCCCTCCCCTGTGCTCCCGGCCTGCCTCCCCACTCACTGACCTCAGCTCCCCCTCCTCCCCTGTGCTCCCGGCCTGCCTCCCCACTCACTGACCTCAGGAAAAAAAGACTACTTGCCACTATCAACATTCCAAGGAATCTTTGCATTCTTTTTCCTCCATGGCTCTTTCTGTTCAATGACTAAGAAGATTGTGTGTTAGGGGAGGATGGGGAGGGGGACTCTACAAGTAAGTGGCAGGTTAGCAGACTTCCAGTGAAATGCAGGTGTCACCATGACAGGCTGGCTGCTGCCACCTGCCCCACCCAGGGACTCCTGTCACAGATGCTGTTGCCTTGTTGCAGATTGAAGCCAAAGGAACGCTGAACGGAGGAAAGGTGGAACACCAGAGGACCACTTTTGTCAAACAGTTAAAACTAGGGAAGGTGAGCCCATACCGTGCCCCTGGTTGGCTATGTTTTGGGGGCCCCACATTGACTGCTGAGACACCTCAGCGCTTCCCGTCCCTCCTCCTGCAGCTCCCCCAGTGCCTGTGCATCCACCTCCAGCGGCTGAGCTGGTCTAGCCACGGCACCCCTCTGAAGAGGCACGAGCACGTACAGTTCAGTGAGTTCCTGATGATGGACATCTACAAGTACCGCCTCCTGGGACACAGACCCCGTCAGCACGGCCCCAAGCCAGGCGAGAACCCAGGGCCTGTGCTGGAGCTACAGGACACGCCAGTGGCCCCAAAGCCAGGTGCGTGCCTCTGGTGACTCTCCCCCAAAGACGAACTTAGCATCACCACCTTCTGGGTCCTTAGAAAAGACACACAAGGCTGTGCAGTGGGAATTGAATTCCTGAGAATGGTAGTATTGGGTGTGAACAAGGGAAGGCATTTTTAAATATTTTATTTATTTATTTATTTGCAAATAAGAAGAGATAGAGAAAAGAGAGACAGAATGCGTGTGCCAGGCCCTTCAGCTGCTGCAAACGAACGCCAGATGCATGTACTACTTTGTGATCTGACTGTACTTGGGTACTGGGGAATCAAACCCAAGTTGTTAGGCTTTGCAGGCAAATGCCTTTAATGTCCAAGCCATCTCTCCAGCCCTGAGGGAAGGTTTTGGTGGTTTTTGCAATGCAATACTAAGGAAGTGCTGTACATACAAGCCAACATTTCTTAAAGAAGCTAAATTACATAGTCACAACACAAATCATTTTCATTTTTAAATTTTAATTTTTTTTTATTTTGGAGAGGAAGAGAGAGAATTGACATGCCAGGGCCTCAGCCACTGTAGTCGAACTCCAGATGCTTGTGCCTCTTAGTTGGCATGTGTAATCTTGTGCTTGCCTCACCTTTGTGGGTCTGGCTTACTTGGGATCTGGAGAGTTGAACATGGGTCCTTAGGCTTTGGAGGCAAGCACCTTACCTGCAAAGCCATCTCTCTGGCCCACAAATTGTTTTTAAAACCATTACAGATGGAAAAGTATAGGGAGAAATCCTCAAGATTGCTATGTTGAGCTGGGTGTGGTGGTACACACCTTTAATCCCAGCACTGGGGAGGCAGAGGTAGGAGGATCACGATGAGTTCGAGGCTAGCCTGAGACTACATAGTGAATTCCAGGTCAGCCTGGGCCAGAGTGAGACCCTACCTTGAAAAGCCAAAAAAAGATTGCTATGTTGCTTTCTGATCTCTTGACTAAACAGTTGGGCTCACACCGTTCCAGTAAATCCCCCTCAATGCATTAATCTCTAGTATACAAGAACCGTGGGGTCAGTGGCCTGGCTGTCAGTCATCAAAGCACCAAACTGGGCTGATGGGATTCTTGACTGAGAACCTGACTGTCTCCATTTCTGTCCTCATAGGACGGGATCCTGTTAGGCAAGGGCACTGGGTACTGCCCTCTGTCTTCTGATGAGAAATGCAGGTTCCACAGGTGAAGAGACTAGTCTGAGGACAAGCAGAGCATGGGAGAATTGTCCTAGAGGGTGGTTTTAGGGCAGTGTCTCAAAGGTATCTTTTCCGACATGTCACATTCTGTAGGGTTCTAGGTAAGGAAACCCCGTTGGCTTGTAGAACTCTGAGCCTGAGCTCACCACCTGCATGCTGCCCCAGCAGAGTCAGGACTGGCTTCCTGTACCCCTACACAGCTGGGGACAGCTTTTCTTCTTGTTTTAAAGCTCTATTTGTGGGGCTGGAGAGATGGCTTTAGCAGTTAGAGTGCTTGCCTGCAAAGCTCCGCCTCCCATTGCAGCAGGCACTGGGATCAGTCACGCGCATCACTTTGTATCCAGCTTCACACTGGTGCTGGGGAGCTGAATTCCGAGGTGTGTAACAAGTGCCTTTAAGCGCTGAGCCATCTCCCAGCCCTCCTTTTATTCCTCCCTCCCTCCTCCCTGCTTTTTCTTTCTACAACTACAGTTGCATGACCTGGCAAGACATCATTTCAGGGAGACTGTGTCACTAGATTAACATAGGGACAGCTCAGATAGGGAGTCCTAAGCCCCTGATCCATGTTTTAGGCTGAAGACCTCTTCACCCTGACTTTCTCCTCTCCCAGGCTGGGGCGCAGGCCCCCTAATGTTCCCAGCAAGGTGGTTGTGGTCAGAAATGCCAGCAATGAGCTGCTTGCTATGTGAGCCCTCTCCCCCCAGCCCCCCCAAGTGATACCTGGAAGAAGAAGGATTTGCATGTCACCTGTACTATCTTACCTGTACCCAGACCTGTGGCTATTCCTTAGAAGCTGACAGAATTAAAGGGAAGGCTTGAGGCAGTGAGAAGTGGGCAGTGACTGGTGACATTTTGGTTGCTACCATTTGGGGAGGGATTATTTCTGGCCTCTAGTGGGTAGAGAGGTTGGGGTTACTACTAAACACCCCAATAGCACAGCAAAGCCTCCCAGGGCCCCAGTGTTAATAGTGCCCAGGTCGGTCAGGACCCAGGCAGTTCATTACTGCTTACTTATAATGCCATTAGCAAGTGAGGATGGAGTCTCCAAGTTGACAAGACCAGCAGAAGATCTGGTGCCAGATAGTCTCCTGTTTGGAATTAAAATAGGTAGGGACAAAAGGCAGAAAATTTTATGAATAAAATTAATGCAAAATGATATTTTAAAAAATATTTTTATTTTTATTTATTTGAGAGAGAGAGAGAAAAAAAAATGGGCATACCAGGGCCTCCAGCTACTGCAAAGAAACTCCAGATGCATGCGCCACCATGTGCACCTGGCTTATGTGAGCCCTGGGGAACTGAACCGAGGTCCTTTGGCTTTGCAGTCAAGTACATTAACCGCTAAGCCATCTCTCCAGCCCATGTTTTTTTTTTCTTCCTTGTAGCATTATCAAAGTTCCTTGCCAAAGTAATCAAATCCACGTTTTGAGGTAGGGCCCCAACCCTTGGAAGGCTAAGGCAAGAGGATCAGGAATGCAAAGCCAGCGTGGGTGTATTAGTTAACCTTTCACTGGCCAGGCAGAACACCTGACGAAGATCAGTTTGAGGGCCGAGGGCTGATTCGGGCCTACAGTGGGAGGTGACAGCCCGTGGCAGTGGGGGAGGCACGGAGGTGAGGTAGCGGGAGCATGGAGCCACGTTGTGTCTAGTCAGGAAGGGGAATGTGGCCACTGGGGACCCGCCCACGGAACAGCGGCCAGTCCATAGTCCAGTGTGTCCTCCTACCTCAGTTAACCTAGTCTAGAAAATCCCGCACAGAATGTCCAGAGATTTGTTTCTATGGTGATTCTAAATCCCGCCAAGTTGACAACCAGAAACGAACCATCAGACTGGCTACATCGCACGTTCCATGCCAGTCTGGCCTGCATAGCCAGCTGTCTCCAAACAGGCAAAAACAAAACCATGTGTGGTTTGCCCAGAGCTAATTTTCATTAACCTAAGGTTTTTGTCTCTTGCAGTTCTGAACCAGCCAGTGACCCCCAAAACGCAGATTTTTATGAATGGCGCCTGTTCCCCGTCTTTGTTGCCGGCGCTGCCGCCCGTGATGCCCTTCCCCCTCCCGGCAGTTCCTGACTACAGGTGAGGCCTCCCCAGCAGCTCGTCCACCATGCACTGGGGCTGCGGCGCTTTCAGCCTCTGGAATCTGCTTACAGGGAAAGGAACTAATGGAAATGTGGGTTCATTTCTCTTTCATTTTAAGGTGGATTTTCACTGTTTCTTACACATTTCTAAAATAACTAATAATAAGAATTATGAGGGCTGGAGAGATGGCTTAGCGGTTAAGGCGCATGCCTGCGAAGCCTAAGGACCCAGGTTTGATTCTCCAGGTCCCACGTGAGCCAGATGCACATGGTGGCACATGCATCTGGGTGCCCTAGTACACCCATTCTCTCTCTCCCTCTCTCTTTAATAAATAAATAAATAAATAAATCTTTAAAGTCAGGCGTGGTGGCACACGCCTTTAATCCCAGCACTTGGGAGGCAGAGGTAGGAGGGTTGCCATGAGTTCGAGATCACCCTGAGACTATGTAGTGAATTCCAGGTCAGCCTGGGCCAGAGTGAGACCCTACCTCAAAAAACAGAAAAAAAAATCTTAAAAAAAAGAAATATGAAAGTACATGAGTGTTGTAGGTACACGTGTAGGCATGTATATGTAAAGTATGAAGAAAAGTGTGTCTGGAGACAACGTGGCTAAGCAGTTGTCTTCAGTCATCACTGCATATAGTGTGGACATGCACGTGTACACACCATGCCTAGTCACACACTTCCTTGTGTCCCAGTGCACTTGCAGCCATGCCAGCAAATGTAGATCTGCGTACCGTCATCCAGCATCTAAGGTTCTTTTTTTTTTTTTTTTTGAGGTAGGGTTTCACTCTGGTCCAGGCTGACCTGGAATTAACTATGTAGTCTCAGGGTGGCCTCGAACTCATGGCGATCCTCCTACCTCTGCCTCCCGAGTGCTGGGATTAAAGGTGTGCTCCACCACCTAAGGTTCTTTTATTTCGTTGTTTTACCCCCAAACCTTGTTCTATTTGTTTTTTTTACTATTTTATTTTTATTTACGAGAGAGAGAGAAGCAGAAAGAGAGAGAGGGAGAGAGAGAGGCAGGCAGGCAGAGAGAGAATGGGCATGCCAGGGCTTCCAGCCACTGCAAACAAACTCCAGATGCATGCGCCACCATGTGCATCTGGGTTACATGGGTCCTGGGGAATCGAACCTAGGTCGTTTGGCTCTGCAGGCAAGTACCTTAACTGCTAAGCCATCTCTCCAGCCCTTGTTCTATTTGTAAACAGCTAACATTGTTCCTTCCCTGCAGCTCCTCCACATACCTCTTTCGCCTGATGGCAGTTGTCGTCCACCACGGAGACATGCACTCTGGACACTTTGTTACTTACCGAAGGTCACCACCTTCAGCCAAGAGCCCTCTCTCAACCAGCAACCAGTGGCTGTGGATTTCTGACGACACTGTCCGCAAGGCCAGCCTGCAGGAGGTCCTGTCCTCTAGTGCCTACCTGCTGTTCTACGAGCGTGTTCTGTCCCGGATGCAGCAGCAGGGTCAGGAGTACAGGTCTGAGGAGTGATGAGCTTCTCCATAGCTGGGGCCATGGCCCGGTCCACACTCCTGCCTCGGGTGTGCGCGCAAGCCAGCCCCTCTAGGGTCCCTCAGCCTTCCGTGTGGTCACAGAGCAGGTGCCACATGGGAGCCAGTCCCATGGGACTGCCAGGGTGCACCTGGAAGGTGTCCTCGTGTTAGGATGGCATTCATTGTGTCTAGAGTGTTTGACTCATCCATCCGATACAGGTAATTAAACCTGATTCCAGAGCCACCTTTTCTATATTGTAACATGCTAGGTGTTCTCAAAGGAGAATTGCCTTTGTCTAATCCTCTGACATTTCAGCACAGATCATTTATCTTAATGAGCAGACCCATAAAAACTATTGACAAGAATCAGTGAAATTATTAAAGGCAATGATTTAGAGGGAAAAGTGCCTTTCACTTTCAGTTGCTTTTGTAGCAAGCCCACTCAGAAATGGACCCTGTAAGAATCACATACAAAATTTTTGAAAATCCCTCTTCCAAGTTACTCAGAGATCAAAAGAATAGTTAAAAGACGCCTGAGCCAGGCGTGGTGGCACATGCCTGCAATGCCAGCACTGGGAGGCTGAGGCAGGAAGATCACTGCGAGTTCCAGGCCACCCTGGGCTGTGTAGCATGAGCCTGTCTCAAAAAACAAACACCCTCAATGCTAGCTCCCTGCCTTTTTGTATGCCTTTTGTAATCTTTCGATGGTTTATATGTAGCCAAGGCTCACCTGCCGAATCGCCCCCACAGTCTCTCAGTAGCTGTCAGTCACCTTTGTAAGTGCGCTGCTTCTGTGTCGCTCTTCCCTCCGGAGTCCCTGAACGGAGGCGACGTGAGCAGCCTGTCAGCATCGGCGACGTCTGTGACTCTGTTACACAAGGCCCATTCTCTTCTTGCCCAGTCACTGTCTGTGCAGAACTCGTGAGGTTCACAGGCAGAGCTTGCGCTGAGTGAAGAAGACAATCCCTGCTTGATTTGAGAGCGGGTCAGGAAGGGAGGGCTCCGGCCTGGGGCCGCCGTCTCTCCACTTTGCTTTCTTCCTGTAAAGGGAAGGGTCAGTAGAGTCCTGCACCAACAACGTGCAGGAAGAAAGCAGCTCCTGGTGTTTTGCTGCAGCTGGCTTCTAATGTCATTTTGTCCCAGGTCCATACTCGATGTGCATTTGTTTCCCGTGGTCTAAGGCAGAAAGTAGATTGTGCGTTTTAAAAAAATATTTTATGGCTGGGCGTGGTGGCGCACGCCTTTAATCCCAGCACTGGGGAGGCAGAGGTAGGAGGATCGCCACGAATTCGAGGCCACCCTGAGCCTCCATAGTGAATTCCAGGTCAGCCTGGGCTAGAGTGAGACCCTACTTTGAAAAAAAAAAATGTATGTATTATTTTGTTTTTGCTTTTGTTCATTTTTTATTTGAGAGCGACAGAGACAGAAAGACAGAATGGAGAGAGAGAGAGACAGACAGACAGACAGACAGAATGGGCGCTCCAGGGCCTCCAGCCACTGCAAACAAACTCTACATGCGCGCGCCCCCTTGTGGAGCTAGCTACCGTGGGTCCTGGGGAATCGAGCCTTGAACTGGGGTCCTTAGGCTTCACAGGTATGTGCTTAACCGCTAAGCCATTTCTCCAGCCCTTATGCATTATTTTTAAGAGAGAGAGTAAGGCAGACAGAAAATGAGCACATCAGGGCTGGAGGGATGGCTTAGCGGGTAAGGCGTTTGCCTGCAAAGTCAAAGGACCCTGGTTCGATTCCCCAGTACCCACGTTAGGGAGATGCACAAGGGGGCTCACATGTCTGGAGTTCGCTTACAGTGGCTGGAGGCCCTGGCATGCCCATTCTCTCTCTCTCTCTGTCAATTAAGTAATAAGTAAAATATTTTAAAAAAAGAAAATGGGCACATCAGGGACTCTAGCCACTGCAAATGATGTGTACCACCTTGTGGATCTGGCTTACATGGGCCCTGGGGAATTGAACCTGGGTCCTTAGGCTTCACAGGCAAGTGTCTTAATCCTAAACCATCTCTCCAGACAGATTGTGCATTTTCTTCTCTTCCAGATAGAATGAAGCCCAGGGCGTGAGGAATTTTGATGACACAACAGTACCTGTGTTTTAGCTAGGTTTGTTTTATTTATGTATTTTTTTAAAAAAGATACCAAATTCAAACTGACCAGAGACTTGGAATCAGACCTACTCAAAAGGTCATCCAAACAGCTGGGCGTGGTGGCACACGCCTTTAATCCCAGCACATGGGAGGCAGAGGTAGGAGGATCACCATGAGTTCAAGGCCACCCTGAGACTGCATAATGAATTGCAAGTCAGCCTGGGCTAGAGTGAGACTCTGGAAAAAAAAAGAAAAAGGCATCCAAGGTCAGGCTAAGAGTCGTGCTTTCTCCACTGGAGGTGAGCTGGTGGACACTTCCAGATGTGCCTTGGTGTCGGCTTCAAGTGCAAGAAGCTTAGGTGGCCGTCATGTAGCTGAGCCAGTGTGCATCCTGAGGACTTGCTGATGCTCCCTGCCTGCTCTCAGTGTGAAAGGAGTGGCCAGGACTGATCTGCCCCAGCATGCGGGCCTTGGCTCTGGTGTTCAGGTGAAGGCCCGAATACCAGATCACGCGAGACCTGAGACTGCACTGCCACTGTAGGTGCCAGCAGTCACTGCTCAGCCACCGTGCGGGCCGAACCCAGCTTGGAAGGGAGATGGCTTAGAGGACAAGCCGGGGACACTTGGTTGTCGTAAGCAGTTCTTCAGTCAGAGGCCAGGGTTTGAGCCAAGATCGTGATGTGTTAACTGACTGTAAGCTAATGTACTTCCTCATTTTGTAAATTCTTAGGCATTGGGTAGCCACCCAATAATCTGATTTCTAGTTTTAAGTTATTTACAAAATCAGTAGCTCCTTGGAAAAACCTAAGTTAAACTAATAGTTTATGACGTAGCAACTGCTGATTTCTGTATTTGCTAAAGGTACTTTTGTATCTGCTGTGTATTATAGCAATAAAAGAAGCGTTTTGTTAGGAAAAACTCAACTGGTATCTGTGTGTGTGTGTGTGTGTGTGTGTGTTTTGAGGTAGGGTCCTGCTGTAGCACAGGCTGATCTGGAATTTACTCTGTAGTCCCAGGCTGGCCTGAAAGTCACTGTGTTCCTCCTACCTCTGCTTCCAGAGTGCTGGGATTAAAGATGTGTGCCGCCATACCTGATATCAACTGGTATCTTATCTCTGACCACACAGACATCCTCTTCCTGAACCCTGGTTACATAACAGGCCCTGTGTTTTCGTTAAACCTCCTGTGCAATCTCTGTGGGGGAAAAAAAACCCGAGCTCTCTCTCCGAGCAGACAGGGGAAGGGAAGACATAAGGACTGACTGTTAGGAACACACTTTATTTCTTAGTAGGCAAGATTCTACGAAATGTCAGGTTGACCTGTGGAGCCAGAACCTTCTTGCGGACAGGAAGACTGGTACCAGTAGGTGTTGGCTGGGTGGTTCATCAGCAGCAAGCTTCCGTGGGCCAGCTGCAGCCTGACCACCTCCACCTCCCGGTTCTTCCCTCGAGAGTCCTTATGCCGGAAGAAGAAGTCCCTGCAGGCTGCAAAGGAGACGGAGACATTGGGGCTCCCGGGAGCCAGCTCCCTTTCATCATCTTGGTGCTTCCCAGTGTGATCACAGCCATCTTTATACCTGCAGTGGAAAAGCCTAAACAGTGTAGAGGAAGCCCTTCCCTCCCCTGTCCGCACACGCATCTGGAGTTGGTTTGTAGTGGCTGGAAGCCCTGGCGTGCCCATTCTCTCTATATATATCTGCCTCTTTCTCTCTGCCTGTCGCTTTCAAATAAATAAATAAAAAAGAACAGTGGCTTGCTGAGAACAATGATATACACCTGTAATTTCAGCACTCTGGGTGCTATCTCAAAAAAAAATGTGATTCCTGTCCTATTCTTTAAGGAAACATGGTTTGAAGTTAATCTTTTTTGGGGTGGAGGACTGGGAGTGTTGAGACAGCATCTCATATAGCCCAGGCCGGCCTTAAGCAGAAACAGCCCTGAATTCCTGATATTCCTGTATCTGCTTCCCGAGTGCTGGAAGTGTGCACTACTTCGTTAACTTAAGTAGGACAGAGAATGAACTCTGAGCATGGTGAAGTCACGTTTACATGACAGAATGGTTCTGTGTGTACTGTCACGTGTCTGTACTAATGTCCTGTGGATTCCTGAGAGACGGGGCTGGTGCACACCCTTTGCACTCATCACAGGGTAAAGCAACATGTGGTCTCTGGGCCAACAGCATCAGTGCTGCCTAGAAACTCTACGCTTGCAGGGACGGGGTCTCCTCCAGGTGATGCTGAAAACCCCGCAGCATTCCGTTCAACTACCTCCCACCAGACTTAGCTCAGCCTGGTTGCATATCACAATCACTCAGAAACTTTTGCACTTTTTTTGGCCATGCTGGGGCCCTACCCTAGGACAGCAACTTTTTTAAAAAATATATTTTATTTTTAAAATTATTTTTATTTATTTATTTGAGATAGTGAGAATGGATGTACCAGGGCCTCTAGCCACTGCAAATGCACTCCAGACACATGCACCACCATGTGCATCTGGCTAACATGGGACCCGAAGAATCGAACCTGGGTCCTTAGGCTTCGCAGGCATGTACCTTAACCACTAAGCCATCCCTCCAGCACTAAATATTTTATTTATATATTTGAGAGAGAGAGAAAGAGGGAGGGAGAGAATGGGCATAGCAGGGCTTCCAGCCACTACAAACAAACTCCAAACACATGTGCCACTTTGTGCATCTGGCTTATGTGGGTCCTGGGGAAATCGAACCATGGTATTTGGCTTTGTAGGCAAGCGACTTAACCTCAAGCCATCCCTCCTACCCTTGTTTTTCTTTTTCTTTTCTTTTTTTTTCAAGGTAGGGTGTTACTCTAGCACAGGCTGACCTGGAATTCACTGTGTAGTCTCAGGGTACCCTAAAACTCATGGCAATCCTCCTACCTTTGCCTCCCCAGTGCTAGGATTAAAGGCATGTGCCACCATGCCTGCCCCCCACCCTTTTTTTTACTTTTTAAACACATTTTATTTGAAGGGGGGCAGATAGAGAATGCACGTGCCAGGGCCTCTAGCCACTGCAAACAAACTCCAGGTGCATGTGCTACCATATGCATCTGGCTGACATGAGTTCTGGGGAGTTGAACCTGAGTCCTTTGGCTTTGCAGGCAAGCTCCTTAACCACTAAGCCAACTCTCTGGCGGCTTCTTGTATTTTTTTTAAAATATTTTATTTTTATTTATTTATTTATTAGAGACAGAGAGGAGCCACTGCAAACAAATTCCAGATGCATGCGCCCCCTTGTGCATATGGCTTACGTGGGACCTGGAGAATCGAACCTAGGTCCATAGGCTTCATAGGCATGCACCTTAACCGCTAAGCCATCTCGCCAGCCCCAGCTGGGACTTCTTGCAAGGCAATCCTCCTATCTCTGTCTCCCAAGTTCTGGATTAGAGGCACGAGCCACCATGCCCAGATCAATCTTTTCATTTTATAGTTGACTAGCATTGCATTGTAAGGATGCCACCAAGAGAGCACCACCCAACCCAACTCAATAGGAGGGTTTTGTAGCCTGGGGGTGAAAGAGCTACAGTTGTATTTGTTCTTGTTGTTATTGAGATGCAGATGGTTTGAATGTGGGGGAGGGTAAAAGGATACAGGAGGATGGAGCCCAGTGGTAATTTCTTACCTAGCACACACAAGGGTCTGGTTTCAATCCCCAGCAATGGAAGGAAAAAAAAAATCCTAGGTGTTTCCTTTGGAGGAAAAGGGGTACAGCCGTGCCTTTTGGAGGAACGTCCATGATGGCCAGAGGCTCTCTCCTCAAGGATTATAATGAGACCAAAGTTTTCACTACCGTACTTTGCCATCAGTAAAGCAGGCAGTGAAAGGTGGATAAGAGGCGGGATAGATGGCTTAGCTGACAAGGCAGTTGACTATGAACTCTAAGGACCCAGGTTCAATTCCCCAGAACCCACGTACGACAGATGCACATAGTGGCAACATGCATCTGGAGTTCATTTACAGTAGCAAGGAGGCGCCCATTCTGTCTCCAATAAATAAAATTTTTTTAAGAAATTAACATATTTTATTTATTTACGAGGGAGAGAGAGACAGAGAGAGAATGGGTGCTCCAGAACGTCTAGCCACTGCAAACAAACTCTAGACACACGTACCACCTTCTGCATCTGGCTGACGCGGGTCCTGGGGAATAGAACCTGAGTCCTGTGTCTTTGCAGGCAAGCACCTTAACCGCTAAGCCATTTCTCCAGCCCTAAAAAAATTGTTTTTTAAAAATTTAAAGTGGGTTGAGAATGCCACACGTAGATAATAAGCTCCACGAACATTAATTAATTAGTGGAAGAAGGCTCACATCACTCCCACCCGGGGTAATTAACTTTGTTTTCCAGCAGTGGGGGGGGGGGGGGAGGGCTCAGGCAACACAAGGCAAACCCAAGGGCAATTGCCCTCGTCTCCAGCCTCCCCGCGTGGAGCGCTTAGTCCCATCCCGCACATGCGCACTGGGCCTCCCACCGCCCCCACTCCCCGACCACCCCTCAGATAAGCCCCCGCTTGGAGCATGCGCAGCGCGCCGGGCAGCCCCTTGCCGAGCGCCGTAGGGAGCTCCACGGGGAGGTCGCGTCCGTCGTGGGCTCAGGCATGATCGGCCAGAAGACCCTCTACTCCTTCTTCTCCCCGAGCCCCGCCGGCAAGCGCAGTGCCCGCAGCCCGGGGCCGGCTCACCCGGGGACCGGCGTGGCGGCCGTAGCTGAGGAGAACGGCGATTCGGTGGTGAGAGGCGGCGAGGGTCGATTCGTTCGGGGACTGGAGGCGAGGGATGAGGGGAAAGGGGAAGAGAAGTGGGGGACTCCCGCCCCCCCAATACACCCCCCCACACACATACACACACACGGGTACGGCAGCGAGCGAGTCGGTAAACCGCGCCTTTCACGTGTTCAAACCAACCGCGGGCGTCCCGAGCTGCCGGAAGGCCAACCAATGGGGACGAGCCTCGGGGAACCGCGGAACCAATCGGCGTGCGCCGAGCCAGGCCATCTTCCAATCATGTGGAGCGGAGGGCGGGACTTAGGGGTTTTGCCGCGAAAAGGCCGCGTGAGGTCGCAAGTGTCGGGTCCCTCGGGGCGGGGCGTTCGGACGGCCAGTCTCTGGTCCTGGGCGTCGCGGCGGCGGCTCGGTGGCGGGTGCATCTCCACCACGCCGGGCCATCTTACCAGATTTCGTCTTCGGACCGGGCCTAGCCCTAGGTTCTCTTGGCTTAGTCTCCTTCCTGCTCCACCTATGGGCATCTTAGACCATCGGCCGGTGGGTTTGGCGCAGAGCCTATGGGCTCCTCGGAAAGGAAGGGCGCGGTCAGTGACCCTGTCCCTGTGGCGACTTCTTACAGGCCAGTCCCGCCAAAAAAGCCCGCGCCGGGCAGGATGAGCCCGGTACCCCTCCGTCCTCGCCCTTGAGTCCCGAACAGCCTGTCCGGTTGAAAAGAACAAGGCCGCGGCCCTGCTGAGACTCGCGGCCCGTAAGGTGCTAGTGGTGTTTTACTAAGTTGCGCAAGCGGGTCTTCAGCTCACACTGTAGTTCAGGCCGACCTTGAGTTTTTTGAGGAGTGGGAGGAGCAATGTCAGGGGTGGACCCAGAGTCTCATCCATACTTGACAGTCAGTGACACTGAACTCTCCACTTCCAGGAGGCTTGGAAATTTTAACTCCCTCTGCCTCTGCCTTCCAAGTAGGTGGAGCTGTAGGCCTTATACATCAGACGTGGCTTGTCTTGGCATTTTATAAATTGACTCCTTTTTCTCAAAAGTGCTCAGTTATATCCTTGTTCCAGTTATTCTTCTGTCTTTAAATTTATATATCCATACATATGTATGTATAAATTTGAAATGTTTTTATTTATTTGTAAGCAGAGAAGAGAGACAGAATGGGCACCTCCAGACACTGCAAACAATCTCCAGTTGCATGAGCAACTTTGCATGTGGCTTTTCATGGGTACTGTAGAATCAAACCTAGGGCGTTAGCTTTTTGTTGGCAAGCGCCTTAACCACTGAGCCATCTCTCCAGCACCTAAATTTATATTTTTATTTGGTTTTTTTTGTTTTCATTTTTGTTTTGATGTAGGGTCTCGCTCTACACTAGACTGACCTGAACTCACTATGTAGTCTTAAGCTGGCCTTGAGCTCACAACAGTCCTCCTATCTCTGCCTCCCAAGTGCTGGAATTAAAGGTGTGCACAACTACACCGGCTGTGAGATGTGTATATATATATTATATATATATATATAATATTATATTATATATATATATCTGTATATATATATAATATGTATATTTTGGTTTTTCGAGGTAGGGTTTTACTGTAGCTCAGGCTCTCCTGGAATTCACTATGTAGTCTCAGGGTGGCCTGGAACTCACGGCGATCCTACCTCTGCCTCCCGAATGCTGGGATTAAAGGCGTTTGCCATCACGCCTGGCTTCTGAAATATATTTTAAAAATACTTTCATTTATTACTATTTTATGTATTTATCTATTTTTCTTGGTTTTTCAAGCTACGGTCTCAGGCTGGCCTGCAATTTACTATGTAGTCTCAGGCTGGCCTCTAACTCAGCAGTCCTACCACCTGTCTGCCAAGTGCTGGGATTAAAGGTGTGCGCCACCACACCCAGCTCCATTTATATGTTAATTTGGATGAGAGCGCGAGAGAATAGGTGCATCTTGCCACTACAAATGAACTCCAGGTCGATGGGCCACATGTTATGCATCTGGCTTTATGTGGACACTGTGGAATTTAAACCAGGAACAGGAGGCTTTGTAAGCAAGGATTTTAACTGCTGAACCATCTCCCCAGTGCTGGTTTTTAATCAACACATAGCAGTTGTGTATATGTGCATATGAGGTACACTGTGACATTGCGCTACATGATGATTAGAGAAAGAAATGGCATAGCCACCAGACATTGAAACCATCCTAGTCTTCTATTTTGCTGTATTTAATTATTGTTGGCCACGGTTATTTACTGTGCTATGTTATCTCTCTGAGCCCTTCCTGGTCCCTTCCCCCACACCTTCCCCATGCTCTGCTAACTTTTGCTATTTGTGTGGTGACCCCTTTGCGTGAGCTCCTTTACATTTTGTTTAAGCCTTAAACTCCTGCTGATACTAGACACTACTGCAGCATGAGGAAACCTAGACACAAAGCGGTTAAGGCTTTTTCTCTTGGTTCTGTGCCCTACCCTGGCCTGACCACCGGATCTGGTGTAGGTGACTATTTATTTATTTGAGAGAGAGAGAAAAAGAGGCAGAGAGAGAGAGAGAGAGAGAGAGTGAATGTGTGTATGGGTGCGCCAGGGCCTCCAGCCACTGCAAAGGAACTCCAGACGCATACGTCCCCCCCTTGTGCATCTGGCTTACGTGGGACCTGAAGAATCAAACCGGGTCCTTAGGCTTTGCAGGCATGAGCCTTAACCGCTAAGCCATCTCTCCAGCCCCCTCCCCCTTTTAATTTTAATTTAATCTTATTTTGGTTTTTTGAGGTAGAGTCTTACTCTAGCCCAGGCTGACCTGGAATTCACTATGTAGTCTCAGGGTGGCCTCGAACTCACGGCGATACTCCTACCTCTGCCTCCCTAGTGCTGGGATTAAAGGCGTGTGCTAACACGCCTGGCTATTTTTTTTTTCTTTGGTCCCTCTTTTAATTTTTAATTTGAGATGGTGTTTTACTAAGTTGCGCAAGCTGGTCTTCAGCTCACACTGTAGTTCAGGCCGACCTTGAGTTTTTTGGGGAGTGGGAGGAGCAATGTCAGGGGTGGACCCAGAGTCTCATCCATGCTTGACAGTCAGTGACACTGAACTCTCCACTTCCAGGAGGCTTGGAAATTTTAACTCCCTCTGCCTCTGCCTTCCAAGTCACTGGAGCTGCAGACCTTATACGTCAGGTGTGGCTTGTCTTGGCATTTTATAAATTGACTCCTTTTTCTCAGAAGTGCTCACAGTTATATCCTTGTTCCAGATTCATAGTTATTCTTCTGTCTTTTAATTTATATATGCATATATATGTATATATAAATTTGAAATGTTTTTATTAATTTGTAAGCAGAGAAGAGAAACAGAATGGGCGCATCAGGGCCTCCAGCCCTGGCAAACAAACTCCAGTTGCATGAGCAATTTTGCGTGTGGCTTTTCATAGGTACAGTCATGGCAGACTGCTTGTTGGGTCTGGGGAAACTGGACGTCATATAATACTGCATGGTGGGTCTGGGGAGACAGGACCTCTAATCTAAGAATGCATGTTGTGTCTACAGATACAGAACGTCAAGTCAGACTGCATGGTGAGTCTGTGGAGACAGGAAGTCATGTCGGACTGCACGGTGGGTCTGTGGAGACAGGACATCACCTCGAACTTCACTGTGGGTCTGTGGAGACAGGAAATCACGTCACATTGCAGGGTGGGTCTGTGGAGACAGGACATCACCTCGGACTTCACTGTGGGTCTGTGGAGACAGGACATCACCTCAGACTGCATGGTGGGTCTGTATAGACAGGACTTCACGTTGGACTGCAGGGTGGGTCTTGCAGACAGGACATCATGTCAGCCTGCAGGGTGGGTCTGTGGAGACAGGAAGTCACGTCAGATTGCACGGTGGGTGGGTGGAGACAGAACCTCTTGTCGGACTGCATGGTGCATCTGTGGAGACATTACCTCATGTAATACTGCAAGGTCGGTCTGTGGAGACAGGACCTCACATCCAACTGCCTGGTGGGTCTCTAGAGACAGGATGTCACATCATGCTGCAGGGTGGGCCTGTGGAGACAGGACTTTACCTCAGACTGCATGATGGGTTTGTGGAGACAGGACATCACGGTACACGGCACGGTGGGTCTGTACAGACAGGACGTTGTCACGTTGGACTGCAGGGTCGTTCTGTGCAGACAGGAATTCACATCGGACTGCAGGGTGGGTCTGTGGAGACATTACCTCATGTAATACTGCATGGTTGGTTTGTGGAGACAGGACCTCACATCAGACTGCCTGGTGGTTCTCTAGAGACAGGACATCACGTGACAATGCAGGGGGGTTCTGTGGAGACTGGACATCAGTTTGGACTGGATGGTGGGTCTGTGGAGACAGGACATCATGTCAGACACCAGTGTGCGTCTGTGGAGACAGGACGTCACCTCAGACTGCATGGTGGGTCTGTGGAGACAGGACATCATGTTACACTACATGGTGGTCTGTACAGATAGGACATCCCGTTGGACTGCAGGGTGGGTCTGTGGAGACAGGACGTCATATCAGAGTTCATGGTGGGTCTGTGCAGACAGGACGTCACCTCAAATTGCAGGGTGGGTCTGTGGAGACAGGACATTACCTCAGACTGCACACTGGGTCTGTGCAAATAGGGTGTCATGTCATACTGCATGACGGGTCTGTACACACAGGACTTCACGTTGGACTGCAGGGTAGGCCTGTGGAGACAGGACGTTACTTCCGTCTGCATGGTGGGTCTTTGGAGACAGAAAGTCATGTCGGACTGCACAGTGGGTGTGTGGAGACAGGATCTCATTTAAGACTGCATGGTGGGTCTGTGGAAACAGGACGTCATGTAATACTGCATGGTAGGTCTGGGGAGACAGGACCTCATCTAAGATTGCATGGTGCGTCTGCAGACACAGAACGTCATGTCAGACTGCCTGGTGGGTCTGTGGTGACAGGACCTCACATGGGACTGCCGGGTGGGTGTGTGGAGACAGGACATCACGTCAGACTGCATGGTGGGTGTGTGGAGGGAGGACGTCTTGTTGGACTGCAGGGTGTGTCTGTGGAGACATTACCTCATACAATACTGCATGATTGGTTTGTGGAGACAGGCCCTCACATCGGACTGCCTGGTTGTTCTCTAGAGACAGGACATCACGTGACATTGCAGGGGGTGTCTATGGAGACAGGACATCACATCATACTGCAAGGTTGGTCTGTGGAGACAGGACATCATGTGAGAATACAGGGTGGGTCTGTGGAGACAGGATGTCATGTCAGACTGCATGGTGGGTCTGTGGAGGAAGGACATCACCTCAGACTGCATGAGAGACAGGACATCACGTTAGACTGTAGGGTGGGTCTGTGGATATGGGACATCATGTAGGACTGCACAGTGGGTCTGTGGAGACAGGATGTCACATGAGAATACAGGGTGGGTCTGAGGAGACAGGACGTCCCCTCAGACTGCAGGGTGGGTCTGTGGAGACAGGACTTCACCTCAGACTGCACGGTGGGTTTGTAGAGACAGAACATGTGTTCTCTCAAGGCTCTGGGAGAAGCAGCGGGAGGATGCAGAAGGAGAAGCAAGGAGAGGGGAGCTGGCAGAAGAGGGTCACATGATGACTGCTCAGGAGGGTCTTATCTTGCCTCTTCGGCCACACACACACGGTATGCACATGCTTGTGTTTTCTGGCGTGACGGGGGCTTCATCGTCCGCACTGATGTCCACCGCTGGCTGTGGGAACACGCGCTTTTGGAAGAGGTGGAGGTTCCGGCCAAGCCTGCGGTGAAACACTCTTCTCAGGCAGCTCTGGATCCTGCCCCGCAAGGCCTTCAAGCAGCTGCGCAGGCCCCGGTTCGAGGGTTCGGTGTCCCCTTCAGAGGTGCTCGCCGTCTGCTGCGAGAGCTCCAGCCTTCTCCTCTGCTCATGGCTGCCCTGGGTTGATGCTGCCAGCTTGTGTTTTGTCGCCTCAGGGCTGATGGTCTGCTCCGGGGCCTTGGGACTGTAGTCTTTATTTGTGGGCCTTGCCTTCTGGGGGAGCTGTGGACCGGGGCCGGGACAGAGGGAGGCTGGAGCGGTGTCGGGGCGAGGACATTCGGGACTCGGCTTGGCGGTCGGCCTCTTCTTTGGCCAGGAGATGTACAGGTTGGGTAAACTGGCAGTCCTGAACTCCTTATGCTCTGCCTGCTGCCTATCCTCAGGCTGTTCCGGTGCCGTTAGGCCCACAGACAGTGTCCGGAAGCCGGGCACGGGGTGTTTCCTCTTGGGAGGCATAGGGAAGGCAGCAGGCTCAGAGGTGCTGGGGAAAGGTGTGGATCCTGGGCAGGCGGGCTTGTCTTCAGCCTTGTCCCTCCTATCCTGTGTCTGGGATCGTAATATGAGGTACACGGCCATGTTTTCATCGTACTTCTGTTCCCGGATGGCTTTGAGGATGCTGTCTCTGTCGAATTTCATGAATTCCATGGCTGATATGATGTTCCTGTCCAGCTCTCTAGGGAGTGGTTCACGATTATCTGAACCCCCTTGGCCCTGCTGGAGCCAAGGGTGGGTCCTAATTTCAGTTGTTGGCCTCTGTTCTGGGTTTACGGTTAGTAAAAGCCTAATGAGGTCCTTTAATTCATCCGAGAGGCCTTCGGGTACCTCGTAGTCCCCCGTGATGATTTTCAGGCACAGTTCCCTGCGTACGTCAGAGTTAAAAGGGATGGTCCCGGTTACCATGTAATAGAGAAGGACCCCCAGGGACCACATGTCCTTTTTAGGACCGTCATAGGGTTCGAACGAGATGGCTTCTGGGGGCATGTACTTATAAGTCCCACAAAACTTGCGCAGCATCTGTCCTGGAAAAAATCGGCTGGCCAGGCCGAAGTCTATGACTGTCACCTTGCCCCCGTCGTCCACCATGATGTTGTCGGGCTTTATGTCTTGGTGTACTATTCCGAGGCTGTGGCAGTAGAAGATGGCATCTAGGATTTGTCTGAAAATCCGGCGGGCCTCGTCCTCCTGCAAGCAGCCCTTCGTGGAGATGTGTTCCAGCAGCTCATTCTGGCAGAATTCTAGAACTAAGTAGACGTTGTCTTTCGTGTCAACGATCTGAAATAGGGACACCGTGTTCGGGTGTGCGAGCATCTTCAGTATCTCCACCTCCTGTGCAATTGCGCGAACTCTCCGCTGCTTCTCCAGGACCTTGATGGCCACCGTGACTCCTGTGGAGCGGTGGCGAGCCTTTCGGACGCTCGAATAGGCGCCCGTGCCGAGGAGGCCGAGGTCCTCGTACTGAGACCACAGGGTCTCCTCCGTCGGAGACATCGTAGCAAAGCTACGAATACCAAATAAAATGTTAAAGTAAAAGGTAAAGGAAATATGTAGCTAACAAAAGAAAGTAAAATAAACAATCAAAATAAAAATCAAAACTAGAAACCAATCAATAATAAAACAGAAATCCCACACCAAAGTCTACCCAAAGAAAATGAACTAGAAATAAAATTTAAAAGGGCCAAAAAAATAAAGTTAAAAGGCAAAAAGCCAAAAGCAAAAGAACAAAAATAAAGATAAAAGTAAAAAGGAAATGAAAGATGTAGTTAACAAAAGAAAGCAAAATAAAAAATCAAAATAAAAATCAGAACTGAAAACCAAGCTGGAGTAAAACAAATCCCACACCAAAGTCTACCCAAAGAAAATGAACCAGAAAGTAAGTTCCAAAGAGCCAAAAAAATAAAGTCAAAGGCAAACAGCCAAAAGCAAAAGAACAAAAATAAAGATAAAAGTAAAAAGGAAATGAAAGATGTAGTTAACAAAAGAAAGCAAAATAAAAAGTCAAAATAAAAATCAGAACTGAAAACCAAGCTGGAGTAAAACAAATCCCACACCAAAGTCTACCCAAAGAAAATGAACCAGAAATAAAATTTATAAGGGCCAAAAAAATAAAGTCAAAGGCAAAAAGCCAAAAGCAAAAGAACAAAAATAAAGATAAAACTAAAAAAGGAAATGAAGGATGTAGTTAACAAAAGAGAGCAAAATAAAAAATCAAAATAAAAATCAAAACTGAAAACCAAGCTGGAATAAAACAGAAAACCCACACCAAAGTCTACCCAAAGAAAATGAACCAGAAAGTAAGTTCCAAAGAGCCAAAAAAATAAAGTTAAAAGGCAAAAAGCCAAAAGCAAAAGAACAAAAATAAAGATAAAACTAAAAAAGGAAATGAAGGATGTAGTTAACAAAAGAAAGCAAAATAAAAAATCAAAATAAAAATCAAAACTGAAAACCAAGCTGGAATAAAACAGAAAACCCACACCAAAGTCTACCCAAAGAAAGTGAACCAGAAAGTAAATTCCAAAGAGCCAAAAAAATAAAGTGAAAGGCAAAAAGCCAAAAGCAAAAGAACAAAAATAAAGATAAAAGTAAAAAAGGAAATGAAAGATGTAGTTAACAAAAGAAAGTAAAATAAAAAATCAAAATAAAAATCAAAACTGAAAACCAAGGTGGAAGAAAACAGAAATCCCACACCAAAGTCTACCCAAAGAAAATGAACCAGAAAGTAAGTTCCAAAGAACCAAAAAAATAAAGTTAAAAGGCAAAAAGCCAAAAGCAAAAAAAAAAAAACCCCTCTCTCCTCTCCTCTCCTCCTCTCTCTCCTCTCCTCTCCTCTCCTCTCCTCTCAATAATGCGCAAAAATCTCCCCACCAACTCTCCTCAGTCCGGGTCCACTCTCTCTCCTCTCTCTCTCTCTCTCTCTCTATCTCTGTCTCTCCTCTCTATTGGCCCGGACAAATCCAGGGCCCTCCAGGCCTCCTTATATCTGCTCGGGGGGACTACCTCACAATGGCCCCACCCATCTGAGGTCATAGAGAACATGGACTGGACCAATCCCAGCTGGCCATGACCAACATTCACAGAAGGGACCTTGACAGTGTGGGGCTCTGGTGGGCCACAGAGGTTCACATTGAGGCTTGGGGAAATTAGAGCCCCGAGGATGCTTCATGTCCTTAAGGTTCCTCGTTGACATGTGTAATCCCTTCTGTTTCACAGACCACTTGGTTTCTCCACTGGCCATGTTACCTCCCTCTCATTCTCAGTGATGGTCTGAAGCACGTGTTATCCCTTCACTGATACTGTCAGGCATGTTCTGCTCCTAAAACCCAACCCAGTGTCTGTTAACATCTAAGAAGTTGATGTGACGTTCCCTTTCTTGATTTGATTTCTAAGATAGTTTTATTTAATCCCTGAACATTTCCCATTCAACGCACTATCTTAATGGTGTCATTTTTTGTGTCTATAAAGGGATTCAGCTAAACATGACTGGCCATATTGGCTGTGTCCATACTGAGTGGCCACATGGCCTGCCGGGTGACCCTGGCATGCATCCCTAGTCCTGTAGGACAGAGTCTTCAGGGTTGTCAGTGGAATATGCTGTTGACAGCTGACACATCAACTGCTTTTTAAATTTTTCAACTATTTCCTATTGTAAACATTGAACAGTACTGTTATGAGATCTAAATAGTATCTTGACCACTGTGACAGAGCAAGTGGTATGTGGGAAAAACTAAGGAGGGTTTTTGTACTTTGTGCATATCCGCAGTTGACATTTCTCCAAATACGCGCTCACCAGTCTCATCACCCTACCTAAAGACTTCTCTGCTTACCTGTAAAATACTCCACCTCTTCCTCCAGCTCATGGAAGATCTTAGCGGCCTCAGCTTTGCCAAACAGGACAGCATAATCGCAGTCCAAGCCTTTGGCCCGAATGTGCCGCAGTCTGGGGCCTGCCAGGCGGCTGACACCTGCTGTGGCCTGGTTCCTGGCCCTCTTCCCTGCACTTCCCTCCTCCCCTCCCAGCGCGGTGGGCACCTCCTCTTTGTCCACAAAGTCCCTGGGGTTCTCTTCATCAGGAACCTCTCCATCCTGCATGTCCCCGGCAGGAGAAGGGCAGTGGTGTGGCAAGAGGAAAGGAGGAATGTCCAGGCTCTGCCCTCGAGGGAAATCTGTCCATCCGAATGCACACGCAGCAGCGTTTCTATATTTAAGTCTTTATTTTAAAGTTTAAAACTGTTTCTACAAAGGAAGCAGAGGGCATTAAGGCTTGAAGGGACGACCTGGCCCAGGGTCTCCTAGAACCTGGTGGGCTTTCAGAGCCAGCTGAGGAGCTTGCAAAATGCACACACACCAATTGTGTTTTCAGACAAACTCTCGTCCTACAGATTTGGATCTCTACTTTCCCAATTAAGATGCCCAGTGCTGGGATCAGAGTAGGCCACCCAGCCTGGTTCTGGAATTAAAGTTTTCTTGTGGGAGCCAGACGAGGAGGTGGTACACCCCTTTTAATGCCAGCACTGAGGAAGCAAAGATATGAGGATCATCATGAGTTCCAGGCTAGCCTGAGACTACATAGTGAATCCCAGGTCATCCTGGGCTGGAGTAAGACCCAATCTTGAAAAAAACAACAATTTTTTTTTTTTTTTTGGGTGGGAGGGAGGCATGCGTCAGCAGTTTGTTTGCAGTGGCAAGAAGAGGCCCTGGCACAAACACGCACCCCTTTCTGCCTGCAAATAAATAATGAAAAAGTATTTAAAAATGTTTCTTAAGATCCTATCTCCTAGGAAATTCCAAATCTCAAATTCATAGTTTATTTTTTTCCTTGTTTTTTTTTCTTTAAGATTGTATTTTTATTGATTTATTTGAGACAGAGAGAGAGAGAGAAAGAAAGAGAGTGAGCACGCCAGGGCCTCTAGCCACTGCAAAGGAACTTCTGATGCATGTGCCACCATGCGCACCTGGCTTATGTAGGACCTGGAGAATCGAACCTGAGTCCTTGGTCTTCACAGGCAAGCGCCATTCCTCCATTCCCTAGTTGTTGTTTTCTTTCTTTCTTGCTTGCTTTTTTTTTTTTTTTTTTTTCCCGAGGTAGGGTCTCACTCTAGCTCAGGGTGACCTTGAACTCACGGTGATCCTACAACCTCTGCCTCCAGAGTGCTGGGGTTAAAGGTGTGCACCACCATTCCAGGCTTCATACTTTTACTTTATATACTGGAAAGCTGGCATCCAGTCGAGACGAGGGGTTATACAGCCCAAAGTTACCCAGAGAAGCAAGGTGTGTGTGTCCTGCCCACCAGGTTGAGGAGCTGACAGCAGACCTCCTGCTCCCACATCAAAGCGAGGGTGGCCATGTGCAGATGGGGGGGGGGCGGTGACTCCCGATCTAGCCTGCGCATCCCCATTCTGATAGAAAGTGCGTGGGGGGTGGGTTGTCGGGGGCTCTCTGGACTCAACCTTCACTCTGCCCCGGGGTCCTGCAAACTGCACTAGAGCGTCGGGGTCTGGCAGGGAAACGCTCACTTCGTCCGCAGTGAAAAGCCACGTGGACTCCGGGCCATGCTGGGAGCCGCCCCGCAGGTTCCCAAACAGGTTCCCAAACCTCCGCTGCCTCCCAGTGCCCCCTTCTTGAGATGCCATCATTCCGCAATGTGGAAGGATCCTCTCTCCTGTGTGAACTGTTGTGCGTTGTCATGTCTCACTGGGGCTAACCTTGGTGTCCGTACATGGAAGGGGACATCATATTGTCGCGGGGTGAGGGGTGAACAAGTTTTGCATGCTTTCCCTACACACCTTCCATTATCTGTCCTTTTTCTTTTTAAATTTTGAGAGACCAAGAGCAAGAAAGGGAGAGAGAGAGAATGGGCCACTGCAGGCAACTGCTAAGCCCTCTCTCCAGCCCTATCAGTTCTTTTTCAATCCATCCAGCTGTGGAGACTTCCACGAGTGACTTTACCTCCCTGGGTCTAAATTACCTCATCTGTAAAGTGGGGGCCACGATGCTTTTTTCAGGAGAGCATTATGTGGACGGAATGAGAGCGTGGGTGAGAAAGTCTGTACTAAGTAAATGTTAGGTACTGTTCTTTAATTTTATTTTGTGTTTCCACTATGGAATTCCAACCAGGGTGGAATCTTTGGTTTGAAGCTTCTTAATACATAACTGCCAATTTTCACAAAGGTACAGTATTGTCTGGCCACCACAATCAAGACATAGAGCAATTACATCCTCCCATAAAATTCCCCAACTTTTAGCTATCCATTCTCACCCTAGTGACCACTGATGTGCCTGCTTGTTCTAAGTTGTTTTTCAAAAACCTAAAGTAAGGGTGTGGCACACACCTCTTATGCCAGCGCTGTTAGAGGCTAGCCCCAAACTATATAAATCTTTTCATTCCCCACCCCTCCCCTCCCAGGCTGACCTGGAATTCACTCTGTGGTCACAGGATAGCTTCGAACTCACAGCAATCCTCCTACCTCTGCCTCCCAAGTGCTGGATTAAAGGCACGAGCCACCATGCCCAGATCAATCTTTTCATTTTATAGTTGACTAGTATTGCATTGTAAGGATGCCACCAAGAGTGCACCACCGAACCCAGCTCAATACGAGGGTTTTGTAGCCTGGGGGTGAAAGAGCTACAGTTGGATTTGTTCTTGTTGTTATCAAGATGCGCATGATTTGAATGTGGGGGAGGGTAAAAGGATACAGGAGGATGGAGCCCAGTGATATTTCACCGCCCCCCCCCACTCGTGGTATTTTCTTACCTAGCACACACAAGGGTCTGGATTCAATCCCCAGCAATGGAAGGGGGGAAAAAAACCCTACTTGCTGTCAGTAAAGCAGCCAGTGAAAAGTGGATAAGGACCTGGAGAAATGGCTTAGCTGACAAGGCACTTGACTTGTGAAGTCTAAGGACCCACGTTCAATTCCCCAGAACCCACCTAAGACAGATGCACATAGTGGCAACATGCATCTGGAGTTCATTTACAGTAGCAAGGAGGCGCCCATTCTGTCTAAATTTTTTTTTAAATTAAAATCTGCAAACGAACTCTAGACACACGTGCCACCTTGTGCATCTGGCTGACGCGGGTCCCAGGGAATCGAACCTGAGTACCGTTGTCTTTGCAAGCAAGCGCCTTAACCGCTAAGCCATCTCTCCAGCCCTAAAGAATTAATTAATTAAAAAAAAATTTAAAGTGGGTTGAGAATGCCACACGTAGATAATAAGCTTCACGAACATTAATTAGTGGAAGGCTCACATCACTCCCACCCGGGGTAATTAACTTTGTTTTCCATCAGTGGCGGGGGGGGGGGGGGGGGAGGCTCAGAAAACACAACAAACCCAAGGGCAATTGCCCTCCAGCAGGGAGGTCAGCGTCTCCTGCCCCCCAGGGGGTGCACTTCACTGGGCCTCCCACCGCCCCCACTCCCCGACCCCCTCCTCAGATAAGCCTCCGCTCGGAGCATGCGCAGCGCTCCGGGTAGCCCCTTACCCAGCACCGTAGGGAGCTCCACGGGGAGGTCGCGTCCGTCGTGGGCTCCGGCATGATCGGCCAGAAGACCCTCTACTCCTTCTTCTCCCCGAGCCCCGCCGGCAAGCGCAGTGCCCGCAGCCCCGGGCCGACTCAGCCGGGGACCGGCGTGGCGGCCGTAGCTGAGGAGAACGGCGATGTGGTGCTGAGAGGCGGCGAGGGTCGATTCGTTCGGGGACTGGAGGCGAGGGACGACGGGAAAAGGGGAAGAGAAGTGGGGGACTCCAGCCCTCCCACACACCCCCCACACGCGGGTACGGGAGCGACTCGGTAAACCGCGCCTTTCACGTGTTTAAAACAACCGCGGGCGTCCCACGGACGCCGAGCTGCAGGAGGGCCAGCCAATGGGGACGAGCCTCGGGGAACCGCGGAGCCAATCGGCGTGCGCCGAGCCGGCCATCTTCCAATCATGTGGGGCGGAGGGCGGGACTTAGGGGTTTTGCCGCGAAAAGGCCGCGTGAGGACGCAAGTGTCGGGTCCCTCGGGGCGGGGCGTTCGGACGGCCAGTCTCTGGTCCTGGGCATCGCGGCGGCGGCTCGGTGGCGGGTCCATCTCCACCACGCTGGGCCATCTTACCAGATTCCGTCTTCGGACCTGGCCCAGCCCTAGGTTCTCTTGGCTTTGGCTCCTTCCTGCTCCACCTATGGGCATCTTAGACCATCGGCCGGTGGGTTTGGCGCGGAGCCTACGGGCTCCTCGGAAAGGAAGGGCGCGGTCAGTGACCCGTCCGTGTGGCGACTCCTTACAGGCTAGTCCCGCCAAAAAAGCCCGCGCCGGGCAGGATGAGCCCGGTACCCCTCCGTCCTCGCCCTTGAGTCCCGAACAGCTGGTCCGGATTCAAAAGAACAAGGCCGCGGCCCTGCTGAGACTCGCGGGCCGCAACGTGCCCAAGGGTTTTGGTGACAGCTGGAAGAGGCAACTCAGCGGAGAGTTCGGGAAACCCTACTTTATCAAGGTAAGGAAGGAGCTGAACCTCTCCCAGGGGTCCTCCATGCAGGCAGCTGGCCTGGTAGTGTAGCCCGCCAAGGCTGCGTGGATAGGATAGTTTTACTGTCACAGGTGCATATTTTCCAGCCTGGAATACCCTTTGCATTGCAAAAGGGTGGAAATTTAGTGGCGTGGCGACTTGAATGCGCACGTTGGTGTGGTTTGAAATGAAGGGCTGTAAAGTGATACCGTGACTTCCTTTATGCCGGAAAGGTTGGCAGAGCACACCCAAACCTGTTAATACCGATACTTGGGAAGTGGAGAGAGGAGGATCAGAGGTTCAAGGCCAGCCAGCCTCAGCTGTTGAACAAGTTGGGAGGCCCCTGTGGGTTCAAGTGAGACCTTGTCAACAAAAGAAACGAAAAGATCCCACAACAATTAGGTGGGGAATGGCATCGTTGGGAAATTAAAGCCTCTGGCCAAATAAACATTGATCAGTCTGGAGTAAACAAGAGAATTGATACAATTGAGCAACTTCATTGGCTTTGTATGGTTTTTTGTTTTTTGAGGTAGGGTCTCGCTCTAGGCCAGGCTGCCCTGGAATTCACTATGTAGTCTCAGGGTGGCCTCAAACTCCTACCTCTGCCTCCCAGAGTGCTGGGATTAAAGGCGTGTGCCACCACACCTGGCTTGTACGTTGTTTTTAAAGAGTTTGGATAAAAAATGTCAAATGAGGCTACATGCAGCTCTTCTGAGAAGCTTTCTTTTGCTTTCCAAATGAGAATCTGATTTTAAATCTAGCTTGTCTTTTAAATCAGCTAATGGGATTTGTTGCAGAAGAAAGAAAACATTACACCATCTATCCACCCCCAGACCAAGTCTTCACATGGACCCAAATGTGTGACATAAGAGATGTAAGTAGAATTCATGACTTTTTTTTGTTTTGACTTTACTGTGTTCTGTAAGTTTGAGAGTTAAATACACAACCACAGAAGCTTTGCTGTATCGAGCAGTTTTACAGCAAACATGGATCCTCACACAGTCATCTCTACGTTCCCTCTGGTGGCAGAGGTACTATGAATGCAGTTAGTCTGTGATGACTTTATTATTTTTAAATGTTTTATTTTGGTTTTGAGAGAGAAAGAAGGAGAGAATAGAGGGGGATACACAAAGGCTTCTAGCCTTGCAAACAAACTTCAGACACATGCACTACCTAATGCATCTGGCTTACGTGGGTCCTGGGGAATTGGACATGGTTCTATGGCTTTGCAGGCAAGTGCCTTAACCTTTAAGTCATCTCTCTAGTCTGATTGCTTTTTTTTTTTTTTTTTTTTTTGATGGGGCAGAGGGGAATCTCATTTATTTGAGAGAGAAAATGGCAAGAAATGCTTTTAAGCATGGAGCCATTTCCCCAGCCCCAGGTAGTTTTCCTTTATAGACACTGAAGTTAAGCTACGATAAGTTTAGTACTAAGTAATCCTAACACTGTGGGGTTGGTTATTTCAGCCTAGATTTGTCCTTACTTTTGTGTTTGATTTTTTTCTTTTCTTGTGATGCTGAGGGTTGAACACAGGGCCTTAGAAGTGCAGCCCAATGTGTTACCACTGAGCTACATTCCTAGCAATGTTTATTCATTTATACATACATACATGTGTATGTGTGTGTGTATTTGTTTGGTTTTCCAGGTAGGGTCTCACTCTAGCCCAGGTTGACCTGGAATTCACTATGTAGTTTCAGAGTGGCCTTGAATGCACGGTGAACCTCCTACCTCTGCCTCTCAAGTGCTGTAATTTTTTTTCTTTTTTCGAGGTAGGGTCTCACTCTGGCCCAGGCTGATTTACTTATTTGCAAGGAGAGAGAAGAGAGACAGAGAGAGAATAGGCACGCCAGGGCCTGTAGCCACTGCAAATGAACTCCAGATTCATGTGCCCCTAGTGCATCTGTCTTATGTGGGTCCTAGGAATCGAACCTTGTTCCTTTGGTATCACAGGCAAACGCCTTAACTGCTAAGCCATTTCCCAGCCTTTATTTTAGTTTTCAAAATTTTATTTGTTTGAGAGAGAGAGAATCTGCGCATCAGGGCCTGCAACCACTGCATACTAACCCCAAACATAGGCGACATCTTGTGCATCTGGCTTACATGGGTCCTAGGGACTCGAACCTGGGTCCTTTGTAAGCAAGCACCTTAACTGCTAAACCATCTCTCTAGGCCTATATATATATTTAAAATAATTAACTTATTTATTTATAAGGAGAGAATGAGAATGCATGCACCAAGACCTCTAGCCACTGCAAATGAACTCCAGATGAATGCACCACTTTGTGCATCTGGCTTTTCCATGGGTGCTGGGGAATTGAACCCAGGTGGTCAGGCATTGCAGGCAAGTACCTTAACTGCTGAGCCATCTCTCCAGCCCTGTGTAATTCCTGCCAGTACAAACGAACTCTAGGTGCATGTACCACCTTGGACATCTGGCTTTACATGGGGAATCAAATCCAGGTGGTCAGGCTTTGTAGGCAAGTGCCTTAACTACTGAGACATCTCTCCAGGCCAATGTTTATTCTTTTTAACTATACTGTATACTACTTTGATAGGAAGTAGAAAATGTATGTAGATAATGTGCTCGCAGATGGTGGAGGAGGACAAAAAATTTAATCTAAATAGAGAATCTACTTGGGAAGGAGTGCAGTAAAAGAGAGGGGTGTGGCAAAGGGACACAAAAGATACTGGGAAGGGATTTGAATAAGTTACATTATGTTCAGATATGAAAATTGCCAATAAAATCAAGCCAGGCATAGTGGGCCATGCCTTTAGTTCCATTACTGAGGCAGGAGGATCATCATGACTTTGAGGCCATAGTAGCGTCAGTTCCAGGTCATCCTGGGCTATTGTGAAACCCTACCTCAGAAAAACCAAACAACAAAAGTATTACTGCAGGTTGTTTCCATGATCATTAATCAGTTTTTGTTTATCTTATTAATGAGCTCATAGGACTGAGGAAGTGAGCATCTTTATATTTAGAATTGCACATAAAATATAAGTTGTGGGCATAAAGAAGCCAGGCATAGTGACACGCTACTGTCAAGCCAGCACTTGGGAAATGGAAGCAGGAGGATTGGTAATTACTAGTCATTCTGTCAGGTTCAAGGCCAGCTTGGGCTACATGAAACCCAGTCTCAAAGAACAAAACAAACAAACAAAAATGGGTGAGGTGATTGTGGTAAAGGCACTTGCTTGCACACACCACTGGCTCACGTTTGATTCCCCTGGTACTCACGTACAGCCAGATGCACAAAGTGACTTATGCACCTGGAGTTTGTTTGCAGTGGCAAGAGGCTTTGGCATATCCATTAACTCATAAGTTTAAAAAGAAGAACATGGGTGGGAGAGATGGCTTAGCAGTTAAGGCACTTGCCTGCAAAGCCTAATGTCCCAGGTTCAATTTCCCAGTACCCATGTAAGCCAAATGCACAGAGTGGCACATGCATCTGGAGTTTGTTTGCAGTGACTAGAGGTCCTGGTGTGCGTGTGTGTTCTCTCTTTCTCTCCAAATATTTGTCCTCTAGCTACTGCAAATGAACTCCAGGTGCATGCACTCTCTTGTGCATCTGGCTTACATGGGTCCTGGGGAATTGAACCTGGGTCCTTTGGCTTTACAGGCAAGTGCCTTAATCACTAAGCTATCTCTCCAGCCTGTCTGCTTGCAGATAAACAGAATGCTTGTGTGCGTGTGTAAAAGAGGACCAAGGACAGCTAAGTCTTCTAAGTAGCAAAGAGAAGACTCGGGTTGAGTGCCTGCGCAGCATATATGAGAAACCCTAGGTTCAATCCCCGGTACGGGAAAGAAACAACAAAAAAAAGGAACACGTTGTCCAGCTGAGTCACCACCATTCAGTAAGAGTCTCATGGATAATTGGAATCTATTAGTGATTTCCAAGACTCTTCATATATTATCTTCATCTTTCTTATCAAACCATGGTCACATTTTATATTGGTGAATTTACTGGCAGAAGAAATAAAACAAAGGCTCAGAAAACCATTCCTTAGTTAAATAATCAGCCTCCTAAAAAAATCATGTATTCCATAATGAATCTCTCTCTCTTTTTTTTGAAGCTGGGGTCTCACTCTAGCCCAGACTGCTTTGGAATTCATTCTGTAGTTCCAGGATAAACTCACAGTAATTCTCCTACCTGAGCCAAGTGCTGGGATTAAAGGCATGTGCCTCCATGCCCAGCTTATAATGAATCTAAGTGCTTTGTAAATCCTGCCTAGGTACAGTCTACTGTTGGGAGAGTCTACAGTCCCTAGAGCCATTGGATGAGGGAAGAGACATTTATCCTCTTTTATATATGTATGTTTTCTTTTGTTTTGTCTTTTTGGTTTTTCGTCATAGGGTTTCACTCTAGCCCAGACTGACCTGGTATTCACTCTGTAGTCTCATGGTGATCCTCCTACCTCTGCCTCCCAAGTGCTGGGATTAAAGGCATGTGCCACTGTGCCTGGCCAGTATATATATTTTGGTAGAGACACTGCTGAGGGCAACACCACATTGTAGTCTATGTTGTCTTAGGTTTATTTATTTATTTATTAGAAATAGAGAGAGATTAAGTATGGCACGCCAGGGCCTCTAGCCTCAAACTCCTGCTGATACTAGATACTACTGCAGCATGAGGAAACCTAGACACAAAGCAGTTTCGGCTTTTTCGCTTGGTTTCTGTGTGTCCCACCCTGGCCTGCCTACCGGATCTGGTGTAGTGACTCTTTATTTATTTATTTATTTATCTATTTATCTGAGAGAGAGAAAGAGGCAGAGATTGAGTGTGTATGTGTGAATGGGCACGCCAGGACCTCCAGCCACTGCAAACGAAACTCCAGACATATGTGCCACCTTGTGCATCTGGCTTATGTGGGTCCTGGAGAATCGAACCAGGATCCTTTGGCTTCGCAGACAAACGTCTTAACCGCTAAGCCATCTCTCCAGCCCTAGGTGACACTTTTAAGCTCCTGCCCTTGCCAGTTCATCCTGTGTCCAGTTGCCAATTGGCAGCTCTGCTCCCTCCACTCTTGGGAAGTTTGGTACTGGCTTTCGCTAGGGCCGTACCCTGTGCCCCACCTTCACTTCCGCCTCTCCCTCCCACTCCAGATCCAGTTGCGGCGCAGATGGTGGGTCCTGTCTTCCGGGCCCCTGTGATGCACTCACTTTCTGCTTGCCTAAAGGGCTGGGCGTTTTGGTTTTCTTCTCAACTAACTCTAGAAGGCGGCAGGGATTTGGTAAATACCTTGAATCAAGTAACAGTGAAGTAGGAACATAGGTCGTCTTCACGCAGCAGCCACACCTACACTGAGGACATTTCACAATGTTGTCCCCAGAGCAAGAATTTCAAACATCCAGCTCCTTCGTTTTTGAAGTTACGTCCTACTCAGTGCTGGTTTTCTCCTCTTTAGACTATTATGCCTTATTTTGAATGCCAGTGATGAATACAAACAGAAAAGACTCAAAAAGTATTAACCCTGTCTCTGAGGCTTTGATGGGATGATGCACGAACGTGCAGGCTCAGGGAGGCCAAGCGGTTCACCCAGGACGGTTCTTCCTCGGGGACCAGAGTCCCGGAGCTAGGACGGTTCTGCCAGGCTCCTGAGCACCATGGGTGGGAACCACAGCTTCCTGGTCATGAGAAGGCATAGAGCCTTTGGTTCTGGCTTTCAAGGATAGAGAGGGCATTGGCCATTAAAGAAGGTTCCAGAAAGAACAGGGACGAAGCAGGCCTACTTCTCAATGCTTCCTGAGACAGGCACCATTTTGCCACCTACTCTCACAGCCCTGTGGCGTGACCTCATCACCCTGGTGTCCCTAGTTCCAGATTCTAGGGCAGCAAGCACCACCCTGCTGGTGGAGGACCATTGTCAAGTTGCCGAGCACAGATCTGTGAAGACTAAAATGTTTTCCTCTGGCTTGACAGCTCCTCTGTCGAGAGCTATCTGTTCAGGGAGCTCAGAGTAATGTCGTTGTGTAATAGGAAATCAGCCGACTGCCCATGAGTGCTGTGTTGACTTGAACGCTACCCAAAGTATGCAGCAGGTGACCCTAACATAGGTAACTAGAAATGTGGTAGAGTTCCTGCCTCCTGTGTGTAAGGCCCTTGAGTTTGGTCACCAGCATTGTAAGTAAATGGGGGGAAGGGTCCTAACTCAGGACGGGGCAGCCATCTCTCCTGGTTGTCCCTTTGTATGTTTCTGAGCAGGTGTACTTGTAAAAACCTATGTATGTCTTTTCACACGCGTGTATGGGCATGCCAGGCCTCTTGCTACTGCAAAAGAATGCCAGAGGCTCACACCATTTTTTGTGGGTCGCTTGAAAACTGAATCTGGGCTGGCAGGCTTGACAAGCAAGTCAGTCCTCTATATTTACTACCCCAGCCTGGGGGTTAGAGAAGAGGTGGGGCTGTTAAGTGAAGGATGAATTTGGTAATGGGAAGAATAGTGCCATTGGGGGTTCTCCATTGGGTTGGGAGGGCAGGCTTCCTTGTCATTTCCCTCTGTGAGGGTCTCAGCAGGTGTTCATTCATCTGAATGCCGGTGTTGAATTCCTCCTCACCTGGTGTTCCGCAGGTAAAGGTTGTCATCCTGGGACAGGATCCCTATCATGGACCCAAACAAGCTCACGGACTGTGCTTCAGCGTCCAAAGGCCGGTTCCACCTCCGCCCAGGTACAGTTGGCTTTGCGGATGGCACTGGTCCAGCACCAGTCACTCTGATGTGTGCCTCACACACTGCGGGTGCCATGGTTTGAGGGTCGGCCTGGCACTGGCCCTTTCTTCCCTGTGGAGAGTAGGTGCCATCCTGTGTACTATAGGAAGGCTAAGAGCACAGCCGCTCCTGGTTTGGACCATTGCTCTGGGGGGTGTTCTGCATGTGTGTGGACAAACATCATATGGACGGACGGAACTCCTCTATGGGGAGGTGGGCTAGTTGGCGTAGGTCTTCAGTGCTGTTCTGTTCACTGAGTCCAAACACAGAGCCCAGTAGAGGACATGGACAGATTTATTGTTCACACGGACTTGGGGTGCTTATCTCGTGCAGTGCCGTAAGCTTGCCTTGTCCTTCCAAGGCCCAACTTTAAAGTCTGTAATCTTTCACATTCGTGTGGAGATTTGTTGAATTTAAGAAAGATTTTTGTTTGTTTTTTTTGTGTGTGTATTTATGTGTGCCCTCCCCCCCCCCCCCCGCCTCCCCGGCTTGTTTTCAGTTTGGAAAACATTTATAAGGAGCTGTCCACAGACATAGATGGTTTCGTTCATCCTGGCCATGGAGATTTGTCGGGGTGGGCCAGACAAGGTAAGCTGAACCTGGCCGGGTTTGCTCGGGACCAGGGACCAGTAGTCTTCTGTACTGCTTGATTAGATTGTCTTAAATATCTTTCTGATCTTGTAGTCATTGTTCTTCCCTTGTCCTGGAACTTGCATGTTTGTGCCTGTTGTTAGTGACGTGAACTTATCCACAAGCCTCACCTGGTGTTGACCATTCGTGGTGGCCTCCGCTTCTCTGGCGTGCGTGGTTTATGTGTGTGTGATGGCTGTCTCCAAGATTTCTACAACCAGCATAAGAAGAGAATGCTTAGTCTTGGTTTCTCTTTCTTTTTAATTTTTTGAGGTGGCGTCTCACTTGATCCCTTGGTAACCTGGAATTCACTATGTAATCTCAGGCTGGCCTCGAACTCACAGCAATCCTCCTACCTCTGCTGGGATTAAAGGTGTGTGCCACCACACCTGCCTTTTTTGTTTGTTTGTTTTTTGAGGTAGTGTCTTTCTCTGATCCAAGCTGACCTGGAATTATTGTCTCAGGGTGGCCTTGAACTCATGGTGATCCTCCTACCTCTGTCTCCTGAGTGCTGGGATCAAAGGTGTGTGCCACATGCCTGTTTCTTTTTAATTTTTTATTTCTGTATTTAAGGGAAAGAAAGTATTGGCATGCCAGAGCCTCCTGTCACTACAAATTAACGCCAGGCTCATGTAGCACTCTGTGCATCTGGCTTTATGTGCGGACTGAGGAAATTGAACCCAAGCCATCAGGTTTTACAAACAAGTGCCTTTAACCCTTGAGCCATCTCTCCAGCCCAGTCTTAATTTCTTGTGCTTTGTTTTTATTTCAGTGAAATATTAGGGCCTATTTTCTGAGGTTACTCCATATCATTTATGACTTTTTTTTTTAACATTTCTGTTGACATATGACCTGTGTTTACTACTGGAGCCTGGAAGATGCCAAAGGGGCCAAGGTGCCAATGAAAATGTCCTCTGAATCTTGCCAGAAGGTCGCCACCAACTGGCCACATCCCAGCACTTCATGGCCCAGTTTCACTTCTTTGCTCTGGCTTCAGGCCAGTGAGCGGTTTGGTCATGCTTAACCCCACTGTCAGCATCCTTTGCTGCTGCATTCGAGTCACTTCTAACCCTGTTCCCGCCCTGTGTTCGCAGGTGTTCTCCTCCTCAACGCTGTCCTCACTGTCCGGGCGCATCAAGCCAACTCCCACAAGGAGCGGGGTTGGGAGCAGTTCACCGATGCCGTGGTGTCCTGGCTCAATCACAACCTGAGCGGCCTTGTTTTCTTGCTCTGGGGCTCCTATGCTCAGAAGAAGGGCAGTGCCATCGATAGGGTATGCATCTAATTTAAAATTTATTTTATCTTATTCTTTTCATTTTGTTTTTTTGAGGTACGGTCTCGCTCAAGCTCAGGTTGACCTGGAATTCACTATGTATTCTCAGGGCAGCCTCGAACTCACGGAGATCCTCCTGCCTCTCTCTCCCGAGTGCTGGAATTAAAGGCGTGCACCACCACGCCCAGCTTTTAAATTTGTTTTTATTCATTTATTTTTTTCATTAGAGAGAGTGGATGAGCCAGGGCCTTCAACCACTACAGACTCCAGACACATGTGACACCTTATGCATCTGGCTTATGTAGGTACTGGGGAGTCACACCTGGGTCCTTGGGCTTCATAGGCAAGTGCCTTGACCACAAAGCCATCTCTCAAGCCCAGGGTATGTGTCTATGTAATACCTTACCATGTGGAGAATCTAGGAATCCCTGCTTACAGAAAATATGTTACAGAATGAATCTTAGGATTGCTGCCTGGTCTGTATAGTGAGGCATTAAATTAGAATTGTATTTCCCATTGAAAACCAAGCAGGCTATGACAAGTGGTAGAAATGGTGAGTTGGGTGAGGAAGAAACTGGTCAATTCCTACCTTAGCACACTTGGTAATAAAAGTGTAAACCCGGGGTTGGAGAGATGGCTCCGGGGGTTAAGGTGCTTGCCTGCGAAGCCTAAGGACCCTTGTTCGACTCTCCAGAGCCCACATAAGCCAGGCACACAGAGGTGAAACAAGCACAAGGTCACACATGCCCACTAGGTGGTGGAAGCATCTGGAGGTTGATTGCAATGGCTGGGGCCCTGGCATGTCAATTCTCTCTCACCCCCCTCCCCTCCCCCACCTAAAAAAGGTATAAACCTGCACTGAGCACAAGGACTCACAGGTCCCTCCCTGGTGCCACTCATGGAACCTGATGCAGTTCACGCATGATAAACGAGGCAGGTGTCCTGCTTCCAAGGAATGTGGGGACATGGAGAAAACAAAATCCTCTGAACCGCAGTCGTCTCCTCCCTGTGATACCTCCATCAGTGAGAGACAGCTACTAAGCTCACAAAAGTCCAGCATGGCCAGGTGCACTCTTTTTTCCTTGCACACCCTACCTCCTTAGCAGCTTGCTGCCTCTGCTCTTCCCCAGTCACTCCTGACATACCTACTTGTGTACCTGGTCATTGAGCTAGGGACTGGGACAGATGTCGTCCTTGGATCATCTTTCTCTTTTCCTGTTTAGCGCTGTGCATCAGGGAATCCAGTCATCTCTGTCCCTGAAAAACATGTCCCAATCCTGCTTCCACCCCTGGCCCACAAATGCCTGCGTTTCTCTGTAGAACAACCTGAGCAGATCGGTGGTAGTGAGTGAGTGAGACTGCGGGGCGGAGGTAGAGAAAGAGGAGCAGGACAGGACTTGAGTATTCAGCAGGTAAAGGGCTCCCCAGGGGCCGTGATGTACTGGAAATGGACAGTGGTATGGAATGAACCCTGTGTCCGCCACGAGGTCATGAGTGTTGTTCACAAAGACTTGTACACTTACTTAGCCATTCTGTATTGGGGGTCAAGAGAGACAAACCCAAAGTAGCAATGGGTGAGTCAGGTCTGCCCCACAGAGCTTCAGGCTTCGTGTCCCTAAACCCTCAGTGGTTAAGGCACTTGCCCGCAAAGCCTCATGCCCCAGGTTCGGTTCCCTAGTACCCATGTAAAAACCAGATGCACAAAGTGGTGCATGCATCTGGAGTTCATTTGCAGGGGCTAGAGGCCCTGGTGTACCCATTTTCTCTCTCTTCTTTCTTTCTCTGCTTGAAAATAAATAAAAATATTTAAATATAGAAAAGAGGGTTGGGAGGGGATGGCTTGCCTGCAAAGCCAAAGGACCCAGGTTTGGTTCCCCGGGATGCATGTAAGCCAGATGCACAAGGTGCCACATGCTTCTGGGGTTCATGTGCAGCAACTGGAGGCGCTGGTGTGCCGATTCTCTATCTGTCTGCTTCTGAAAGGAAGGGAAGGGAGGGAGAGGGAAAAGGAAAGGGAAACGAAGGAGCACTGTCTGCCAGCCCAGATAACCACGATCGACGTTTTAAAAATCAAAATGCTCTTATTTTTGTGATGAGGTAGTTGACAGTATAGCAAAGTCATACCCTATAGTATTGGGCATTTTCCTCAATAAACAGTCTCCACCCCCTACCTGTCCCCACCACGCACAAGGGCAAAGTGCCAGAGCCACATTTCAGAAAGTGGGGAAAAATTGGACATCTTCCTTCGCTGTGGGTATATGTCGCTTGACCTTGTCCTAGCAGCTGTCACTGTAAGACACTTGACAACCACTTCAGCCCCTTAACTGGACTCAGAGGAGGCTTTAGCTGAACTTAAGCTTAGTTATCAGCAACACGGCAGTTAGCCCTGTTGCGTACCTTTGTCTGTGTACATGCATCATGGCACACTTGAGCCAATGTGGTCCAAGTGCAGTCGTAGTACGGTACAGGCACATGACAACTGTATGGAGACCTGTCCTCTGCATCCTCAGAGTTCGGCAGAGGAAGCCGCTGTACAAGCGGAATGTCGCGTGAACTGTTCTAACACTGCGGGAGTGTTCACCGTGGATGATGTAGATGGGCAGAGGGATCACACAGCTGTGTGAAGTGCACCAGGCGTAGTCCTCCAGTCCCAGCCTGCCTTGTCCCCGTTCTCTTCCAGAAGCGTCACCACGTCCTGCAGACGGCCCACCCCTCCCCTTTGTCGGTGTACAGAGGGTTCTTGGGATGTAGACATTTCTCCAAAGCCAACGAGCTGCTGCAGAAGTTGGGCAAGAAGCCCATCGACTGGAAAGCGCTGTGACCTGCACCGAGGGCGTCCGTCCCTGCCCGTGGTGTGGAAGAGCTGCTGCTGCTGCTGAAGTCACCGACAGTTTCCCTGCTCTTAGAGCCAAGAGCCAGGCTGCAGGAGTGCAGCCAGACCTCCTTTCACAGTCTGCCTCCGAGCCCTCCAGGAACAATAAGGGGAAGGTCTCGACCAAGGCAGGGCTGGCTTGACCCAAAATGAGCCCTTTCCTACCTTTAGGTTGCAGGGGAGATCTGCAACTTTGGGTGTCATAGTTGCTACTTGTTTTTGTACCTGACAGGTCAGACTTAAAGGTTACAAGGTGTCTAGTGGTCTGTCTTTCTAGGAGCTCTTGGGCCTGTCCCTGGGAGAAGCGCAAAGGGTATTGGGAGAGTTTCTGGAAATCTGGCTCCTGATTGTAGCAGAAGGGGCTGCCGGGAGTCTTCACAGAGGGCAGGAGCCACTCACTGGTCTATACACCCCGGCTCTTTGAGTCACGCAGGAAGAAAGGGGTTTTGAATGTGTCAAATGAGGGGTGGGTGGGTGCTCCTAGGACTATGCAAAGTTGGGGTTTTTACTGTGGCACAAACTGCCAAATGCTATATATATATATACTTTTTTAAAAAAAATTTTGTAGTGCTGGGGATCCAACCTAGGGTGCTGTTTTGTTACGGACTTGGGATTACTTATTTTTCTGTAACACTGGAGAATGTCACATTTTTATAAAGTGCTTAGGCAGTTGCAAATATGTGTGTACATGTGTGTATGTGTATGTTATATATATATATAGTTTTTTTGAGGTGACTATCGCTGGGTTTGTACCTCCAGCCTGGCTCTCAGTGGAGTACGTGGAAGAATTGCCCCCTGCCTGGGTTTGATAATAAAATATTGTTGAGGCTTGGCTTTTTACCAGCTGTTCTTTGGCATTTGTGGTGGAAGGGCCGCCCTTCTCCATGGGTTTGTCAACTGCCCTGCAAGGCTTCCGTAAGCTCCAGCCCATTGCTAGCCTGGAGCGCGCTGACAAGCGGCCGGGGGCAGCTGTCCAAGGTTGGGGTCTGTTGGGGCTCCACAGGGACAGCTTCTGTAGGGAGAGGTGTTCCTTCAGGGATCTTGCATGCCCACCCTGGCTGTGCCCGCCACAGCTTGTACCCTGTCCTGGGAATAGGGGATTCGGATGTCACTCCCTAGTGGCCCGTTAGCTGTCATGGTTGGCAAGTAGGTTGTGAGGATCAAGAAGGGGAGTCCCCTGGTGTTAGGAGAGAAAGCAAGCAAAACGCACAATGAAGTGAGTGTCAGCAGTCCTCTGTGTTCCACCCACCTAACCAAAGCACTGTAACAGTATAATGTCTATACTCGGTAAGAGGGTATGTTGAACAAAAGCAGTGCACATGCATTTGTAATCCAAGCATTTGGGAGTCTGAGGCAGGAGGATCTAGAGTTTGAGGCTGGCCTGTGCTGAATTGCACATCCCTGTAACAACTGAAAACCGAAGGAAAGAAAAAAGTATTGTGCAGTAATACATAGTAGATCATTAAAAATTTTTTTTATTTCTATTTATTTGAGAGTGACAGAGAGAATGGGCGCACCAGGCCCTCCAGCCACTGTAAATGATGCATGTACGACCTCGTGCATCTGGTTTATGTGGGTACTGGGGAATTGAGCCTCGAACCGGGGTTCTTAGGCTTCACAGGCAAGTTCTTAACCACTAAACCATCTCTCCAGCCCTAGAACATTTTATGTAGAAAATCTTTTTGTGCGTTTTCGTGTGTGATGTGTGTATACACACATGTGGAGGTTAGAGGTCAACATTGATGTCTTTCTAAAACATTACTTTTGTTTGTTTGAGGTAGGGTCTTGCTGTAGTCCAGGCTGACCAGGAATTCACTATGTAGTCTCAGGGTGGCCTCAAACTCGGAGATCCTCCTACCTCTGTCTCCCAAGTGTTGGGATTAAAGATGTGCACCACCATGCCCGGCTCTATCTTTTTAGGAGACAGGATCTTATTCAGTAGCCGGCCTAGAACTCATTATGTAGACCAAGATACCTCAAACTTGCTACAATCCTACCTCTGTCACCCTTGTGGTAGGATTACAGGTGTGCACCACTAAACCTGCCCTTTCATTAAAGGGATCATCTGAGCATGATTGCTCACTCTTAGAATCCTAGCAAGTCCAGAGGCTGAGGTAGGATTGCTGAGTTCAAGGCCAGCCTGGGCTACAGTGAGACTTTGTTTCGACAGAACAAATTAAAAAGGAAAAAAGGGGGGCTGGGGAGATGGTTCTGTGGGTAACAGGAGCACTTGCTACAAGAGCATGAGGACCTGAGGTGGGTCAGCACCTACATGAAAAGCTGGGCTTGGGTTGGAGAGATGGCTGAGCAGCTAAGCGCTTGCCTGTGAAGCCCAAGGACCCTGGTTTGAGGCTCGATTCCCCAGGACCCACGTTAGCCAGATGCACAAGGGGGCACACACGTCTGGAGTTCGTTTGCAGTGGCTGAAGGCCCTGGCTCGCCCATTCTCTCTCTCTCTCTCTCTCTGTGTCTCTCTCTCTCTTGCTCTCAAATAAATAAAAATCTTAAAAAAATTAAAAGCTGGGCCTGCCTGTAACCTCAGTGATGTTTGAAACAGAGACAGGAATCCCTGGGGCTTGCTGGCTAACTGGTTTAGCCAAAAAAAGGGGCCAAATTCTAGGTTGAATGAAAGACCCTGTCTCAGAGAAATAAGGCAGAAGAGTGATGGATGCCCAACAGCCTCCTCTGGCCTCTCTGCACACATTATGCACCTTCATACATGCATGTACCACCCATGACACCCCTCACCCCGAAGAAAAGGGCTGGCTATTAAGAGTGTTACAAGCAAACCACTGTGCTAGAAGTTTAGTGTTTATCATTTCATGTTCTCAAGCATATGGTGATGATGATGAAAGACTCAAAGGCTCGAGTGATTGAGCAAGGATCAAACTACAGCCTAGGGCTGGAGAGATGGCTTAGCGGTTAAGGCATTTGCTTGCAAGGCCAAAGGGCCCTGGTTCGATTGCCCAGGACACACGTGAGCCAGATGCATAGATGGAGTTCGTTTGCAATTGCCTGGAGGCTCTGGCATGCCAATTATCTCCCTCTTTCTACCTGCCTCTTTCTCTCTCAAATAACTAAATAAAAATATTTTAAAAATTACAGCCGAATTACAAAGCCTAGTAGTCTTGCCTCTGTGAAATCCTGCCCGGATGGTACTTAACACAGTCACTAGGAAGGACGATTATGTGTGTATGTGTGGTGTTGGGACTAGAACCCAGGGCCTTGCACATGCTAGGCAAGAACTCTACCACTAAGCTGTGTCCTCAAGACTGGGAAGGAATGTGTTTGATGGAATTTTCTAAAATTTCCTAAAGTGCCCTTGAGTTACAGATGGCTTTCCCGGAGAGGTGGTTTCCAAAGTTCCTCCTTATTTCATTTCATTTACTTATTTATACACTTGTGTATGCGTGCCCATGCACCGGGGTTTATTTGCCACTGCAAACAGAACGCCAGACACTCGTGCCATTTTTGTGCCTGGCTTTTTATATGGGTGGTTGGGGGGGGGATTGAACCTTGGCCAGCAGACTTTGCAAGCAAACGTTTCTGACCACTGAGCCACTTCCCTATCGCTCCCCTCATCAAGGCTTCATTAGCGTGAAGCTGTCTTAATGGTCTGTCCTAGGCTTGCAGAGAACAGGCAGGCATTCTGGCGTAGTGTCCAGCACTTGACTTCTCCACCTCCTTACTGTGTCCCAGATTATGAAAAACGACCTGGGTAACGGGCACAAAGCGCACTTCCTGTTCCCGAGTTCAGTGGAGAAAATACCAAGAAGCCCAGTATTTGTCGATTCTCTGTCCTTGTTGGAAATAAGCCCGCAGAGGAAGTAGCTCAGCTGGTGACACCTGCCACGAAGCAGGTGAGACGATTCCGGAAATGATTCTGGCATTACCCAGGGCTCAAGGCGGGCGTGGTGGCACACGCCTTTGATCCTAGCACTCGGGGAGGCAGTGGTAAGGAGGACCGATGTGAGTTCAAGGCCAGCTTGGGACTACAGGGTTGAGTTCCAGGTCAGCCTGGGCTGGAGTGAGACTCTGCCTCGGTAGGGTGGCGGGGAAATGGCTTCAAGGCTCGCCCATTTTCGGCTTCCTCACTGTTATGCATGCTTGGTCACAGAAATCCCGGGGCCACTTCGCTGTTCCCCTTTTCTGAGCACGGTGCACTTGTGCGTGTGGTGTTCCTGGCCTGCCGCCTGCCGGGGTTGGGACCTGGAGGTGGCTTTTGTCCCACATGTCTCAGAACACTCTGTGACTGCAGCATTGGCTGGCTTCCTCTGCTCTGTTCTGCTCAGCCCTGGCCAAGACAACCAGTGCAGAACCTAGTGGGAGCTTTGTTTTTTGTTCAGTTTTTGTTAATTTTTTAATGTTTTTTTTTGGTTAATTTCTTTAAAAGATTTTACTTTTATTTATTTATTAAAAACAGAGAGAAGGAGAGAGAGAGAGAGAGAGATAGAGAGAATGGGCGCATCAAGGGCCTCCAGCCACTGCAAATGAACTCCTGCAAATGAACCCCAGGCGCATGTGTCACCATGTGCATCTGGCTTACGTGGGACCTGGAGAATTGAACCGGGGTCCTTAGTCTTCACAGGCATGCACCTGAACCACTAAGCCATCTCTCCGGCCCTTTTTTGTTAATTTTTTAAATGCCTTTCCTTCTGGCATTTTCAAAAACAATTTGTTGTAGTTGATTTTTGTCCGCTCCCCCTCTGAATAATTTACTGAAATTTTTGTTTTGTTTTTTGAGGTTGGGTCTCACTCTAGCCCAGGCTGACCTGGAATTCATTATGGAGTCTCAGGGTGGCCTCGAACTTGCGGCGATCCTCCTACCTCTGCCTCCCAAGTGCTGGGATTAAAGGCGTGCACCAGCACGCCCGGCTATTTTACTGAAAAAATTTTATACATAGGTATTTCAGTCATATCCACCCCCCTTACCTTCTCTTGTCCCCTGCCTGCTGAACTTGTTCCCTACTAATTGTGTGTGTGTGTATGCGTGTGTGAGTGTCTGTCTGTCCGTCCACTGAGTCTAAGGTTGCTTGCATGAGCCTGGGTGGGAGTTATTTACTGGAACATGGACAGCTTATCACTGGCTACACCACTGAAGAAAATGTCTTTCCTCTCCCCCAGCAACCATTAACTGCTAATAAGTCCTCCGGGAGACACATTTTTAGAGCCGGCTGTGGTGGCGCACCCTTCTAATCCCACACTCGGGAGGCAGAGGTAGGAGGATCGCCGTGAGTTCGAGGCCACCCTGAGACTCCATAGTGAATTCCAGGTCAGCCTGGGCTAGAGTGAGACCCTACCTCGAAATCACACACACACACACACAAAAGAGAGAGACAGAAAAAATTTTATAATCTTCTGGTCCCAAAAAATCAAAAATGTTCAATTAGGGGGCGCAAGCAATTCCACAGGGTTTCCCCAAACCATGTTGGGTAGAGTACCCAAGAGGCTGTGGCTCTCCATTCACTGTGGGCTCCCTTGTCAGCTAACAAGCCACCAGTAGACAGCCTGTCACAAGTAGGCCAAAATGACTGTCTTTCTTTTTGCTCAGGACACCTTAAACTTTAGACGGCTCTTACTTATGTCCCTGTGAATTTTGGAGTAAAGCCAGGGATTGAGGTAGACAGCAACTGTCCCTCGAGTGGCCAGCACCACCCTCATAGGCGGCGTCACTGCCACCACTCAGTGCCTTGAAGGTTAAATGCTCCAGGGATATTTTTAAACAGCAGGGACTGGTTAATCTAAAAGTGACATTTACAGTCACAGCGGTGAGCGGCCAAGAAGGCTTATACTCAGGTCCTCGGCAAACAAGGAGCTTGAAAAAAATGTCACCCTGAACACACAGTTGAGGAGATATGGGGAAAACAAGGTGGAGGAGCTAAAGTGGTAAGTCGGCCTATGCCTCCCAGGGTCCCTGACCTAAAGCCACGGGTCCAAGGAAGGGGGGGTGAAGTGTAGTAGGAGAGCGGTCCCTGGCAGAAGTGGCACTTGAGGGTCTGGGGGGAGGGCACTGAGGGAGCTGCTGAATAGTGGCAAAAAGCTCCCTAGTCTTTGATTCTGTTCTTGTGTACTGTGCATTTCTCTCATTTAACGTCATTACTATTATTTTTAAACATAAATAGGCTCCTACACAGGTGGTTGACTAACCATTCCAATGTGTCTATTCCAAAGGAAATTTTCTGGACAGTTGTATGTTTGCCTTTGAGACAGGCTGCGCATGTAGCCACGGCTATGCGGGAACTCAACTGTGTATGCCAGGCTGGCCTTGAACTCACTGCAATCCTCCCGCCTTAGCTTTCAAAGCTGGGATTACAAACATGAGCTCCCACACCCAGCTTGGACTCCCCCTGACCTGAGCGTTGGAAATTGAACCTAGGGACTCATGCGTGTTAGGCGAGCATGCTACCACTGAGCTGTATTCCCAGCTCCCAAATGGGACTTGAGGGGTTTTGTTTGTTTGTTTGTTTGTTTTTGCTTTATTTTGGTTTTTTGAGGTACGGTCTCACTCTAGCCCAGGCTGACCTGAAATTCACTCTGTAGTCTCAGGGCGGTCTCGAACTCATGGCAATCCTACCTTGGCCTCCCAAGTGCTAGAATTAAAGGCAGTACACCACCACGCCTGGATTTATTGTTCAATTTTTAAATTCAAGTTCTGGGCCAGGCACTCGGGAGGCAGAGGTAGGAGGATCGCCATGAGTTTGAAGCCACCCTGAGAATACAGTGAGTTCCAGGTCAGCCTGGGCTAGAGTGAGCCCCTACCTCGAAAAACCAAAAGAAAAAAATAAAATAACATAACATAAAATAAAAACTGAACAGTAGAGATGTTTTCTAGGCTGCTTTATTCTCTAACTGCATGTTTCTTATAAGAACTGATTTCTCTTTTGGCGGTGATGCTAAGGATCAAATCCAGAGCCTCCTATGTGACCCACCCTTCAAGACTTTTTTTAAAGTTTTCTTGCATTTTTATTTATTTATGTATATGCCTGTGTGTATGATGTGTGTAGGCGTACACATGTGCCTGCCACACATGTGGAGGTCAAAGGACAACCTCCGTGTTTCTTTTCCCCTTGCACCTTCTTTTTTATTTTATTTTTTTCAAATTTTTATTAACAACTTCCATGATTATAAAAAATACCCCATTGTAATACCCTCCCTCCTCCTACTTTCCCCTTTGAAATTCCATTCTCCACCATATCCCCTCCCCATACCTTCTTTTTTTTTAAAAAAGATATTTTTACTTTATTTATTTATTTGACAGAGGAAGAGGGAGAGACAGAGAGAGAGAAGAGAGAGAGAGAGAGAATGGGTACACCAGGGCCTCCAGCCACTGCAAACAAACTCCAGATGCGTGCGCCCCCTTGTGCAGCTGGCTAACGTGGATCCTGGGGAATCGAACCTGGGTCCTTTGGCTTTGCAAGCAAATGCCTTAACCGCTAAGCCATCCCTCCAGCCCCCTTGCACCTTCCTTTGAGACAGGCTGTCTTACTAGTGACACTTCTAAGCTTCCAGATCCTCCTGGCTCCACCTCCCGTGACTGCAGGCGTGCGAGGACTACGCATGTGTGCGCGCCACTTTGCACCAGGCTTTATGTGGGCACCGAGGAGGGTTGAAGTTGAGTTGGCAGGCTTGAAAGCAGTGCCCACTGAGCTATCGCCCCTTCTCCCAGACTTGATTTTTAAATATTTTCTTTCTTACTGTATAGGTACATGTTCAGTGTGTGAATGCAGTTGTGTGTGTGTGTGTATGCCACTGCACACATGTGGAGGTCCGAGGACCACTTGGGGTGCCAGTCTTTAACTTCCATCTCATTTGAGGCAGAGTCCCTAGTTGTTCACTGCTGGGCTCACCAGGAGAGCTGGCCTGTGAGCTTCCGTAGGTGCACTGGATAAGGCACTCCCATTACGGGGTCCGGCCTTATGTGGGGTCTGAGCTTAGGAGCTCATGCTTGCATGGAAAGCACTTTATCCACTGAGCCCCAGCTTCACATCCCACCCCCTTTTTATACCCACTTCTCTGAGTCTCCAGTGGAAATACTTAGCCAGTCCCAGGTTGTACGACCAGAGGGGCATGTGTCGCATCCCGCCTCTGCCCATGACTTCCTCTGAGAATTTCTAGGAAGAACTGTAGGTTTGTGCAAACTCTCAGGTGGCTTTTACATCTGTTGGGCTGAGTCAGAACAGAGAACAGAAGAGATTCTGGGGCTGCCCGGGGCTATTTTGAAATGGAGTGTAGAAACTTGGGGATACCAAGCTTTATGTGGGCGCTGAAGGTGGGTTCAACCCTCCTGAAAGAAATCTTTCAGTGACCGGGAAAAGGGCACACCCACTCCCCATAGTGTTCTAGATCTTTTTGGATAACAGTAAACTTACTACCACAGAGGGAGGGAGCTTCCCAGGCAGCTGGGCTGCGTGTTTATCTAGGAACCCCAGGGTTGGCATTCTCGCAGAGTCTGGGCTGAGTACCCAGAGACACCACAGAACCTATTATTGGGTGGCTGGTCCGTGCCCGGGTATCATCCCACGTGTGGGAGCACGTGTGTCAAGAGCACGGACATCAGAAGTTTTGTGAATGTTGAAAGAGAAAAATCTAAAGTGGGGCTGGAGAGAAGAGACATGGCCTAGCAGCTAAGGCACTTGCCTGTGAAGCCTCAGGACCCAGTTCCCCCTTAAGCCAGTTGCATAAGGTGGCACACGCATCTAGAGGTCGTTTACAGTGGCTGGAGGCCTTGGCGCGCCCATTGTATCTGCCTCTCTCTCTCAAATAAATAAATAAATAAACAAATTTTTTAAAAATATCTAAAGTGCTCAGCCTGAGACTACAGAGAGAGAGAGAGAAAGAGGCAGAGAGAAGGTGAGAGAGGAAGAGAGAGAATGGATGCACCAGGGCCTCTAGCCACTGCATACGAACTCCAGACACATGTACCACCTTGTACATCTGGCTTATGTGGGTCGTGGGGAATCGAACCTGGGTCCTTTGGCTTTGCAGGCAAGCGCCTTAACTGCTAAGCCATCTCTCCAGCCCGACCAGCCTGATTATTGTGAATAGGCCTGTGGGTTTGTGGAGGATCTGCCTCCAACCGTGTCTATGTTGGCACGCTGCTTGCTGGGAAGGGCTGGGGTGAAGGGAAGTCAGGAGTTGATGGCAAATCTGTACACACCTGGGTTTTAAGCCCCACCTGGTCTCATGGAGCTCATCCTCCTATCTGAGAGATTCATACATGTAAACCATGACCCACGTGGCTGTCACCCGTGATGAGTCTCAGGGGACAAGCCAGAGAGTCACGAGGGTGGAAAGAAGCCCAATAGCCCAGTTCAAGAAAGTGGGACAGTGGCGGCAGGTGGCTGGCTCTTCACCCCCCGAGCGACTTGATCAGACAGGAAGATAGGGAGGAAGGTGGGCTCAGCTCACAGACGCAAATCGTCACTGTAAGCGGAGTTCCAGGGCAGAAGCAGCCCTAGCTTCAGCAACCTGGACCAATACACCAATTAAAGAGACCAGCGGGGACAAGGAGAGGGGCTGGAGAGATGGCTTAGTGGTTAAGGAGTTTGCCTGTGAAGCCAAAGGACCCAGGTTCAATTCCCCAGGACCCACATAAGCCAGATGCACAAGGTGGCACAAGCATCTGCAGTTTGTTTACAGTGGTTGAAGGCCCTGGCAAGCCCTTTTATTTTTTCTCTCTCACTCACTCAAATAAAAAAGAGAGACCATTGGCGCTGGGGAGGTGACTCAGCAGTTAAAGACACTTGCTTGCAAAGCCTGCCATCCTTGGTTTGATTCCTCAGCGCCCATGTAAAGCCAGACACAAAAAGTGGCGTAAGCAACTGGCATTCGCTTGCAGTGGCAAGACATACTGGTGTGCCCTAACACACACATGCACAAGTATAAGTAATTTTTTAAACAACTTTTTTTTTAAAGAGTTAAGTGAGGGCTGGAGAGATGGCTTAGTGGTTAAGGCATTTGCCTGCAAAGCCAAGGGACCTTGGATCGATTCACCAGGACCCACGTAAGCCAGATACACAAGGGGGCACATGAGTCTGGAGTTCGTTTGCAGTGCCTAGAAGCCCTGGCATTTCTCTCTCTCTCTCTCTCTGTGTATGTCTGCCTATTTCCCTCTCTCGCTCTCTCAAATAAATTTTAAAAATAAGGGTTAAGTACAGTGAAAACCAGGGTGGGAATGTCATCAATATGGTCGCTTCAGAACAGGCATAGGGGCACTGGCATGAGCTTGGGGCTTAGAGGGAGAATGGCGTGAGGGGGACAAACTGTTCTCAGGAGATGGCTGTCACCCTGAGCCAGGGTGCACCTTCCCTACTGGGATAAATGTCTCATCTACGGGAGGATCTGTCCTGCGAGGCTTTGCTCTTAAGAGCCCCCAGCCGACTGCAGGTTTAGGACCATGACTTATCTCCATGCCTTTGGCCTTGAAGGGGGCTGAGCTAGGTCTCACTGGAGTAAAGGTGACACAGAAATGAAGACAGACATGCCAGGCTCTCCTGCTTCTAGTTAGCTTGTGGGCTCATGCGAGGAGCCAGTACCCGCAGTGTATTTCTGACTGCCTGATACGGCAAAGGGCCAGGGAGCCTGTCTTGCACTCAGAAAGCCTCCATCCTATGTCTCCTAGCGACTGAGGGTGCTGGTGAAAATTCAACATTGGTGAATGGCATAAAGAAAGGGACATGGGGCCGGGCACACATCTTTAGTCCCAGCACCCAGGAGGCAGAGGTAGGAGGATTGCTGTGAGTTCGAGGCCACCTTGAGACTACCAGGTCAGCCTGGGATAGAGTGAAACCCTACCTCGAAAAAAACAAACAAACAAGGCATAGAGTGTCAGAGCAGGTGGGAGGTAGGGACACTAAAGCCAAAGACATAAGAGGTAACCAGGCGAGGAAGGGGAGGGAAGAGGACATTCTAGAACATTCTAGGCATATGTGAAGAGGGACTTGAAGGAGGGGCTAAATGACCAGGACAATGAGAAGCTACTGAAGAATTGCTATACAGTTTAGCCTCTCACTGCTTAGCTTCTCAAACTCTGAGCTCCACCAACCCCCATTTTTTTTTTTTTTTTTGAGGTAGGGTCTCATTCTGGTCCAGGATGACCTGGAATTCACTATGTGGTCTCAGGGTGGCCTCGAACTCATGGTGATCCTCCTACCTCTGCCTCCCAAGTGCTGGGATTAAAGGCGTGTGCCACCACGCCTGGCTCCCCTTTTTTTTTTTTTTAATATTTATTTATTTGAGAGAGAGAAGGAGGCAGGGAGAGAGAGAGGGAAGGAGAGAATGGGCACACCAGGGCTTCCAGCCACTGCAAATGAACTCCAGATGCACGCTCCCTTTATGTGTCCGGCTTAGTTGAACCGGGATCCTTTGGCTTTGCAGGCAAACGCCTTAACCGCTAAGCCATCCCTCCAGCCCTGAGCTCCCTTTTTTTCATAAGAGAAGGCTTTGCATGTCCTAGTCTCCCAGGTTGGCAGGAGGTGACAATAAGATGCTTGCTTACTTCAGAGTCTGGCAGAGTGAGGCCTACAAAGAGTTACCTAAGCAGCACTTAAGTTCTGATCAGCAGGCAGGGATGCCACACATTTTTCTTTTCCTATTTGTAATCTGTTAGTATACATATGCACTGACTTTTTTTTTTTTTTTTTTTTTTTTTGGTTTTTTGAGGTAGGGTCTCACTCTAGCCCAGGCTGACCTGGAATTCACTATGTAGTCTCAGGGTGGCCTCGAACTCATGGCGATCCTCCTACCTCTGCCTCCCGAGTGCTGGGATTAAAGGCGTGCGCCACCACGCCCGGCTACACTGACATTTTAAATGCAGCAGAGCCACCGCCCCCTTCCCAGGCATGGTGGTGCACGCCTTTAATCCCAGCATTTGGGAGGCAGAGGTAGGAGGATTGCTGTGAGTTCGAGGCCACCCTGACACTAAATAGTGAATTCCAGGTCAGCCTGGGCTAGAGCAAGACGCTACCTCAAAAAATCAAAATAAATAAATAAATAAATGAATAAATAAATAAATAAATACAGCAGATGTGGAATGACTGATCTGGAACTCGCCTCCTGAGTGCTGGGATTAAAGGCATGCACCACCATGCCCAGCTTGTCCCCCAGCTTCAACGAGGAAAAGTTTCAAGCATACAATTCATGAAAATGCTATGCTGAGCTGCTCGCCTTCTGCAGTCAGCATTTCACTGTGCTTGCTTTCCCACGTCTGTCCTTCTAACTGTTTATGCATGTCCCATAATTGCAGATATCAGTATCTCAAAATATTTTATTTATTTGAGAAAGTGTGTGTGTGTGAGAGAGAGAGAGAATGGGTGCGCCAGAACCTCCTGTCACTACAAACAAACTCCAGACACATGTACCTCCTTTTGCATCTGGCTTTATGTGGGCACTGGGGTGTTGAACCTAGGACCTTTGGCTTTGTAGGCAAGTGCCCTAACCATTGAGTCATCTCTCCAGCCCAACATCAGTATCTTTATACCACTCCAGTATTTTGGTATACATGTTATTAACAAGAGTTCTATTTCTCTGGAGAATTTTGAAATTAATCTTAGAGCCACTGATCTGTTTGCTTATAAATACTTTAGTATGTATCTCTAAGATTATTGAATTTAAAAACCTTTGCCCAGATTACCTCTAACTCAATAATTCCCTAGTCAGTCATCCCTCAGCATCTATAAGGGACTAGAACTCCTTCTTCCCACCAACCCATAAGGGCAAAATCTTTTGTATTAAACGACATAGTATTTGCATGCGACCTACACAAATTCCCCCATACTGAAGATCTGAAGATCTCTCTAGGTGACTTTTAATGCCCAATACAATGTGAGGACTGTATAAATAGTTGTTACACTGTATTGATTAAGTAATAATACAATAAAAAAGATCTGGGGCAGGAGAGATGGCTTAGTGGTTAAGACACTTACCTGCAAAGCTGGACAACCTTGAATTTGATTCCCTAGTACCTACGTAAAGCCAGATGTACAAGGTGGCACATGCATCTGGAGTTTGTTTGCAGTGGCTGGGTGCCCTGGTGTGCCCATTCTCTCTATCTACCTCCCTCTCTCTCTCTCTCCCTTTCTTTCTCAAATAAAATAAAAAAGAAAGTTTTTCTGGGCTGGAGAGATGGCTTAGCGGTTAAGCGCTTGCCTGTGAAGCCTAAGGACCCCGGTTCAAGGCTTGATTCCCCAGGACCCACGTTAGCCAGATGCACAAGGGGGCGCATGTGTCTGGAGTTCGTTTGCAGTGGCTGGAGGCCCTAGCACCCATTCTCTCTCATTCTCTCCCTCCCGTCTCAAATAAAAATAAAAGTTAAAAAGAAGTGCTTACTCTATGCTTTCTCTAGCATTCTCACCTCGGTCCCCATACACCCAAGTAGTAAGTGTGGAAACCGTTAGTCCTTCCAGGGCTGGGCTCCAGGCTGCTGCTTTCATATGGTTTGTTTTGTTTTGAAGAACTTTTTTTTCTTTTCCTTCTCCTTTTTTTTTTTTCCTTGAGGTAGGGTTTCACTCTAGCTCAGGCTGACCTGGAATTCACTATGTAGTCTCAGGGTGGCCTCGAACTCACAGTGATCCTCCTACCTCTGCCTCCCAAGTGCTGGGATTAAAGGCACGTACCACCACACCTGGCTTCCTGTTTGAAAATTAATTAATTAATTTTTTGGTGAGGTTGGGTCTTGCTCTAGCCCAAGTTGGCCTGGGAATTCACTAAGTAGTCTCAGGCTGGCCTCAAACTCACAGCGATCCTCCTACCTCTGCCTCCCGAGTACTGGTACTAAAAGTATGTGCCACCATGCCTAGCTTATTTTTTATTTAAAATTTTTTTATATTTTATTTACTTATTTGAGAAACAGAGAGAGAGAGACAATGGGCAGGCTAGGGCCTCTAGCTACTGCAAACAAACTCTAGACACTTGCACCACCTTGTGCATCTGGCTTACTGGGTACTGGGGAATCAAGCCTGGATCTTTAGGCTTTGCAGGCAAGTGTCTTGACCCATAAGCCATCTCTCCAGTCCCCCTCTTTTTTTTTTTTAATGAAACAGGGTTCCACTGTGTAGCCCATAATGGTCTGGAATTTACTATGTCACTCAAGCTGGCCTGAGACTACGGCTTCCACCTGGAGTGCTGGGATTACAGGCATGAGCCACCACACCAAGCTCCTCTAGGTTTATGGTCCCACCAACTGAACAACCTTATCCACAGCCTGCTCACCTCTCCTGTCACAGATGTGACCAGGATTGAACGCCACATGCTTTTAGACCCCAGGGATCCTCCTGTCCCTGCTTCCCTAATGCTGGGATTACAGGCATGTGAGTTTTGGGGTAGCTGAACTCAGGTCCTAATGCTTGCATGGCAAAATATTTTAGTTTACTTATTTATTTGAGAGAGGAAGAGGCAGATAGAAAGAGAGAGAATGGGTACACCAGGGCCTCCAGCTGCTACAAACCAACTCCAGACACATGCGCCCCCTTGTGCATCTGACTTACGTGGATCCTGGGGAATTGAACCTGGGTCCTGTGGCTTTGCAGGCAGGCGCCTTAACCGCTAAGCCATCTCTCCAGCCCTCTCTGTCTTTTCTAGATAGGGGATACTGGGGGTCAGAGTGAGGACGTGATGTGTCCAGGGCAACACTCTTTGTGGATGGCAAAACATCGCAGTCTGCCTGAGGCACTTTGCTGGTGGATGGTGTGTGAGATGGTTAGAGCCAGACTGCTGCTCCAGCCCTGAGCTCAGGCAATGGTCTGCCCCATTGAACTCTCACCCACACCCTGGTACCCATCAGGTACCGTCCTTATCTCCACTTTGCTGACTAGGAAGTTGAGGATCAGAGAGGGGGTTTAACTTGCCCAAGGCTTGCGCAGCTAGGGAGTGGCAACAGAGCCCAGGAGGGAACACAGGTCACTTTCTAGTAGATAATCTGGGTGCTCAGCGATAGTTGACTCTTTTTGTTTTTCATTGACAACCTCCATTATTGTAAATAATATCCCATGGTAATTCCCTCCCTCCCCCCACTTTCCCCTTTGAAACTCCACTCTCCATCATATCCCCTCTCCTTCTCAATCAGTCTCTCTCTTTTTAAATTTTTTTTAAATTTAAATTTAATTAATTTATTTGCAAGCAGAGAGAGGGAGAGGGAGATAGAGAGGAGACAGCCAGAGGGAGAATAGGCACGCCAGTGCTTCTAGCCACTGCAAATGAACCCCAGATGCATGCTCCCCCTTGTGCATCTGGCTTACGTGGGCACTGGGGAATTGAACCTGGGTCCTTTGACTTCGCAGGCAAACAGCTTAACTGCTAAGCCATTTCTCCAGCCCTCAATCAGTTTCTCTTTTATTTTGATGTCATCTTTTCCTCCTATCATGATGGTCTTGTGTAGGTAGTGTCAGGCACTGTGAGGTCATCCATTTTGTGTCTGGAGGAGCACGTTGTAAGGAGTCCTACCCTTCTTTTGGCTCTTACATTCTTTCTGCCACCTCTTCCACAATGGACCCTGAGCCTTGCTTGGAAGGTATGATAGAGATATTTCAGTGCCTAGCACTCCTCTGTCACTTCTTCTCAGCACCATGGTGCCTTCTGAGTCATCCCAAGGTCACTGCCATCTGAAAAGAGAAGCTTCTTTAACCAAAAGTGACAGTAGCATTAATATATGGGTATGAACATTAAAAGAAGTGCTTACTAGGCAGTTTGGTGAGCATAGTATATACATTTAGCCAGACACCAGCAGATGTTATGCCCAAGGGCTCATGACTACCCCTGTTGTAGGTTTTCAGTATCAGGGATGTATTCCCTCCCATGGAGCGGGCCTCCAGTCAAATTAGAGGGTGGTTGGTTTCCCCCATAACAGACATGCCACTATTGCACCGGTTGGCTCATTTGGCCTGGCTGGCCAAATATAAGGCTTATAGTGTCCACTGTTGGGTATCTTCACTGGTGATTTCTCTCTCTTCCATTGAACTGCATGCAGCGTGGCCTTTTCTAGCTTTCTGTCAGCTGGTCTACATGGAGGAGGTTATCAGCTCAGCTCCAGCAGGATTTCTCAGTGGCCTTGCAGCCCAACTATGTGGAGTCTTCAGTAATAGGGTCTTACCGTCTATTCCTGGTGGGAAACAAAGGGCCTCAGCAATGGCCTGTAATGTTTTGGGGGCATCAGGGACCTCCCTGGCCAACAACTCACTGGAAGATATCCCATCCCTGGCACTGAAATTTTCTAGTAACAATCTATGGCTCCTGAGTGTTCCATTGGCCAAAAGAGTAGGTTTCCATGTGGCTTATTTATATCCTCTTAGATTAGATTCTTTTTTTGTTTGTTTGTTTGTTTGTTTGGAGGTAGGGTCTTGCTCTAATCCAGACTGATCTGGAATTCACTCTGTAGTCTCAGGGTGGCCTCGAACTCAAGGTGATCCTCCTACCTAAGCCTCCCAAGTGCTGGGATTACAGGTGTGTGCCACCACGCCTGGCTGACAGTTGATTTTTGCTTCCATGTAGATAGAGCACCATCCAGCAGCTTGGGGTCTTGGTCCCTGTCCTGTCTTTGTGACCAGTGTCAATACAACCTTGGGCTTCTGTTTGCTCACATGCAAAGACTCTAGACGCCCTGCCGCCCTTCGTTGGGCTAGAAATTGGAGCAGATTTTGAGAAACACTGGCCTGTGATACCCCGTCCTCGCTGGCAGGAATGTAGATCAGCTGTCCCCACAAGGCAGCTTTTCACACCCTAGTGAGCACACTTGGCTTGTGTCTATCAACTTAATCATCTCTGGACTTATCAATGGACTTTGTACCACCATCCTGAAAGCTAGAGAAACTGTGTACCACCTCCTCCGTCTCCATACTGTTGTTTTCGTTTCCATGGTCTTACCCTCCCATCCGTGCAGGTGTCTAAAGGCTGATGGCCAAGGGTCGGTCCCGTGTTCCTATGTGTGTGCCCTGATTATGGGAACGTTTAAAACCGTCTCCAGAGATGCAGAAATGACTGCGTGAGTATGAGGTCGGTTTAAGTCCAGGAATGTGGCAAGCCAGGGTGAGGTAGCTCTCTGCACCGGCAAGCCCTGGGCAGAAGGGAGAGCCGATGGGTACCTGGACTTGAAGTCACGTGAGGGCTGAGCTGGGGCTTCGGAGAACAGCTGGGAGTTGTGGTTGGCCGATGAGGGCTCACTGAAGGCAGTGTCACTCACTGACTGACCTTGCCGGGGAGATCTCTGGCCCAAGCCCCTCCCCCGTGGCCTGCTGCAGCACATCACAGCCTCCCGCTGAAAGGTGACACTCTGCAGGCCCAGTTCCCTTAGTCACCCTGTGAGGGCCCAGTCAGACTCACATGAGAAAGGGACTTGGTGGGCATGTCCCAGTGAGGGTAAGTGTTTGGGAGTTTTAAACTGGGTGGGAGAGGAGAAGTCCAAGTACAGAAGGGGACTGTCAGACATTGAAATGCCCGCTCCTCTGTCCCTTCAAGACCTCACTCAGAAGGGTGGGGGTGCTGTCTGTCGTGGGGGGGAGCACAAAGCAAAAGCATGAACACACCAGCCCCCCCCTCGCCCCGCTGTCCCTTGGCTGCTGGCCAGTGGCTGTTGGAACCAGCAGCTTCCTGCGTTTGTCGTGGTCAGGTCCCCAACTGTGCTGGCACCGGGCAAGCTTGTTGCTTGGGTTCGAGTTGCAAGACATAAAAATAAGCCCAGGGCCGTAGCCCAGTGGTAAAGCATTTTGCCCATCATGTGCAAAGTCTTGGGTTCAAACTGAGACGCTGGAAAACAAACACAAAATAAAAATAGCTTGGCAGGCGCCCGGTTTTTCGAGTCAGCCCATGTGAATTCAGCAAAAGGCAACCTGTATGAGGAGGTTCGCTGGGTGGACACTTCTGGTCTCTGCTGCTCACGGACCCAGAGGTGCCCAGTCAACCAGGTGTCATTGATTTTAGGTTATGACCATGTCTCAGCCTTCCTTAGAGTACTCCTGGCCATGTGGAGTTTATTTCTCTTTGTCTTCAGTGTCCGGGAAGGAAAAGGTGTGGGCGTTGAGTCAGGACTTAAGCAGGGGACAACTGACTGAACTTCCCTGAGCCGTAGTTTACCAAACTGTGACGTGGGATTGAGATGACAAACGTGCAACGTGACAACACCCCAGAGCTTGTTCCGAGATCTGAGGAGCGGGGTGGTGGTGGCGACCGTGAGGAAACCCGAAAGCAGTGAGCAGACTGGACGACTTGTGTAAACGTGTGTAAATGCCAAGGATGTGAACATGTCGTTTGAAGGTGACTCAGGCAGGTGAATGGGGCAAGAAGTAATATCTCTATTTATTTTATTTATTTATTTTTATGGATTTATTTGCAAGCAGAGAGAGATAGAAAGAAGCGAGAGAGAGAGAGGATGGGTGCACCAGGGTCTCTAGCTGCTGCAAACAAACTCCAGATGCATGTGCGACTGTGCATCTGGCTTTACATGGGTGTTGGGGAATTGAACCTGGGTTGTTAGGATTTGTAGGTAAGCGCCTAACCACTAAACCATTTCTCCAGCCCTCCATTATTTATTTATTTATTTTTATTTATTTGCAAGGAAAGAGAGAGAGAGAATGGGAGCACCAGGAGCTCTAGCCACTGCAAACGAACTCCAGATGCATGTGCCACTTTGTGCATCTGGCTTTACGTGGGTACTGACTGTGGGAATCAAACTCTGGTTGTTAGGCTTTGCAGGCAAGCACCTTAACCTCAGAGTCATCTCTCCAGCCCAATATCTCTATTTTGCAGAGGAAGAAACTGAGGATCAGAGGGGGTTATTTGGTAGCTCTCTTAAACAATTCTCTATGTCTACTCACTTGGGAAAAAAGTCTCTCTTGGTGAGATCCTATGCCATGACTTCAAATAGAAAAGAAGGGGGGTGGAGAGATGGCTCAGCAGTGAAGGCGCTTGCCTGCGAAGCCCAAACACCTAGATTGGATTCCTCAGGATAAGCCAGATGCACAAGGTGGTGCATGCGTCTGGAGTTTGTTTGCACTGGCTGGAGGCTCTGGCATGCCTATTCATTCTCTCTCGCTCTCTCAACTAAATAAATACAAGATTAAAACAAAAGAAAAAGCACAGCTGGAGAGATGGTTTAGCAGTTAAGGCACTTGCCTGCAAAGCCAAAGGACCAAGGTTAGATTCCCCAGGACCCATGTAAGCCAGATGCACAAGGTGGCGCGTGTATCTGGAGTTCGTTTGTAGTGGCTGAAGGCCCTGTCACACCTGTTCTCTCTTTCTCTCTCCCTCCCTCTTTCTGTCTCCCTCTCTCTCTCCCTCCCTCTCAAATAAATAAATTAAAGTAAAATAATTTAAAAAAATTTAAAAAAGAAAGAAAAGGGGGAAAAATCCTTGAGGTTTTTCACATAACCCTGGCAAGGTAGCTTGGGGTATTGATGCCAGCTGTCCTCCTCAGAATAGCAGCAGAGTTATTGAACACCTACCATATGCCAAGCACAAAGCTGGGCACAGAGATCCGTACATAAGTGTCCCTAAGGGCCACATAGCTGGTCAGGGAAGATGGGGACAGATAAATAGCCCAACTCCATATTGTATTATCTGTGTGACCCAGGCTGTGCCCACTGGCTCTGGCCAGGGTGGGCCGAACAAAGAGACTGAAGGAGAGAGCAGCCACACAGCTGTGAAGGTGGGGGGTAGTGTGGCCAGCAGGTGTGACAGGGGAGTGGCAGGAGCCGGGGCTGGCAGGGCACTTGCTCCTTGCTCCCTGTCACACCCTCTGCCTAAGGAACATTCTAGGATAGCTTTTTTTTTTTTTTTTTTGAGGTAGAGTTTCATTCTAGCTCAGGCTGATCTGGAATTCACTATGTAGTCTCAGGATGGCCTTGAACTCATGGCGATCCTCCTACCTCTGCCTCCGGAGTGCTGGGATCAAAGGCGTGCGCCACCACGCCTGGCTTAGGATAGATTTTGTAACCTTTTTGGTAATGCCAACTGCCAATGACTAATTTCAGAGTTTCTCCTGAGGGCGTGGGTGTGTCCAGCGGTTTCAGGATGGTGACCTTTCTTGCTGGTGTTTTAATATATTTTCTTGAGAACTTACCAAATGCGAGGGAATGAGCAGTGGTAGGAAGTGAATCCCATTCCAGCAGCTTCTAGCCTTCCAGGAGCAGGAGGGACTAAGGGAGGCTTAGGTCAACTCATGGTTCTCAACCGAAGGCAGTTTTGTCCCTCACGGAACACTTGTCGATCTCTGGAGATATTTTTGGCTGTCACAACCGGGGGAGCAGGTGGCACTGGTGTCTGCTGAGTAGAAGTCAGGTCCACTGCCCCCCACACTGTAACGTACATGATACTTCCATGGGAATTGCCACACAAATGACTTCCTGGCCCCATATGTCACTAATCGTGATGAGGGGGCTGGAGAGATGGCTCAGTGGTTGAGGCACTTCACTGCAAAGCCTAAGGACCCAGGTCCAATTCCCCAGGACCCACGTAAAGCCAGATGCACAAGGTGGTGCATGCGTCTGGAGTTCACTTGCAGAGGCTAGACGCCCTGGCACGCCTGTTCCCCCCTCCTCAAATAAATAAATAAATAAATAAATAAATAAATAAATAATGGCTGAGGTTGAGAAATCCTGGGAGAAGAATAGGCCTGGGCATCAGAAAGAAACTCAAGAGTGCTCAGGTACTAATGAGCTAATGAACTCATGGCGATCCTCGTACCTCTGCCTCCCAAGTGCTAGGATTAAAGGCATGGGGCGCCACGCCCAGCTCAACCTATTTTTTTTTTAAAAAGAACTATTTTTATTTATTTATTTATTTATTTGAGAGAAAGAAAGCAGATGAGAGAAAGAGAATGGGCACACCAGGGCCTTCAGCCGCTGCAAGCAAACTACAGATACATGCGCCATCTCGTGCATCTGGCTTACGTAGGTCCTGGGGAATTGAACCTGGGTCTTTTGGCTTTGCAGGCAAGCGCCTTAACCACTAAGCCATCTCTGTAGCCCCTTCAATCGATTTTGAGGTAATTATTATATGTCATATGAAGTGTGTGGGGGGGTTTCCAACCTCGTTTTTTTTTGTGTGTGTAGTATGTGTGGTGTGGTGTACGTATGTATAGTGTATGAAAGTGTGTGTGCACAGATGTGCACACTTTGTGCACATCCATGTGAAGAACATCGGGCACCCTCCTCTGTTACTCTTCTGTGTGGCTTCCTTGAGACGGAGTCTCTCACTGAACCCAAAACAGTCGTTTTCAGTCACACTGGCTGCCTGGTGAGCTCCAGCAATTCTTTCTCTGTCCCCTACAGGGCTGGTGTTTCACGTGTACATAGCCACCCCCATCATTTTACATGGGTGCCAGGACTGAACCCAGGTCCCCCCCCAGGCTCTTGTAGATGTTTCCTAACTTCCTTTTCAGCTTGTTGATTGCTGGGGCATAGTAACACCACCGATTTTGCATGGTGATTTTAAATCCTACACCTTAATCTGTCACCTGTGGCAGCCTGTCTCTTTCTCTGCCTGTATTGCTATCATCTTTGAGGTTTTCTGTGTGTAGGGTCACATCTTCTGCAAACAGACTTAGTTTCCTTTCTTCTTTTCCAATTCGGATGGCTTCTCTTGGTCTGACAGCGCTGGTGAAGTTTCTAGTGCCTCACTGAACAGCAGTGGCAAAAGCAGAACCCTTGTCTTCCTTCTGGTCTTGGGGAAATCTTTTTTTTTTTAATTACTTAATTTATTTATTATTTTCTTTTCAAGATAGGGCCCGACTCTAGCACAAGCTGACCTGGAATTCCCTATGTAGTCTCAGGTTGGCCTCAAACTCACAACGATCCTCCTACATCAATCCCTCTGAATTGGTTCAGTGCTAGGATTAAAGGTGTGCACCCTATGCCTGGCAAGGAAAGTAAGAGAGAGGGAGAGAGAAAGAGGGAGAGAGAAAGAGAGAGAGAGAAAGAGAGAGAAAGACAGAATGGTGCACCAGAGCCTCTAAAGGCTCTAAATGAACTCCAGACACATGCACCACTTTGTGCATCTGGCTTTATGTGGGTACTGGGGAATTGAACTGTAGTCATAAGGCTTTATGGGCAAGCACCTTAACCACTGAGTCATTTCTCCAGCCTGGGAAATCTGTTTTTCTCCCACTGTGTAGTGTGATGTCAGCTACTCTTCATTGATGCACTGAACCTATCACTGAGAGATTCTTTTCTGCTCCTGGTTTTCTGAATTTTTTTTTTTTATCATGAAAGGGTGTTGGACTTGTTTATTTATTTATTTGAGTGTGACAGACAGAGAGAGAAAGAGGCAGAGACAGAGAGAGAGAGAGAGAGAGAGAGAGAGAGAGAGAGAATGGGCGCGCCAGGGCCTCCAGCCACTGCAAACGAACTCCAGATGCGTGTGCCCCCTTGGGCATCTGGCTAACGTGGGTCCTGGGGAATCAAGCCTCGAACCGGGGTCGTTAGGCTTCACAGGCAAGCTCTTAACTGCTAAGCCATCTCTCCAGGCCAGGTGTTGGGCTTTTTGGCAACAGTAGAAATGACCATGCAGTTTGTCTTTTGGTTCTGTGGACGGGATGTGTGGCTTTAATGTTGATTCACCTTCCACGAACTTTTCTTTAAAAAGAAACTTGATGCCGACAGAACAAAACAAAAGCGGCTCTGTGTGTCACCGAGAAAAGTACCCTTGCCAACATTTCAGCAGTTTAATTGCCAAAAGCGTTCAAGAAGTTCTTGGCTCTTGACTCTCCAGGAAATCTTGAGAACTTTTCCCTCTTCCCTTCAGAGTGTTGTGCTGAGATCACAGAAAAACAAAAGGAAAAAGAAAAAAAAAGCCACTTATATCGCAGGTTGGTTTGCCTGAGCTGTGGGTCCTGATTCTGTAATGCTTCTGGAATGTAACTGGGACAAGATTATTCATTTACTTATTTTTGTGGTTCTGGGATGTAACTCAAGACCTCTACCACTGAGCTGCAACACTGGCATGCAAAATTGGTTCGGAAGTTGAACCAACTTTGAAACATGTTCAGGTCCCAATTTTTTTTTTTTTTTTTTTGAGGTAGGGTCTCACTAGCTCAGGCTGACCTGGAATTCACTATGCAGACTCAGGATGGCCTTGAACTCACAGCCATCCTCCTACCTCTGCCTCCCAAGTGTTGGGATTAAAAGTGTGCGTCACCACACCCGGCCCAATTTTTTATTTATATTTATTTGCAAACAAAGAAAACAAGAGAGAAAGAAAGAGAGAGAGAGAGAGGTAGAGGAATGAGAATAGGTGTGCCATGGCCTCTTGCCATAGATGCATGCACCATTTTGTGTATTGTGTATCTGGTTTTATGTGGGTACTGGGAAATCAAACCCAAGCAAACATCTTTAACCACTGACCCATCTCCCAGCCCAGCTTCCCCCTCCTCCCCCCCAGGTAGGGTCTTACTCTAGCCCAGGCTGACCTGGAATTCACTATGTAGTCTCAGGGTGGCCTCGAACTCATGGCGATCCTCCTACCTCTGCCTCCCAAGTGGTGGGATTAAAGGCATGTGCCACCACGCCCGTCTTTTTTTTTTTTTTTTTTTTTTTTTTTTTGAGGTAGGGTCTCGCTCTAGCCCAGGCTGACCTGGAATTCACGATGTAGTCTCAGGGTGGCCTCGCAGTCACGGCGATCCTCCTACCTCTGCCTCCCGAGTGCTGAGATTAAAGGTGTGTGCACCACCATGCCTGGCTATTTCCACTTTTTTTTTTTTTGATGTTATGAGTAATGCTGCTGGAACAGACTCCTTTAAAGTATATCATCTCATTTAATTCTCTCTCACGTGTGTGCTTGTGATTTATGTTGAGCTTGTTTGTGATGTGAGTCTGTTTTGTTACAGCAGAATACCTAACACAGAGCAATTTGTAAAGAACAGATATGCCTTTAGTGCACGGTTCGGAGGTGGTGGAAGTCCAGGACCAAAGGGTCTGCATTTAGCGAGACTCCTCTTCTTGCGTCATCCCATGGTAGAAGCAGATGGGCAAGAGGGCACAAAGTGCACTCCCATATGTAACAAGCCTTTCCCACGGTAGCTGGATCCACTCCTGCCCTTGCCTGATTGCTCTTCAAGGCCCCAGCCCTCATCACTGTCGCACTGGGCATTTAAGTTCCCAGCACGTGAGCTCGGAGGAACACACTCAAACCAGAACCTACATCTACATTAGAAACCAGACACTGAGACCCGGAAGGGCTAAGAAACATGCCTAGGGCTGGAGAGATTGCTCAGTGGTTAAGGCACCTGCCTACAAAGCCTAACGACTAGAGTTTGATTCCCTAGTACCCAGGAAAAGCCAGATGCACAAGGTGGCGCATGCATCTGGAGTTCATTTCCAGCGGCTGGAGGCCCTGGCGCACCCATTCTCTCCGTCTTTCTCTGCTTGCAAATAGGTAAATTAAAAAAAAAAAAAAAAGAGTTGGGTGTGGTGGTGCATACCTTCCATCTCAGCACACGGGAGGCAGAGGTAGGAGGATTGCTGTGAGTTCGAGGCCACCTTTCTTCCAAGGCTAGAGTGAGACCCTACCTCGAAAAACCAAAACAAACAAAGCAAAAAAAAAAAAAAAAAATACCCAAAACCAAACAAGCCCAGACCACAGTAGAGGAGCCTGTCCCGACTCTCTGTCCAGTATTCCTCGAATACACAGAAATCCCAACCTACCTCTTGCCTCAGTGGCTGCTTTGGGAGAGAAATCACTTGATAACGTTGACCATCAGCTCTCTCTCTCTTTCTCTTGACAGATTTTCTGAATGGTCTTGCTTCTTTTTCTCTCCTGCCTGATTGTCTCCTGCCTGACCTTTTCCTGGTTAAAAATCTGGGAGAAAATGACGGACTCGAAGCAAGCCAACGACGTTAAGCTGGCAGCGAACCTCATTCACAGCGAGGAGCCCTTTCCAGCCTCAGACAGCTCAGAGGAGCCACTCCCAGAACATGGTGGCCCAAGCTCTCTGTCACAGGTCCCTGACCAGGCAGAGCCTGCCTCGGACAGACAGCCCAGAGACGTCTGTGGGCAGAGGAGCTTCCTGCCACGCTCACATCAGAAGCCCCCCAGAAACCCCTTGTCTTCTAATGACACCTGGCCCTCTGCAGAACTCCAAGCCAATGGGACAGGAGCCCAAGGGCCAGAGGCCCCAGGTACCAATGGCCTGTCCTCCCCACCCAGAGCCCCGGGCCAGCGAGCCCCAGCCCCCTCCCGGGAAGACAGGAAGCAGGCTCGCATCAAGAGACAGCTCATGACCAACTTCATCCTGGGCTCCTTTGACGACAACTCCTCGGACGAGGATACCACCGGGGCTGGCTCGTTCAGGGACTCTTCCCGGAAGGGCAGCCGGGCCAGCCTGGGCACCCTAGGCCCGGAGGCTGCTCTGATCGCAAGTGAACCTGAGTCCCAGGCGCCCACCATACGGTAATGTGTTCCTGTCTTTGGTGGTGGAGGTGTGTGGGGTGGGGGGCGGCCAGGCTCAGTAAGCCTCGAGGTAGCCGTGAGAGACAGCAGAAGCTTCCTCTGCAGAATCACAGAATCCCTTTATTATTTTTTTCCCCTGATAATCTGTTGTTTAGTCTGTTTTCTGTTGCTATAACAATATACCTGAGCCTGAGTGGTTCCAAAGAACAGAAGTTTAGGGCTGGAAAGATTGTTCAGTGGTTAAGGCGCTTACCTGCAAAACCTAACAACCCAGGTTCGATTCCCCAGCACCCACGTAAAGCCAGATGTACAAGGTGGCGCAAGTATCTGGAGTTCGTTTGCAGTGGCTAGAGGCCCTGGCGTGCCCATTCTTTCTCTCTCCTCTCTCTCTCTCTGCTTGCAAATAAATTAAGTTAAATATAAGAACAGAAGTTTATTTGGTTCTGGGACATCCAAGGGCATGGCCCCTGGCCCCTGTGGAGGGCATCCAGAGAGAGAAAGGGTTAGCATGCCAGCTCAGATCTCTCTTCTTCTCATAAAGCAGTTCATGCCATCACGAAGTCACACCCTCATGAACTCATCTAACCCTAGCTGCCTTCCAAAGGACCCGCCTCTAGACATGAACTCAGCTTGTGAACTTGGGGATTCAGTTTCCAACATGTGAACTCTGCTGGGGGCGAGGGGGGGGGGAGGGGAAGGAGCGGTACATTCAAACTATAACAGCCACTAACTAGAGTGTGCTTTCAGCCAGATCTCCTGACACTTTGAGTATCCAGTTTCTGCACAAAAGAGAGACAGAGAGAGAGAGAGAGAGAGAGAAGACAAGCAGGGACCTGGCTGATTCTCTTTGGCCTTTCCCCATTTTTTTTCCCCCCAAGGTAGGGTCTCACTCTAGCCCAGGCTGACCTGGAATTCACTATGTAGTCTCAGGGTGGCCTCGAACTCACGGCGATCCTCCTACCTCTGCCTCCCCAGTGCTGGGATTAAAGGCTGACGCCACCACGCCCGGCTTCTTTCCCCATTTTTGAAGACAAGACAGCTAAGGCCTGAGAAAGGGTTAAAGTGCATTTGTGCAGGCTCTGGCCCGTGTGGGAACCACAGCAGGGACGACAGGTGACATGTGTCTGTGACTTTCGTTTGCCCTCTGCGGTTTTGAGTCCTCTGACCTCTGCTGTGCCCAGGAAACAAAGACACCTCCCCATGAGCCTCCTCCACTTAGACTGTAGCAGGGAGCTTGGCAAGGCCCGGATAGGAAAACCATGTTTAAAAGCTTGTGGCCTGGGCAAACGCTCTTTCTAGGGCATCTTCCTCTTCCCGTGTCGTCATGTGAGCACCCACAGCTGCGGCCACTTTCTGGGCCTTTGCCCGGGCCGCTGTCTCTAAAATGAACCGCTCTTTTGTTCTCGCCAGAGCTGGCTGCTCCCACTATAAGTGCAAGACACTCACAGGGACCACACGCTGGCTTTAACGATCTGTTGTTACCATCTTGTAATTCTCTCTCCCCCTCTCTCCATATATATATGTATGTATATATATGCATTTTTTTTTTTTTTTGAGGTAGGGTCTCACTGTATCCCAGGCTGACCTGGTACTCACTCTGTAGTCCCAGGCTGGCCTTGAACTCACAGTGATCCTCCTATTTCTGCTTTCTGAGTGCTGGGATTAAAGGTGTGCACTACCACACATAGTTTTTAAAAAAAATTTTTTTTGTTCATTTTTATTTATTTGAGAGCGACAGACAGAGAGAGAAAGAGGCAGATGAGAGAGAGAGAATGGGCGCGCCAGGGCCTCTAGCCACTGCAAACAAACTCCAGACGTGTGCGCCCCCTTGCGCATCTGGCTAACGTGAGTCCTGGGGAATCGAGCCTCGAACCAGGGTCCTTTGGCTTCACAGGCAAGCACTTAACTGCTAAGCCATTTCTCCAGCCCAGTTTTTTTTAATTGTCCAATTTGTCTTGTTGTCTTCTATGCCTTTATTGGTTACTTTATTTTTTATTTTATTTTATTTATTTGAGAGAAAGAAAGAGGCAGATATAGAGACAGAATGAGTGCGCTAGTACCTCCAGCCATTGCAAACAAACTCCAGGCACATGTGCCACCTTGTGCATCTGGTTTACATGGGCACTGGGGAATCAAATCTGGGTCCTTAGACTTTACAGGCAAGTGCCTTAACTGCTAAGCCATCTCACCAGCTCTTGGTTACTTTAAAAAAAATTTATTTGGGCTGGAGAGATGGCTTAGCAGTTAAGCACTTGCCTGTGAAGCCTAAGGACCTTGGTTTGAGGCTTGATTCTCCAGGACCCACGTAAGCCAGATACACAAGGTGGCACATGCATCTGGAGTTTGTTTGCAGTAGCTGAAGGCCCTGGTGCACCCATTCTCTTTTATTTATCTGCCTCTTTGTCTGTCTGTCACTGTCAAATAAATAAATAAAAATAAACCAAAAAATAAAAAAATATTTATTTATTTGTGTGTGTGTGTGCGTGTGTGTGTGTGTGAAAGAGAGAAGGGGGGGGGAGAAGTAGAGAGAGAGAATGGGTGCACCAGGGCCTCCAGCCACTACAAATGAACTCCAGACGCACGTGCCACTGTGTGCATCTGGCTTACATGACTACTGGAGAAGCAAACATAGTTCCTTAGGCTTGCAGGCAAGCGCCTTAACTGCTAAGCCATCTCTCCAGCCCCCACCTTTTTTTTTTTTTTTTTTTTTGAGGTAGGCTGTCACTGTAGGCCCAGGCTGACCTAGAATTCACTATGTAGTCTCAGGCTAGCCTCGAACTCATAGTGATCCTCCTCCCTCGGCCTCCTGAATTCTGGGATTAAAGGCACGAGCCACTACTCCCAGCTAGGTTACTTTTTTGTTGTTAGTTTCCTGCACCAAATCAGGGAAAAATGATAATTCTCCCACTACTGCCTGATCTCATGCTGGTTCAGGGTACACCTTATTTGAATATTTGCCCAGTGTGTGAATGAAGTGAGCAACGTGTGCTTGCTACAAGCAGGACACTGCATTCCAGAGGCCTGCAGAGTATTTAGACGACGGGCTGGGGAGATGACTCAGTTGGTAATGTACTTGCCTCACAAGTGGGATGTTCAATCCCTGGTACTCATGTCAAGTGCCAGGCATATTGGCATGTGCCTGTAATCCCAGCACTGGGGACAAACAAACAAAGGGTCCCCTAGCAAGTCTAGGCTTATTGTTGAGTTCCAGGCCAATGGAAGGAGATGCCGTCTCAAAAGAAGTGGATGGCGTTTCTGTGTGCACCTGCAAACACACGTGCCTGCACACATATGACCATGTACACACACACGCATGCATCAAGAACACTCGGATGGCTGGGCGTGGTGGTGCACACCTTTAATCCCAGCACTCGAGAGGCAGAGGTAGGAGGATCGCCGAGAGTTCGAGGCCAGCCTGAGACTACATAGTGAATTCCAGGTCAGCCTGGGCCACAGTGAGACCCTCGAAAAAAAAAAAAAAAAAAACTTGGATGAATGTGGGAATGAATGGATGGATGGGTGGATAGATGGGTGAGTGGATGGATGATGAATGGGTGGGCAGGGTGAACAGATGGATAAATGAATGGGTAAGTGGAATGGATGGATGGATGGATGGACAGATGGACAAAGAATAATCATTATCTTTAACGTGTGTGGTTATAAATGACTGACATTTTCCTCCATTTTCTAACTTGCTGCTCTGAATCTCATTTTTAGAAGCCATTTGAACAATGTTTCATAATAAATAAAACAGTGTAAGATATTGGGGACAGAGTGAACCAGTCATCTTGCTTCATAGGTAAGACACTGAAGCCCACAGAGATTCAAGGTCTCCCAGCAGGACAATAATAGGCCCAGGGCAACCGCTTGAGCCCAGACCCCAAACTGCTAGTGTAGGTATGCCTGCTGAGTCCCCCACCCCCACCCTGGGGAAGAAGCTTGGCCTGTGGGGAGCCTCCCTCCTCCTCATTTGTTTTCTTTGATTTGGTAGGAAAGGTCAATGGATAGGTTCAATTTACTAGCTGACCTTTATTTATTTGTTTAAAATATATTTTATCATTTATTTATTTACTTGAGAAGATAAAGAAAGAGAGAGAGAGAGAGAGAGAGAGAGAGAGTGAGAATGGGCACATCAGGACCTCCAGCCACTGCAAACGAACTCCAGATGCACGTTCCCCCTTGTGCATCTGGCTTACGTGGGTCCTGGATATTCGAACTGGGATCCTTTGGCTTTGCAGGCAAATGCCTTAACCACTAAGCCATCTCTCCAGCCCTATTTTTGTTTATTTTTATTTATTTATTTGAGAGCAACAGGCAGAGAAAGAGGGAGAGAGAGAGAGAGAGAGAGAGAGAATGGGTGGGGTTAGGACCTCCAGCTACTGCAAACAAACTCCAGACGTGTGCGCCCCCTCGTGCATCTGGCTAACGTGGGTCCTGGGGAATCAAGCCTCAAACTGGGGACCTTAGGCTTCACGGGCAAGCACTTATCTGCTAAGCCATCTCTCCAGCCTCTAGGTGACCTTTATGATCTTAAAGATGTCACCTCCCCTCTGGGTGGGGACTGGTCTGGATGTCTCAAGGTCTTTGTGGCATTAGTGGTCCGTGTGTGGAGGGAAAGGAAGCTGGGGGCTGGAGAGATGGCTTAGCGGCTAAGGTGCTTGCCTGCAAAGCCTAAGGACCCAGGTTCGCCTCTCCATGTCTCACATAAGCTAGTCGCAGAGTGACGCAAGTGCACAATGTCGCACATATGCACAAGGGGGCACATGCGTCTGGAGTTTGAATAGAGGCCCTGGTGTGCCAATTCTCTCTCTCTCTCATTAAAAAAAAAAAAAATCCAACCTATTAGGCTTGCCTCAAAAATAAAATAAAATAAAAAGGAAAGAAAAGAAAAGAAAAGCATAGCTGTTGATGTTTGTATAAAGGCGATGCAGTACACAGGATGTGTAGCATTCCTTCCTTCCCACGTTTTGTTCCCTAATACCAAATGTAAGCTGAGGAAAATCAGGCCTATTAGGGTGCCTGAAGCAGGGGGACGGAGCTCAGGAGTTCGAAGCCAGCTTGTTCAACATATAGGAAATAAAAGAGTCTGACTTTAATACTTTCCCAGACTTTGCATGCTTCTGATAATCTTGTGGAAGCACCGCCTGGGGACCATGAAGAACGTGTCTCAGTTTAGTTTTTGGGTATATTTTCACATCTAAACTAGAGTGATGGAGTTTGGGGGAAGTATTATTATTATTATTATTTAAGGGAGGGTCTCACTCTAACCCAGGCTGACCTGGAATTCACTATGGAGTCTCAGGGTGGCCTTGAACTCACAGCGATCTCCTACCTCTGCCTCCCGAATGTTCTGATTAAAGGCGTGTGCCACCACGCCTGGTGGAAGTGCCATTCTTGCCTGTCGTATCAGAATATATGCTATCAAGGTGGCATACTGCTGTTACTAAGCTTGATCACTTGGAAGAGATAATGGTGGTCAAATCTCTCTGCCATATGGTTACTTCTCAGGATGTGCATCTGGAGAGACGGCTCAGTGGTTAAAGTGTTTGCTTGTAAGTCTGTGGCCCAGGTTCAAATCCCCAGGACCCAAATAAAGACAGATGAAAAGTAGTGCATGTGTGGCAAGTGCGCACCTGTGTGCACGCATGTGCACGCGCGCACACGCACACAAATAAATACATTTTGAAAACTTTTTTTTGACTTCCCAGTACCAATGTAAAGTCAAATGCACAAAGTGATGTTGGTGTCTGGATTTCGTATGCAATGGCAGAAGGCCCTGGCATACCTATGCTGTCTCTCTCTCTCACACACACAAATAAATAAGTTATTGGCTTAAGATTTTTTTAAAAAGATCCTGCTGTGTTGGCACACGCCTTTAATCCCAGCGCTCAGGAGATAGAGGTAGGAGAATCACCATGAGTTTGAGGCCACCCTGAGAATACATAGGTGAATTCTAGGTTCAGCCTGGACTAGAGCGAGACATTACCTCAAAACCCAACCAACAAACAAAAAAAATTTTTTTAAGGGCTAGGGAGATGGCTTAGTGATTAAGTGCTTGCTTGTGAAGCCTAAGGACCCTGGTTCAAGGTTTGATTTCCCAGGACCCAAGCAAGCCAGATGCACAAGGTAGGCACATGCATCTGGAGTTTGTTTGCAGTGGCTGGAGGCCCTGATGTGCCCATTCTCTCTCTCTCTCTCTCTCTCTCTCTCTCTGCCTCTTTCTCTATCTCTCTCTATAATAAATATATAAAATTAAATTAAAATTAAAACAAGGCTGGGCATGGTGGAGCACGCCTTTAATCCCAGCACTCGGGAGGCAGAGCTAGGAGGATCGCCGTGAGTCTGAGGCCACCCTGAGACTACTGGGAATGACAACAGTAAGATGCTCTGAGGCTGAAAAGAGACAGGCCCACTCCATAGGTGTCAGTCTGTCCCTTCTCAGAGTTTGTTTGGGATCACAGGGACAGTTGGGCTCTTCCCTGTCCTGGGGGCACTCCCATTAGCAGGGGACCCAGATTGTATAAAGTGTGTGCTGCTGGCTGCGGGGGGGGGGGGGGGGGGGGCGGGGTGCACAGCAAACCCAGAGTAAGCAAAAGCAGGAACTTGGAAGCCCAATTTGACTTGGCAACCTGGGCCTTTAACGGGACGGGGGTAGGGGTGACCTCTCATTTTAAATGTCCTGTGTTTGTCACCCCATCACTTATGTTTGAGCATACAATATACAATACAGCAATAGGTAGGGGTGTGAAACAGAATTCTACTACTGCGGGGACCTGGGGAGGAAAGACAGGTTTTTAAAAATACATAGATATATATTTTATATATTTATTTATTTGAGAGAAAGAAGGGGAGAGAGGGAGAGAGAGAGAGAGAGAGAGAAAGAGAAAGAAAGAAAGAAGAGGGAGAGAATGTGTGCGCCAGGGCCTCCAGCCACTGCAAACAAACTCCAGATGCATGCGCCCCCTTGGGCATCTGGCTTACATGGCTCGTGGAGAATCGAACCGGGCTCCTTTGGTTTTGCAGGCAAATGACTTAACTGCTAAGCAGTCTCTCCAGCCTTTTGAAATATTTAATTTTTTAAAAATTTATTTGAGATAGAGAAAGAGAAAATGGGCATGCCAGCGCCTCCAGCCGCTGCAAACGAGCTCCAGGTGCATGCACCACCTTGTGCATCTGGCTTACTGTGGGTCCTGGGGAATGGAATCTGGGTCTTTTGGCTTCGCAGGCAAGCACCTTAACCACTAAGCCATCTCTCTCCAGCCCAGAGAGATGTTTTTATTGGCCACTTCTAAATTATAGATAATAAACCATATTAATCCCCTTTCCCCTCACTTTCCCCTTTGAAACTCCACTCTCCATCATATCCCCTCCCCCTCTCAATCAGTCTCTCTTTTATTTTGATGTCGTGATCTTTTCCTCCTATTATGAGGGTTTTGTGTAGGTAGTGTCGGGCACTGTGAGGTCATGGGTATCCAGGCCATTTTGTGTCTGAGGGAGCACGTTGTAAGGAGTCCTACCCTTCCTTTGGCTCTAACATTCTTTCTGCTTCTTCTGCAATGGACCCTAAGTCTTGGAAGGTGTGATAGAGATGTCTCAAGGCTGAACACTCTTCTGTCACTTCTTCTCAGCACCATGGTGCCTTCTGAGTCATCCCAGACAGAGGTCACTGCCATATGAAAAGAGAAGCTTCTCAAGTGACAGTAGCATTAATATACAGGTATGAATGCTAAGAGAACTGCACCAGACAGTTTGGTGAGCATAATATATGCAATTAGCCAGACAGCAGCAGATGTTACACCCCTAGGGTTCATGACTTCGCCCATCATAGGTTTTTCAGTATCAGGCATGTATTCCCTCCCATGGAGCAGGCCTCCAGTCCAAGTAGAGAGTGGTTGGTTTTCCCCGTAACAGACATGCCACTATTATACCCATTGGCTCATTTGCCTGGCTGGTCAATCTTAAGGATTGCAGTGTCCACTGTTGTTTATCTCCACTGATGATTTCTGTCTCTCTCATAGAACTGCATGCAGTATAGCTTTTTCCAGACTGTCAGCTGGTCTACAGGGAGGAGGTTTTCAGCTCGGTTCCAGCAGAATTTCTCAGTGGTCTTGCAGCCCAAGCATGTGGAGTCTTCAGCAATATGGTCTTACCATCTATTCCTGGTGGTAAACCAAGGGTCTTGGCAATGGCCTGTAATGTTTTGGGGGCATCAAGGAATTCCCTGGCCAACAACTCATTGGAAGGAATCCCATCCCTGTCATTGAAATTTTTCTAGTAACAATCTATGGCCCCTGGGTACCCTATTGCCCAAAAAAAGTAGGTTTCCATATGGCCTTATTTATACCTTCTTAGATTTTGATTAACCCTCTCCCCACCCTTCCGTTACTCAATCCCTTCCCCTGCTCTCACTTAGGCCTTTCCACCCCCAGTAATCTGTACATCTACTTACATGTATACAATACCATCCCCTTAAAGTCCTCCGCTCTCCTCTCTCCCTTATAGCCCTTTTCTTGCTTACTGGCTACTGGCTACCAAGTTTTATTCCTACTCACATACAAGTCCAAACATTTGTAGCTAGGATCCACATACGAGAGAGAACATGCAGCGCTTGGCTTTCTGGGCCTGGGTTACCTCACTAAGTATAATCCTTTCCAGGTCCTTCCATTTCCCTGCAAATATCATAATTTCATTTTTCTTTATTGTTGAATAGAACTCCATTGTATAAATGTATAAATGTGCATCTTGGCTTACGTGGAACCTGGAGAGTTGAACATGTGTCCTTAGGCTTTGCTGGCAAGCACCTTAACTGCAAAGCCATCTCTCCAGCTCTAGAGTTTTATTTATTTATTTATTTTCGGTTTTTCAAGGTAGGGTTTCACTTTAGCTCAGGCTGACCTGGAATTCACTCCGTAGTCTCAGGGTGGCCTTGAGCTCATGGTGATCCTCCTACTTCGGCCTCCTGAGTGCTGGCTGGGATTAAAGACGTGCACCACCATGGCCAGTGAAAGAGATTTTTTTTTCTTTTTTTTTTTTTTAGTTCTTCAACGTAGGGTTTCACTCCAGCCCAGGCTGACCTGGAATTCACTATGTAGTCTCAGGGTGGTCTCGAACTCATGGCGATCTTCCTACCTCTGCCTCGAAAGAGAATTTTTTAAGTCTTTGTTTGGACGCTCAAGGTCAGCTGCAGTCTGCCATTGGCCACCTGGGAGCGGAGATACGTTCACGAGACTGGGCTGGAGTCTGGCTTGGGGGCGTGGCCAAGACAGGGGTGGGGGCGTGGCCTGGCGGGGGCGTGGCCTTGAGGGCGCGTCAGCCCCGTGCCCCCCGAGCGCCTGGAGCATTACGGGATGGAGCAAGCGCAGCAGGCACTCGGGCGCCGGCTAGCTGTCGCAGGGCGCGTCCCGGGGCGCTGTGGCTCTGGCTCGCGACCTGATCGTCCCGCAGTGCCCCGGGAGCAGGGTTCGCTTCCAGGAGTCCGAGGGTGCCTGCTCTGCACCCCTGCAGGAGCCCGGTGGGATCAGCCTGCCTGTCTGTCACCATGAGCCCTGCCAAATGCAAGGTCTGTTTCCCTGATCACGCAGTAAAGTAAGTAAGCTGCAGTTTTTGATGACTTCTTATCTTTTTACAAACTCATGCACCCCACTTCCCCCACCACCTTCCAGATCGGGGCCGGTTCGCCACCACCTCACGAGATGCAAGCCTAACTTCGGCGGCCGGGTAGGATGGAGTCCTTGCAAACTCTAGCCCGCCCTGGCCGCAGAAGGAGGCCACACTTGGCACCGAGGAATCTTGCTGGAAGGGTGCTGCCTAGCACGCAGGTGCCTCAAGATTGATCCGTGAGAAGGGCCACCCTGTCCCCCCTTTTCATCCCCTTGGCCTTGAGAAACGGACGGTTGTGGGAGGCGAGACTTTTTGGAGCTGAAGCCTAGGCGAATGGACCCAGATCGGATCCGGTCGTTTGGCTGCAAGCAGCCCGGCCTTGCATCTCTGCGGGAGAGCTCCGTAGCCCCGCCTACTTGATTTTATTTATCTTCCTTTCGTCTTCACTTTACTGTACCTTTAAACAGTCGCCAAATCGATGCTGTGTTTGTTGTTGAAAATTCAGAAAAGTGACACCTGTCATTCCAGCCCTGCTGAGGGAAGTGGATTGAGAGCTGGAGACTGGCTCGGGCTACGCAGTGAGACCCTGTCTCATCAAACAAACTCAGAAAAAAATCATAGATAAGCAAAAAGGAGGAACAAAAGTCACCGTAAAACCGCTTCCCTGTGCCCAGCAAAGGTCATAGGACAATTCTTCTTCTTCTTTTTTAAAAAGATTTTATTTTTATTTATTTATCTATTAGAAACAGAGGAAGAGAGAGAGAGAGAGAGTGAGAATGGGCACACCAGGGTCTATAGCCACTGCAAACGAACTCCAGACGCATGTGCCACCATGTGCATCTGGCTTACTTGGGACCTGGAGAATCCAACCAGGGTCCTTAGGCTTCACAGGCATGCACCTTAACCGCTAAGCCATCTCTCCAGCCCACAATCCTTGTTTTTAATGCGGATGTTTAATTTATAAAATTGAACCATTCTAGGGGCTAGATGCCTGTTTTTAATCCCAGTACTTGGGATGCAGAGGTAGGAGGATCCCAGTACGTTCGAGGCCACCCTGAGACTACAGAGTGAATTCCAGGTCAGCCTGGGCTAGAGTGAGACCCTACCTGAGAAAAACAAAACAAAACAAAACAAAACAAAAAAACCAAAAACAACAACAAAAAAACTGAACCATTCAAAATATATTACATTGTAACTTGTTTCTAGTGTTTAACAGTAGGCTCAGCAAATTATAACCCACCACCTGTTTTGACATGGCCTGAGCCCAAAATGGGTCTTATATGTCTAAATGGTTGAAAAAATATATATATTAAAGAATACTGTTTTATGTCGTGTGAAAACTTTGTGGAATTCAAAGCTTAGTGTCCACAAATAAAGTTTTATTGGCATACAGCCACAGTCATTAGTTTACGCATAGCGTTTTGTCCTTCATTGGCAGCGTTGAGTAGTGTGACAGAGGTGGGCCTGTCACACCTGAAATACTGAGTGTCTGGCCCTTGACATAAGAAGCTTGCTAACCTGCGTTCCGTGCACCATGCCGTGCTGGCTCCACAGCGGTCCTGTACACTGATACGCCTTAAGCCGTGGAAGCAATTGGCTGTTTCTCCTTTTTCTTTGCTGTGTAGACTGCACAATGGGAAGCACGTTTGTACCTCAGTCTCTGCATCCTTCCTCATTCTTTTCTTTTCTTTTTTAAATTTTTGCTTTTTTCAAAGTAGGGTCTAGCTCTAGCCCAGGCTGACCTGGAATTCACTATATAGTCTCAGGCTGGCCTCGAATTCACAGCGATCCTCCTACCTCTGCCTCCCCAGTGCTGGGATTAAAGGCATAAACATTTTTTAAATGTTTTTTTTTATTATTGATTTATTTGCAAGCAGAGAGAGAGAAATAGAAGAGAGACAGACAGAGAGAATGGGTGTACCAGGGCTTCCAGCCGCTGCAAAGTCCAGATGCACGTGCTAAATTGTGCATCTGGCTTTATGTGGGTACTGGGGAACAGAACCCAGGTCCTTAGGTTTTGCAGGCAAACGCCTTAACCGCTAAGCCGTCTCTCCAGCCCAACACTGAAAATTTTATGACAGTATCTTGTTATAATGTCTATATTATTAGTGTTGTTAATCTCTTACTGTACCTAGTTTATAAATGAAACTCTATCATAGGAATGTATGTATAGAAAAAAAAAAAACAATATATGTTGGGTTCAGCACTAACTACAGTTTCAGGCCTCCTCTGGGGGTCTAGGAACATATCCCCTGCAGATCTACTATAACTCTTAATTCAAGGTCACCAGTGAGCATTGGCAGTGGTTCCATCTGTGGGATGTGTTTCCTGAGCTATTCCGAGCGCCTGGTAGCCATGTTTTCATGCCAGCCTTGTAGAGCCACTCTGGGGTACTGAGTTGGAGTGCCGTCATTCCCGATTTCTCTTCTCCACTCCTTCCCTATGCTCCTCTATCACGTTGGGATGAAAACCAGGACCTCGCACATGCTAGGCAAGCATTCTGTCACTACACCCCAGCAGCGTCAACCTCATTTTACATACATGCACACTGAGCTATTGAACATTGTTACAGCAGGACAGGGACCTGAACCCACACTACAACCCACAGGGTCCGCTCTCTGGCTGACAGATTCTACCACTGTGAGGGTCCATCCTGCTTGAGTAAATCCCTTCGAAAATAAGATACCCCAGGCCAGGCGTGGTGGCGCACGCCTTTAATCCTAGCACTCGGGAGGCAGAGGTAGGAGGATCTTTGTGAGTTCCAGGCCACCCTGAGACTACATAGTGAATTCCAGTTCAGTCTGGGCTAGATAGCGAGACGCTACCTCAAAAAACAAAAATAAATAAATAAATAAAAAATAAAAGATACCCTCCTAATGGTGGCCTAGTTGGAAAACTACAAGCCTCATTGGTTGTCTGGTATGACACATGAGTACCCCAAGCAATGAGGACTCTTGGAGCAGGAAGGTGCTCTGAAGTCTGTTAGCCCCATAATGTGGGGTTCAGAGGTGGTGAGAGATGTGTCAGCCCTGTAGCCTAAGGCCCAGGGGAAGGAGCGGGAGGCTTGTCTTCAGGTACATGGTCCTCCTGCAGATCAGACTAACAGAGCCTTCAGAGAGCCTTTCTGAATTTTTTTTTTTTTTCCAAAACAGGGTCTCGACTAGCTCAGGCTGACCTGGAATTCACTATGTAGTCTCAGGGTAGCCTCGAACTCTCTACCTCTATCTCTCAAGTGCTGGGATTAAAGGTGTGTGCCACCATGCTCGACTCTTTTTTTTTTTTTAATTTTATTTTAGTTTTTGGCTTTTTGAGGTAGGGTTTCACTCTAGTCCAGTTCACTATGTAGTCTCAGGGCCTCGAACTCTTGGCAATCCTCCTACGTCTGTCTCCCAAGCGCTGGGATTAAAGGTGTGTGCCACCACGCCTAGCTCTGTTTTTTTTGTTTTTTTGTTTTTTTTTTTTTAATTTTGAGAGAGAGAGGTAGATATATAGAGAGAATGGGCATATGCCAGGGCCTGTAGCCACTGTAAACAAACTCCAGACTAATGCAGCACCCTGTGCATCTGGCATATGTGGGTATTGGGGAATTGAACTTGGGTACTTAGGCTTGGCAGGCAAATGCCTTAACTGCTAAGCCATCCCTTCAGCCCTGTTTGTTTTTGAGACAGGGTCTCATGTAACCCAGACTGGTCTTGAACTCGCTATGTAGCTGAGGATGACCTTGAACTTTCTTTTTTTTTAATTCTATTTTTATTTATGAGAGAGAGAGAAAAAAAAAAAGAGAGAGAGAGAGAGAGCGCAAGGGAATGGGCTCACCAGGGCCTCTAGCCACTGCAAACGAACTCCAGATTCATGCGCTGCATTGTGCATCTGGATTACGTGGGACCTGAAGAATCGAACCTGGATCCTTAGGCTTTGCAGGCAAGCTCCTTAACTGCTAAGCCATCTCTCCAGCCCTGACCTTGAACTTTCTGATCCTCCTGCTTTCATCTTCCAAGTGTGGGAACTACAGGCATGTCTCCACTACACCCAGTTTTACATGGTGTTGGAGATCGAACCCCGGGCCATCATGCACGGTACACAAACATTCTACCAACTGATCTACGTCCCCAGCTGCAGGGACCCTTTCTGACGTGCTGTGGCCAGCTGTGTCTGACAGAAGGGCTGGGAGAAGGATGCTGTGGCTTGTGGGGTGGGGGAATACCTTCTCATCTTCTCAGGGTACTGAGTCCTTCACTGAGCATGGAGGTCATGGCTATCCATGTTTGCAGCCCTAATCTATTTCTTCTGGCAAAAATTCCCAAGACCTTGAGTTCACCCAAATCAGGTCATGTGGCCAGGGGATGCAGTCCTTTCTGACCTTTATATCTGTTTACATGAGTTCAGCAAAGCAGTCTTGAATCACATTTAACTGCACACACTTTATTCCTGAAACAAAATCATTTTACTTTAATCAGAGAAAAACAAACTTGCAAGAATTCAGGCAGGTCCAAGACATTGGGTCCCCGTATTGATCAATGTGCATGCACTATTGGGTGACGACAGGTGTTTGTCTCTCGGCTTAAGGTTCTTTTTACTTATTTGTTTGCAAGTAGAGAGAAGTAGAGAGGAGACAGACAGAGAGAATGGGCTGTGCCAGGGCCTCTAGCCGCTGCAAACGAACTCCAGATGCATGCACCAATTTGTGCATCTGGCTTTATGTTGGTGCTGGGGAATCGAACCCAGGTCGTTAGGCTTTGCAGGCAAGCGGCTTAACCACGGAACCATCTCTCCGGCCCTTAGCGTAAGGTTAAAGTTGCTAAAAGATAGATTTATCCCAACCCTGCCTGTGTGACTTTGAACATGTGTTTCCAAGCCATGGAGACTTGGTCTACCTGTCTGTCACCTGGCCTGATCCTAACAGGCCTTTTTAGGAGTTTGAGATGCTGATCTTGAGGGCTGGCCATCATGAGCATTCACACTGAAAAAGGCAGTTCAGGTATAATTCAGTTGCAACAGAACTCTGGGAGGTGACAGGTGGCATTAGGACCCCTGCGTTGCAGACACCTCAGTGGCCAGGACTCTGGTGGGCATCCTGCATGCTGGCCAGTTTTCTTGGCATGTGAATGGGGTCAGAGGTCAGAACGTGGAGCACTCAGTGCGGATCAGAATGGAGAAGGGCTCTGTGATGCTTTGAATGTGAGTGTGCGTCCCCCACAGACTCAGGTGTTTTATTAAAGCTTGTGGCCTGGCTGGAGGAGGTGTCACTGGGCGCCGATACTGGGATCCAGCCTGAAGGCGTGCTTGGGGGGCGGAGAGAGCAGCTGTGAGCTCAGAAGCGGGCTCCTGCTTGCTGCTGGTCCCTTTCTGCTGCTTTTTTTGGTGTTTGCCGGCTGGTGGTGATTTTTCTCACTCTCTCTGCTTAGATTTATGAATGGGAGCCGGTTACTCCCGCCATTTATGAAACTTGCCCTGGATCTGTAAGCATGAAATAAGTCCCGCTCCTGCCATAAACTATGCGTGGTTTGGATGCGTACCTGGCATTGTGGAGTTCGCTACCTACAGGCTCCTTGGAAGAGGTTTGGGTTGAATGGCATGAGATAAAGCCGAGGGAGCTGGGCGGGGGATGGGTAGAAATATTTGGGCTTCAGTGTGGCCCAAGTCTCCCAATTTGAGGGATGTCACGGCCATGGGAATTCTGTTCGGAACTGGGGATGCTTGTAGATCTGTGAGTGGTGCTCCCACTCAGCTGAGCTTTAGAATTTCATGGTTTTTTTTTTTTTTTTTCATTGTAGCTCAGGCTGACCTGGAATTCACTATGTAGTCTCAGGGTGGCCTCGAACTCACGGCGATCCTCCTACCTCTGCCTCCCGAGTGCTGGGATTAAAGGCGTGCGCCAGCACGCCCGGCTTTAGAATTTCAAGGGTCTTTGAAGAAGTTGCCTGGGCTATCCCTCCTCATCCCAGAGACGCTGAGTTCATCTCAGGCATCAATCTCTCTCTTTCTCTATTTTTAAAATTATTTATTTGAGAGAGAGTGAGAAAGAGAGGGAGGGAAAGAAAGAGGCAGAGAGAGAGAGAGAGAGAGAGAGAGAGAGAGAGAATGGGAAAGCCAGGGCCTCCAGCCACTGCAAACAAACTACAGATGCATGTGCTACCTTGTACATCTGGTTTACATGGGACCTGGGGATTCAAACCTGGGTTCTTAGGCTTTGTAGGTGAGCACCGTAATCACTGAGCCATCTCTCCAGCCCCTGTTTCTCTATTTTATAAGTTTTAGAACATTTTTTAAAATTTTTATTTATTTGAGAGAGAGAGAGAGAGAGAGTGCACCAGGGCCTCTAACCATTGCATATGAGCTCCAGACACATGCACCACCTTGCGCATCTTACTTATGTGGGCACTGGGGAATCAAACCTGCGTCCATAGGCTTCTCAGGCAAGTGCCTCAACTACTAAGCCATCTCTTCAGGCCCCTTCTTTCTCTATTTTTAAAAATATTTATTTATTTGAGAGAGAGAGAAGAACAGGCAGAGAGAGTGAGAATGAGCATGCCAGTGCCTCTAGCCATTGCATGTATCACCTAGTGCATCTGGCTCATGTGGATACTGGGGAATCGAACCCAGGTCCTTACACTTCGCAGCGCCTTAACCACTGAGCAATCTCTCATGGATGCATGTGTGTGTGGTCAGAAGGCAATCTCAGATATCATCCTCAGGAATGCTTTTGAGATAGGGTCGGTCTCTAGACCAGGCTTACCTGGAACTCACTCCGTAGTCCCAGGCAGGCCTTGAACTCACAGTGAACCTCCAACCTCTGTCTCCCGAGTGCTGGGATTAAAGACGTGCACCACCATGCCTCTTTTAATTTAATTTTACTTGTTTTTTTTTGAGATGGGGTCTCTTATTGGCTAGTGAGCTCTAGTGATTCTCCTGTGTCTGCCTTCCTGGCGTTGAGATGACAGCACAGGTCACCACATCCCGCATTTTTGCATGGGTACTGGGGAATTGAACTCAGGTCCTCATGCTTGCAAGGCAGGCACTTTACGCACTGAGTTATCTCTCCAGCCCAGGTGCCAGTATCTCTTAAAGCCCCTTATGTCAGCCTGGCTTGAGGTCAGTGTGCTGGTTTCTTGAAGGACCAAACAGTAAATAATTTCACCTTCGTGGCCATGTGTACTCCCTTACAGTTACTTACTTGGCTGTTTCCTGTGGCCATAGCTACACAATTGAACAGAACGGGACGTGTTCCAAGCAAATGCTGATGAGCACTGAAATTGGAACTTTGAATAATGTTCCTGTGGTACAAGATTGGATGCTTTGTTGTTTTGTTCCCCTGCCCCCCTGCCCAGCCATTTAAATCTGTGAGAGTATTCTTAGCTCACTCGAGGTACTGGGTTTGGCCCGGGGCCTCTCTTTGCTCTCCACTGGCCTGGTGGTCTTTCCATAAGTCATCAAGAGGGGGAGTGGCCTGGGAAATTTTCAAGTGTCTATTTATCTGAGAGCCCAGTTTTGTGTTGTCTGTAAGATAAGTGTTATCCGCTTTTACTGGGCTACAAAGTGTTCCTTCTTTTTTTAAAAAAATATTTTTATTTTTATTTGAGAGAGAGAAAGAGGGAGAAAGAGAGAGAATGGGCACACCAAGGCCTCTAGCCACTGCAAACAAACTCCAGATGCATGTGCCACCTTGTGCATCTGGCTTATATGGGTCCTGGGGACTTGAACCTGAGTCCTTTGGCTTTGCAGGCAGGCACCTTAATGGCTAAGCCATCTCTCCAACCCATCCTTCTTTTTAAAAAAATATTTTATTTTTATTTATTAATTAATTTGACAGAGAAAGAGGGAGGGAGGGAGGGAGGGAGAGAGAGAGAGAGTGAATGAGTGCGCCAGGGCCTCCAGCCACTGCAAACACACTCCAGACATGTGTGCCCCCTTGTGCATCTGGCTAATGTGGGTCCTGGGGAATTGAACCTGGGTCCTTTGGCTTTGTAGGCAAATGCCTTAATCGCTAAGCCATCCCTCCAGCCCCATCCTTACTTCTTTAAAAAATATTTATTTTTATTTATTTATTTGAGAGAGAGATACAGAAATAGGCAGGGAGAGACAGAGAGAGGAAGAGAGAGAGAGAGAATGAGCGCATTAGGGCCTCCAGCCACTACAAAGGAACTCCAGATGCATGTGCCCCCTTGTACATCTGGCTTACATGGGTCCTGGGGAATCAAACCTGAGTCCTTTGGCTTTGCAGGCAAACGCTTTAACTGCTAAGCCATTTCTCCAGCCCCCCAAAAATATTTTTTATTTATATATTTGCAAGCAGAGAGAGAGAGGAGAGAGACAAACAGAGAGAATGAACGCTCCAAGGCTTCTAGCCACTGCAAACAAACTCCAGATTTATGCACCTTGTCACGTGGGTACTGAGGAATTGAACCTGGGTTGTTAGGCTTTGCAGGCAGGTGCCTTAACTGCTGATCTATCTCTCCAGCCCACAGTGTTCTTTCTTTAGTTTTTTTTTCTTTTGGTTTTTTTGAAGTGGGGTCTCACCCTGGTCCAGGCTGACCTGGGATTCACTATGTAGTCTCAGGGTGGTCTCGAACTTACGGTGATCCTCCTACCTCTGCCCCCTGAGTGCTGGGATTAAAGGTGTGCGCCACCACACCAGGGCCCTTCTTGCTTTCTGATAGCAGAAATGCTTGGTGCACAAGTTGCCCTCCTTCCATGAGCTGGGAACCAGGGTGGCTGTTCCCATCCCGGTGTTAGGGAAGAAATGAGAAAGTAAGGGATTTGAGGGCTCCATAGAGCTAGGACTACACAGGTAATGGCTTCCTTGCACAGGAACAAAGCAGCTTACCTAGGGCAAGCTGTTAGCTGTGGGCCAGGCTCTGTTATCTATTTCCATATAGTCTGTTTTGTTTTCTGGTTCTGGAGATGGTACTTAGGGTCTCCTGCATGCTAGGTAAGATTGACACTCTAGCCCTCTATTTTATTTTTTTAATTTTTTTCTAGGTAGAGTCTCACTTTAGCCCAGGCTGGCCTGGAATTCACTATGTAGTCTCAGGCTGTCCTTGAACTCTCAGAGATCCTCCTATCTCAGCTTCCCAAGTGCTGGGATTAAAGGTATGCACCACCACTACTGGCTTCAATTTTTTAAAAAAATTTTTTTGTTTATTTTTATTTATTTATTTGAGAGTGACAGACAGAGAGAGGAAGAGGGGGAGAGAGAGAGAGAAAGAGAATGGCCACACCAGGGCCTCCAGCCAGTGCAAACGAACTCCAGATGCGTGTGTCCCCTTGTGCATCTGGCTAACGTGGGTCCTGGGGAATCGAGCCTAGAACCGGGGTCCTTAGGCTTCATAGGCAAGCGCTTAACCACTAAGCCATCTCTTCAGCCCCTGGCTTCAATTTTTATTTATTTTTAAACATTCTTTATTTATTTACTTGAGAGAGGGGGGGGCATGTGAGGCCAAGGGCTAACATCTGGTATCTTCCTCAACCACTGTCCACTTCCAGGTCTTGAACCCAGAACTTGCCAATTAGGTGGAGTCTAGCTAGCTAGCTTGCCTTGAGGATCCCCAGTCTCTACCTTCTGAAAGCTGGGATTACAGGTGGTTACCATACCCTCCTGGTTTTTATGTGGGTGTTGGGAATCCAAACTCCAGAAGCGCTTTACCTGCTGATTCATCTTCCTAAGCCTTATCTTTACAGTTTCTAGCCAGGGTCTCTCTATGGAGGCCAGGCTGTTCTTGAACTTACAATCCTCCTGACTCCACTTCCCAGGTGCTGGCATTATACATACATATAGCTTCAGGCGCTCCAGATATTTCCACTGAATGAGAAACTGAGGCACAGCAGATTGAAGTAGCTTTCCTAGGGTTAGAGCGGGCCATAGCTGGCAGATTCCTGACTGAAAGCCTGGGAGGCTGGCTTGTGCCCAGGCAGGGCTCTGTTTGTTGACACTTGGGACTGCATAATTTTTTTTTTTTTTTGAGATAGGGTCTTGTAGCCCAGGCTGCCCTGGAATTCACTCTGTGGTCTCAGGCTGGCCTTGAACTCTTGGTGATCCTCCTACCTCTGCTTCCTGAGTACTGGGATTAAAGGCATGTACCACCACACCTGGCTAATTCTTTTTTAAAAAATATTATTTATTTATTTGCAAGGAGAAAGAGAGAGAGAGAGAGAGAGAGAGAGAGAGAGAATTGGTGTGCCAGGGTCTCCAACCACTGCAAACGAACTCCAGATGTGTGCACCACTTTGTGCCTCTGGCTTTACGTGGGTACTGGGGAATCAGACCTGTGTCATTAGGCTTTGCAGGCAAGTGTTTTAAATGCTAAGCCATCTCTCCAGCCCTGCATAATTCTTTTATTTTAAAATATTTTATTTTTATTCATTTATTTGAGAACTACAGACAGAGAGAGAGAGAGAGAGGAGAAAGACAGAGAGAATGGGCGCGCCAGGGCCTCCAGCCACTGCAAACGAACTCCAGACACGTGCGCCCCCTTGTGCATCTGGCTAACGTGGGTCCTGGGGAATCAAGCCTCGAACCAGGGTCCTTGGGCTTCACAGGCAAGCGCTTAACTGCTAAGCCATCTCTCCAGCCCCCTGCATAATTCTTTATACAGGGTCTGACCTGTACATTGTAGGGTGTTGAGAGATCTTTCTGGCCTCTACTCATTACATGGCCACTACCATACTAAGTTGTGACAACCTAAGTATGAAAAGAGGTACTTACTACTGCCACATGTCCCTGGGGAAAAAAATCGCCCTTACTTGATAACTCTACATGCACTTTTTTTTTTTATTTTATTTCAGAAGCAATGCGTGTAAGGCTGTTTTTGTTTTTGTTTTTTTCCAGCACAGTCAATAGGAGACATATTCAGTTATTCTTTTTGTGCCTCAAATTAGATTCTGAGGTTGGAGAGAATTGGATTGGGAGCCCAGCTCTGCTGCTTCTCAGCTGCGTGACTTGAGTCAGTGGGCCTCTGCGAAGCTCCCGTGTCCTCACGGAGAGCGAGAGAGGACTAGCTTCTCTTTCACAGGGATGTGGAAATTCAGCAGAAGTCCCCGGGCTCTGTCCACAGCAGGCCCTTGAAAATGTTTCTCTCTTCTCTGTTTCCCGGGACGGTTCTGCCTGCCTTGTTGCCCGGGTTTGGCGCTTGGCTGGCACCTCTGTTGTTGATTGCTACCCGGAACCATTCCCAAAGTCACCAAGGGGCATTTCAGCCCTCGCCCCTTTTCCTGCTGACCAAGGTCAGGGCACTGGGCTGCAGCGCAGGCAGCACTCAAGACGCGTCTCCTTCAACGGGAGCAGAATACCAGTGGAAAGTCGAGCCGTCTGGAGCCAGTGTCGGTTGGCTTCCTTCCGGCATTGTCCAGGGAGAATTAAAATGACCCCTGGCCTGGAGACTAGGCCTGCAGGAAGGCTCCCCTGGCAGCACTGCGTACTTTCTTGCCTGTTTGCGGGTGATGGGCTTGTAGCATGACTTTGTCACCAACTTTGAAATCATAGCAGTGTCATACACATTTTCCCGGGCCTCCGACTCACTGCGCTTTAAGCCAAGATTTAAGCTAAGATTGTTACTGCTTGTATGTATGGGAATGGGATGTGTCTAACTTAAAAAAAAATATTTTATTTATTTATTTATGGGAAAGATAGAGAGGATGAGAATGGGTGCGCCAAAGCCTCTAACCACTGCAAACAAACTGCAGACATATGCGTCACCTTGTGCATCTGGCTTTACATGGGTACTGGGGAATCAAACCTGGGTCCTTTGGCTTTGTAGGCAAGTGCCTTAACCACTAAGCTATCTTTCCAGCCCTGTGTCTGGCTTTTTTTTTTTTTTGAAGTTCAGGGTCAGGGAAAGCCATGGGCAGGTGAAGAGAGGATCAGATGGGGGCTTGGTAGAGCCAGTTCAGCTCCTGTCTTCTGTTTTTAAACAATAGCTGGGCGTGGTGGCGCACGCCTTTAACCCCAGCACTTGGGAGGCAGAGGTAGAAGGATCACCGTGAGTTCGAGGCCACCCTGAGACTACAGAGTGAATTCCTGGTCAGCCTGGGCTAGAGTGAGACCCTACCTCGAAAAACCAAAAAAAAAAAAAAGAAAAAAAAAAAAAGGAAAAAATCATTTATTTGCAAGCAGAGAGAGAGAAGAAAGAGAGGGAGAGAGAAGAGGAGAAGAATGGGCACATCAGGGCCTCTGGCCACTGCAAACTCCAAACGCAGGCACCATTTTGTGCATCTGGCTTTATGTGGATAGTAGGGAATCGAACACAGGTTGTTAGGCTCTACAGGCAAGCGTCTTAACCTGCTGATCCTTCTGTCCAGCCCCTCGTGTCTTGTTCTTGCTGGCTGCATGTTTAGCAGTCTCAGATCCCACTGCCAAAGCTGTGCGGGTGGAGCTAATAATACAGTGTGCCACAGAGTAGCTTTTACTTTTCCTCTTGGTTTATCCTCCTAACCTTGATTAAGCGCTATTTGATGAGGAGGGTGTTACTGTCCCCACTTTACATCTGGGCGAGCTGAGTCCCTAGTCCAGGGGACACTGGGACGGCTATGGTTTTGGATGTCCTTGTTACAGCTTACATATGGTTTCTATGTGTCTTTGTGTGGTGTGAGTGTGCGCGCAGTGTGGACGCATCTGTACGTGTGGAGGCGTGAGGTTGAGGCTGGGTGTTCTTTTCAATGGCTGTCCCTTAGGTGAGGCAGAGTCTCTCCCTTGAACTCAGAGCTGGTCTGGTTAATCTAGCTAGCCCGCTGCCCCTGATAATCCCATCTCTGCTTCCCAAGTTCTGGGATTGCAGCTGGGCCACCATGCCTTCTAGCTGATTCGGGGGTCTGAGCTCAAGTCCTCCCACTTGTGAAGCAAGTGCTTTACTGACCGACTGAGCCATCTCCCCAGCCCGACTGTGTCCTTCTTACTGAAAATAGTCTATCAGAGCAGGAAATGTTTTTAGGATTTAGGCAAAGAGAAGAAAAGAGAACCCACCATACTGTATCTCTCCGGCCAAATATTAACATTTTATGGACTGGGGACATGACTCAGCAGTTGAAGGTACTTGCTTACGAAGCCTTGTGGCATAGGTTCAATTCCCCAGTACCTACATAAAGATGCACACAGTGGTGCATGGCTCTGGAGTGCATTTGCGACAGCAAGAGGCCCTGACATTCTTTCTTTCTCTCTCTCTCTCTCAAATAAAAATACTAAAAATTAGGGGCTCGAGAGATGGCTTAGCGGTTAAGGCATTTGCCTGCACAGTCAAGGGATCCCAGTTTGATTCTCCAGGACCCATGTAAGACAGATGCACAAGGGGGCGCATGCACCTGGAGTTCATTTGCAGTGGCCAGGAGGCCCTGGTGCGCCCATTCTCTTCCTCTCTCTGTCTGCCTCTTTCTCTCTCTCAAATAAATAAATAATAATAAAATATTAAAAATTAAATGTTGGGCTGGAGAGATGGCTTAGCGGTTAAGCACTTGCCAGTGAAGCCTAAGGACCCCGGTTCGAGGCTCAATTCCCCAGGACCCACGTTAGCCAGATGCACAAGGGGGCGCACACATCTGGAGTTCGTTTACAGAGGCTGGAAGCTCTGGCGCGCCCATTCTCTCTCCCTCTCTCTCTCTCTCTGCCTCCTTCTCTCCGTCGCTCTCAAATAAATAAATAAACAAAAAAAATTAAATGTTAACATTTCAGTGTCCACTTCCCTAGTTTAGGAATATGCAAATCATGGCCCTTAAACATGTAAGGGAAAAGTCTTAGAGATGAGTTTGCTTTGCAGGGAACATGCAGGTGGACGGCTCCGGCAGGAAGTGGAGTTTTCTTTCAAGATCACGCAGAGACACCTCACACTTCAGTAGTCTTGGGACTGGAAACATGAAGTACCCCATAGCATTTTGTGGAGGGAGAGGGCGATGAGGGACTGGAGCAAGCAAACTTCTTTCTTCTGAGATAGCCGGCAAAGTGTCAGGCTCCCCCGGGGTCCTAAGTCAACATGCTTCTTTCTTTCAAGGTGGAAAGATTTGCTAACTCCTTCAGAATATGTTTTATAAATATAGTGGGCTGGTTTGGGGAATGTAATGTACCACTCTTTTTTTTTTTTTTTTTCTAGGTAGGGTCTCCCTGTAGTCCAGGCTGATCTTGAATTCACTGTGTAGCCTCAGGGTGGCCTCAGATGCACAGAGATCCCCCTACCTCTGCCTTCTGAGTGCCGGGGTTAAAGGTGTACGCCACCATGCTTGGCTCATCCCTCATATTTGCAAGATGACATTGATCTTTCAAAGTCCTCATCTGAGACCTGTGTCCTTCCAGAAGTCCGGCAGTAGGAGGCTATAGAGGTAGAGGATGCTGCCTGTACCTCGCACAAGGCAACAGGGCCATCTCAAGACTCATTTCTCTGTTTTTTTTTTTTGTTTTGGTTTTTTCAAGGCATGGTCTCACTCTAGCTCAGGCTGACCTGGAATTTACTATGTAATCTCAGGGTAGCCTCGAACTCACGGTGATCCTCCTACCTCTGCCTCCCAAGTGCTGGGATTAAGGGCGTGTGCCACCACGCCCTGGCTTCTTCATTCACTTTCATTTGCCATGTGGAGGCTCACTTGAGCAGAGAAAGCCTTTACTGGAAACACACATCCTATTCATTGTAGCTTTTTCTGTTTTTTTTTTTTTTTTTGGACTTGTTATGTATCCCAAGCTGGCCTTGAACTCAGTGCATAGCTCAGGCTGGCCTGTAACTCACAATCCTCCAGAGTGCTGGATTACAGGCATGTGTCACCAAACCTTGCTCAATTGTGGAAGTTAAGCACAATGGTTTCTGTTTTTTGTCCCCTAAAGCTTAGAAGTCTGTGTCTTCATCCCTGACGGGCTGGCTCACACCGGGGGTTGGGGACAGGCTCTGGGTTTATGGAGGGCTTTCCCGATGGGAGTTGTATTGGACACGGAGCCACCTCTGCCGCTATCCATGGGAGGGAAGGCTTGACGTGGAAGAGCGCCTCAGGCCTGCCGACAAGCTGGGTGATGCCCAGTGTCTGGCTAGGCATCTCTGTGCCACTCTGTGAGATGGAATCCTTCTTCCCCGCTCGCTCCTGTGCTTCTGGCTTTGTGGTTCCCTGCCCAGACAGTAGCGATGTTTGCAGGTGGGCTTGTGAAGATCAGTCAGTTCCTCACAACCTTCAGTCCCTTGAACCTTCTCGTCCACCGCCTCCAAGGTTGCCTGACAATACAGGGTCGCTGACCCCTCTGGGTGGTTAACCTCTAGTTGCTACCTGAGTTCCCCACTGGAAGGTTAAACCAGATGGACAGAGTGTGGGAGTCAAACCTCCCCAAGAGCTGGGTGTGGCGCATGCCTGGAATCCCAACACATGGGAGGCTGAGGAAGAGTGACAGTTCAACGACAGGTCTTGGCTGCATTGTGAGACCCTCTCTCAAAAACAAAACAACGGGGGCTGAGGAGATTGCTTAGTGGTTAAGGCACTTGCCTGCGAAGCCTAAGGACCCAGGTTCAATTCCCCAGGACCCATGTGGGCCAGATACATATGGTGGCACATGCATCTGGAGTTCGTTTGTGGTGGCTAGAGGTCATGGTGTGCCCATTCTCTCATAAATAAATAAATAAATAAATAAATAAATAAAGCAATATCCTCACCAAGCCATAGCAAAGAGTTATTTACTGTTATTATCATTCTTGTAATATTTTATTTATTGATTTGCAAACAGAGAGGGAGGAGAGAGAGAGCAAGAGCAAGAATGGCTGTGCCTGGGCCTCTTGCCACTGCGGACAAGCTCCAGATGCATGTGCCACTTTGTGCATCTGGCTTTACATGGGGTACTGGGGAATCAAGCCCAGACCATCAGGCTTCGCAAGCAAGCACCTTAATCGCTGAGCCAACTCCCCAGCCCTATTGCTTATGTTTTGAAATCCGCCAGAACCTCGAGGAGAAGAGGTGAGATTAGCATCAACATTTTGGAAGCTGAAAGTAGGCAAACGCATTAACCAGCTGAGTAGTACCAAGAAGCTTGGGAGCCCCCTGCTCCCAGATCCAGGGTCACTCCAGTAAGCCCCAAGAGTAGCACAGGGCTGTCATCACCAGTGGCCTCTGGAACTGGGCCTGACAGGGAAACATGAAAGGCTTAAATAACAGCAATGGGGTGGATGAGAAGCTGCAGACTTTCTGTGCCGGGTGCCTGGGTCGCCCCCTTCAGCCCAGAGGGGAGGTGGGAGGCAGATCGCACTTGGCAGAGGGAAAGGTGGGGGGACTTGGGACTGGCGGTGGATGGGCAGAGCTGAAGGCTTGGGGCCTGAATCCCAAACAGGTGTGTGGGCGTCAAGGCCCCAAACCACCTTGTGCCCGGGCACTGGGGATGAGTTTTAGGGCCCAGAAAGAAAACTTTTCCTTGGGGAATCTGGCCAGGGAGGGAGAAAGATTCTAAAGGTTCTAACTTGGGGATCCCCCCCAAAAACAGTCTCCCCTCAGATCACCTATGTGGAGTTCAAGTTCAGGCAGCTTCACCTTGTTCAGTGCTGTCTCGCTCCTTGTAACCCTTGTTTACTCAACATCCAACAACAGGCTCTTGTCTGTTTTCTTTTTCTCCTCTCTGTCCCTCATTTTAAAATTTATCTTGAGAGAGAGAGAGAAAGAGAGAGAGAGAGAATAGGCACGCCAGGGCCTTCAGCCACTGTGAACAAACTCCAGACGCGCACCACATTGTGTGCTTGCGTCACTGTGCGTCTGGCTACATGGGATCTGGAGATTTGAACATGAGTTCTTAGGCTTCGCAGGCAAGCTCCCTAAATGACAAAGCCATCTCTCCAGCCCTCTGTCCCTCTTTTGAGACAGGTCTCTCTCTGGCACCTAGTCTGGCCTGGAACTCACTGTGTAGCTCAGAATGGCTTTGAACTTGCATTGATCTTTCTGCCTCTGCGTAGATCTTTCTGTCTGTGCCTACCAAGAGTTGGTACATGCCATCATACCTCACGTGAGAAAACATTCTCTCTTTCTTCTTCTGTCCTACTAGGGGTAGGACCCAGCACCCCATGCATACTAGGCAAGCATTCTGTCTCTGACTTCCACCTTCTCAGGTACAGTTTCTGCTTTTTTTTTTTTAAAAAAAACTTTTATTGACAACCTCTGTACATATACACAATATACCATGATCAGAATCCTCTCCACCACCCTCTTTTGTTCCCCCTCTCAAATCCTTCCTCCACTAAGTCCCTACTTTTAATTTTTATTGATTTTTTTTCATTTATTTTTTTGTTTTTTGAGGTAGGGTCTCACTCTAGCTCAGGCTGACTTGGAATTCACTATGTAGTCTTAGGGTGGTCTTGAACTCACGGCGATCCTCCTACCTCTGCCTCCCGAGTGCTGGGATTAAAAAGGCGTGCGCCACCACGCTTGGCAAATCCCTACTTAAAAAAATATATTTATTTTTATTTATTTGAGACACACGAGACACAGAGAGAGAGAGAATGGGAACATCAGGGCCTCTAGCCACTACAAATGAACTTTCAATGCATGGGCCACCATGTATATCTGGGTTATGTGGGACCCTGACACTCAAACCTGGGTCCTTAGGCCTTGCAGGCAAATGCTTTAACTGCTAAGCCATCTCTCCAGCCCTAATTCCCTTCTTCTTTCCAACTAGTCCCTGGTCTATTTTGATGTCATGATTTTCCCCCCTCCTATTATGCTGGTCTTGTGTAGGCAACCATCATGAGTCATGAATGCCAAGGCCAGTTTGTGTCTGGAAAACAGTATTACAAAGCACTCCTCCCTTTCCTTTGGCTCTTACATTCTTTCCACCACCTCTTCCACATTAGGTATAGTTTCTTTTCTTTTTATTTAATTTAATTAACCTATTTATCAGAGAGGGAGAGAGGCAGATGAAGAGAGAGTGGACGGGTGCTCCAGGACCTTTAGCCACTGCAAACAAACTCCAGACACACGTGCCACCTGTGCATCTGGCTTATGTGGGCACTGGGGAATTGAACTTGGGTCCTTAGGTTTCGCAAGCAAGCTGCTTAACCAGTGAGCCATCTGTCTAGCCCAGGTATAGTTTCTAGTATGGATGGCAGGTTCCAAACCACTGAACAGAGGCAATAAACTTGGAAGAAACAGTGAGGAGAGGCGAGGTGTAGAACACATCGTTAATGCCTTTGCTGCAGTCAGACAGGATGTTGTGTGCTGAGGAACAGGATGCTGTGAAAAGGGAACATTCCCTGACCCTAAACAAGCCTGACACATTAAAAATGTAAGATTAGGGCTGGAGAGATGATTCAGTGGGTAAAGGTGCTGGCTTGTAAAGCCAGCAGCCTGGGTTCAATTCCCCAGCGCCCATGGGAAGGCAGATGCACTAAGCGGCACATTCATCTGGACTTCGTATGTTGGGGCAGAAGGTCCTGGCGCACCCATATGCACTCTTTCTGTCTCTTGCAAATAAATCAATAAATAAAATACTTAAAAACAAATGTAAGAGCAGAAATGAAGAATTCTGGGGCATGGGCAGAAGATAAGGCTGAGGAGAGCACCCGGAAGGTAGGAGAGGAGAGGGGACAAGACATGGTGGGACAGTTTAAGAACTTCAGCCTCCAGGGACAGAGAGAGCTGAGTAGTTAAAGGTGCTTCTCTGTAAAGCCTGATGGCCTGGGTTCATATCCTAGGACCCGCGTGAAGCCAGATGCACAAAGTGGTGCATGCGTCTGCAGTTCGTTTGCTTCCCTAGCACACATGAGGCCTGGGCTACATCCGAGTATTACAAAACTACAACAACAAAACAGGTAGAACCACAGATTGAGAGAGGCTGAGAGGTCTGCATTCTCTTTGAGAGAAGTGGGCATGTACCGAGGCTCCCTGCTGCGAAACTGATCAATACCAGGGACAGAGAGAAGACACTAAGCTTCTGGGTATGACAAACCAGGCCACCTACAAAGGTCCAAGGACAGAGACAGCCTTGGAGGCCACGACACAATGGTACAGTTTTCTAAGACGGAAGGATATTTTATCTCCTAGAATTCCAGTTTTAAAAATGTTTGTAGAGAGAGAATTGGCATAGCTGGGCCTCAGCCACTGCAGTTGAACTCCAGACGCTTTGGCCACCTAGTGGGCATGTGCAACCTCGCGCTTGCCTCGCCTTAGTGCGTCTGGCTAACGTGGGATTCAGAGAGTCGAACCTGGGTCCTTAGGCTTCACAGGCAAGTGCCTTAACCACTAAGCCATCTCTCTAGCCCTCTCCTAGAATTCTATACAAAGCCAAGTAATGGGGTTGAATGTGAGGGCAGAAGAAAGACAGTTGTGTGGGGCTGGAGAGATGGCTTAGTAGATAGAGAGAAAGAGAGAGAGAGAATGGGCATGCCAGGGCCTCCAGCTGTTGCAAATGAACTCCAGATGCATGTACCACCTTGTACATCTGGCTTGCGTGGGTCCTGGGGAATCGAGCCTGGGTCCTTTGGCTTTGCAGGCAAGCACCTTAACCACTAAGCCATCTCTCCAGCCCACTAAAAAGTATTTTTCTGAAGAAAGAAAGACAATTTTGGGAATGCAATGCTGCAAAGCATTTCCCTCCCCCCATACCCTTTCTTTTTTCTGTATTTATTTATTAGAGACAGAGAGAGAGGGACAGGAGACAGAGAGAATGGGTGTGGCAGGGCCTGTAGCTACTGCAAATAAACTCTAGACACACATGCCACCATGTGCATCTGGCTTATGTGGGACCTGGAGAATCGAACCTGGGTCCTTAGGCTTTGCAGGCATGTGCCTTAGCCACTAAGCCATCTCTCCTGCCCTCCCATACCCTTTCTTAGAACTCCACTTGAGGATGTCTTCCACTGAAACCAGAGCAACACACAGGATAACATCAGCAGGACGTCCAACGTAGCACCAAAGGGCATCTCCTGAGGGTGGTGAGGACTAGGAAGCCCAGGGTCACCCACTATGCCATCGTGTATAGTATCCTGTTAGCCATGTGAAACTGTTGGAAGGTACGCTCCTGCGAGGAGCATGGGAAGCAGAGACGCTAACTATGCATTCTATCTACAGCATGCCTCTCTTGCATTGTTTCTTCCATGCTTCTTGCACACAGGAGAACCCTCAAGAAAGAAGCAACCACCCAGTCCTCCACGCTAGGGGTTCTACCCTGAGGAAAGGCAGAAGGAATTCTCCCGCGAAGGAACTCCACATACACGCGCCCCTGTGCATCTGGCTTTACGTGGGCACTGAGGAATCAAACCCGGGTTGTTAGGCTTTGCAGGCAGGCACATTAACCACTGAGCCGTCTCGGCAAAAGGGATTCTAAGGATGCGAGCATAAGGGAAGCCCAGAACGCTGACGAGAGAGGTCACCTGTGGAGCATAACGGAACTGATGAATTGGCCTGTGGGAACTAAGCATCTTCTGCCAGTGGGATGAACTAGCCATCGGTGTGAGGAGCACCAAGAGAAGGGAAAAGTCTTTGACTTAGAAAGAGGTGAAAGAGAGGAAACGAATCTGGTGTGTCAGAACTCTCAGATATGCCAGAAATGGTGGCTCACTCCTTTAATCCCAGCACTCGGGAGGCAGAGGTAGGAAGATCTCTGTGAGTTCCAGGCCACCCTGAGACTACATAGTGAATTCCAGGTCAGCCTGAACTAGAGTGAGACCCTTCTTTAAAAAAACCAAATGATAATAATAATAATATTAATAATGGCCTGGAGAGATGGCTTAGTGGTTAAGGCGTTTGCCTGCAAAGCCTTAAGGATCCTGGTTCGATTCCCCAGGACCCATGTAAGCCAGATGCACAAGGTGACACATGTGTCTGGAGTTTGTTTGCAGTGGCTAGAGGCTGAGGCATGCCCATTCTCTCTCTCTCTCTCTCTCTCTCTCATCTGCCTCTTTCTCTCAAATGAATTATATATATATATTTTAAAGACCCAGGAAGAAATCCAGGCGTGGTGGTGCCTGCCTTTAATCTCAGTGCTCAGGTGGCAGAAGTAGGAGGATCACTGTGAGTTCAAGGCCACCCAGAGACTACATAGTGAATTCCAGGTCAGCCTGGGCTAGATGAAACCCTACCTCGAAAAGCCAAACCAAACAAACAAATAAAAAAAGACACAGAAAGAGCTCTTAGCTCTGATGATCATGGACCTGTAAGGCTCAGGGAACACTGTGGAAGAGGGGGCAGAAAGTACGTCAGAGCCGCAGGGTGGGAAGCAGTGCTTTGGGGCACTGTCCTGACACGAACTGTTGGGTGCACTCATGACCCCACAGTGGTTGCCAGAGCCCACCACAAGACCCACGCTGTTCTGAGCCCATGGAGGACGGAGGAGGACCAAAGGAAAGAGACAACGAACAGAGGAAGGACTTCTTGGGCAGAGGAGGGTCCTCAGTGGAATGGGGGCGGGGGAGAGGGGACAGAAGAGGATGACAGGATGGGAAATACAATCAAATTACTGTATGCTCATCTATTAAAGTTTCGATGTAAGAAAAGAAAGAAAGAAAGATGGCAGGATGGCTTAGTGGTTAAAGGTGTTTGTTTGTAAACCTCTTGGTCTGTGTTTGATTTCCCAGTACCCACGTAAAGCCAGATGCACAAAGTAGCACGTGTATCTGGAGTTCGCTTGCATCGGCCAAAGCTCTGACACACGCATACTCGGTCTCTCTCTTAAATAAATAAATAAGTAAAAATATTTTAAACAATTATCATAGCTAATAAAATACTGAGTATCAAAGGACAGTATAGTTCCATTGAGTGGCTAGGGGAGGGAAGTAGATGGGGTAAATATGTAAGAGCTAAACCCCCAGCCCTCAAGATGGGAAGGTGAAGATCACGTGTCTTAAGTGGCCCCTCCCCAAGATAGCGCAGTTGGGCACCAAATAATGTTCCAGTCAGTGAACAACTGCTTACATGACGGTGGGCCCATAAAGTTAAAGCCTGGTGCCAAGGTGGGAAGGAGGCAGGAAGAAAGGAAGGGAGATTATAGCCTTGTGATGTCACAGGTTAGTTTGTGCAAGTTCAGTCTGTGATGTTCCCACAATGATGAAAGCACCTAGCTGCATTCTTGGAATGCATCTGTACCGTTGTGTGTAAGTATTGCTCAGAACCTTGCAGATGTGAAAATACCAGAAAAATATGACCCGTGATTTGCTGCAGTGAGCATCACAGAGGGGCAAGGCAGAGAGCTCGCATTTTGTTATGACATGTTTCTAAATTGTTTTCAGCTCTTTTTTAAAAAATATTTTCTTTATTTACTTGAGAGAGAGAGAGAGAGAGAGAGAGAGAGAGAGAGAGAATGGGTAAGCCAGGGCCTCCAGCCACGCCACTGCAAATGAACTCTGGAAGCATGCGCCACCTTGTGCATCTGGCTTACGTGGGTACTGGGGAATCCAACCTGAGTCCTTAGGCTTTGCAGGCAAACACCTTAACCGCTAAGCCACCTCTCCAGTCCTGTTGTCAGCTCTTTAACTTTTTGTTTATTTTTATTTATTTATTTGAGAGTGACAGAGAGAGAGAGAGAGAGAGAGAGGCAGAGAGAGAGACATAATGAGCACGCCAGGGCCTCCAGCCACTGCAAACAAATTCCAGATGAATGCGCCCCCTTGTGTATCTGGCTAACGTGGGTTCTGGGGAATCGAGGCTCAAACCGGGGTCCTTAGGCTTCACAGGCAAGTGCTTAACCACTAAGCCATCTCTCCAGCCCAACTCTTTCTAACTTTTTGAAAATACGTGTTCAGAAAAGCACAGGGAAAAAAAAAATACAAGTACCACTTAACAAGCATTAGAATAAAGCATTAGCGTGTGTAGACTTCCTCCCTGGTCATAGAACACCCATCCTTGTTGAAAGTTTTCAGAATTTAGTTGAGATCCTATATTAGGGGTAGGCCAAGGGCATGGGACCCTTGAGACAGTTCCTCCTGCCCTTGAGCCTTCTTGAGCTTGCTTCTAGGTCTTCGGTGTGTGTTTGTGTGTGTGTGTGAGATCACGTGTGTGCACACGTGTCTTGTTGACATTGGTTTTGGCCGTGGTGATTCGAGCTCCACCTCCTTCCAGAAGGCTCTAGCTTCCTCCCTCATGGCTGTGTCTGTCCTCTGTGCAGGCCGAGCATGTCTGGCCTCCACCTGGTGAAGAGAGACAGAGAACACAAGAAGCTGGACCAGCATAGAGACTTCACGGTGGCATCCCCTGCCGAGTTTGTTACCCGCTTTGGGGGGAATCGGGTCATCGAGAAGGTACGAATGGGTCTTGTATGCTTGGTGGGCTGGGGTAGGATGGAGAGGATCCCCCACCCCTTCCTGGTTGGAGGTCCACCTTTGGGCATCTTCCTCATGTGACAGGGAGGGCGTAGGGCTACCTTCTTGTGACACCTGCTTGTATACTGGTGACTGACTTCAGAAGCTTTTCAGCCTCCCCTAGCCTGATGCAATGGGTGTGTTGCCCCATTTCACAGAGGTGGAGACTGAGGCCTTTGGCATGGTCATAAGGCTCCTGAGTCCTTTGGGGAATGATGCATAAAAGCTAGCCCTGTCTTCATGAGGTTAGAACTTTCTAGAGAGGAGACCCATGTTTTGCCGTGACCATTATGGGAGGGCAGCAGCTAACCATTGGCCTATGTGAAGGCTTCCTCATTGTTCCTGTTCCTTCCCACAAAGGCCTGGGAGAGGGGCTCTGTTCTGTTTTTTTTTTCTGCTGTATTCATAACAAGCTGTCATCCAGAGACTGGACACTGGCTGTCCACAGTCATGGCTTAGTGAGTGGAGCTGAGATTTGGCCTCAGATTGGATTGGCTGCAAGGACTTGTTCTTCCAGAGGAGTGCTATCATTTGTTTTCAGCTTTTGGTTTTATTTAATTTTATTTTGTGTATGTGTGTGTGTGTGTGTGTTTATTTATTGGCAAACACAGAAAGACAGAGAGGGTGAGGGAGAGAGAGACAGAGAGAGAGAATGGGTGCAGCAGGGCCTCTAGCCACTGCATGAACAAACTCCAGATGCATGTGCTACTTTGTGCATCTGGCTTTATGTGAGTATTGAGGAATCAAACATGGCTGTCAGGCATTGAAAGCAAGCACCTTAACTGATGAGCCATGTCTTCAGCCCCCCACCCACCTTATTTCTTTTTATTATTTATTTATTTATTTATTTATTTATTTATTTATTTTTGTATTTTTGAGGAAGGGTCTCACTCTAGCCCAGGCTGACCTGGAATTCACTATGTAGTCTCAGGGTGGCCTTGAACTCATGGTGATCCTCCTACCTCTGCCTCCCAAGTGCTGGGATTAAAGGCATGCGCCACCACATCCAGCTCACCACCTTATTTTTTGAAACAGGGTCTCCCACAGGAATTAGCTCACTGATTTGGCTAGACTAGCTATCCTGCAAACCCTAAGGGATGCTCCTATCTCCTCCTCCCCAGCACTGGGACCATGCCTCTAGCCATTGCAAATGAACTCCAGATGCATGTACCACTGGGGAATATAACTTGAGTCCTTAGGTTTTGTAGGCAAGCGCCTTGACCACTGAGCCGTCTCTCCAGCCCTCCTTCTGGCTTAGAAGGGTGCCTTGTCTTGTTCTCTGTGCTGGTGTCCCCATGCTGACCCTCCCCCATGGGCCTCTCAGCACATGCTCGAGTAGATGGGCCTCCCCATAGCCCTCCCATGCTTTGGTAATAAGCCATGCTTTGGTAGTAAGATTGAGAAAACTCAGCCAGGCGTCGTGGCGCACGCCTTTAATCGCAGCACTTGGGAGGCAGAAGTAGGAGGATCGCTGTGAGCTCGAGGCCAGCCTGTGGCTACATAGTGAATTCCAGGTCAGCCTGGGCTACAGTGAGACCCTACTTTGAAAAACCAAAAAAAAAAAAAAAAAAAAAAAAAGATTGAGAAAACTGTAGCTAGGCAGCCCATTGATCCTTCTTCCCAAGAGGTATTTTCCATAGAGTAGCGAGAACATAGCACTGGGAGACAGGCGCCCTCAGTCAGATACTGGGTGTGGCTACTCACAGGGTGAAGTTCACTGGGCCCAAGCCTCCCATGTGAAACAGAGGCAGTCACTTCCCGCGTCTCTAAAGGGGCACATCCTCAGCCATCACGATGATTGTAATCAAGGGCAGAGTACTCCACATGATGGAAATTGCTCTGTAAGTCAGAGCTTTGAGGCCAGCTGCCTAGTCATTTCTTTTTAAAATTTTATCATTTATTTTGAGGCAAGTTTTTGTTACGTATCCAGGCTGTCTTTGAACTCTAATCTTGCTGCTTTGTCTCCAGACTGCTGGGATTATAGGCATATGCCATCACTGTAGGGTCTACTAATTAATTTTTAAAGTTTTTTTGAAATTTTAATTTTTTGTTATATTTTGGAGTATTACTCTAGCCCAGGCTTGACCTGGAATTCACTATGTAGTCCCTGGCTGGCCTTGAACTCACAGTGATCCTCCTACCTCTACCTCCTGAGCACTGGGATTAAAGGCGTGCGCCACCATGGCTGGCAATTTTCGTGTCTTTGGCCTCCAAACAGGATAATGATCAATCGTCCTTCTGGTTTTAGAGAGAGAGAGAGAGAGAGAGAGAGTAGGATGTGTATGAGTATGGTCTCGAGCCTGCTATCGCACACGTGTGGAGGTCAGAGGACAACCTTGGGGTGTTGGTTCTCTCCTCCTATTTTGTTTGAGACGGGGTCTCTTGTTATTTGCACTGGGAAGGCTAGGTTGGCTGACCTTCAAGCTTCCTGATTCTCCCGACTCCATTCTCTTGTGCCTAAGGAGTGTTGGGATTATGGACAAGTGAGCCACTGGGCATCTGGCTTTACGTGAATGCTAGGGGTGCAAACTCTGTTGGGCAGGCAGGCTTTCGGAGCAGGCTCCTTAAACCATTGAGCCATGTCCTCAGATAGAAGCTCTTTCTTTTTTAAAATTATTTTGTTCATTTTTATTTATTAGAGAGAGAGAGAGAGAATATGGGCGCGCCAGAGCTTCTAGCTACTGCAAACGAACACTAGATGCATGCGCCCCCTTGTGCATCTGGCTAATGTGGGTCCTGGAGAATCGAGCCTCAAACCAAGGTCCTTAGGCTTCACAGGCAAGCGCTTAACTGCTAAGCCATCTCTCCAGCCCGATAAAAGCTCTTTCAAGGGGCTGTTGTGAGGTCACGGTGGTGCTGCACGAAGCCCCTTCTCCATCCAAAGCCATCTTCTTGTGCATCCATCCCATTCACTCCATCATCCCTTCCTGTAGCGTAGCGGGTGGACGTTGAGCACAAGCTCAGTATGGGTTGGTGCTGCATCACAGAACCAGAGAGCTGGGTGGTGCCGGGGAGCTGGGAGACGACCCCGCTACCCAGCTTCCAGCGGCACACAGCCCTCTGTATGGCAGATGTGCAGCTGCACTTCCTTCCTTCCTGGGTTCCCCTCCAGGTACTCATCGCCAACAACGGCATTGCTGCGGTCAAGTGCATGCGCTCTGTCCGCCGCTGGGCCTATGAGATGTTCCGCAATGAGCGTGCCATCCGGTTTGTGGTCATGGTGACCCCTGAGGACCTCAAGGCCAATGCAGGTACCCGAGTCTGACCCCTTCCCCCTGCCATGCCCATATCCCGTCTTCACCTGCCCTCAACTCACCCCACGGCCCAGGTACGTCCGGCCTGAGCTCCGGAGCCTGGGATCTCTCTAATGAGCCCTGATCTCTTTGCTCTTCGTTTAGTTCAAAGGTGTATAGATAACGAATGTATCTTGTGCCTCTAAGACCCTCAGCAGAATTGGGGCAAGAGAGATGGGGGTCTATGAATGCAACCTTTTTATTCAAAAAAAATCTATAAATTAAAAAAGCAGAACGCAGACCGGGCGTGGTGGCGCACGCCTTTAATCCCAGCACTCGGGAGGTAGAGGTAGGAGGATCACCGTGAGTTCGAGGCCAGCCTGAGATTGTATGGTAAATTCCAGGTCAGCCTGGGCCAGAGTGAGACCCTACCTTGAAAGACAAAAACAAAACAACAAAAAAGCAGAATGCAAATGGGGGCGGCTGGGGAGATGGCTCATTGGAGATGGTTCAGCTGTTAAAGATGCTCGTGTGGTAGTACATGCCTCTAAACCCAACACTCAGGTGCGGGGTCCAGAGGTAGAGGATTGCCATGAGTTCGAGGCCATCCTGAGAGTATATAGTGAATTCTTGGGTCAGCCTGGGCTAGAGTGAGACCCTACCCTGAAAAACAAAGACAAAATTAAAACTCTGAGCCAGAAGTAGTGGCACACATCTTTTAATCCCAGCACTTGGGAGGCAGAGGTAGGAGGATTGCCATGAGTTTGAGGCCACCCTGAGACTGCATAGTGAATTCCAGGTCAGCTTGGGCTAGAGCAAGACCCTACCTTGAAACTCCCCCAACCCCCCAAAAAAGTGCTTGCTTGAAAAGCCTGACAGCTTGGGTTCGATTTCCCTGTACCCATGGAAAGCCAGATGCACAAAGTGGCACATGTGTCTGAAGTTTGTTTGCAGTGGCAAGAGGCCCTGGCACACCCATTCTCTCTTTCTCTCAAATAAATGAAAAAATATTTGAAAAAATAAAGCAAATGCTGGGCGTGGTGGCGTATGCCTTTTATCCCAGCACTCGGGAGGCAGAGATGGGAGACCCTACCTTGAAAAACAAAACAACAAAAGGACAACAACAACAACAACAAAACCAAAGCCAGCCGGGCGTGGTGGCGCATGCCTTTAATCCCAGCACTCGGGAGGCAGAGGTAGGAGGATCGCCGTGAGTTCGAGGCCACCCTGAGACGACATAGTTAATTCTGGGTCAGCCTGAGCCAGAGTGAGACCCTACCTCAAAAAACCAAACCAAACCAAAACAAAACAAACAAAAACAAAACAAACAAACAAAAAAAAAAAGCAAACACCCAAAACCACAAAAGAAAAGAAGAAGCAGCAAGTGGCTAAACCTGCAGAAGGAAACCGGGCACGTCAGTGTTCCAGCAATATTGGGTCTATTTCTCTAGACGTCTGTGTGCTCTTTCAGTCATTTGCTGACTTTTCTATTTGTTTATACATAGCTCGGTTGAAAAGAAGCCTACCATAAGTAGTGGCGGACAGTTTGCTTTTTCATCCCAAGCGTTTTGTCCTGTAGAGACCCTCCTCCACGCAGCCGAAGGGATCTTTTGAAACCAGGAGTCAGGCCTCGTTTCGCCCCTTTCCAAAAATGCCTCAGAGGCTGCTGCTCTTTCTGGTGCCCGCCACCTCAGCACGGTCCCCTCAGCCTTCTGCAGCGTGGCACTGGGCTCTCCTCTATTTTATATCTATTTATTTGACAGAGAGAAAGAGAGCAGCGAGAGAGAAATGGAATGGGCGTGCCAGGACCTCTAGCCGCTGTAAACGAACTCCAGACACATGCACCACCGAGTGCATCTGGCTTACGTGGGTCCTGGGGAATCGAACCTCATTCCTTTGGCTTTGCCGGCAAGCGCCTTAACTGCTAAGCCATCCC